>JAZHEH010000284.1:2172500-2852500 GCA_036589455.1 Ateles fusciceps
GGCCTTCAGGCTCACATAGCAAACGCTCCTGGACTTGTTTCGCATGATCCACGGGCAGGCATCAGGCCAGGATCCTGATTACATGGGGTGCCCACATCTGAAAGTCAAGGGTCCTCTCTTCCCAGGTGTAAAGTGAGAGGTGAGGTCCTGTTTAACTGAGCAAGCAGATTCCCTCAAGAGACCTTGCAACTACAAGTAGCTCATCGAGGGGAAACATAGATTTGCTGTTGTCAGCTGAAAATTTGTATAGGAAAAAATAATGGCAAATAACAATCGGCAAGTTAAGATCCCAATGGCAGGCTACTATCTTTGGCTTTAACTGTCTTTAGCAGAAAATCATCAAAAGTTTTTGAATGTTTAGTGAAGGCGGTGGGAGAATAAGAAGGATAGAGGAGGGAAATGGACCGTATATGAATGTTGTATTTTTATTTCTTATACATAATTTTACCTAACCCTGTGAACATTACGCAGCATAAATGGCCATCCACATTTTACAGATGAGTAAACCAAAGCTGACAGAGCTTTAAGGTAGGTGGTCACCTGGTGGAACTTGAAACAAAGACAGATATTTTGATTTCAAATACAGTGTTCATTTTCATATTGTTTAAATAGTTCTGTATCCTTGTAAGACCACTCCTATCCATGTCAAGCCACTTTATGGTCATATTTATCTGAAACCCTGAAATGATACACTCCTTCCCCACTAGGGTAGAGAAAGGTCTACAAATAGGTTTCTACTCTATGAAGCTGAGCATAAGCTTAGGCCTAGGAATTCAGTGAACTGTCTGTCTACCCACCGTGTATGATTGTCTTCACCAATTTGCCCCTGCTAGGACTAGGCCCTTACTCTGGGTTCTAACTGATTGACTTTAGTAAGTTTATCATATATCTTGACCCTGGCCTTGCCCCTTCCATCTGCCCATCTTATTAAAGGATAACACATTATATTAATAGTTTGGTTGAGGGTAGGACTAGATATTGGAAGAAACTGGTTACTATGGACAATTGACCTAATGATGAATGCCGACATCAGCGTATGAACTTACAAAAATAGCCCAACAGTTTTGGTATGTTTGATAGACAAAATGAAAATTTAAATAAAATATACTTTTGAACACAAAAATTGTTTCATTGTTATCTAATAACAATTATCCAAAGGAAGAGAGTTCAGTGGATATTGATAAAGGGAAAATGAGGAAGTTGTTATGTAATTATAACAGTAAATGGGGATTTAGGTATTTTAGTTTAAAGAACTTCATGATTCCAAGTAGAGACCTAACACGTATAACTAGGATAATAAATAGTATTACTCAATTTCAATGGAAAATTCTAGAGACTGTCATCCATTAACAGACGATTTTTGGTTTTTTTTTTTTCAACACTGATGATCCAGAAAACAGGCTCATGGTACCCAGTGTGAAATTAGAACAAGCATCTACAGGCTGAGAACTGGAAAAGACCCTCCCCATCATGGCGGATTTTTACAACCAGTGGTGGAGAGTAACTCTAAACTATAGCATCTTCCTACTCATCTTACAAGAAAAAAGCTCAGAGAAGGTGTTCTACAAGGTAAATGCAAAGGTAGATGGACAAAATAATGTCTTATGTTAAACAAACAAGGCACTTCTTCAGTCTTCTCTACACATAGAACATGTCAACCAGTTTTCTAAGACATTGTAAATGGCCCCACTGAATTGCCTTAAATTTAAGCTTAGGCCCACACTATGCTATAAACTGTCTGATAGATACCATTCTGTATTTTATTGATTAATATTTCTTACAGGGATGGATGAAAATGAAGAGAAAGAGTAAACTTTCTTTACTCTTACTATAACCAATTGGCCTAATAATTAATGTCAATATCAGTCCACAGACTTACAAAATAATCCAACATTTTTGATAACCAAAACAGATAAATAAAATACACTTTGAATACAAAAATTGTTTCATTGTTAGCTAATAACAGTTATCCAGAGTAAGAGAGTTCAGTGGATATTGGTAAAGGGAAAATGAGGACATTGGTATGTAATTATGGCAGTGAGTGGAGATTTAGGTGTTTTGGTTAGAGTATATGCTAAACACTGTAACAAATATTGTTTTATTTCAGTGTAGCAAATAAATGTTATATTTCTCTATTATGATAATGACAACAAAGCTCAAAATAAAAACAAGAAACCTTTACGAAATTACACAAAGTGTATGTTTTGAACCTGGATTTGTGTCCAACTCTGCTTGACTCTGAAAACCATGCTCTTTCCCCTATGTGATCTGTTCATATGCTCTACCCTACTTATGGGTGGAAACTCTTCAGTCAACTTTATTTAATCGATGAATGAATGACTCCTCCAAAGGCAGATACCAGCAGATTTGGTGGTAGAGCCAGTACTGCAAATATGCTCCATGTTTTAAGCCACCTGGCAGCCAGACTCCAAAGGAAAAGATTCAACTTCTCATTAAAATGCTTATAATAGGCCGGGCTTGGTGGTGGCTCATGCCTGTAATCCCAACACTTTGGTAGGCTGAGACGGGTGGATCACAAGGTCAGGAGTTCAAGACCAGCCTGGTCAAGATGGTGAAGCCCCATCTCTACTAAAAATACAAAAATTAGCCTGGCATGCCGGTGGGCAGCCTGTAATCCCAGCTGCTCGGAGGCTGAGGCAGAGAATTGCTTAAACCTGGGAGGCGGAGGTTGCAGTGAGCTGAGATTGTGCCACTGAACTCCATCCTGGGGCAACAGAGCGAGATTCCATCTCAAAAAAAAAAAAAAACGAAACCTATAATACATACTTCCATTTTCAACACACAGCCCTCTTCCCTCTCTGGGCAGTGAGAAACCATTCATTGCTTTGTTCTTCTGTATCTCTCTGAATGATTTTCGACCCCTAAAGGTGTCTAAGTTGGTTACAGTCCTACTCCCTGAATCTCTAGAGAAAGTGCAAGTCCCTTTGCTTTGGGCCGACTTAGGCCAGAGTTGGACGCTGGCATGAGATGCAATTTGAGATGGAGTCTCTTCTGCTTTAAACTTACGGAAGCCTTTGAGTGCCTGGCTGAGATGCTGAGTTCAGCTGACGTGAATACTAAGGGAGAAACAAACCTTTTCTTGCGGATGGAATCCAGTCATGCTCTAGACCCATTTTCAAGTTTCTGGCCGTGATGTGTATATGACGCTTCCAGCTCCAGAAGTTCATGCAGAACACATCAGACCTAATCAAACAGGAAATCTGGGTTACTCCACACTGGAGACATACATGTTACACTCTGAATCTAAAACAACAACAACAGCAACAACAAAAGCGCTAGATCAGAAAATCTCCCTTGCTTTTTTTGCATCTGCCAAATAAACAGATTGTCACTAAAAGAGGCATCCGTTCATTTCCTACAAAGGACCAATAACACAATATGCATTGATTGATTGATTATTACTCTTGCCAAGCAAATAATTCTGGGATGCAGAGGGGAAGAAATTGGAAGATGTAATTGTCAATTACTGTGTGTTGCCATTGGAAGAGGAGGAAGTCTGCCTAGAGGAGAGGCGTGTACCCTGCAAAGAGGGAGGCTTTCAAATGCTATTAAATTCCCCTCTTTCCTGCATTCTGAATTTGCCTGGGCTAAATGAACACAGATGACAATACAGAACCCATAGGGATATCTTTTAAATCCCTCAAACCTGCGGCATCTTTCACATCATCACCATTTTACTATTTCTGTATTGAATCATTCCATGAGGATCGTATGCAGAGTCCTACTCTTTTTGGGCCGCCCTGAGGCAAAGACAAAAGCTCTCTTGGGTCATGGAGACACTGCTGCCTTCTTTCCCATCTGCACTCTCCTGAAGTAATCAATGTTTATGGCTGCAGTTACAGTAAAAATAGCAAAAGTCAATATTTGTGCACCGTATCTGTCAGATAATAAAGCTGGCTAAACGCATGGTCACATGACATCTGCGTGCAACACACAGAGGCTGGATCCACCCCCCCCCAACCCATCCTTCCAGACAGTTTGTCTAAAGGTGGCGTCATATTTGTACAGCTGACATTCTCAAATCCCCCCATGTGTGTCCTTAGGGAAGCTCAGAATTTTTGTTTGATTTTTGATCCTGTTGATTCTGGCTTTTAGACTGGAAAAATGTTTAAAAGAAAAAAAGAAAGAAAATATAAAAATAAGAAAATGAAACAAGACAGAGCAACCACTCAGAAAATCTATCTGACAGTCCTAAGTTAAATAGAAAAGTTCTCCCCATCCCAGCCACCAACTTCAATCTAACTAAGGTCCTTAGTGAGTGACAACCTAAAACTGACTCTGTAAATTTTCAACTATTGCTGTTTACGCCTTGCTGATATCCAAAAGGATAGAAAAAGACAAGAAATTGGTGGAAAGATTATAATAAAATCCCCTAAAACCAAGTGAGAAATTCAAGTTCCTTTTAAGGGTTGGATTTTAGTTAAAGACCTAGGATTCAGCTTTAGCTCTATGACCTTGGGCAAGTATTTCACTGTAAATAGATCCCAGATTTCTCATCTATACAGTTGGAATATTAATAGAATATAATATATAGCATTGTTGCAAAGATCAAATGAGATAATTTGACAAAAGAATTTTGAGCAACATGTGGTAATAAATACCGCTGATTGTTATCATCAGAGCAAAGTGATTTTTGAGTGAAGCAGCTTTGCTTATTCAACTACTCAGCCTGGTTAAATGACTAATTCAAATCTCTGAAAAAGGTAAATGTGTTAGCCAGGCATGGTGGCACCCACCTGTAGTCCCAACTACTCAGGAGGCTGGGGCAGGAGGATTTCTTGAGTCTGGGAGATCGAGGCTGCAGCGAGCCATTGGAATACAGTGATATCACCACTGTATTCCAGGTTGGGCAACAGAATGAGACCCTGTCTCAATTTAAAAAAAAAAGTGGAAATTTAAAACCCAAACTTTTAAAGTCACTTTGATGTTCCATTTATTTAATGTTATTATTAACCTTTCTTAGCCTACTTCTTATGCATTTCCATCTTCTTTAATATTTCCAAGTTAGAACGATTTCCCTGGCCAGGCATGGTGGTTCACACTTATAATCCCAACACTTTGGGAGGCCTAGGTGGGCAGATCACCTGAGATCGGGAGCTTGAGACAAACTGGCCAATATAGTGAACCCCCATCTCTACTAAAAATAAAAAAAAAATTAGCTGGGTGTGGTGGCAGGTGCCTGTAATCCCAGCTACTCATGAGGCTGAGGCAGGAGAATCGCTTGAGCCTGCAAGGCAGAGGTTGCAGTGAGTTGAGATAGTGCCACTGCACTCCAGCCTGGGCAACAGAAGGAGACTCCATCTCAAAAAAAAAACAAAAAAAACAAAAAAGAAAGATTGTTCTAGTCTGGGGACATAATTATCATTTTCTTTTTTCCTGAAATTTGATGCCAAATTTCCACTCAGGAACCCCACAGCATTTCACCGTCTCCTTGAGCAGGCCTTCCCATGTAACATCACTTCCTTCTTCCTCTCCTGCAATTGATTGCAATCAGCAAGCTAGTTTTTCCTCTAAAAGTGACGCACTGTGTAGTAGGTAGAATGATTTTAGGTGGCATGTGGATGAAATTCTGTAATTCTAAAAGTCACGTATTTTAACATGTATTAGAGAAAATATAATAGCAGACCAAATCCATGATTTCCCAGCTACTATTTTTAAGGTTGAGGATAAAGTAATAGAAAGCTAAGCATTACACCATTTAAAAATGATGAAATAAAAGATTGATTAGGTGTTATGTGCTTGCTCATATTTCCCAGTTTTTTATTTTTATTTTTTTGAGACAGAGTCTTGCTCTTGTTGCCCAGGCTGGAGTGCAATGGAACAATCTCAGCTCGCCACAACCTCCGCCTCCCAGGTTCAAGCAATTCTCCTGCCTCCACCTCCCTGGTAGCTGGGACTACAGGTGCCCACCACCACGCCCAGCTAATTTTTGTATTTTTTAGTAGAGATGAGGTTTCACCATATTAGCCAGGCTGGTCTTGAACTCCTGACCTTGTGATCCACCCGTCTCGGCCTCCCAAAATGCTGGGATTACAGGCTACAGGTCAGTGGGGTCATGTTATTGTGACACAGGAGCATTCTGCAGCTTGCATGCAACTTTCCCATTGACTTGCTCTGTGACTGATGAGGCTGAATGTTCCAGACCATACAGGTAGTAGATAGTGGACCCTACATCAATTTGAGTACCTGAGTGACTGTATAGAGCAAAACTCCCATCAACCCATGACAGATGCATAATATGAATGAGAAATAAACTTTTGTTGTGTTAATTCACTGTTTTGGGATTGTTAGTGAAGTAGCAAGGTAGTATAAGAAGAACCATTGAATTGCTCACAGCAGTGATGACAGCTTTCTTTATTGCCCCATGTAGCATGACTTCAAGTCTTTGTCATTACCTTGACAACTCTTCTGTGAGCATGTTCTAATTTGTCAAGGGCTTTCTTACAATATGATGTTCAGAGATGAATATAACCCACCAGATGTGATTGGAATAAAACAGTTTCTCTCCTTCTCTATGAACTGAGCCTACAATCCACAAGCCTTTCTTTAGTTCCTTCATCCCATTGTTGGACCGTATCAAATATGTATTACTCAAAATCCTTGTCTTGTGACTTTTGCTGAAGTCTGGCCTTTTCCATCTTTTCCTTCGGTAGATGATTTTTTATTGTACTTGGACAATTTTAATCTTTTTATATTACTGTTTAAGGTCAGCTTGTATATCTTTAATAAACTCTGACTCTTTCACGCAACATGAAACTGTCTCTCCAAGCTTTTTTCTCATGTATTGGATGTGCATGCATTCTTGGTCTTTGTGTAAACCAGGGCTTCTCAAAGTCAACCACCGGGGGAATCCCTAATCACTGAGGGGTCCAAAATGATCTCGTAGAGATTGGATTCACTCAAAGTCAATATGGCATTTGTTGATTTTTAAAACATAATTCATACATTTATTTTTTCATTCAACATAAAATGTATTAGTGCTTGTTGTGGCATGATTTCCTTCGGATTCTTTGAGTAAAACTGATACTTACCAGATAAAGTACAGTGTTTATCTTGTGTCTGGGATGGGACAGATTTCATTTGAAAAAACAAGAGAAGATGAAAGAAAACAGAAAGAAAGAAAGAAGGGAGGGAGGGAGGGAGGGAGAGGAAGGGAGGGGAAGGCAGGAAGAAAAAGAAAGAAAGAGAGAAAGGGAGAGAGAAAGAAAGGAGGGAAGGAAGGAAAAGGAAGGAAGGGAAAGAAAGAAGGAAAGAGAGAAGAAAGAAAGAAAGAAAAAGAAAGAAAGAAAAGAAAGAAGAAAGAAAGAAGAGGGAGGGAGAGAGGGAAGAAGGAGGGAAGGAAGAAGGGAAGGAAGGAAGGAAGTGAGAAAGGGAGGGAGGGAGGGAGGCACAAAGAAGCAGAAAAAGAGGGAGGAAGGAAAAGAAAGAGAGGGTGGTAGGAAAGGTGGGGAGGAAGAGAAGAAAAGAAGAGAGGGAGCATAGGAAGAGAAAAGTCTAAAATGTAAGAATGAATGAATGTAAGAATACCTTAAGTCTATCTTTGGCTCACATTACATCATCTGTCTCCAAAATGAGAATTTATTTTATGATACTTTTTCTAACATATACTTATTTAATTTTCATTTAATATTTTGAATCTCTCATTTTATACTATTTTTCCAATTATTTAATTTCTTCCCCTTTCACTTCATTTTCCTATACTCCCCCTCTTTGTATTGGATTACATATATTGTGCCATGTTAAAATATGGCCTCATTTCTTTAATAACTATTTTTGACCACTAATTATATGCCAGGAACTTGGCTAGCCATAGTAAATATGGTCATAAGCAAGACAGGTATGGCCACAGTTGATACAAAATTAGGTCTCTGGACAGCTCATTGGTCTCTTTAGATGCTTTTATCTCATCAGAATTATTTTCACATGGATAGTCAGAACTGTGTATTTCAGGAGCCTAGCATCTCTCGTAAACCACAACCCCGTTAAATGCCACTAGCTACTGAATAATAACTACATTTTCTCTGAAAATCCGTTCAAATTTCAATCCAAGTACTGCTGTCATCTTTTCAATATACTGATGTGCTCCTGGCTGAGAAAGAGTTTTGCTTCAGCAGAGGGTGGACGTGCTTGGCTCAGGTGGGGAGAACGATGAAAAGGATCCCTCAGTGAACGTTACTGACCATGAACATAAGGTCCTTCTCAAGATTTGCTTCCTTCTCAGATGAAGCATGTTGTGTGAAACAACTTACATGATGATTTTCCCAGCTGGTAGCAGTTTGGAAAGGAAAATGCTGTTCTGCTCTTTCTTTCTGACCCAAAAAAATTTTCAGGAGGCTTGCTGTATTATTATAAAAACATATAGCATTTTTATTACCGATGTTTACGGTAGAAATATTTGAAAACATAAATAGGAAAACAGAAGACAGTTTAAATAAACTAGGACATTCACTACTCAAGGGTTTGATATTTTGGTGTAGATCTTTCCATATTGAAACTTTTAACATTACAGATATGTATAATATTTACCATGTGGCATTATACCATAAGACCATATGATATTTTTCTCTTAATACATGTTGATAGTCCTCATAACAATACATAGTTTTCTAAGATACAATTTTAATTATGGTGTAGGTTGCTATCATATAACTTATTTTTAAATACCTTAATATTAAACACTTCAGTAATTATTAAATTTTTTACTATTATGAAGATGGGTCTTATTAATTTTGTTATGATAAGTTTTTCACATCAATTCATGCATATTTCCTTAGGATAAGTTTCTAGTAGTAGAATTATTGAGTAAATTTCTAAGACTGTATATGTAAGTTTTGAAAGCTTTTGGTACCTATTCTCAAATTATTCTCTGGAAGTTTTTTATCAATTTATATTTCTAACACCAGTG
The DNA here is from genome assembly GCA_036589455.1 of Ateles fusciceps. Lineage (NCBI taxonomy): Eukaryota > Metazoa > Chordata > Mammalia > Primates > Atelidae > Ateles > Ateles fusciceps. The sequence continues at coordinate 2,181,427 of JAZHEH010000284.1, forward strand.
TAAGAGATTTTTCATCTAATAAGGGGCATTATTATAAAAATCTTTTCTATCTTACAAGAAAATGATATCTCATATTTCTTATTTTGCGAATTGTTACTTTGTCTTTTTTTAGTAGAATATTTGTCTTTTTAAACTTTTTAAAGTCTATTATATATTATGCTATTTCATTTTTATTCTACGTGTTAAGAAAATATTAATATTGTCATTTTACAGATGTTGTAAATATTTTCTCAGGGTTTTGTCATTTAAATATTAATTTTGTTGACTGTGTTTTGGAGGTAGAGCTAATTAGTCTTTTCGTTGTAGTAAAATACATTTATATTTTTAAGGGTTGCCCTCCATGTCACGCTTAGTTTCTGTCTTTAATTCTCTTCTTTCCAAAAGTCCCACTAAAAGACTATATAAACGGGGGATTTCTATCAGTGCTGACACTGGAAAAGTATAAATGTCATATGATAGAATTTCCAAATTATGGGATAGAAATGTAAATGAATTTCTAAAAGATATGTGATAAGCAAGACCAAACTGAAGGAAGAGTTGACCAGCCAATGCATTCTACATAAATAATTATAAGAAAACACAACAAATTCAGGTTCAATGATAAGTTTAAAAAAGCTTCTTTTTTGTATCTTCTATTTTCCAAATTTTCTATAGTCATATGTGTTTATATGGTGATTCCAAAAGATCAGAAAATACGGGTGAACTTCAGGGAGTGCAGACTGTGGTTATTTAATAGATCTGTGTGAGCAGTGGATATATCTTCTACCACAGAAGACGTTGAGTGTGAGCAACTCTCTGTCTATGGCTTTAATCTGTACACAACAGTGGTTCTTAACCAAGCATGATTGTGTTTTCTCCTCCCCCACCCTGCAGGGACATTTGGCAATGTCTGGAGACATTTCTGGTTGTCACAGCTGGGGAAGGTGCTCCTAGTGTCAAGTGGATGAGGGTCAGGGATGTTGCTGAACATCTTGCAAGGCACAGGCCAGCTCCCACAGCAAAGGATTGTCTTGTCCCAAATATTAACAGTGCCAAGACTGAGAAACACTGGTGCACAGACTTTGAGATGAATGATCTTCAAATTGCCTGAGGTGTGGACAACTGAAGAAGAACACAAGGCAATCTACTGAAATAAAAGAAAAAATGTAACCTATTTGTATGAATTTTTATTCCAAAATTTGTATGAATTTTATCCATACTTAAAGTGTAGGTGGATGCATTTTCTCTTTACATGGGCTGAGTGCTCCTCCAGTCACATGTCACGCTTAGTCTGAAATGTCCTGAGGGATGAGAGAGAAAATCACTGTGTGGATCGGGGGCACAATGGCACCCATTTGTTTCCCTGCTTCCCAGCACATTGTGACATCCTGCAGTTTCCAAGTGCCAGGTCAAGTACATTTATGGATGACGTTATCCAAGTTTCAATTCACCTGCCTTTCACAACATCACCAATAGATTTAAAAGACAAATCAGATGGATTGAACACAGCATCTATAATGCAAATGCAAGCAAAAGGAAGATAATGGCAGAGTTGACATCTAAGAAAGAAAAAGTATATTTCAGAAGAAAAGGATAGCATACCTGTTATTACATTCTAGCCCTGACCATTGTTTTTGAGTTTTTATTAGTTTCCTACAATTTGGACTGAATCTTGAATCATTTCCTGACTACAAATCTCTAAAGAAAAACTGGTTTTTAATTTTCTTCACAAGTTTTTAGTTGGCTTCCTAATGGAATAGGTTCTGGTATACAAATACTTTTTTTAAATTCTAATTTGTAAGTACATCACTAATTTTATGTATCTCTCATTTTACTTCTTCCAAGAAAACTAAAATCATGGAATTCCAAATATCAGAAGAGACTCAATAAACAAAGCAGTTACATAAATTAATGATTTGGTTGAGGTCTCACTTATGCCAATCTAGGATGCTAATTTGGCTTAGGGGCACTCTTAAAGATTCTTCAGGACCATCTGGGAATGAACCTTCCCAGTAAAGAGGGACACCTTGACACTCATATTTTTGTTGCTAGTGCTTTCAAAAAGAAAGACTTTTTCAAAAGGAGAAAATGAGAAGAAGAAAAATCAATATTTTCATCTGAGGTATATAAGCCCCTTTGGGTCAGATAGGCATTGGAAGGAAACAGCAGTCATGCCTCATTCCCTCTTGACCTAAATAATTATCTCTTGAATGCACCTACTGTGTGGGCTCTAGGCTAACTGATGCCAAATAGCCATAAGACACATATGCTGGACACTTTAACTCATATTTATGTTCAACTATAGTTGAACAACTATAGTTCAACAATGTACAGCCAATTACTAACCAATGTTATCTGTAAACAAACAAGGATTCCTGTTAAACAGTTTTGTATTGGCCCACTCCTTGTTCCCCTTGCCTTTAAAACCTGCCTGTTACACGGTCTGATGAAGCACTCCCCCAAGGCAATTTGGAATTATGTCCATAGCAGCTGTCCTCCCCTTGGCTCAGGTAAACTCTTCAAATACTGTTTTGTGCTTTAGTCTCTTTCTTTTAGGAAGACACATGTATTTCAGAGCAAGCTCCTTGAGAAGTGTTCTATAAGAAGAATTGACAATATAATTCGGTCTATACCGGAGAAGGGGATGGGGACTCTGCACGGGACAGCCTGCAAATGGTAGCTATCTCTTCTCCCAGGCCCTATTCCATTGGGTGGAGGAGATGTAATCTGAGTAAGCCCAAGGGGCCTCCCTTAATTTGGATAAGATTCATGAGAAATGTATGCTCAGGATGTTGTCAAAAATAATACAGCAATCAGCTGGCACTTAATGGTAGCTAACAGCTCAAGGTTAACACCAATGGCAGCCAAAAACCAGAAGTTTAATGGGGAGTATAAGGTAAGAAACAGTCAAAAGAGGACCCTGCTAAAATCATAGCCTTGTCTAGTGGTCTGGGGAAGACCAGGAGTGTGCCCAAGGCAGTAGCAGTGGGAAAGGGAACTTCTGAGCTACTAGCGCTGAAAATGACTTTGCAGCATTACGGCAGTAAGAGATATCTGACATAGTTGATTCCATCTTGCTTCTGACCTCCAAACTGCCCTTGGTCATTTGTGAGCATAGGCCAAGCTAACTTTGACGGGAAGAGGATAATAGCCCTTTGCAAACCTAAACTGTCTTTGTAAAGCTAATAAAAGTCTGCAAGACTGGGGTTAAAAGAGGGGCCTGAATTCTGCTAAGATTTAGGCATAAAGGATAACCAGCCATTGTTCTGGTGGTCACAAGATTTGTAACCTCCCCAATTACTACTGTAGATGACATCACTATCGTACAACCTAAGACTGGCCTTTTGAGATGTCTTTTCAGACTTTTGCATTTATGACAACCAGCTGGCTCCACCCCAGAACCATGACTCCTGATTCAAAGAGTCCTGTGGCTCCCACACAGAGGTGGCCTTAGTGCACAGGGATTGTTTTCCACACCACCCCCCCCCCCCGCCGACCATGGTTTTATCCTCAAACAACCAACATTCCCCATTCTGTAGCCCCTTTCCTACTAAAACGTGCTTGAAAAAGCCTAACCCATGAACCTTTCTGAAGACTGACTTGAGTGATAACTCCATCTCTGGAGTGGCCAGCTTTGAGTCAATTAAACTCTTTCTTTACTGAAATACCTCAATGATGTTAGAAGCAAATTTTTCAGTGCTGCAAAAGAAATAGCACTCAAATGTAAATTTTCTCAGCAAGGCAATTTTTACTTCTATAGAAGGGTGTGTCTCATGGATACAGTAGAGAGCATACTTGAACAAGGGAGGGGAAGAGGTTCTTATCCCTGACGCAGGTAGCACCTACCACTGTGTCATTCCCCCTCTTGGCTAGGGATGGACTGCACAGTCTAAGCTAATTTCTAATGGCTATTTTAAAGAGAGCCATAGTGTCAGGGTTAGCAGTTTCAGTGGGAAAGATGGTTACAGAACAGGTGACTAAAGTGACTCAGGTCAGAGCAGGTGACCAGGGGTAACTCAGGATGGAGCAAGTGACCAGGGGAACAGATGTGAACTACTGATTAGGGCTGGTGGGAAAGCTGCTTACTGAAAACTAGGGACAAGGAGACAAAGAAAATGAGGAAGTTAAACTTTAAGATGGAGAACAAAGAACACAGAAACTGAACATACTGGTATACTGATTCTTTAAAGAGAAATTTGAAACTCACTGTATTCAACAACGAGGAATTAGTTTACCATAATACCTGCAGTAGCTCAATACAATACTTCAGTGGTCCCAATGAACTGGCTTTGTCTGTGCAGCAGGTAGGAAGAACTCTTCAGGCAACTATAATCCCTGGCTACATGCAAAGCAAATTTATAAATTCTATGAACTGTGGACATAGTCTCCAAGCTACACACTGATCCAACAGTAAAAGATGAAAATCTTACTCTCCTGGAATTCAGTCAGCTCTGGCTGTCATTAACAAAATGTCATAGACTGGGTGTCTGAAATTGTTGTCTGAAAAAAGGAAAAAAAGGAATGAAAAAAGTCTCCAAGAAATACGGGACTAGGTGAAAGACCTAATCTACCTTTGATAGGTGTACCTGAATGTGATGGACAGAATGAATCCAAGCTGGAAAATACTCTTCAGGATATTATCCAGGAAAACTTCCCCAACCTAGCAAGGCAGGCCAATATTCAAGTCCAGGAAATACAGAGAACACCACAAAGATATTCCTCAAGAAGAGCAACTCCAAGGCACATAATCGTCAGATTCACCAGGGTTGAAATGAAGGAGAAAATGCCAAGGCCAGCCAGAGAGAAAGGTAGGGTTACCCACAAAGAGAAGCCCATAAGACTCACAGCAGATCTCTCAGCAGAAACCCTACAAGCCAGAAGAGAGTGGGGGCCAATATTCAACATCCTTAAAGAAAAGAACTTTCAACCCAGAATTTCATATCCAGCCAAACTAAGCTTTATAAGTGAAGGAAAAATAAAATCCTTTGTGAACAAGCAAGTACTCAGAGATTTCATCACCACCAGGCCTGCTTTACAAGAGCTCCTGAAAGAGGCACTAAACATAGAAAGGAACAACCAGTACCAGCCACTCCAAAAACATACCAAATGGTAAAGAGCATCAACACAATGAAGAAACTGCATCAACTAATGGGCAAAACAGCCAGCTAGCATCAAAAATGGCAGGATCAAATTCACACATAACAATATTAACCCTAAATGTAAATGGGCTAAACGCCTCAATCAAAAGACACAGACTGGCAAATTGGATAAAAAGCCAAAACCCATCGGTGTGCTGTATCCCGGAAACCCATCTCACATGCAAGGATACACAAAGGCTCAAAATAAAGGGATGGAGGAAGATTCACCAAGCAAATGGAGAGCAAAAAAAAGCAGGAGTTGCAATTCTCATCTCTGATAAAATAGACTTTAAACCAACAAAGATCAAAAGAGACAAAGAAGGACATTACATAATGGTAAAAGGATCAATGCAACAAGAAGGGCTAATGATCCTAAATATATATGCACCCAATACAGGAGCACCCAGATACATAAGGCAAGTTCTTAATTACTTAACAAAGAGACTTAGACTCCCACACAATAATAGTGGGAGACTTTAACACCCCATTGTCAATATTAGACAGATCAATGAGACAGAAAATTAACAAGGATAGCCACACTGCATTTCAATAGAAGAAAAGGCTGGCCAACTGGCGGCGCCTCCTGAATCACCTTCCTGTAAATAGAAGGTGTGGGGGAATCTCTCCGGAAGACATTGTTTTTACTTAAACAAGACCAAAACCCCACTCCACTCCTCCATCGACCAAGACCCTTTCATATGTGATTTCTAAAACTGTAAACCCAAGACCCTTTCATATGTGATTTCTAAAGCTGCAAACCCAAGACCCTTTCATATATTATTTCTAAAACTGTAAACCCAAGACCCTTTCACTCGTAATTTCCAAGGCTGTAAACCTAAGATCCCTTCATGTGTAATATCTAGAGTGTAAGCCTATATAAAGGCAGAGCTTCTCTTTGTTAGGGGAGTTTGGTCATTTAGACAAATTGTTGCCTGGCTCCTGGCCGTAATAATAATAATAATAAACACTTCTTCCTTCCCAGTTCTTCTCACGGCTGCTCCTGCTTCATTATGATGCAGCAAAGATTGGGTCATGGTGGCATTACTATGAACCTGGGATAAGCCAGGCCTGAAGTCTATACCCAGATTTTTCTGTGTGAAAGATAATCTTTTTGTTGTTGTTGTTTAAGCGAGTTTTACCTGGGTTTCCTGACATTTGCAATCAAGCAAATCCTCAAGGAAACCCTGAAAATATTTTCAGAAAAAAAATTCAAATAAAGAAACAAGCTAGTGTTTACAAATTGCTTTATGGGCTTTATTTTGTCTGATCTTATTTACTCAGCTGTTGTTAGTTACATTTTACATATAAAATTCGGTATCTGATCAATTTTTTTAAACTAAGGATGGGAAGAGTAATGCAAGTTACTGAGCAACCACGTAGCTAGTTAGCAAGTAGAAAAAAAAGGCAAAATCCCAAGTCTTCTGGCTCTAGTTATGACCTGAGTTGTCTCCTTGATAAGGTAAAATGATCACCTCTCTTATTTTCAAAGCCATTGAACAATTTCCACCAAAGGCATACAGATCTTGGCTTTGCTTTAGATTAAAAAAAAAAAATCTTTGCACAAACCTGAATGTATGGCTCTTGGGGTCTTGAAATTGTTTCTGAATGTCAAATATTTCTCTCTGTGTAAACTGCCAGCCATTTATCTTATTATGATCATCTGCTTTTTCTCTTTTGGAAAGATATTTGAAGGGGGGAAAAAAAAGAGAAATATGTATCTTTCTACAGACTAGGCCTAGGTGTTTATTAGCAGTCCTCACTATGGGATTGACAACCCCAGCTGTTGATAGGCCACTGAGAGACGGGAGAGAGAGAATGCAATTCATCAGGTCACTGGGCAAATGGGCTTGTCTTAATGTTACCATTTTCCTTATGGCCATAATAACTCCCTGCATAGCACACCTGGAATAATTTAACTACATTTGACTCATCAGTTGAGAAATTATTTGGGAAGTATGTGCTCTCTCTTTTTCTGCCAGGCGCTAGTAGATTCACAGTGAGCCAGCCAAAGCATGCTCTCCAAGGCTTATGATGTGCTGACATATTACTGAAGGGCGCTCACCTTCATCCTCATACCGGCCTTGACTATCTCTGACTGTGTCAGCCCTGCTCCCGGTTCTGTACAGCAGCAGACACAAAGGTCACAGGCTGGCTGCAAAGAGGTCTGTCTTGTTTTTGTTTTCCATAGAGGTAATTGCCATCATTTCAAATTTATGGGTTCACATGGAAAATATTTTTTCTGGCTTCTCTTGGAATAGCAGAATGTTTAGTCCTACAGGGCTGTCATTTTCACATGGCAATAGTTGGTTGCTGGTGGGTGGGAACTCTCCTATTTAGGCAGGAGGCATTCCCTTTAGTTTGCTGAGGCCTCCAGTACACCTGACACTCTCATTTCATTCATTTATGCTACCTGCTTGGACTCTGGAGGTATCTGAATTTGCAACCTCTGCATGAGGAAGTGAAAAAGAACTTGGAAAATTTCTCTTAGACCTAAGATTACTGATCAGGCTCACATTGTGACCAACCATTGCCTTTGTTAGGTTTTGGAACTACTAACTGCTCATCCAGATAGGACTGTTTTAAACTTCACTCTCTATATATACATTTTCCTAATTTTATTTTCCTTTTTGACTCACTGAGAAATACTCAACTTCCAGTTGAAGAAGCCCACATCAGAAAAGGATGTTTGAAGTACTAATCAGTCATAGAGTGATTCTTTATCTCAGGCTTGCAAATGGAGCAAGTTTCTTGCTGTCTCCAGCCATGTGTTAATGGTTTCTCTGAGGTCACCTGTACAGATAGATCTTTTGAATTTCACTTGGAGCACATGTGGTTTTAAGCTAGATGTTAATTGGAAACATTTATAGTGTCAAACATTTGATTAATGCTCTGGGTTTTAATTGAAAGGAGTAAGCATTTCTTAAATCAACTCAGCACAGTAATATGATTTTTTAAAAAAATTCCTATAACAGGTTAAAATTTATTTGAAAACTGAATAAAAAGCAATCCACATCAAGTAATGCTGATTTGCCATCAACCCTTTTAAGCAAATAGTTTGGGGACAATTACTTGTCAATTGGTAATTAGAAAAAAAATCAGATGCCAATAAATGGAATACCGCTTTTGGTTAATGGTCAGTAATAGTTCAGGAATATGTTCCTTGTGATTTCACTCTACTGTGGAGTTTTTGGTAGAATGCAAAACTCCCTACATGTTTAACCCATTAAATAACATAGTATAAGAAGGAAAAGCCCATTGCCTCTAGAATAAGAGTTGCTCTGTGTGGCAGGGACGCTCTAAACTAAAATAATTAGGACATAGTGTTGGGATCAAGCATAAGGTGCAAGAAATCCAAAGTGGGACCCAGTTACCTTCACAAGAAGGAACATTTTGACTGCAATTTTTAGCTCATAAAGCACACAAATTAGGTCTCCAGATGGTGCCCTGTAGACATAATTAAGCATTGCAATAAATCACATGGCAATGACATGGCAATTACTCTTGGGCCCCCACCTCTCCCTTGTCAGGTGCTTGGGGAGGTGCACCCAGACATTCTTTCAGGTGTTCTGAAACAATGATGTGCCATCTATTAGGGGCCCAAAGGGGGATGCTGCCATTAACTTTTTACTGTCAGGACAGATAATAGGTGCAAGATGTATTCTGGTGCTATTACTTCTCACTGTTGCAGTACACTTAGTACTGTAAAGAGAAAACAAATAGTGAGGGAAAAAGTGTTGCAAGGCCATGCCTGCATGATTGTTCTAGTTTGAAATGTGAAATAATTTAACATGCCAATTAGTTATTTGATTTCCACACTACAAAAAGACTTGCTTTACATTTTTTCCCCACCGAATTAACTACCGAATTGGGTTTTCTTGAAACATGTATTCCTTATCCCTTTGCTCCTTCAACATGTGTGTATTTCAGTGTCCCTCAAACTTTAGTATTTTATAAATGTCTTTAAGACCCAAGAATATATCCACAGATCCACCCCCACAACCAGGATACAGGGACATTTGCTTGAGAACACTGACTGAAGAACTGGAAATCTGATTTTTATGACAATGTCCTATAATGGAAAATGTTCAATGCAAAATATAAGTAAATTTAATTTTTATACTGGGAAAAATATTTCCATAGAATTAAAAAACATAAAATTTTGAAATTCTTTTTAGTTTAAGAAATTAATTACATATATATATATATATATATATATATATATATAATTCTTTTTTGGAATAGATGGGATTTTGCTATGTTGCCCCCCACTGGTCTCAAACTCTGGCCCGAAGCGGTATTCCCACTTCAGCCTCCCAAAGTGTTAGGATTACAGGCGTAAGACACCATGCCCAGCCTGATGTACTTTAAACACCTACCACGTATCAGAAACAGGCCTTGGGCCTACAAAGCTCATTAGGGATTTTCCTCTCCACCAAAAAGAGAGAGGGAATGGAGCGCAACAGATCATCTGTGTTCTCATGGAGTCTGTGTATGAATCTGAATTTCTGGGTGACCTGAGTGGAATTTTGTCACTCCCCCACTCTGTTACAGGCTATTGAAACAGAACTGAAAAGCCCTCCAAACGTTGAAAAGGATGTGTTTTAGTTACAGCAAATAAGGATCTTCTCTTTTCAGTGTTCACTAGGTCCTGGCATTCATTTCCCATGGCTGCTGTTACAAATTACCACAAACTTGGTGGCTTTAAACAACACACACTGGTTATCTTACAGTTCAGGAGGTCGGAAGCTTGAAATCAGTTTCACCGAGCCAAAGTCAAGGTGTCAGCTGGGCTGTTTTTTTCTGGAGGTTGCCCACATTCCTTGGCTCATGACCCCTTCCACACTTCACTCAACTCCTGCCTCCATCATTTTACCTCTTACTTACCTCTGATCTCTCTCATTCCTTTTATAAGAACCCCTGTGATTCATCAGGCACACTAGGATAATGCAAGATAATCTTCTCATCTCAAGATCCTTCAGTTCGTCACAATTGCAAATTCCCTTTTGCCACATAAAGTGACGTTCACAGGTTCAGCGAATCAGGATGCAAGCAGTTTTGGGGGCATTCTTCAACCTACCACTGTCCCCTTAGGTCCCAAATCTCTTTCTGCAGTCTTCATGACCTCATGCCTTCAACCATATATCTCAACTTAACTTTGACATCACTTCATAGTGAACACGTTTCAGCATAAGTCAACTCCTTCCCATAAAATCTGTTCCACGATGTTAATTTTTTTGTCTGTACCTTTAATAAAATTTAAAAAATCTGAATGTTTTTTCAAAAATCCATATCCTGTCTTTATACCCCCATATACTCTCTGCCTCCTAAGACCCAACACTCTGCCTTTGCGATGCCTCCCAGTCCATCTCAGCTGCTATCAAACTCTGCCTCACAACAGTCATGTGTCCTGGTGAGAACTGCATAAGATTCCTACCTAAGTGTCTATACTTTTGGACCCTTTGGGGCCAGTTTTGTTTTGTTTTGTTTTGTTTTGTTTGAGATGGAGTCTCACCCTGTTGCCCAGGCGGAGTGCACTGGTCCAGTCTGGGCTCACTGCGACCTCCACCTCCCAGGTTCAAGTGATTCTCCTGCCTCAGCCTCCAGAGTAGCTGAGATCACACACACGCATCACCATGCCTGGCTAATTTTTGTATTTTTAGTAGAGAGGAGGGTTTCAACATGTTGGCCAGGCTGGTCTCGAGCTCCTATCCTCAGGTGATCCACCTGCCTTGGCCTCCCAAAGTGCTGGAATTACAGGCATGAGCCACCACGCCTGCCAGTTTGCTCTTCATTCAACTCAAGAGAGTGCCTGGCACAGAAAAAAATGATTAGGTCAAAAATTTTTTGGCATGAAAATTGGTGGTATCTGTGCAATAAAGCCTAAATAACATCTTTCTAACTGCTTAATTACCAGATCCACATTTTTTTTTCTTCAAAAATGCATTTTGTATGTCAAGCAGAAGTTATAATAGATACTATTCTCAGATTTATAGCTTCTCTACACTGGCACATTGCTACCATCCACTGTGATTGGGGCTCCACCATTCTTTGAAATTTTCTCCTCTGTTCACATCCACTATGTGGCTCACATGAGGGTGGTGGTGGGGGGGGTGTCTTCACATCTTTCTCATCTTTCATTCACTGACAAATGCTGAGCACTCAAGTTTTTTGTTTGTTTGTTTGTTTGTTTTTTAGGGAGTCTTGCTCTGTCACCAGGCTGGAGTGCAGTGCTATGATCTTGGCTCACTGCAACCTCCACCTCCTGGGTTCAAGCATTTCTCCTACCTCAGCCTCCCAAGTAGCGACAACTACAGGCACCCACCACCACGCCCGGCTAATTTTTTGTATTATAGTAGAGATGGGGTTTCACCATGTTGACCAGGATGGTCTTGATCTCCTGACCTCATGATCCGTCCACCTCAGCCTCCTGAAGTGCTGGGATTACAGGTGTGAGCCACCGCGCCCGGCTGCTTTGCTCTTAATAGATCTAAGATGCTACCTGCTTGAAAACCCTTGATGACCCAGTCCCATAGAACCATCAGAATGAGACATGCAAGAGTCAAAGCATGTGATTTCTTAGTTGAATGCCATCTCTCTTTCCTAAGGTCAGAAATTCTTTGAGGACAGGGACTATGATCACACATGGAAGATACTATTAAATACATAATAAAGCTAAACAGAAGCATTTGCATTCATTCAAAGTTAAAACTGACAGCTTGTAAGGAAGTTGATTTCGGAATTTGACCAAATTTTTACCAGCCATAAGCAAACCACTTTTTTGTAGGTAATGAACATTAAAACACCCATTCACTGAGATAACAATTTTTCTGGAGTTTGTTAAACTTAGCTTATTTTTGGTCTCCTAATTCAGCTGTAGTTTCACAGAAATAGTGTAAACTTTTAACAATAAATTTAATGTCTCTCAGTTTTAATCCAGAATCTTAGCTGTCCTATCACAGGAATCATGTACAGTATGAATAAGGAATTTCTAACCCATGCTTACACACAGAAAGAAAACTATGCATCTGCTTAAACATTTACTACCTAAAGATAGGCTTTGAATTCTTACTTATTCCTCTGGAACTCCTCAGAAATTTGCACTTGATTTGAATTTCCATTGAACCACCTATAAATGTTAACTTTGAAAATGCAACATCAAAGGCATCTTATAATAGATTGCTGCTCTAAGACTCTGTAAATGACTGTGCATGTGTGTGTCAGGAAGAGGCAGTACATCTAACTTCATGTTTCATCGGTTCGGGGTATTAGGTCTTCTTTATAGTTGGCTGAAGTGTTAGAGCAATAGGATTTACAGAGGCTCAGAGTTATTTTTCCTTCTAGTCTCTTTTATTAAACTCCTTGGAATTTTTTTAAAGTTTTATTAACCTTCCATGGAGATGAAATATAAAAAGTTCTTTATTCTGAAAATAAGAAGAATATTTTTAATAACTGCACTCCATGTGTTCCCTTTTCTTTATCAGAAGCTTGTGTCTCTTCCTGCATTGCATCATTCCACTGAGGCAGGAAGCTAATCCATGAGGTGTAGAGTCCCTAGGAAGAAGAAAGTATCAGGTAGAGCAAGTCCAATTTGACAGGGGAGTAGGAGACTGCCTGCTTCCAGCCTAGAAAAGTATGGGGAAGAAAAGGAGTGACTGAGGTAGAATAAGAAGATCGGATATAAATCCTGTCCTCCACACGTGCGGGGCTGATTCACAAAAAGAGAGGTTGTAGAGATTTCCATAGTGTGGGGAACCCTGGAAAATCAAGACTAGTGACTGCCTTCTCAACTGTGCCCTGAGGAGACCACAGGCTTGTTTCTAGGTGAGAGATCATCAATGGTGCAGCATTGATAGATGGAGAGAATTAGACAAATAAGCTTGAGTTCATGTCCTGAATATGGTGTGCAAGAGTGCCAGAAATTTGTATACCCCAAATGATGAAATGTCAAGGTGCCAAAGGGTCAGGGGATTCATATCCTCTTGGAATTAAAATGGAGACACAGACTGTTGAGAATTAGCTACCAGAGGTAAAGAGCCAAGATCATGGACTACAGCTCTGGGTACCTACAAACTGCCCTCAATGGGGTCAACTCCACCCCCAGCCCAGCCCAGCCCAGCCAGCTGCGAGGTCAGCACATGGCTCTGAGGTCCCTCCCATCACCATGAGGTCACCTAAGGGCCCTCATATATGGACAGGAGTGGGTGAGTTGGGTTAGTGACAGTTTCATAGATTGAACATTATGCAAAAAGGTCTAATAAGTATAAAAGGACAGTTTAAAACCCCAAACACTGATATATTAATTGGAAAGTTTAGATAGCACTCCCTGCCACTAGTCAACATACAGCAGGATAAGGGCATATAAGAAAGGTTATATCAGGCCGGGCGTGGTGGCTCATGGCCTGTAATTCCAGCACTTTGGGAGGCCAAGGCAGGCGGATCATGAGGTCAAGAGATTGAGACCATCCTGGCTAACATGTGAAACCTCGTCTCTACTAAATATAGAAAAATTATCTGGGCGTGGTGGCACACATCTGTAGTCCCAGCTACTCGGGAGGCTGAGGCAGAAGAATCGCTTGAACCCGGGAGGCAGAGGTTGCAGTGAGCTGAAATCACGCCACTGCACTCCAGCCTGGTGACAGAGCAAGACTCTGTGTCAAAAAAAAGAAAAGAAAAAAGCTAGACTACTTTTTGTGCTTTGGAGTAGTGGAGTTTGAAATTTTTCTACCTTTCTATCTACATGTAAAGTTCTCTTTATGGAGTTATCCATATCCAACATCAAAATGGTGTGCATTACATATACATGTTTGGTAAATATTTGCTAAATGACTCATTGAACGCCATCACTGATTCCGTGGTATGGAGTTACAGAAGGCAATAAAAACCAACACCTCATGCCCCTTCTGTTTTTTCTCACCAGAAGCAGAAGCATTTTGATGAGGGATTAGGTAGCTGGACATGATACTGTTACCTTTTTTAATGAAATGTCACACATGCTTTGTCTTTATTATTTGTGACTGCCTCTGTAATTTGTTTGGGCTCCTGTAACAAAATACCATAGACTGGGTAACTTATAAAAACCAGAAATTTATCTCTCACAGTTCTGGAGGCTAGAAGTCCAAGACAGAGGTGCTGGCAGATTCAGTGTCTAGTGAGAGCCTGTTTCCTGGTTCATAAACAGCTCTCTTCTCATTGTATTCCCTCATGGTGGAAGGGGAAGGGAGCTCTCTGGGGTCTCTCTCTCTCTCTCTCTCTCTCTCTCTCTTTTGAGACGGAGTCTTGCTCTGTTATCAGGCTGGAGTGCAGTGGCGCAATCTTGGCTCACTGCAACCTCTGCCTCCCAGGTTCAAGTGATTCCCCTGCCACTGGGATTACAGGCACTCACCACCACATCTGGCTAACTTTTTGTATTTTAGTAGAGACAGGGTTTTACCATGTTGGCCAGAATGATCTCGAACTCCTGACCTCATGATCCATCCACCTTGGCCTCCCAAAATGCTAGGCTTACAGGCGTGAGCTACCTCACCCAGCCTGGAGTCATTCTTATAAGGGCACTCATTCCATTTATAAAGGCTCTATACCCTCATGGCCTAATCACCTCCCAAAATCTCCACCTTCAATACCATCACCCTGGTGATTAGGTTTTAATATATAAGTTAGGGGTGGGGGAGATGAAAACATTCAGTCGATAGCAACCGCCTTCAAGTTCTCAGATTCAATGAAGTATGCAAGATGGACACTTGTAACTCCAAACTCAAATATGGAGGGTAGATGTGATTTACAGTAACTGTTTTACTAGGGACAGTCTCACCTGAGGACAAAAAGTTACACATACCAGAGCAATGGGAACAGATCTTACAGGGAACCGTAAGTGCCTAAGGGAGTTGCCAGGGATGACTTCCTCATCAAGCAGGCATGCAGGAGCTGCTGCTCATAAATGGAGAGTCAAAATAAGGGAGTCAAAACAGCATATAGAATCCTCCAATTGAAGAACTGTGACCTCATTTACAGGATTTAATAAAAAGGCAATGTCTTCACTCTCTCCTTCCAACCACAACTGAAAGGGAGGAAGGAGGGCAGAAAACAGAGAGGGAAGGAGGCACTCTGTCAGAGAAGACCACCCAGCCCATCGCTTCTGCTCCCAAAGCCACCATAGCCACAGGCCTAGCCCACCCAGGCAGAAGGGAAAAGACAGAGGTTATTAGGAATTCGATGGAAGGTTTTAAATAAACAAGACTGACTCTTAAGAACCCAAATGAGACACTTCAAAAAACCAAGAGACCGAAAAGTCAGAGAATCAAGCTGAGATGTCATTAAACATCCCCGCTGCCCAGAATAGAGAATGTGGTTGACAAGATAATTAGAAAAAATAAAACTGTTTCACGTTTGCCCTACAAAGAGTTTAGATTCCTCATTAAACTGGTTATATGAGGCTCATGACTCCGACATCTTATGGTTACTTTCAAAATTAAATGCGGTTAAAATCATGAGACTAATGCCTATGAGGTACTTAATACATGCTATTAACATTCCTCCTCTCTTCTTCTAAATGGTTTCTGGTATCTTTTAATCTTTATTTACCTCCACGAAATAACATTATGTATATATACATTTATAGATATAAAGTCATTTACAGAAGAGTTTTAATATAAAATTACCGTATATATCTGTGCATGTATGCACGTATGTGTGTGCATGCATTTGTTGTTATGTGTGCATGTGTGTGTTTAAATGAAATGACACCCCACTGCCGTCTTCATCTCTTTTCTAGGGATAAGACTGGACCTCTCTACTTTGATTCAGAAATAGCACTGGCCTACAGTTGTCTTAGAAAAGGTCAAGGGAGAGCGGACATTCTAGGTCCAAAAAAAAGAAGAAAAAGAAGTGTGAGAGTCAAAGTGTAAAACTGGTAATGAATACAGTCTTTTGAGAAATGAATAAGAGACCCAGTCACGGTAAAGCAGAAGATTCCCATTGGAATTATATTAAGAGACAAAGTTGGGTGAATATGGAGGATTAAGATGGGAGGATTAACGTGGGAGAATTAAGACTTGATTCGGTGGGCACTAGTTTGCTTCCTTCCTTCCATTCCTCCCTCCTTCCTTTCCTTCTCTCCTTTCTTCCCTCCCCTCTTTTCCCTACCTTCTCTCCCTTCCTTTCTTCTTTCTTTCGTCTCTCTATTTCTTTTCTGTAAGCACCAACAGATAAATTTTCTACAAATGAACTCTCACTGAGAAGTTGAACACGTAAAGCAGAAGGAAAAACTATCCTGGTTGAAGAAGGGAGGAGGGGCCCAGAGATTTCTCTACTCAGAACCCCCAGGGTGCCTCCTGCAGAACACCTAAAATCCCTCTAGAGAAAACACACTTGCAACAAAAAAGTACCACAGCAGCCAGTGCCAAATTCTTGCTTTTTTTTTTTTTTTTAAATAACATGGTGATTAAATAATTAGCTCAGTACGAAGGTGAAACATGATGTGGAGGGCCAGGGACAGCACTTGTTGGGGTGACTGTGCACAGTGTCAGCATGACTAAGCTACAGCTGTGGTCCCAGATCTCTCTTCTCTGCATGGTTCCAGGTTGGAGTTGGCGACAAGAGATTCTCGTGTGGGATTCGAAAGGCAAAAATGAAGGGCAGTTGTGTTCATGATTGGCTATTTTTGGTGCCTAGTGCAGCTCACACATGCTGCCATGAGCCCACGGTAATTCCAGTTCCTGCCACATCTCCTTCAGTTTCTCAGATGACTACTGGGCTAGTTGTATATTTAGCTCCTGAGACAGTGCTGTGACAGTGCTGCGACAGACCCGTCACATCCTTGAATTCGGCTGCTTAGAGGAGCAAGAAAAATATGTGGGTTTCAGTTTTCCCTTGCTTTCTTACACAGCACAGCCATCATTTCTTCCCAACTACTTGTTCTATTGAATTCAAGCTCAAACACTAGAGGCAGGATCAAAGGAGTAAAGTCACATCTCTGTAATGAACCCCTTCTTCCATACCCTCCCCTGTGTTTCTCCTGCTCTGACAGAAGCCTGGGTAATGCCCTCAGTCTAAGGTGTGAGTGGTAATTTCCTTCCGTGGTAAAAGCTTATCTTAAAATGATGGTGGGTCTTCCAGGTAGAAGTGTTCCTTTGGAGGTAAAGGACTGAGGCTCAAGGATGTTGAGATCTCTTAATACTGATTTAGTAGTATGGGATACCAAGATAAGAAACAGAGATGATGAAAAATGCCATGAGTTTTCTCAGGGGGGAAAATGAGAAGTAATAAACAGAAGGCTAATAATTAGACTCTATGGGACTTTCTAGGGGAGAGCTGGAAGCAGGGGAGAGAAAGAAATCGGTGGGATTTGAAAGGCAGACACGAAGCACAGAGCAGTTGGCATAAGTCTGGAAGAGAACACTGTCATGAAATTCACAGAGGTGTGCTGAAGGAGGAAAAGCTTGGTAGTTTCCAAGACTGAAAAGAGATCAAAGAATACAATCTGTATTGAGTAGGAGAAGGAGAACAGACTTTGCAAGAACAGCTACGATGCAAGCAGTGGACATTCTGGCACACAGAAACCACGACCCATAAGGGGCCCTACCAGATCCTATCCCTTTTCAGGGCCTGGGGCTGGGGTCACTCTACTTTTCTCACTTCAAGAGAAGAGATTTTTGTTTTTTGCCATTTAGCTTAGCAGTTTATCAAAGCAGTCTTACTTTCTTCTCTCAAAGTAAGAGAAATGCAAGACAATGTACTATGGTAGGGAGGTGAAAATGGAAAAAAAAAGGAGTGCACTGTGCTCGCAGGAAATAGTAAACTCCCTAGGTCACATTTTCTGTGTCATATGCCATAGAAATTCATTTATTCCATCAAGAAATATTTAGTCATAATTACATAGTCTTTTTCTATTGGCTACAGTTTAGACTGGGAAAGATTACTTGGTAATAAATTGAACTCAGTGAAAATCTGATCAGTGATTTTGTTCTAGAGTCATGCCCAAACCCCCCAGTGAAGTACATAACGTCTCAAAGAACAGGGGATAAATTACTGTTAAATTGGAGAGGACAAAGAATTCAGCTTCCTAGGTGTAGAAATCTTAACTCAAGCAAAGAAACAGCTTGTGTACAAAGAAGGTGATCATTCATGTGATTTTCGCCGAAGTCTTCTTGAACTTAACTGCCGCTTACCCAATTAATTATCCCCCTACACACATGATGGATGGCATGTGTGACCCACTACCGTGTGCATACACTATGCCGTGCCAGACTCCCAAGATCTCACTGTAACTTTGTGCCTTTCTTTCAGGTTGGAGGAAGTATAGTGGAATATGGGTAACAGACAGATTTTCTTAATGGAAATAATCTTGAACCTACTCAAACATATGAAAAAGATAAATTATTTGCACATATTGTCACTAAACCATTATTATTACAGAAATATCCAACAGTTGATTATCATCAGGCAACAGTGTTTTGCAACTTTCTAGCTGAGAACTGGTGGTTTCTAAAAAAGAAAACTAATATTTCTTTCTGAGACTTCAGAAGACCACCTATATTGTCCATGTGGAAGGCACAAGGTGTCCCATTGACTGAAGGAATCCTGTGTCTTGGATAGCTGCTAGCTGCTTTAGTAATTAGGCTTCCAAAAACACAACCACAGGCACTCACTGGCATCTTTATGAGACCTCCAAAGCACCTGGATATAGAGGCTGAAAATGTTGTTTGTTCTGGAAAGGCCAAATCTTGGGCGATGGAGCAAGCTTGGAGAGATGAAAACTGTAGAAATGCATGCTTTCTCATTGGCATCTGTTCCTGTCGAATTCTCAATAAAAGTGTCCATTAAAACGCCAAATAACACCAATGCAAAGAGAACACATGTCAGGAGGAGAGGTTAGTCAGGTTCAGTTCACACCTGTGGGTCAGCTCACTCCAGGTTCTCCCCCCCCACGTGCAGATAAGTCAGAATCTTAGGAGTTAAAGATCAAAAAGACCTAACAGCTCATTTTATCCGGCCCCAGGCACCAATGCAAGAATGCCCTGGGTCTCACTTTGGAGGGTCTGGTTTTGTGTGTTTGGGGTGAGGACAGCTCTCTTTGAGATCGCACTGCTTGCGCAGAAGGAAATTCTGATCTCCCAAGGAGGCAGAGGTGGGCATTGTACAAACAGAAAGAGCTTTTAAATGTGCAAAGCCCTTTATTTTCAGGGGGCTGAAAGAACTTTTTCCATGTGTACTGTTAAGAAAAAAAAATGCTATTTAAACAAAACCTGACTGCAGCTGTGTCTGCTTTCTTGGCCAGTGACATAATTCATCTTTGGGGTAAATAGTTCTTTTGTTTCAGCCTATTTTTGCTCCCCCACTCCAACCCATGGGGGAAAAAATGAAGACCCATGCACACAGCATGAATGAGTTAGTATGAGACCAAAATGTAAACAGACATACAGATATACCTAAAAGATCTAAGATTCACTTTAATAAAATAAGATAAATTTTTGGTTTTCTTGGGAATTCAGAGAGAAGACTTCAAGGGTGTGAGAAAAGATACGGAGAGAGATGTAAGAAAGCTCTCAAGCAGCAGTTCTCAAACGTGGCTGAACACTAGAATCAACTGGGTAACTTTAAAAATGTTGGTGATCCCACCCCAAATGCTTCTGATACAATTGGTTTGGGGTAAGGCTTGTGCACTAGGATTTTTGGAAGCTCTCTAGGTGATTCTAATACACAGCAAAGACTGAGAACCATGATATAAAGAGACCGAAGCAGAAGGTTCCATAGATGGATGCAACCTATAAGAGGGTCTCTCTTTAGGAAGTAGCTAATACATTTATAAAACTATAATGTTTGACATTAGATCAGAAATTGTTCTCTTCTCTGTAATATAATCAATTCTCACCACCTACCTGCTAAACATCATTAAAGCGCTCATCATCAGGGGCTCTGTGGGAAAGAGGAAGACAGGTTCCCGTGAGTGGGACAGAGCAGGGCAGAAGTGAGATCTCAGCTCTGGGAACTGTGATGGAAGGAGGCAGGGGCACTGGGAATTCAGAGAGGCAGAAACTCACAAAGTGAATGTGAACATGGAACACCCACCCCTCTACCTAACCCTAGAGATTTGGGGGAAAATGCTGTCATATCCCAAGCCATTTCTATTTAAATGTTAATGGGAAGGAAGACAAGAGCAAACCAAAGATTGAAAATATCCAGACAACAAAGATTTGGGTTCCCAGACCATCTGGGATGTGGGGGAGTGGATTTCGTGATTATTGTTGTGGAGAAAAAGAAAATCAAACAAAAGGGAAAGGCACTGCAGAAAGTCCCTGGTCAAGGCAAGATATGACATTGAGTATTTGACTCTCAGGTTTGGATTCTTCTCATTAGATTCTAGAACCCCATGATCTGGTGATTATGTCCCCTTAGTGCCAGGGGAGTCAAAACTGGAGCTCTGGAAATACAAACTGACTTGGCAAGTCAGTCAGACTTCATGTTACGAAGACAGTGCTGGGCACAAACCAGGAAGATTATGATCTAAAGCAGATCATGTATTCATGTCCACAAGCGAAAGCAAATTCTGTAATTATTACAGACCAACATATCATTATAGACCAACAAAGGTGGTGTGTGTGTGTGGAGGGGGTGGGTGTGTTTTCAGGAAAAGAACCTTGCTTTGAGGTGGGCATGCATGAGTCGAAGGAATAAAAAGGAAGTAAAGAACATGGAAATTCTTCAAGTGAAATAACTGACAGCTGGCAATATGTCACAAACAGCTCCATTCAGAGTAGATTTTATTAAAACGATGTGAATTTTTTAAAATGAGTCTCTAGGGAGAACTGATTCTGTTTTTTCAGCTCACAATTATCTTCGGGTTCTTTTCTCCTTCTTCCTGTCCTTGTTTTTTGTTTGTTTTGGGGGCACTGTTCTGCGAAATTCACAGATACAAATTTTAAAATTTCAAGACGTCATATGTTCCAAATGTTCTTCTTTGCAACTACTTAAAACTTTGCTTACAAAGAGCCATGAAATCAACTGATGCACTTTTGACTATACTAGATGTATTAAATGAGATAAATGTGAAACCACCAACTCAAATATGGCACCCCATAGGTGCTCCCTACACATGCATTTAATCCTAGGTCTCACTTCTGTGCACCAAATTTGCTTAGGTAGATTGCTGAGTCAGAGAACACATATATCTTTTATAGGCAGACATTGCTAGATTCCTTTCCACAAATGCCAAACCAATTCACTGTCCTCAACACAGTGTTTAAGAATACCATTCCCTTGTGTGCTGCCCTTTGCCATATGTTTATAAATTTTCACTTTTAAACTAGTTATTTTGATAATGCATGCAGACTCATTATGCTAAAAATTATTCATGCTTTTACTTTTGGATCTTTGTGAGATTGAAAACAATTTTTGAAGGCATCAACTACACCGACATGAGTCATTGAACAAACATTTAGTAAGGTCTATGTCTCTTGATTTACACGATGAAGAAACTAAACAGCATGGCTTTCATCATCAGCCCTTGAAGATGCTGATGATAATCATGACGTTCCTTATGCCACTGGAGACTCCTTAGCCAAGGCCCTGCTCCTCGAGGGTGAGCAAATAAACACGTTTATAAGAAACAGATGGTTATACGAAGACTTTCCACTATAACAAATAGTATGTCAAGATGATGACTTTTTTCTCCAAGTACTGCAAAGATCTGGGATTTCCTTTGGTGTGGATGGTAAGTCAGCCAGACCTCCAATCCAAGCGTGCAAATGATGAAGATAAGGAAGAGGAATTGCCCAAATAGTTTAAATTCCAACTTTCAGATTATATCTCGATCTGACAGTATCTAAAATAAGACTTACACTCATGCTTCATTTCTTCCCAATTTTGGTTGATTCCCCTTTGATAGAGGGACAGACTTTCCACGCTCAGATGTTCTTTTGATAGATAATTTACTTTTGCAAAGTTCTGACTTAGAAAAAGAAATCAGAGTATATCTGGGCAGAAAGAGGCCTAAAAATAAGCTTGCAACATTGATAGGAGTCAAGAAAATTTTTAAGGTTTTCTTGCCTAAGGAAAAGCAATTCATGGAGGTTAGAATTTTTTATGTGCTAATGTATATGATTAAAATGCAGCCCCCCTCATATCACTTCACCATCCTCTACCAATCTGATGTAACTCTGGGGAAACAACCTGACCTCTTCATTTTCTTCCCAAATACTGTGACCTAGATCTTAAGAGCAAAACCATTTTTAGCTATGGTAGGGAATCGCAGGATTTCACTGTCATACTAATTAGACATTTAGAATTTCATAATTACAGGGTACTGGTAAGGGAGGCTTAACCCACATACGTAGTTTTCAAATTCCAACGTGGGCCGGGCGCGGTGGCTCACGCCTGCAATCCCAACACTTTGGGAGGCCGAGCCAGGTGGATCACGAGGTCAGGAGTTCAAGACCAGTTCAAGTCCATTGAGAAAAGCAGCAGCTTTCAGTGTCTTTTAAGGCTCCAAAATACAGCTTGAAAGGAACAACATGATGAAACCTCATCTCTACTAAAAATACAAAAATTAGCAGGGTGTCTTGGTTCACACCTGTCATTCCAGCTACTCAGGAGGCCGAGACAGGAGAATCACTTGAATCCAGGAGGCAGAGGTTAGAGTTAGCAGACATTGCACCACTGTACTCCAGCCTGGGGGACAGAGCAAGACTCCATCTCAAAAAAAAAAAAAAAAAAAAAAAAAAAAAATATATATATATATATATATATATATCTCCAACGTGTTTCATCTACAGAGTAAATGTGTTACTTCCTCATTTCTTAAGACAAAAAGATACTTTCCACTGAGTTCTAAGAGGGCTTTAATTCCTGCATTTAGGTCTAATTGCTGTTTCCATAGGCTCCTGCTACCTGATACTATTCTCATTCCTCATCCCACAGCCATACTTTGTGTTATTTGAATATACACATTTTCTATTATAATAAACCAAGAAAAATCATGACAACACTGAAAACTATGCCCAGCAGGCAAGGTAGTGACACAACTCTAGAGGAATTTCTGCTAAGTTTAAGATCAGTGGAGCTGGGTTGAGAAAACAATACACAGATCTACTTCAAAGGCCACCAGGAGAGAACATTTCTAATAAATCAGAGGAGGCTGGGTGTGGTGGCTCACGCCTGTAATCCCAGCACTTTGGGAGGCCAAGGTGGGCAGATCACGAGGTCGTAACTTCAAGACCAGCCTGGCCAAGGCGGTGAAATCCCATCTCTACTAAAAATACAAAAATTAGCTGGGCACAGTGGCAGCGCCTATAGTCCCAGCTACTAGAGAGGCTGAGTCAGGAGGATTGCTTGAACCCGGGAGGCGGAGGTTGCAGTGAGCCAAGATCGGCCACTGCACTCTAGCCTGGGCGACAGAGCAAGACTCTGTCTCAAAATAAATAAATAAATAAAAATAAATAAATTAGAGAGGACATGAAAGAGTGGCTTGAGGGTGATATTCTTCCATCACTCATTGTACCAACGTCTGTTCCAACCAGGAATCAACTTAGCTAATCTTCTACCTCATGCACAGGAGCTGCTTTCTGATGTGGCCAAAGTAGAAAGTTGAGGCAAATGTTAATGATAATAAGTGCTGGAAAGAGGCTGATTTCAGAAAATCAATCATAATATAACCCACATTGAAGACGTGGTCGTCAATATTTAGATGCCAAATTACAGATACCACTATAACTATAAAACAGACACAGAGAAATTAATAAAAATCAATTTGAATGAAACTTTTTAATGTCTTTTTGGACTTTGATAGATCAATTAGACAACAGTAAATGAGCACAGTAAAAAATATTAAGAATTTAAATATTTTTTTAACATTTTGAATTTATAAAGATTATATTACATTTCAAGCATCTATAGAACACGGATGAAAGTCGACCATATATCATGACGTTAATAGAAGCTTGTTATAAAAAGTTGCTACAAGAATTTCTCCAAAGTGAAAAGAAATTCCTCAGAGTTCTAATGTGCATAATGTACAATGAAATGATTGCCTCCAAAGATTTATGCCAATTTAAATGTTATTTGTAATGTTAGTAGCTAAAAGTCAGCTAGTAGGTAAGCATTTTTTGCAGAGTTTGTGCTATGTCTGCTATCATACCAAATAAAGAGAGTGATCCCAAGGTATCAACTATCTGGATTTCCATTACACTAAATTGCCTTTTCTCCTGATTAAGTCAATGAAAATAGTTATACTCAGCTAAAATGGATTTAGAGAAAAAAAAAGTCCTTCTGTATAGCTGTTGCCAGAAGATACTCTGGATAAAACTGAAATAGTCTCAGAACCATGGGATTATCATCTTGGTTCATTTCACACCTAGACAACTTGATGCAAATCTTGCCCATGTGTAGAACGGGTCCATTGAGAAAGCCTGGGGGAACAATATCCAGCTCCCCACACTAACCAATCACAGCAATACATTAATTCTAAATAGAGTCAGGTTGATATTTTTCAATGAACTACTCACTTTCCAAATTATGTCAGAGAGCAGCTGGTCTTGTTATTAGGCAAATTCATAAGTTCCAGTCTTCAGCTTTTCGTTGTCATTGTTGATATGCTCTGGGCTAATCAGGGCCCACAGAAAAACTGCAGGTATGGACATTTTGAAGCAGCAGCTTTCAGTGTCTTTTAAGGCTCCAAAATACAGCTTGAAAGGAAAAAAAAAAAAAGGCACTCGGATGAACTTAGAAGAATGCCAAAGTGAGAGAAATGAGGGAAAAGAAAAATGGGAATGTGTGCAGAATGATAAATGGACTCTACGTCAAATGAAATAGATTTTGAAATAACTGTGAAAAGTGTAAAATGTCTGAGCATAAAGAGCCTGCCACTGACAAAAGATGAATAAATGGGGCACTTCAAAGAAGGAATTTTCCAGCTGTGGCTCACAGGAATCTTCAAAAGCTGTTCCATATGAGATAGCAGGAAACTATTTTAATAATACATAGAAACAAATAATTTACTCCCCATTATAAAGACCAAACAGAGATGGTGTTGGTTGCTTTTTAAGACATTTACCTTTTAAATTATTATCACTTAAATTCAGACAAGGAAAACTTGAGTGTTATTTTTTTTTTTTGGATTTCCAGGAGAATGAGCATAAAGTAATTCTTCAATAATCACTGGGCAAATACCTGAGAGATCATACAGAAGTGAAAAGAACAGACACTGAGCCCTGTGGCCTTGATTTGGGCATAAAAGGAAAATGTTTTATGTGCTCATGTGTTATTATGGATGAAACAAGTCTCTCAAATGTGGGCAGGGGGCCATGTCCCTGAAACCGGAGATGAAGTCAAGAGCCGGGGTCAGGTAGCACCTCCTGTGCTCACTCTCAGCTCAGCGCCATTCCCTTCTTCAAGGCCTCCCTATGACTTGGCTGAGCTACTCTCATCATTCACACAGCAGGGCTTCCACCCCTTGTCTTGGAATATCTGATCACCTGTTCTAGCGGAAAATCTTTTCTCTGATGCAGCTGACATGGTCTTCTCATGGTCATCTTCATCCCCTAACTCTGCGCTCAGATCCAAACCAGACTGGCCATTGACCAGAGAAGAAGCCATCCAGTATTCTCCTGAAAGGACATCGTGACCAAAACCAGTAGGCTCAAACGCATGCGGTTACACAGGGAACCATGTTCAGAAGCGCTGGCCTGAGATTTAATGCTCTGCAGTACCTGTCTTCACCGTCTTGATGATTTTATCAATGAATTGTTATTTTGCAAGTGGTGGCTGATGGAATCAGGGAACGTCCTCTGGCAACTTATAACTTCGACTCACATTTTGTCACTCTTCCCATTGCCTCTCAACCTCCCAAGGATGGGTTTCTGGTTGTTTGATCTCTGTCTCCTGGCCCCAGAGGAAAGGTCCCTGCCTTTCCTCCTCCCCTGACCTTCCACACGTCGATGACTGCTGCTGTCCAAGTGGCAGCTGGGCCATGTCGGCTGACGGGAGGAGCCTCTGCCTTTTGCCATCACCCTCTGTCCCCCGGAATGGGCCAGGCATGCCCTGTCATTTCTGAGAAAGGGAATTTTGGCAGCAGCTCCCAACCCTGGTGGCTCCATGGTAGCCTTTCACCCACCTTCTGTTCAGGTACAGAGTTTACAACCCCTTGAGGATGACCCGAACACAGTGAATTGGGGCTGTCGGAGATAGATTTCCCTGCCTCTGGCAGGTGCCTCACAACATTATTTAGCTAGATCTAAAGAAACCCTTCTCATACCGAGTCTCTGCTTAGAGACCCATGAAAATCAAGAAACTGATAACTTTGTGTTGTAAAATGCTGAATCCCTGGGGAATTTTAATTCAAAAGTTCTTTATAGACCAGGAATGGTGGTTCACACCTGTAATCCCAGCATTTTGGGAGGCCAAGGTAGGTGGATCACCTGAGGTCAAGAGTTCGAGACCAGCCTGGCCAATATGGTAAAACCCTGTGTCTACTAAAAATACAAAAAATTAGCTGGGTGTGGTGGCAGACACCTGGAGTCCCAGCTACTCAGGAGGCTGAGGCAGGAGAATCACTTGAACCTGGGAGGTAGAGGTTGCAGTGAGCTGAGATCATGCCATTGCACTCCAGCCTGGGCAACAAGAGTGAAACTCCATCTTAAAAAAAAGTCCCTTACATTAAGCTGAAAATTGGTAGTACGTTATTATTACTTACAGATACTAGTTTCCTTCTAGAACAAAGCAAACAAGCCTGTGTCTCTCTTCAATAGAATAACTGCCAATATTTGAAAACTGAGTATCATATTTTCCCTATTCCTCAGGAAAAACATTCTTATTTTGTTCAGCTTTGCTAAGTATCAACACTTCTTTCCAGACTGGCTAAATTCCTCTAGAATCACTCTTGTCGCTTAGAGTGATATACGATACACCAGATTTGCTCTGACAAATATATAGTTCAACAGGAAGATTCCTGCCTCCACCTGGACAATAGGATTTACATTATCACTTGTAATAACAGCCCGATGGTAATGGCTAACACTGAGTTTGTAGGTAATTAAAGGCCCAGGGCCGACATAAACTCAAATGTGTCTTGTCCCCATCCTTTACTGATACAATTGATTTTTTAAATCTATGCACTGGACTATGCTTTTATTTCCATTAAGCTTTATCTTTCATGATTTGACTGCATTCTCTAGTCAAATTAGAACTCTTAAATCTCCATATTTTTGTTATCAGACCTCGTTCCAAGCTCTGTGTTCACAGCCAGTTGTAAACATCTTTTCATATAAAAGTCACTCGTTTACTTATTCAAATATATATTGAATTGATCAAAGGAGTAAGAACTGCATTGGTGCAGGAGTCAATGATGAGCAGAACTGTTTACCACATTCATGGTCTACTGATGGTGAAGATATAAGTCAAATATCGCACAGGCGATTGTGATCAGAGCTGTGGTCAGCAGAGGCCATGAGGACATGAAATGGGAGGAATTTATCTAGTCTGGGAGGGCAGGGAAAGCTTTTCTGAAGGAGTGAAGACAGGATAGAGAGCTAAACAGAGCTGTCCAAGAGGACTATAACGGGAGCCACATATATTATTTTAGATAATCTAGTAGCTACATTAAAACACATATTTTTAAGTGAAATTAGACTGAGGGACATGAGAGGGATTGGGAAGATGTTGGTCACAGAGCACAAAATTTCAGCCAGACAGGAGGAATATGTTGAAGAAATCTATTGTACAGCATGGTACAATAGCTGTATACTTAAAAATTGCCACCAGGTGTGGTAGCTCAGCACTTTGGGAGGCTGAGGCAGGAGAATCACTTAAGCCCAGGTGTTCAAGACCAGCCTGGACAGCACAGAGAGACCCCATAACTACAAAAAATTTAAAAATCAGCTGGGCATTGTGGTGCATGCCTGTTGTCCCAGTTATGCAGGAGGCTGAGGTGAGAGATTGCTTGAGCCCAGATGTCCAGGCTCCAGTGAGCCGTGTTGGGGTGCC
Organism: Ateles fusciceps; assembly: GCA_036589455.1. Lineage (NCBI taxonomy): Eukaryota > Metazoa > Chordata > Mammalia > Primates > Atelidae > Ateles > Ateles fusciceps. The sequence continues at coordinate 2,209,512 of JAZHEH010000284.1, forward strand.
ACTGCACTCCGGCCTGAGCAATACGGTAAGACTTTGTCTATAAAAAGAAAAAAGAAAATTGCTAAAAGACTAGATTTTAAGTGATCTCATTACAAAAAATGATAAGTATGTGAGGTGATTCTTATGTTAATTACCATTTTATGATGTATATTACAACATAAAGTTGTACATAATAGATGTAAGCCATTTTTATCAGTTAAAAAATAAAACAGAAAAAAAGAATAAAAAGTATGTCACATTCAAAATAAAGAACAGGAGACAGGGGAACAAAATCTAGGGCAAGAATTTTGAGTAATGAGATTTTATGACTTCTTTGTTAAAGCTTTTTCTAGAGTTGTTAGAGCTGTTTTGCTAAAAAAGAAGGAAGTGAAATTAACTTTAATAATATATTGCACCTAATCCATTACATCCAAAATATCATTTCAGCATATAATCAATAAAAAGTTATTGAGGTATTTTATGTCTTTTTTTTGCATTCAGTCTTTGAAATCTAGAGTCTATTTTACAATTTAGACAAACCACATTTCAAATGCTCAATAGCCACATGTGGCTTGTGGCTTCAACATGGGGCAGTGCTGCTGAAGCTAATGAGGTGAGAAGTGGAGGGGGAGCCCTCCAGCAGCGGGGGCTGTGTGTGTCCTGACTTTCTGGCAGGAAGAACAAGACCTGTGGGAGAGACAACACAAGTCAGTGTGGAGCAAGATGAGAGTGAGGAGGTAGCTAGGCCTGATTAAGCAGACCTTCAAGGATGTGTTCATTAATTTTATCTTTATCTCAGGCTGGGCAAGGTGGCTCATGCCTGTAATCCTAGCACTTTGGGAGGCCAAGGCAGGTGGATCACCTGAGGTCAGGAGTTTGAGACCAGTCTGGCCAAAAAGGTGAAACCTACTTTCTACTAAAAACACAAAAATTTGCTGAATGTGGTGGTGGGCACCTATAATCCCAGCTACTTGGGAGGCTGAAGCAGGAGAATCACACGAACCCCGGAGGCAGAAGGTTCAGCGCACAGAGATTGCGCCACTGCACTCCAGCCTGGCCAACAGAGCAAAACTTCGTCTGAAAAAATAAAATAAAATTATCTTTATCTAGATGTAATGCTGAGCCAGTGAAGGATTTTAAGCAAGCATATGACATGGTCATATTTTAAAACCTCCCTTGCCTTCTATGTTTTCATACAAATTATCGGTAGAAGCACTGAGTTCTCTCACCAACTACAGAAGGCTCACACTATTCATTGCTTGGACTGATTATGATACACTAATCTGTAGACCTCAAAAGGTAAAATATGTCTTTTCCGACCACCAGAGTGCTGACATATAGTAAGTCCTCAAAATGTATGTGTTGTGTAAATAATGAATAACAATCGAGGTCTTCCCCAATAGGCTACTTTCCAAGCACACACAGTGCTTAAAGTCAGATAACTCAGCTGTTTCCATGAGAAGCAAGTCGGTCCTTCCCTGAAGGCTTCCAAAGTCACAGCTCTCATAACCCTGCATCCCTGACTCACCCCACAAAAGGTCTTCTTTCCTCTCAGGGGTAGGAGTTGCTGCCAGTTACAAAACAAACAATCAAAAATCTAAAGTCTTTAGACCCTTCAGGCTTATTGGAGCACACTCCCCCACCAAAATCTCTATTCTGAGATTTGAGACAGTTTGTCCTGTTACACCAAAACCATTAACAATCTACTGAGACAGAGTACTAAGAATGAGGAACACAAACCTTGATTCTCTCAGCCTCCCACAGACCCAGAAGAAAAATACCAATTAGCACCTTACAGGTCAGTCTGGGCAACATAGTGAGACCCTATCTTCACAAAAAATTTAAAAAATTACCTAGACATGGTGGCATCTGCCTGGCGTTCTCGGGGGCTACTCAGGAGGCTGAGGCAGGAGGATTGCTTGAGTCTGGGAGTTCCAGGCTGCAGTGAGCTATGATCATGCCACTGCCTCCTTCAGCCTGGGAAATAGAGCAAGATCCAGAAGAGAAGCAGAAGCAGAAGAAGAAGAAGAGGAGGAGGAGGAGGAGGAGGAAGGGGGGGGGGAGGAGGAAGAGAAAAGAAGAAGAAGAAGAAAAAGAAGAAGGAGAAGAAGATCTTACAGATCATCTAGGCACCCATAAGTAGTTCTTTAGAGGTTCTCACCCAGGTTAAAGGGAATTTTGGCTGTGCAGAGAAGATGCAGAGATACTCCCCAAAAATGTCTTATAAGTATTTGCATGTTTGGTAGCTGAAAGAGGAGGTGTGTTTGAGCAAGACAAACTTGGGGAAGAACAAAGGTATTGGAGGGGCATCCATGTCTTAGGTCAGCCTAAGGAATTAGTTTTAAACTCTGAGGATAAAGAGGTTAAGGACAAAAGCAAGAGTAACTGTGTTTCTGGGTGATGTTCAAGTCTTGGTTATAGGCTCTGTGATTCTTAGGCTCATTCAGAGAATGAGATACCAATATGGAAGCATCCTAACACATCCTGCCCCAGGTTTTGAAGCATCTGGCCTTGAGAGCCAGGAGCATAGGCTCACACCTGCAGAGATGCTGTGGTTAATGATGGGCAAGAGAGGCATCAGAGCAGGTTCTTCTGAGCAGCACTAGTGGCAGAGCATTGCACGTGGCCAACTCTCCCCAAGGAAAGTGAGTCTGATGGATATTCACGTGAAGCAACGCCCAGAAACAAACTGGTCAAATAAAATATAGAACACCCAGTTACATTTCCATTTCAGATAAACAATGAATGATATTGTGGTATGAGGCCTAACATCAGTATTATGTGCTGCCTTAACATTTAAAACTAAGAGAGTGTTGAATGACCTAGCTGCAAGTTCCCCTCTTTATTCCACAGACAAAATTTGCTGGCCAATCAGCCTTCCTTATCACAAAAACCAGGCACAGTGCCTGCTTTTCCCTAGATAATGGATTTCAGTTCCTTGCCAGCCCATGGAATTGTTCAAACAAGTCAATTTCATTCTCCTGCCAGAGACAGGGCTCACCTCACCCTCTTGTTACTACAAAGCCTGCCTCCCATGGCTCCTGATATGTGTACTCCGTTCCCAAGTTTAACCTCCAGGTGGCCCTGCATGGCATGCAGAGTTCTCCCATATCATGTTGTATGTGACTAATAAGCTGCTGCCAATCTTGTCTCTCTAATGTCAGGTGTCATATGTTTGACCATCCCTGTACCGTAAGGTGTAGAATCCTCCCTCACCAATGGAGTAGACAGGTGATCAAGGCAGATATCCCATTTGGAACATATTTGTACAAAAAAAAAAAAAATGCATGCTTCTCTGAAATTCAAATTTACCTGAGCATTTTGCAATTTTTGTATATGTGTGATAAATCTGGTAGCCCTATCTGGAAAGTACCATAAGTTAGAGGCATAGACTTCAGAACGAGAGGTCATAGAGCCCTGCAGTGAGAGAAATTCAGCCTTGAGGTTTTGGGTTTTGTTTGTTTTGTTTGGTGTTAATGCTACTTGGACCACATTTGCACCCAGTCTTGTAACCTCTGGGAAACTCAGGTTAAACCTGTGTTATTAACTTGATTCTTCCCAAGAAACTGTTTTTATCTTTTAATTTTATGGGGAAATTGTTGCACATCGTACTAATCAGTGCCTCAAAGTTGAGGTTAGAATTCCGAATTTTTGACCCATAGCATTCTTTCCATCAATGACTTTTTTTTTCTCTGCCATTTAATTAGCACTAAGTTAATGGAGTTTTTTTACATGTGCCATCTCATTGGGTCATGGTGGCATTATATTGACTGTGTTGGAACCATAACTCCGTGGTCATTCATCTCACATGTGTCTTTTTCTTTCCATTCTGTCACTATTTAATTTTTCAAAGTCTGTCCCTACAATCAGCTATTCTGTAAACCTCTGCCAGACTAATCTTCCTAAATCTCAGCTCTGATTTTCTGTCACTTCCCGTCTCAAAAGAGTGATTCACCCACAGAGTAAAAGTTACATTCTTTAAGCTGACATTTAAAATCTTAAATGTCATTTTCCAAGAATTTCTTCACACAAAATATAAATCCCAACTACCTACTGCAGTCTGTACACACTTCGCATTTTAGTATCTCAGTTTTTCTGGTAGACCCTTTCTCACCTGATGTCCATACCCCATAGACCCCAACATTACCCATGGTATCAGACCTTGTTTCAAGGTCACCTTGAGTATCTCCATGGTTGAATGAAAACTTTCTCCAGTGTAAGCGCCCAGAGCATATGATCTGCTTCTCTTGTGATAGATATCACTACATTGCTCATAGCATGTTTTCATACATGTCTTTCTTCCTTGCCGGATGAAAAGGTCCATGAGTACAGGAGCCACATCTGATGTCTCTTGAAAATCTTAATTCATTGAATTGGATTTATTTGGTTTTATTTTTATTTAATAGATCAACAACTCTTTCTAATAAGAACCTTGAGGTCTTTCTCTTCTCATCTGAAAATGAGCCCAATTTGTATTTTTTCCATCCTTTGGTACTGTGGAATTCCACTACTGAGGGTCATCCAGGAGAGCTCCCCCAGGCACAAGCCCCTACTCCCTTCCTCACTCCAACAAGAGAAACACCCAGTTTTCTGTTTCAGTATCGGGCTTTCTATACCATGTTGAAGAACAAAATAAAGCAAGAAGGAATCTACTAAGAAAACGTTTCCCAGCACCAGAATTTCTAGTTCCTCCCTCCTATAACAGTGGATGAGTCTAGACTGTTATGTGTTCCTGGAGTAGTTATTTCCCTGCCTTCTGGTTCCTTCATGTGAAGATTTTCCAGTGCCAGAATGTTCTCAAGTCCTCCTCCTCCTCTTCTTCAGATTCCCAACATAATCGGTTTTGTTGCTGTATTTGTTGGTTTCCTTGATTGCTTGTTGTTTTCATGCTGTTTCCTTCTGTGCTGAAAAGCACACACCCGTCTTCCTGGATTGAGGGTGAGAGAAATGTAGATAATCTAGTCAAGCCATGCATTTTCCATCACTTTAAGTCACTATTATTTAACTATTTGTCCAACATTCATTTAGAGAAGAGTGTGAGCCTTGTATGGGAGAAGAGGTGGCAGGACCTAGCTGCTGAGCAATGTGTCTCTTCCGTTGCTCAGTAGACTCAGTCTGGACTGAAACCTTGCAGACTTTCTGCAAGAGGGCAAAGTCCTGTTAATAAAGCACATCATCTCCTTAATTTGTAGAGTTTAGAAACTGTCAACCCAGGTCATTGCTGTGCCAACCAATACTTGCTGCCTTCTATTTCAGGCATGAGCTAGGTTTGGTTTAAATGTGACTCCCTACCTGCACCCACCCCTTCTCATAGCTTGCATGCACTGTGTGTTATTTGACAGGAAACGTGCCATTGAGGTGTGGAAAGTGCATGGGCTGTGGGAAGGAGGCCATATCCACGCTGTTCTGTTCCCTAGGCTTTCAGCCCAGACACAGTTCCTGCCATGACGAGTGATTTGCGAATGATTGCATATTCCTGGGGAGACGTGGGGAGAGACATAAAGTGAAAGCGAGGAAATGTGTTCCTAAGCTCTGTTCTTTGTACTCACCCCAGAGAATTTTGTCACCTGGATTTCTTCCAGAAAGTTCTGACACCTTTAATTATTTCTGTTCGTCCATCAGGAGCAGACCAGGTGCTACTGATGGAAGACTTAAAGCTTTGCCTTTGTGGCAAGCTAACATAATGCCAGCCCACAGATTTCTTACAAGAAGAAGAGGGGATTCACTCTCAGCTTTGACCCGAGTGACCTCTGCCAACATCTCCCCTCTGGAAAGGTTGATGTATCGTTCATAGCTGAGATCTCATTTCTTTTCTTCCTTCTTAGATTTCAGTTGGGATTGGTGTCTTCCCCCTGGGTTTACAGCAACAGCAAAATAAAACTCTAAAATGGCATTCAGCTCATTATATAGAAGCCAGTTGGCCAAGTCTTGTCATCCTAAGGTGAGTGGCAATCACAGGGGTAGGAGAGATAATTCTGGGTGTATTAAGTATCATCAGCAAATCGGAGGCTTCACTCTTTCTTTCTAGTGGAAGGATAAGAGAGTTGCTGTCTTTGCCTGTGTTAGAGAGGATTTCCAACCCTTCTACCCAGGCTTAGTTTTCAGGGTGTTTATATTTTAGTATACTGCTCCATCCTCAGTGAAACGAGCCAGCTTTGTTTATTACCAACTTCCATTTTTATCTGAAATATGATTCTTCCGAGATTTATAGCCTCATTACGTGATATCCTATCGCATGCAATGCTGTAAAGAAGAATGAGATCACGTAGGTGAAAGGATTAGTCTTAGGAAAAAAATTATTTGTATTAATATCGAGTTTATGTTGGTTTAATTTTTTTTTTTAACATTTCAGAAAACACTCTATCTTGAGTGCTTGGCAGGAATGGATACAGGGGTAGTGTGTTTCTTTTTCTGAATGACTAAAAGAAAACTGAGTCCAAAATATGTCAGGACATAGTTTTTGTGAAGAAAAAGTGGAATCAAATGCTATAAAATTTTGTTCCGCTTTATGCCGTAAGTACCAAGGTTCAGTTAACATGTTTAATTTATTTATATGGCTTTTCTCCTCCTGAGATTTCAAATTTAGGGCCCAGTCTGTGGCAGATTGTTGTCACATCCCATAAAAGTGCAACTTCATCTTCGTGTCCAATGACAGCTGTGTGGTCTTCTTTCAAATATATGTTTTTAAAGTTCTTTTGTTTCAAGAGTTTGTGAACTTATTTTGTGCATATGCCTAGAGAACCAAATGTGAAATTTCTGAAGCAAATGGACCTTCTGTTTATAGGAAGACAAGACCAGAGTCAATAAGCAAATATCCTGCTCTTGAATGAATCATGCTATGGGTTGCAATGGAAACCAAGGTGGGAGATGGAATTAAGGCGCTCAGTCTCATGATGTAATTATGTGGCATTGCAATATAAGCATGAAGGGCTCACTAAAGAATGTCCTGAATTATACATCACGAAAGACTCTAACTGAGCCAACTTTTTTCTTTTCTGATTTTTGTTATCAAGTTGTTTCATCAGCTAAATCTTCTTCGTCATATAGCTTGTTTTTAGAGATACAAGCTTCAGATTGACAAATGTCTGTGGCCATGGATTACTGGGCAATTTTCAGGTTGGTTTGGCCCACATTTGCATTACAAAATTGCCCACATTAGTAAAACTATGATGCTAACACATACTCTCCTCCATCCCCCCAATTCCTTGCATCATCTCCTTTCATCCATTTATTCATCTGTTCAACAAATATTTATTAAGTGGCTATGATATTCCAGGCATCCAGGTGCCAACCAGCCAGCTGCCAAATAGGGTCTAAAAGCTATTCATCGTCTTTAAGGTAGTAATACGTACAAAATCCCTACCCTCTCCTGGAGTCTGTCATCTAAATATATATCCAAAATATTTGGTTTCAGCTTTGAGTAAATTCACTCACCCCCTCATTTTGCAGTCACATATCAGACAGCCAAACCCAGTACTGCATAATGTTTGTGAGAACAAGTTCTCTTCCTCAATCTTTCTAGTTTAAGATTCTAATGACCTAGGACTTAGATTTTTAAGGCATAGCCATTTTATCAGACATAATACATGTGATTGAAAGTAATAGGGAATGCTTTTAAATAATAAATATACATAATCATGGGAATAAAACATCTGGAGATAGGTTTGCCTTCAGACATGGTTTGATCAAGGCCCTTAGCACTATTGCTCTGCGTGCCTCTCTCCTCTGCTTTTCTTTACACTTCAGCTGCACCCTCAAGTTGGCTTCCAGTTATGGGACAGAGATGGCTGCCAGCAGCAATTCAAGACAAGCTTTATAGTTGAAATTCCAGGAGACAGAGAGAGACAGCCTGAGCTTTAGAACCAGTTCTCTGTCCAGCAGCAAAATGACAAACAACAAACAATTGGCTTAGGCTTGGATCCTAGTTCACATCACTGAACCAATTACAGTGGCCAGGAGGTAGGCTCAGTCCACCCCAAATGCATGGCTACTGCAAAGTGGGAGAAGAGTAAAAATTCTGTTGGAGGGTAGAATGACATTGCCTACAGATACATTGTTAAATTAAATACAATTTTTTAAAATATTATTTTATGATATTATAGTTGGAAGGTTAGATGCAATTTAGTTCAAGCTATCTATGTTTTGTTTTGTGTTTCTTTGTTTGTTTTTTTGAGACGGAGTCTGGCTCTGTTTTCCAGGCTGGAGGGCAGTGGTGCGATCTTGGCTCACTGCAACCTCCTCCTCTCAGATTCAAGCTATTCTCCTGCCTCTGCCTCCCAAGTAGCTGGGACTACAGGCACGTGCCACCATGCCTGGTTAATTTGTTTGTATTTTTAGTAGAGATGGGGTTTCACCGTGTTAGCCAGGAGGATCTCGATCACCTGAACCTCGTGATTTGCCCGCCTTCATATTTTAAGTGAAGATAATGAAACTCCTTCAGTTAGTTGTCTGACTCACCAAAGCTTCCCCAGACAGTAGGTGGCAGAGCCATAACTCAAACACTGGTTTCCCAGTTCCTATTCTTGGGTCCTTTCAGCAACTTGGGGCTTTGATTCAACCTGGCTGTGCCCCCTGACTATGGTTTATCCACATTTAGCATGTATCAATAATTTGTTGGGTTTTATTGCTAATATTTCATTGTATGGATATTCTACATTTTATTTATCTATTTCCCAATTGGCAGACATGTGGAAGTTTTAGTTTTTGGCCATGATGTATCACAAGTTTATGAGTATTTACAGACACGTCTTTCTTGGAAGCATATATTTTCATTTCTCTTGAGTAGATACCTACTTGCAGATTGTATGTGGTTTCTTGTTGCCTATAACTTTGCTGAACACATTTACTACTTCTAGTGGATTTTTCATGAATTTCTTGAATTTTCTACATTCAGGTCAAATAGTCTATGAATAAGATTATTTTCTTTCTAATCCACAGTTTAACTGTTTTGGAAAACTGTCAGACTATTTTTCAAAATGGCCATGCCATCTCATTTTCCCACCAGCAATGTTTCTGTGTCTCCACATCTTTGCCAGCACCTGTTATTTTCTTTTTTGACTTTCTATTACAGCCATCCTAGTGGGTGTAAAGTGGTATCATATGATTTTAATTTATATTTTCTTAATGACTAATGATGCTGAGCATCTTTTCATGTACTTATTAGCCAGTCATATATCTTCTTGGTGAAATCTCTATTCAAATCTTTTATTCATTTTAAAAATTGGGTTGTTTGTCTTCATATTAAGTTGTAAATGTTTTTATATGCTGGATACAAATCTTTTATTAGATACATGATTGTAACTATTTTTCTGGTTTCAGCATTGTATTTTTACATTTGTTAACTTTAATAAAGCTTAATTGATCATTTTTTTCTTCATCTTTATGCTTCCAGTGTTATAGTTAAAAATAAGTCGTCTAAACCAAGTATGTAAGATTTTGTTCTAAAATTTTTATAGTTTAGTCTTTACACTTAGGTATATGATTCATTTTGAGTAAATGTGTATTTATGGTGTAAGGTAAGAGTTTAAGTTCAGTTTTTTCTATGACTATCCAATTGTCCACTGGATTTCTAATTGTCCAATATTTATTACAAAGACTATTCTTGCTCATTGAATTGCCTCAGCACCTTGTCAAAAACACATTGAACTAAATGTAAGAATTTATTTCTGGACTCTCAATTTCATATGATTCATCTATTACATCACTTCTTATGCCAGGAGCACACGGTCTCAAATACTGCAGGTTTACAATAAGTTTTAAATAGGGTAATAGAAATCCTCTAATTCTGTTCTTTTTCAAAATTGTTTTGGCTGTTCTTGGTTCTTTGCATTCCCATATATATTTTGGGATCTGCTTGTCAAGGTTCACACAAAACCTACTGGTATTTTGTTAAGGGATTATACTCTGTTATATATAAGATTTTTATGAGAATTGTATTAAATCTACAGGTCAATTTCAGTAAGTCATTATCTTTACAATATTGAGTCTTCCAATTCATGAACACAGTATGCCTTTCCATTTAGGGTTAAAGCTTCTTTAATTTCTCTCAGTGAAGATTTATAGTTTTCAGTGTAAAATTCTTGAATTCATTTGCTAACATTATTCTTCTTAGTTTTTATGCAATTCGAACTGAATTATTTTCTTAACAATTCTGATATATTGTGTTTTTATTTTCATTCAGTTCAAAATATTTCCTAGTTTCCATTGTGATTTCTTCTTTACCCTTGGTTTTTTTAAGTCTTTGAAGATTTCCCAGTTTTCTTTCCATTGTTGTTTTTCTTTATTTAAATTTGATTTATTCATTTTTTAATTTTTATGAGTACATGGTAGATGTATATATTAATATTTATGGGGTACATGAGTTGTTTTAATAGAGGCATGCAATGTGAAATAAGCACATCATGGAGAATGGCATATTCATCCCCTCAAACATCCATTGCTGTTTTTCATTGCTCTTTAATTTCACTGTAGTCAAAGAACATATTTTTTATTATTTAAATCCTCTTTTTGTTCTTTGTGAGTTGAAGTCTCACTCTGCTGCCCATGCTGGAGGGCAGTGGCACAATCTCTGTTCACTGCAACCTCTGCCTCACAGGTTCAAGCAATTCACCTGCCTCAGCCTCTCAAGTAGCTGGGATTACAGGCGCCCACCACTGTGTCTGGCTAATTTTTGTATTTTTAGTAGAGACGGGTTTTGACCATGTTGGCCAGGCTGATCTTGTGAACTCGTGATCCACTCTCCTCAGCCTCCCAAAGTGCTGGGGTTACAGGCGTGTGCCTAATGGTTTCATGGTCCAGTATATGATCTATCCTAGAGAATGTTTCATTGGCACTTGAGAACAATGTGTATTCTGTCATTGTATGGACTGTTCTATAAATGCCTGTTAGGTCAAAGCAGTTGATAGTGTTGTTCAAATCCTGTATATTCTTGATGATTTTCTGTTGAGCTATTTTATTAACTATTGAGAGTGGAATATTAAAGTTTACTGTTGTTGCATTACCTATTGCTCCTTTCAGTTGTCAACTTTTGCTTAATGTATTTTGGGGCTGTTTTAGCTGTGTAGACACTATAATTATTACGTAATTCTGATGAATTGATCCTTTTATCCATATGCTATGGCCCTGTTGTCTCTAGCATATTTGCAGTCTTCAAGTCTATTCTGTCTGTTATTGATAAGTATTTTATATCTCTTACCGTTGGAAGTTACTTTCAACTTCTTAAAATTGAAAATGTGTCTGTTACAGAAGGCATATACTTGGATTCTGTTTGGTTGTTTTAAAAATTAAGTCTGACAATCTGCTTTTTGATTGAATTATTTAGTTAATTCACCTTTTAATAGACTCATCAAAATGGGTAGATTTACATCTGTGATTATACTATTTTGTTTGCTATATGTCTCATGTATTTATCCCTTTTTTGCTGCCTTTTAAAGTAAGTAACTATTTTTTAGTGTAACATTTTATTTTGTCTTTTTTAGCTATACATATTTTTATATTTTTTAGTAGTTTCTTCAGGAATAATTTGCATTTTAGTTTATTACAATGTACTTCAAGTTAATACTAACAATTCAGGTAAAATACAGAAACTTTGCCCAATATAGCTCCCTTTTCTTCTTCTTTTGTGCTAATGTTGCTATATATATTGCATCTTTCTGTTATAAATTCAATAATACAATGCCATAATTATAAATCTTTAAAGAAATTAAGAGAAAAGGTAGTACAACTCTCTCTCTCTGTCTCTCTCTCTCTATATATATATATATGTATGCAATCTTTTTTTTTTTTTTTTTTGAAGTGGAGTCTCTCTCTGTCGCCTAGGCTGGAGTGCAGTGGCATGATCTCAGCTCACTGCAACCTCCCCCTCTTGGATTCAAGCAATTTTCCTGCCTCAGCCTCTGGAGTAGCTGGAATTACAGGCATATGCCACCATGCCCAGCTAATTTTTATATTTTTACTAGAGACAGAGTTTCACCATGTGGGACAGGCTGGTCTTGAACTCCTGAACTCGCAATCTGTCTGCCTCGGCCTTCCAAAGTGCTAGGATTACAGGCGTGAGCCACCACGCCCGGCCACCTCCATGCAATCTTATATGTTTATCTACTCCCTTACATTTATAGTGTTCTTCATTTCTTCATACAGATCTGAATTACCATCTGGTATTGTTTCCTTCTCAGCTGAAAGACTTCTTTTGGCATTGCTTGTAAGGCAGATCAGCAGGCAACAAATTCTTTCATTGTTTGTTGAGGAATAGTGCTTTTCTTCTTAAAATTTCATGGGATGAAAGTAATATTTAGCTTTTACTTAGGAAGGAAATTGGCCTTATCTATGTATTGGTTCCACTTGTAACTATTTATATTTATGTAAAATATCTTCAAGGTAGTGATTGGTGATAGAAAATAAAGATACAAGATGAGTTGTTTAAATAAGTATTTTGAAATGGACATTTTGTGTAAATTTGTGGAGCTTACTTGGTAATGTGACCAAAGCATGTGATGCTCAGCACCTTGACAGGAGTACCAATCTCATTTTGTGGCAACTTAGCCAAATTTTAACCAAGTACCTACAATGCCATTATAAATACAGGCTTATAAATAATTTGACAATATAATTCTACAGTATCTTTGTTATATAACTAGTAGGATCAACTTTTAGCTCTGTTTGCATTGCAGATCCTGAAAAATAGAAAATCAAAAATAAGTATGGGGGGGATGGGCAGAATATAACTGAGATTATTCTATTGGAAAGATTAGAAAAGGTAGAAAAAAACTTTAAAAAACATTAATAAAAATTAGAAAATTAAACTGATGTCTTATTTACTTGAAGAGAGTGGTGTGTGTGTGTGTGTGTGTGTGTGTGTGTGTGTGTGTGTGTTGTAAATTCAGGAATAATCTATGTGAACTACATACTCCACTTTCTGGAATTGCCCATATTACACGTTAGATGGATTAATGGTTTATTAAAAAGTCTGTTCATTTTACTTCCTAAAGTTCCTTCTTGCTTGTGCTGTCATATAATAGTTCATCTTCAGTAAGTATCCGTACCTTGGGACAAGGGTCTCCAGGGGCTTGGCACATAATTTATAACAATAATGGAAATGGCATGCTTAGTATCGATAGCCATGGGACCCCTGCATATTTCGAAAGAGGGAGAGTTATATCACCCATGAAAAGGCTAATGAGATAGACAGATTTCAGGGGAAAATGATCTTTCTGTCTTGCCCTTAGACCTTGTTCTACCAGTGAGACTTGTGTCTAAAGCATAATGACTCCAGCATGCTCTTTCTAAGATTATATGACATACGCTTGTGAGCTACTCAGAAGTCAGAGCATTCACCAATAAACGCCAACTTAATTGGATGCCTTAATTATGTCACCTTCACTTCCTGGACATAATCCCAGGGACAGCTTGATGACTGGTGTTCACTACAAAATCTCAGTCTCTAGTCTCCAATTTTCAATATAGTGTTTTCAGGCAGATAGCTGTGGTCCTCTGCAACTTGGGGAATATTTGTGTATTTGACCATTGGAAATACAGTTCTGGGGCTCAGGAGAGAATTCAAGGGAGTAGACAGATAGCTCAGAGTTAGAATGTGTCTAAACCAGGTTGGCCTGTTTTACAAGGCAATTCTGATCCTCTTCCTCCTCTTTACTCAGCAGCTGGGAGTCAGCCATCTTGAAGCAGGTGGTGTATGAGGATGCTATTGGCGGTCTACCAGCCAGCGATTATTCCCCTTGGTATCCAGATGTTGCATAAGTACAAGACTGTTTCAGAATGACCAGAGAGTCTGTTACTGTTTCAAGTTTTTCGGAAACCTTAGGATCTTAAACACGACGCAATTCTCCAAACTAGCAACATGCTAGCGAGCAGGACACAGGAACTAATCAGAGAAAACGGGCATTTGGGATACATTAGAAATTCAATATCGGCTTTGTGAAGTTGTTAATAATTAGCCACAGCTTTTGTCTCTATCCCTGCAGCTAGTGACATGAAAGTGATTAGGTTTCTAAAAAACAGTTTAAGCTTACTAAATGTATTAAGTAACAAGGTTTTTAATCAACAGTTTATTGATTCCAGCAGGACAGTTTTGAGAGAAAAAAGCTGTGGATGCTGGTAGAATAAATTTGTAGGGCAGTTCATTGCTACTTAAAAGCATCAAAGCAATAGATATTTTAGAGGGTTTTTTTTGTTTGTTTGTTTGTAGTAGTAACTCTAAGACAAGGGAAAAAGTTACCAGAATGGCAAAAAATATTATTCTGATATAAAATCGGGAGCTTCGCACCTTTCTCTTACCCTTCTTCGCATTTACATTTTAAATAAAAGAGGTTAATCCTGACACTTTTATAGTCTGTACTCAATAAACATGTTTTGAGATTTTTCCATTTAAAATACTATGGCTAAGGCAGTCCATTAAAATAACCCAAAATTCAGAAATAGAAAAATTTGCAACTACACTAAAAATGATAGGCAATATAAATGCCTGAAACTTGGAGTCTCTCCTGACTATGAGACTCATAGCAGTCAACTGAGAAACACATATCTTGGCTTTTTCACCTGAAATAGAGAATCTGATAAATAGAAAATTCAGATCCTGAAAATAGCCAAAAATAAATCTGGGGTGGGGGGATGGGCAGAATATAACTGAGATTATTCAATTGGAAAAATTAGAAAAGATAGACAAAATCAAACAAAAACCATTAATAAAAATTAGAATATTAAACTGGTGGTCTTATTTACTTGAAGAGAGGGGGTGTGTGTGTGTATATGTGTGTGTGTGGTGTAAATTCAGGAATAATCTATGTGAACTATGTACTCCACTTTCTGGAATTGCCCATATTACATATGTCGAATGGATTAATGGTTTCTTTAAAAGTCTGTTAGTTTTATCTCCTACAAACCTCCTACAATGAAGAAGATCTCTTCATTTCCTACAAATGAAGAGAAGGATTCTTCATTTCCAATTTTCTGCAGACAACTCAGAAATCTAGGGCTACACCAGTCAGCACACCAGGCAGCCATCCATTTTTCATGAGGGTGTTACTCTTTTGGCAGCCATATTACAGATCACTGTGTCTATTCAGTTCCACTGTCTACACCCATTCCAGGGTGGCAATTTGCAACAAGTAGGTGGAACTGAGGATGGTGTAGAACTGTGTTACCTGATGTAAGTTGAGGACTGAAGATGATTCCACAACCAGCTGAAAGGGTTCCAGAAAGAGTGAAAAGATGGAAAAGAAATCATCAAAGTGAATTTTCAGGGGTGAACGGTTACAAGTTTAGAGAAATAAAAATTTCACATTAAATAGTGCCACAAATTGCCAAGTAGGCTGAAACCTAGACATCCCCACCCCATGTGTTTTTAAAGAAAAAGAAACTAACAAATTTTGTTTTTAATTGTGGTTCTGTCCTGGGGGTGGGAGTGTGAAAATCTTTCATTTTTCATAGTCTATACTTCTATATTATTTGGATTTTATTTTGACAATTATCTTATAATTCAAACATTTTAAATATTTCTATTAAAATACAACTAAAGATGCAATGTCATCAAGAAATGAAAAATGCAGAGGCCAAGAACAAAGCAGATATGGTCTAAAATATATGAGGCAGATATCGTATGGTATGGCTTGAGCCCAAGAGTACAAGGTTGCTGTAAGCAGTGATTGCATCACTGCACTCCAGCCTGGGCGACAGAGCAGGACCCTATCAGAAAGAAAGAGGGAAGGAAGGAA
Source organism: Ateles fusciceps (assembly GCA_036589455.1). Lineage (NCBI taxonomy): Eukaryota > Metazoa > Chordata > Mammalia > Primates > Atelidae > Ateles > Ateles fusciceps. The sequence continues at coordinate 2,225,216 of JAZHEH010000284.1, forward strand.
GGAAGGAAGGAAGGAGGAGGAAGGAAGGAAGGGACAGAGGGAGGGAGGGAGGGAGGGAGGGAAGAAAGAGGAGGGAGGGAGGGAGAGAGGAGAGGAAGGAAGGAGGGAGGGAGAGGAAGGAAGGAAAGAGGGGAAGGAAGACAAAGAAACAGAGAAAGAAAGAGAGAAAGAAAGAAAGAAGGAAGAAAGAGAGAGAGAAGGGAGGGAGGGGAGGAGAGGAGGAAGGAAGGAAGGAAAAATGAAAAAAAATGAACATACACAGAGAGGATGCGTATTTGTTGTAAATGCAAAAAGCATGTAAATGTAAAAAAATTCTTAAAACAGAAAATGTAAAATGTACTAAATAACCCTAAGTGACATAATTTTTTAGCACAATAGATAAAGAAAGCAGAAAGAAACCATACAAATTGCTAATTTTCTCATCTGTTATAAGAGAACTTAAAAATACTCATTGAATTACTCTAACAATTAGGAAAAATGGAAATTAAACTTAGATTTAAAAATATATATATATCATTATATGCAATATATATTCTTTCCAAAACACAGAAAAAGGTCACAGCAACAACAACAAAAAATCAATACAGACCAAAACGTAACTTAAAGGAGACAACAAGTATATAGCACAAAGAAAACTTACAGGGGTAAAGCAAACCTACCTGTTTTAATAATAATCAACAAAATACTTTAAACTTAGTACATCATTTTTTAGGCCTCATAGTTCTTGACCTCTCTTAATGACCACTTATTAACCACCTCTTCTGAAGACACTTTTCTGCCTTGACTTTCATGATGCCACATTCCCTTGATATCTCCCCACCCTCCAGAATACTTCTCATTCTCCTGGCCTCCTACGCATTAAATATCCAGACATTAAATACCGAGATTCCCTCATGACTTGGTTTTACACCTACTCTCAATTCCGTAAAGTCTGTGAAGTTCAAGGCATACCTACTGACAGTTTCAGCCACCATCTGTATGACAGTGACAGCCAAATTCATCATTCGAACCCAGGTTCTTCCGAACTCCGGAGCCACACATATCTCTGCCCATTTGTCTTCCTTCAGAATGCCTCAAAGTCACCTGAAACTCATCATACCTGAAACTGAACTGAACTCCCAAACGTGCTCTTCCATCACCTGGGATTTTCCTGCCCCAGTCTGTTTTCAGGTCTCTTTGCTTTCAATCAGACACCCCTCTAAACAGCTCTCCACACTGTAGCCAGAGCAATTTTTCGGCAACAGAAATCAGATGAATCACCACCACTTCAAACCCTTTAGTGACTTTTCTAATTCTTTTGGGTCAAAACCAAAGCAACTTAGCATGGTCAATAAAGTCCTCAGTGTCAGCCACCTACCTGCCTTATCTATCATCCTCCTTTTCCTGCCCTCTCGCCATCTACACTGGCCTTCTTCAGGGACTAAGAGGGCCCTGTTCCCTCCTGCTCCAGGGCCTTTGGATATGCTGTTTCCTCTGACTAGAATCCACTTCTCTCATCTCTTTATTCAGTTATCATTCAAGTTTCAAATCAAATATCATTTCTCAGAGAATATCCCAGACCAGGGCAATCCTGATATATACCTTCACATAGCACTCTGTACTTTCCCATTGAGACATTCATTTCCATTTTAATTATATATCCGTTTGTATGTTCTTTAGATAATATCCATCTTCTGCTTCTATCATCTAAACTACATGAGTCCAAAGATTATGTTTGAAAGTGTATGACATATATAATAAATAATGTTTTGCTAAACGAATTACATATATATGTGTGTATATATCATACATTCCTATAACCATTCACTTATTTAGAAAATGCTATTCTGTTCCCTGCGAGTAGAGAAGGAGCTTGGACTCAATGTATTTCCAAACAAATCATCATCAGATTATATTTCTAAAAGGCAATGTCTTTTTCACTCATAACTGCTTCTGCAAAAGCAAATGTGATTTTATATGAAGGGACTCTCTTTTCTCTGAAACTAGAGCAAACCAACAGCTGGAGTATACATGGAGACTGGTAGTCCAGTTGTTTGAGGATAGTAAACATCTGCCTGTAGGCCTTATTTCCACTTTACATTTGGGCCAGTGCCTACATGCTTTGCTTTCCAAACACATACCACAAATCAACAGTTATGGTTGTTCAGAGGGCTACATTTTTACATTTACATTGGAGACCAATGAGAAGTTCCCTATGGCTAACTCTGCAACTCAATTTGCAAATGTGCCATTGTGACATGGGGAATATGTCAAGAATTTGGTGTTGGTTACCAGATGCTTTAAATGCTGCATTTGGATATCACTGTCATGAAAAATGAAGTTTCACTGTGCAACTGCCTACGAGGGCCATGTTTGAAGTTGTAGACCCTGTCTCTGACCAAAAACTGGGGGCAGTATAAAAACACTTCGAAGAAATTGAAAGAGTATCACACTGAGATATGACACTAGCTTGCTTTCTAGCTTACAAAAATTCAGGATTATTTTGAGGAGCCAGGAAGATAATGGGAATGATCTCGGCTATAGAAGAACACAGAGTTTTATGAAATCCCTAGAAAACTGAGGAATTTGTGGGGTGGGACCAAGGTAAACTCAGGCCAGGCGCCAACCTAGAAAACCTGATACAATACATAGTCCACACTGAAAATAGAATAATCAACCGGGAGCTAAGAAAAACAGCTCTTTCAAGACAGTAAGACATTTGCAACGTATATGAGGAAAAATGTTTAAATATATAAAAGACTGGCTATGTCGAGCATTGGCAGAGGTGGGGGAGAGACTGGAATTTTCAGACACTGCAGAGAATGTGAAACGCCACAACCACTTTGGAACAGCCAATTGGCAGTTTCTTAAAAGTTAAACATATACTTTTCATTCCACTCTAGTTATTTATCCAAGAGAAATAAAAAGCATTTGTCCATGCACGTGCTTCCACACAAATGATCACTGCAGTTTTACTTGTGCTAGTCAAGAACTGGAAGCAGCCCAAGTGTCCATCAAAAGATAGATGGATGATGTGGTACATCTGTATAATGGAATACTACTTAGGAATAAAAATAAATGAAAAAAGAAATGACATAGATGAATCTCAAAATAATCATGCTGAGTGAAATAAGTCAGAATGAAAAATGAGAATGAGATAGAGAGAGGTAGAGGTAATAGCCTACATGATTCAATTTGATACGAAGCTCCCAGAAAATGCAAAGTTATCAATAGTGACACACAGTGGATCAGTGGTTGCCTGATGATAGTGTGGGTGGATGCAAAGAAATGAGACAGAGGATTATAAAACGGCAAGAGAAAAGTTTAGGAGATGATGGATATGTTCATTTTCTTGATGTTGATGGTTCTATGGTGTATATATACAGCAAAATTTATCAAATTTTTTACTTTAAATATGTGCAGTTTGTTGTATGCCAATTATACCTCAACAAACCTGCTTTTAAAATGAGTGAACATCTCAAAAAAAATAAGAAATTTGGCCAAGCGCAGTGGCTCAGGCCTGTAATCCCAGCACTTTGGGAGGCCAAGGAAAGTGGATCACCTGAGGTCAGGAGTTCAAGAACAGCCTGGCCAACATGGTGAAACCCCATCTCTACTAAAAATACAAAAAATTGCCTGGGCCTGGTGGTGGGTGCCTATAATCCCAGCTCCTCAGGAGGCTGAGGCAGGAGAATCGCTTGAACCTAGGAAGTGGAGGTTGCATCGAGCCAAGATCGTGCCAGTGCACTCCAGCCTGGGCGACAAGAGCAAAACTCCATCTCAAAAAAAAAAAAAAAAAAAAAAAGAAAGGAGAGGGGGGAGGAGAAGGGAGGAGAAGGGAGGAGAAGGGAGGGGAGGGGGGGAGGGGAGGGGAGGGGAGAACAGAGGAGAGGAGAGGAGAAGAGAAATAAAGAATGTCAACCATCGATTCTCATGGAAAGGATAAGGTCTTAGAAAAAGACATTAAAAACATTTGAATATTGTTTTAACTGGCCAAACAGAAGATGAAAAGTAAAATAATGAGATAATTTATTTTCCCATCAAACTGGGATATTGTTTTCAAGTGGCAGCTTCAGTGCCAAGGACTGTGAGGCATAGGTAAATGGTGCAGTTTCTCCAGAGGACATCTTAGTGATATGCACCAAATACATATCAAAGCCCTCAAAATGGTTTTTCTTTTGATGTGATCATTCTACAGCTCCATCACTAAGCACGCATCCTAAGGAAATAATCAAAAACGCTTGTGCACAAGGATGATGTGCTCTTCAGTGTCAGGCGTGTTTGCTATCAATTCACAGCCACCTTTGCTATTCTGAGGAAATTGCTCAGGCTGTTCCCAAGGCTCGGAAACTGTTCCCAGGCTCTCTTGTCCTCAGGTTTCTGGATAGTTTTTGCTGTAGGAGGCACTGGCAGAAAAGCAGATCAGAGGAAGGGAGAATCCAAGGTACTTCTCAACTCTGCCTCTGTTTTTGTGACCTAAACAGAAGCAGCTCTGTCTTTTCTGTGCTTTGGCTGCTGGCAGACAGAAATCTCTTGCGTTTCCAGTACAGTCTCTGCCATATTTCCAGTTCCCACTTAGTAGTTCTGCCTTCCAGTTCCCCATATTATCACTCCTCCTCCAGGGTTGACAGCAACCTCCCACTCTCTCTAGATGCTGGGTTGCTCAGTGACTGGTTTTTCAGCTCCTCATGTATAATACATTCCCCTAATTAATCCTTCTAAAATACCTAGAGTGATTTCTCATTTTCTGGCCAATCTCTGACTAATACAGGTATTGATCATAATGATAATTCTCCTAACAAATATTTGAAAATTAAATATCTAGCAAAAAGTGGTTTGATAAACTCTATTGTGGTATATCCACATGATAAAATACTTTGTAGACACTAAAATCACGATTTCAAAGAATACTCAAGGAATTTTTTAAATGTGATGTAAAATTGCATAAGAGCACCTAATTTTATATAAAGGATACAGATTTAAAAGATGTGAATCATATATTGCTTGTGAGGATGTAAAATGATACAGGCACTCTAGAAAAGAGTATGATAGTTTTTAATAAAGGTAAATATATACCTATCATATAATCCAGCAATCCCACTACTGGGTGTTTATCTTAGAGAAATGAAAATGTGCCCAGTCCTGGTGGCTCACACCTGTAACCCAGCACTTTGGGAGGCCGAGGTGGCAGACAGAGAGGTTGCCCCCCCCCGGCAGATCAAGAGGTCAGTAGTTTGAGACCAGCCTGACCAACATGGTGAAACCCCGTCTCTACTAAAAATACAAAAATTAGCTAGGTGCAGTGGCAGGCACCTATACTCCCAGTTACTCAGGAGGCTGAGACAGGAGAAACGCTTGAACCCAGGGGATGGAGATTGCAGTGAGCCGCTGCACTCCAGCCTGGGTGACAGAGTGAGACTGTGCCTCAAAAAAAAAAAAAAAAAAATTAGCTCTCTCTGAGTAATTAGATTACTGGTAATTTATATTTTTACTTAATATTTTCTTATTTTTTAAATGCTGCAATGCACAGATGTGACTTTTATAGTTACTTAAAAATGTATGTAGATATACTTTTTAACATAAAAAGTATATATAAAAAGATAAGCATAAAGATAAAAAGCAGTTTACAAAGTAATATGTATGGGAGGGTTCATTAAAAAATTTAGTTTTATAATTGTGTATAATTGTATGAATAAGAATAAAGTTGTAGAAAAACATATACTAAGTTTCATACACTGATTACCTGGAGATGGAGGAGTAATCAGAAAAGAAAATCAAGTGCCAGTTTTATTATTTTTAAAAAAATCTAGACATCCTTGAAATAATAAGAACATATTACATCTTTAATTTTAAAAACACCTAATAAATAAAATGTCTTAAAACTCTGTTTTAAAATATATGAAGCTTTACGTGAGAAATAAAAATGGAATTAATTTATGCTTTTGCTCTAAAGTTTGCTTTATATAATTTCTAGCTTCATTTCCTATGTGAGACACAACATAATTTGTACCATTAAGTGGAACTTTCTACACACAGTGCTGTTAAAGAAGTGTATTGAGACAATTAGTTGAAACAAACCATATTTTGGACCAGATAAGCATCTATGGTATAGGAGGAAAACTGAAAGGTAGATAATGATACATGTATTTTTCTGACGTTCAAATAAAGATATTTTTATATCAAAAAATGTCTGCATAGTTAAAATACTGTAAATTAATAATAAACATCTTTGTATTTTTAAAATAATACTGTTTACTTATTTTTATAGACTTTGGATTTGGTATTTTAAAAGAAATATTTATTCCCTTGAAAAGCCATGTAAAACAAATGTTAGTACCTGTGTTTAAAAATAGTTTTGATGTATTATGAAAAAAATTAAAAATCATTGCAAAAGACCTCAAGGTTACATATGCTGCCCTCACCCCCCAAAATGAGATTTTTGGCTTGATCTGAAACCCAGAAGTCAGGTGTTCTGAGGATCTGGCCCCCCCCAAATTATTGTAGTTACATTGCCAATACTGGTATTGCCTTCATTGCCTGATAGCCAAATCTTTAGTGTCCCATCATAACATTTTTGATGTCAGAACCACCAATGTGGTGATAAGTCTTGCTTTACTAGCTGAAATATTGGGCATCCATAGGTAAACGACATTTCCAATGATCTTACAATAGGAGAAACCAATTATCCTTATTTATTGCGTTTTAATTTTTTCAAGCACAGATAATTAGAACCTTAACTTTTTATGTGTTAGAGAGTCAAAGTAAAGCTTAAGTTTAGATAGAAAACAAGTAATCCCATTGAGCTTTGGCAAAATTATTCTTTGTCTGGGTATCATGGGGCTTTATATACATACATACGTGTGTGTGTGTGTGTGTGTGTGTGTGTGTGTGTGTGTGTGTGTATAGAAGATGATACACTTCAGAAAGAAATGGCTAGTATAGCCGTTGCTCATAGGGATTTTTCCATTTCTCTGGGTGTCTCACCTCAAGTAATAATAGTATTTGAACCAATTTTCTTAGACTACTTTCCAGAAATAACTAATTCCTTTTCCCTTTCTATCAAAAGATTCATTAACTTTCTTGGACCCATACCTGGTTTGAACTTCGGCTCCATGGTATAGCAGCTATATGACCTTTAACAAATTACTTAAACTCGCTAGGAGCCAGTTTCCTCACCAGGAAGACTATTTATTTCAAAGAAATATGGTGACGTTTAAATGAGATTATGTGCTCCATGCCTGAGAAAGTCTGGGCATCAATAAATGTTTGTTGAATCTGAAGTCTAAAAATTAATATTTGTTAGGAGCTGCAAACGAGTTATGAAGCATCCATTACTTCTGCAGCAGTTTTTTCCTAACAAAGTTCATGGAAACTTTGATTAAGTCTCTTAAGAAAATACATTTAAGTTGCTATTTCTTTACTGCTCCCTTGTTTTGCATTTCAGGGGAGAGAGTCCTCGTGATATTTCATAATTTTATCATCCCCATTATAAATCCATTTCTACACCTCCAGCTCAATCTTTATTTGGCTCCTGAGTTTATGTTTCTTAAGAGCTGTATCTTTTTCCTAAACACAGGAAAACTTGGTGTAATTTTATAGTCACTATGTGAACAATTACTTGCTAACATTGTTATTTGGAGAGCTTCATCTGCTCAAGCTGGATGTTTAGGCAGCCCCAGATAGCAGTGAGTACGTGACGACTTTCTGTTCTCCCCCTATCCAACCTTTATCTCCCCTGTACAGAACACACACACACACACACACACACACACACACACACACACACACACACATAGAAATTCTTAAGGACAACCCAAATATGTTGGGAAGAATAAGCTATACATTAAGAAATATACATGATATTGACTTTCCTATGCTAATGGCCAGGATAAACAGTCACACCTCTTTTCCTCCCCTAAATATCAAATATGATACATATTGATTCTGTCCTTTCTTTCCCTGGACTGGGCTAAATGTTCACTGTATGTGTTCAGGACTCTTTGGGGAAAGCATAGAAAGAAGAGAGGAAAGTGGTGAAGGTGGTGCTTTCCAGTTCTCAACCTATGACTTTCAGCCATACCCATGGAGAATTAAATCTCTAAGGGGTTTGGACAAGTAGGGACACTCAGGTTGAGCATGTGTGAGATGGGGCTCCATTTGACTGAGTCTCAGGCTGCAGCACAGTTGACATCACAGAAAACACAGTGAGGTCACTACTAGGTCAGGTGATGGAGGAATTTGAGCAGAAGATAGCATTTCATTCTGAGGGTGTATGGTTTTTTTTATAGTGCATTCAAGAATTTGACTCTCTAGAGACATCTGCCAAAGCCACGGCCATCACTGCAGCTTTCTACTCTGTTCCTTTTTGACAGGCTTCAAGGAGGATTGCCTCTTGGGCTCAAATGTGGTAGCAGTCATTCCCAGGTCTTAATCACTCTCTGCTATTTTCCATGGTGACTTCATGCCACTTTCCTACACAGTCTTAGGTGCAATGTTCACTACTCTACAGTGTGGGGGACCACTGTTTTTGTAGTAGAAATGGCTCTGAAATTGCTTCTAAAAAAGCTAATCCTGCTGGATCTCTTATCTGCAAGTGGGACCTCGCTGTGAATGGTCTTCTCAATTTGTGAAATAGTCTAGACAACTTTGTGATGGGGCTAAGATTGGGGAATTTGTGAAGGGAGGACTCTGCTGCTTCCTGGGGTACTACAGCATTTTTTCTTTTCATCATCTTTAGAAGTTCCAGAGATGGCTGGAAAGTAGTAGATAAATTATTTTGGGGATGACTTGTCCCCTTCCCCTAGATTCCCCCACTTCTCTGTTGGTGACTTGTACTCATCCTATATTGATGGAAACTCCTCCTACTGCAGAAGAAGTGTGTTTTTGGAGAGGATACTGAAAATGCCACACAATACATGAGAGGCATATTGGACTCCTTACCTCAGTGTAACCAGAGAAAGTGGCTCCAGATACCACAAGACACTAGGAAGTCTCTTGAGACTGACATTATCGTAACACCTGAGGTCTCTCTGGAATTCACCCTTGTGTTACCTTTAGAAAATCACTTGGGATCTCCAATATAGCAAGTTCTCCCATGATGGCTTACTCAGCCCTAAGCTTTTTCAAATTCAATATGTTTTCCAGATGAACATCAGAAAGCACCAGCCCTTACCTTCTCTGCAACACCCTTGCCTCATATTCTTGACCCTCTGTAGAGGCTTACTGCTGAGCTCTTCCTGTTCCCTGCCACAAACACAGGCAGGACCATTGTAGTATCAATTGAGCTGGGTGCATTGTACTATAACCTTCCAATGGTCATCTCAGAAGACAAATGAGCTTGTTTTTGAAAGTCAAAGAGATCTGTAAATCTGAAGATGGCCACAAATGTAGGTAAAGAGCCTTTCGCAAGCATCAAAATAAGTTTTGCTTCTCATGGTTATGAGACAGGGATCTTAATAAACTTCAAGGGACATAGTCTAGTTAGCTTTGATGGAACCATGAACCTGCAGCCTCTTGCAGCCCTGATGGTATCTAAGATGGTCTTCCTGCGGCTCGTTGAGAAAGGGGCATGATGTTAGATAGTGAGAGAACTGGGGTAGTGGGTATAATGCCCACTGTCGACACTTAGTGACAGTTCTGCTCATCAATTATCTATCTTTGATTAGTCTGGCTAAAGTAGCCTTTAACCACTGGTGTGTATACTTGACCTCTTCCTTTATACAACTGTCACTGAAATTTCACAATGGAGTTACTAAATGCGGTCACTACATAGCCACTAGGAATCATGTAATAGATTATCATAAAACTCTCTTTCTCTTTTAAGACAGCTCAAACTCATTAGCACACCTAGGAGGGAGTCCATAAACCAGTCAAAATAAGAGGGAGCAACTGAAACTACATATTTCTCTCCAGGACCTATGACATGATGCTTTTGCCACCCATGATTTCCACTCCCCAGTGTTCATAGCTTGTATAACTCCTCTTGATGAATTTGAACAATGCCTGTGACTTACTAATAGAATTCTTTTGCTAAAAGAATATGAAAAAAAAATCCAAGAATTTTGCAGATATCATTAAAGTTCCAAATGGATTGATTTTGAGGTAATCAATAGGGATTTATTCTGGTAGGCCTGACTTAATTAGGTAGAAATTAAAAAAAAAAAAAAAAGGCAGGAGAAACTCAGTCCTCTCTAGGCTAACAGCTCTTATTGCTGACTTGAAATAAGTGGCCCTGTTAGGGATGCCTACTTGGTAAGGAATTTCAAGTATGCCTCTAGGACCTGACAGTGACCTCCAGGACCTGAGGGTCACCTTCAGCTAACAGCCAGCAATGCTGGCTGTCAAGCAGCTGCATTGAACTGAATTCTGATTATCCTTGACTGAGCTTGGAAGTGGATTCTGCCCCCAGTTGAGCTTCCAGATGAGAACGCAGCCCAGTCAACATGTTAATTGTAGCCCTGTGACTCTGAATAGAGAACCCAGCTAAGTTGTACTCAGTCCCATGACTCACAAAAACTCTGGGATAATAAATGTGCAGTGTTATAAGCCACTGAGCTTGTGATAATTTACTATGTAGCAATAGCGAATGAATACAGTGCTGACCCATATATTTCTTATTGCCCTTTATAACCTATCATCATCATTTACACTGGAATTCAGTTTTCACCTCAGACTTCTTTAAATATATATATATATACACACACACACACACACACATATATATACATATGTACATACCATACATATATATACACCAATTCCTTACTATCTCATTCTCTCTCTCTCTCTCTTATATATATATATACACACACACATATATATGTGTATATGTGTGTGTGTGTGTGTGTGTGTATATATATATAAATATATATAGAGAGAAGGAGATAGTAAGGGACTGATATATATGTATGGTATATACATAGGTATATATGTATATGTGTATATATATATAGAGAGAGAATGAGATACCTTATTGATGTATATGTAAGATCTATATATACACACATATATACATATGTATATACATATGTGTGTATATATAGATCTTACATATACATCAATAGGTATGTATATATATGTGTGTATATATAGATCTTATATACACATTAATAAATATATGTTGTACATATATCATTGAAAACTAGATATCAAATCATATTGCAAAGATATACTTGAATAAAATTTGAAATTAATTAATATGGAATAAAATTTATGTACAATTGTAAAAATATTTTTAAAATTACATATCATTTATGTATGCATATGTACCCAATACAATGTACCGGACACATGCAACTTCACAGTCGTTGTTGCTAAAAATATAACAAAAGAAAGAACAATTAATTATAACTGAAAGAATAAAGAAAAGCTTCATGAAATATGCCAGAAATGGAAGAAGGGCAGTAACTAATTCTTATTGATTATGTGCATGAAACCATGTTGATATTTTTATACATTAACACATTTAATAAAGGACTTTTTTTTCTGAGGCCTTACAGATTTTAAAATGTTAGTAAGAAGAGAAAGGGAATAACAATAGGGTGGGCTGAGGAAAGTGCATTAATGAAAACATATAGACATGTAAGTGAATAGAGTGTTCAGGGAAGAAAACCTGATTTGTCTGCAGCACAAGATCTATGAAATGATGGAGGGAAGAGAACACAGGCCTTGAATGCCATGTTATGGAGAGTGAAATTTTTTGCAGGCAGTTAGAGGATTTTGTTAGAACATCAACACAGATTTTGCTCAGTCTCTAGTTCTGGATTATGCAAGTCTGATAACACACACGTCTGATTACTAGAGTAAAACCAGTGCCTCAGGCTCAGAACAAAACTTAAAATCTTCAATATTTGAAAAACAATTCATAAGAATATGCACTCTAGGTTTTGTTTATTTTCCACTTTAAAAGATTATACCTTCCTAAGGTAGAATCCAGAAAACTTAGTCTCCACATTCAAGGATACAGACATAGGGTGTAGGTTTCACACGTGAGATTCACCCAGAGGACATTTGGATTCAGAAGCAAATAACAAGAAAAGTCAAAAGTCATGCTCATACAGCTGACCTCTGGCAGGCATGAGGACAGAGGTGTCTGGATCTTCAGGACAGCAGTCTCAGAGCTTCTGAGACTCAGTCTGGAGTCACGCACTTTCTCTAGAGAAGGACCATGGCTCTCCTGGAGATTACATAAAGTACCTAATATCCTTTAACAGATACTTCTGCCGCAATGAAACATAAAGGACTATTCTGCATACAAATAAAGACCCTGAATTATATATTTGGTTGAACAATGTGCTCACAAGATCAAAATGTAAAATACTTGCATAATAATGTACCTTCCATAAAAATGTGTGTAACAAAATATGCAAAAATAAAGTTTTGAAAAACCTTGTGAAATTCTGAGTGACATTCTTTTGATATTGTTGGTTTGTTGGATTTTACTCAAAGTCTTCATCAAGATAAGTGTAGATAACCAAACATTAGTAAGAAATAATAGAATGCAATCCCATGCACTCTTTTTCCAGTTTTCCCCAGTGATAGCATTTTGCAAAACCGTAGTACAATATCACAACCAGGATATTGACATTGACCTAATTCACCACCATTATTCAGATTTCCCCAGTTCTATTAGTGTGTGTATGTGTGTGTGTGTGTGTATGTGTGTGTGTGTTAGTCACAGGTATTTGTGCTATACAATTTGTGCTACATAATTTTATCACATCTGATCTGTAAATTTGTGTGTGTACACTGTAGTCATTACACTGAAGCGTTTCATCAGCACAAGTAAAGTTACCTTTTAAAACCACATCTATGTGAATGACATGCCTGGTCAAACCAATCCCCTGAGCCCTTTGCAAATCAGACATCACCTCCTACAGACTCTGCATATATACCTGGCTGGCATCTGTGGTAGGTGGGGACCACCTCTTTTGGCTTTGGAGACACTCTCCATCTCTGTACAGGGGGAGCTTCTTCCTTCTGTCTTCTCCCTTCCTTCTTGCCTATTAAACTCTCCCCTCCTTAAAACCACACACACACACACACACACACACACACACACACACACACACACACAAAGAAAGAAAGAAAAGAAAACACATCCACCTCCCTCCTGCACCCTTAATCTCCACCACTGGTCTTTAATCGATGACAACCACGATTCTCTATTTTTAACATTTTGTCATTTCAAAAATGTTATATACAAGGAATCACAGTGCATGTAAACTTTTCGTATTGGCTTTTTTCACAAAGCGTAATTTTCTCAATCTTCATCTCAGTTTTTGTGCAGATCAATAGTCAGTTCTTTTTTATTGTTAAGTAGTATTTCACTGTACAAACATGTCACAGTTTGTTGACCCATTCACCTGTTGAAGGACATCTGAGTTGTTTTCAGTTTGGAGATAATACAAATAAAGCTGCTATGAACATTCAGGCACTCTTTTTAATATAAACATAAGTTTTTATTTCTCTGGAGTAAATGCCAAATAATGTAACTGCTGGATGGTAATACCATGTTTACTTTTACGGGAAACTGTCAAACTATTTTCCAGAGTGAATACCATTTTATATTCATACCAGCAATGTACGTGATCCAATTTCTCCACATCCTCACTAGCATTTGGTGTTGTCATTTTTTATCTTAGCCATTCTGATAGGTAGGTAGTAGTGTCTCACTATTATTTTAGTATGCATTTCCATGATGGCTAATGATATTGACGTCATTCACAGATCTATCTTCCATCTGTGAATCCTACACACTACCCGCTACTACAGCCTTCAGTTCAAGTCATCATTATTTCTCAAATGGATACAATTTCTTCTGAACTGGTCTTGCATTTCTGTGCATTGCACGTTACCTACAATCCACAGTTTTACTCTAGTAATGGCGGAGTAGCTAGGTGTAGACCAGTCCCCCAATCATAAAAGCTGAACAAAATATAAACAAATCTGTTTGAAGTCTTTAGAGAGTTACTCAGCTAAGAGGTCTTGAAGGTTCATGATCTTGGAAAGAAGGGAAAGGCAGAGATGTGGGCCTAATATTAAGCAGTGCTTTTCTGTTTAAAATATTTGCTGATTCGAAGTTAGCAGCTGAGTGGTGGCAAGCTAACAAGATAAACAGACAGCAGTGGTTCAGGAGTTGAGCAGAACATAATCATCTGTGAGTGCGGATGGGAGATGGAATTCAGAGCCCACCAGAGAAGAGGAACCCTAGTGAGTATCTCTGGATTTCACTGTGACTCTAAAAGAGCTTGTCTCCAAAAATATGGGTAAGTTGAAATATACCAGCCTTCACAAGACCAAAGAACAATCTCCTATCAGCTCAACCCCCTATCAGCTCAATCCCTGGTGGGATTACGCATATCTGCTCCCGAACTTGTTGCCTATTAGAAACTAGTGGACCCTGGCCAGGAGTGGTGGCTCACGCCTGTAATCCCAGCACTTTGGGTGAGGCTGGGGCAGGTGGATCACTTGAGGTCATGAGTTCAAGACCAGCCTGGCCAACATGGTAAAACCCGTCTCTACTAAAAGTACAAAAATTAGCTGTAGTGGATCCTATCTAAAGTAAAACAAAAATCTCATCTAGGCAAAAGCTTCAAAATTACCCTGGAATATATTATAAACCAGTCACCATTTAATAAACATTACACCAGGGACCATACACAAAATGGTCAAAACACAAGAGAAGAAAAAAATGTCCGTAAAAACCAACAAGAGATGTCAAGAAGAGATGGGTGTCATTCAGATATAAATTTTAAAATAGTTGCAATTGATTAATATGTTTAAAAATTTAAAGAGGGAGAATTTCAGCCAAGAACTGAAAACAAAAAGAATTAACTAGACATTGCATAGCTTAAAAAAGGATAATTGAAACTAAGAACACAATAGATTGCTTAACAATAGATCAGCCCAGAGATCAGCAAACTTTTTCTGTTCCAGATAGTAAATGTTTTAGGCTTTGTAGGCCATACAGTCTCTGCTGAAACTATTTCCCTCTGATTGGACTGCAAAAGCTGCCATTGACAACACACAAATGAGTGCAGAGCTGGGTTCCAATAAAGCTTTATTTACAAAAACAGATTACATAAATGATTATATAATCACAGAAGGAAAGAAAGATGAAAATTTGGAAAAGATTCTAAGAGACATATGGCACACCATAAAATTTACAGAAAAAGAACAGAAGGAGAATAAAGCAGATGTAATATTCACAGAGATAATGGCTAAGAATGTTCAAAACTGGATGAAAAACTTCAAGCCAAAGACCCGAGTCATACTACAAACCCCAAGCAGAAAATATGAACAAGACAACTTAACTTCTAAGAGGTGCTCTTCATTACAGCCCAAGCAATTTCCTAAAGTGGAAATAAAATTATCCCACCTCCTTACACAGAAAATTCTGTTTATTCCATAACAGTACTTGGGATCATAGTCTCACTTTCAACTTGTTCTGTAAACCCTTCAGAACCTGGTCCCAGGACAACTCTCAACCTCATCTGTGGACTCTCCTGCTCTATGTTCCTGCCACTGTGAACTTTTAACTGTTTCCTGATCTGCCCAGGCAGTTTCACTGATTTGCCCAAGCAGTCTCTCTCTATCTAGAATTTGCTGTCATTGATTGTCTTCCTTTAGAACAGCAAATCATCTTCAGGTCTCATCTCAAGAGTTACTTTCTCTTTGACAGCTCTCCTGATTCTTTCCCCTTGCTGACAGAATTGACTGCAGCCTTCTCTGTCAACCACTGCAACCCAAGCCTCTGTTTTCTATCACCACCTCTGTAGCACTCAGCTCCCCTATCAGTCTGTAAACCCCTTGAAGACAAGGACTACGCATTTCTTATTTACATAAACCCTCAGCTCCTAAAACAACATCTATTTCACTATATAAAAGGCCCTCAGTACAATATACATGCATGTGTATATGTGTGTATATATATATGTGTGTGGTGTGTGTATGTATGTATATATATGTGTGTGTGTGTATATATATATATATACAGAGTTCAGGCAGAAAATCTTTCTCCAAATATATCAAAATTATTACCTCCTACTCTCCCTATGTCAAGCACCATGACTGTTGGTTGTTTAGAAAAAAAGCTGCAATATCAAATATGAGGAGAATTGATTGGGAAACACTCCACTTTCAAATGATCTTAAAAATGAAGCCAAGTGTGAAGAGACACTCCACCCCTGCCGCCCAGTGGCATTCTACACATTCCCTTAATGTCTTTCCTCCAAAATTTCTACTAGGTAGGTATGTCTTTATCATCACTTTACTAATTAGAGAACTGTGGCCCAGACACTGACAAAAATCATAGCTAATGAGACAGAGCTGTGTTTCCAACCTATGTCAACCTGATTCCAAAACCTGTGTTTTTTCTACTTCGCCACACTGTCTTCTGCCCTGGAATTGACTCTCCTTGAAAACTGAGACCCAGCCCTGGCCACTGAAACTTCTTGAGTATCAGAAGCATATAAAACAATTCTCCATGGTTGCCTGTCTTGAATTGTGATACCATTATCCTCTTACAGACCAATTGGTGTGAAATCAGATCCTGCCTGGGAGTGGGAAAAAGAATAGAAAGGGAAGACGCCGGCTCCAAGCTCGGCAAGACACAAAACTTACTGGAGTTCTGCAGGGGCCTGTTCAAAGTCTGGGTATATTCTGTCATTTGGCAAGAATTAAATAGAGCCTTGTGTCCTCTAAGATTATTCTGTTACCTTCAGGATTAGATTACCCATCATTATATTTAACCTATGGGAAAAGCCAACACAAAGCTCTGCTAAAGATGTAATAGGAAGCATATAATAAAGAACGCTAATGTCAAAGAGATACAAGGTTCCCACAGAGAGCTGGTGCTGAATGAATTCTTTCTGCTTCTGCCTACCATCCCTGAGGGGAACTCAGCCTCAGAGGCCCAAATGGATGCGAGTAAAGCAGCCCCCGCCGCCTAGAGACAGATACAGGTGCTCTGCTCTTATTCATTCATGAGCTAACGATGAAGAGGGTGCAGGAAGAAGGGAAGGGAGGTTAGAGCTGACCTTATCTCACTTAATCTGTATGAATTCCAGAAGGCCCTGGGGAATCTGAGATTCTAGACTTACTCCCTTCTCACATTTCCTACTGGAAATCCCTCCAGCTGGCGGGATGCTAAAATAGGTACCATTTTGCCGGCTAATGAAGTCCATATGCAATTGTTAGAAATATAATTGACACCTCAGACTTGGGATCTGCATTTTGCTTTGCACAGTTTTCTGCTGCCCAGCATGGCTGCCTGATGGGAATGCTTCTGTTTTCCAAATTTCTTTGCCCTGGCTGGAATTAAAAGTAAACACTTGATGTGCTAATGTCAGCTTATAATAATACCTATATGTTATGCTGATTACATAAAATAACATTTGTAAAGCAAAGTGCCAGACACACGGTGGCACTGTCTAAATCAGAACGGTTATTTACAATCTGCCCTCTCCCCCGCCTTTTCCAGGCTCATTTCTCAGGACTCTGTTTCTCCCTGAGGCCTGGTCCAGCACACCTTAATGTCTATCCACACTGAAATAGTCATTGTTTCAGGCAGATTTGAGTCTCTTCATGCTGTCATGACTTCATATGTGCCTGTCAAAAAGAATGCTACTGTGGCCCCAGGGTGCAGGAAGTGGTTTTATCTCCTGAGCAATAAAATCAAGGTTTATGAGGATTAGAGAATAGCCTAAGTGAACTTGGACTTTCTCGGCAATATTTAACCCTTTTGACTTTTGGGACAAAGTTGGCACAAAAAGAGAATTCAGACAGATGCTGAAACTTTAGTGTGTAAACAAATCTCCAGGGAGATTTGTTAAAATGACAGGTTGTCTGCAAGGTTTTCCCCCTTACAGATAGGGGACATGGGGAAATTCAAGTCCCTCTGTTATTCATGTGACACACACACACACACACACACACACACACCTCTCTCTCTCTCTCACAGAAACACAGTAATACTAAATATGTAAATAACACAAGAACATAATTTTGAAGACAGAATAGTGTAATAGTATATGATGCTGCAAAGAATGATACCATCAATTTGCAACTAACAGCCTCTAATCACCTGGATTTTAAAATAAGATGATAAGGATAGATTTGTCTTCTTTCTAGTTTATGTACGGGGGAGTAGTAGGAGCACATTTAGAAGGCAATAACATGTAAACAGCAATTACTGTCATTGAGGAAAAGTACAAAGAGCTCTGCTTGAATTACATAATGTATTGCTTACGACAGCTCCATGAGGCAAATGTATACATATGTATGAATATATTGTTATATATAATTACCAATGTATATGTAGGTGTGCACATACTCACATATACCAATCTTACAAGCAAGAAAGTCTCAGAAAGGCTAAAAACGGTGACTAAGATCAAAAAGGGTCAAGTCAAGATTCAAATTCAGTGCCCCCCTGATTCAAAACCCTGGGCTCTTAACCACAACTCTCCACAGTATTTTCCAATGATATTAAAATAGAGGCCACTGTGAAAAGCCCTGCACTCATCCAAGTACTTCAGTAAGCTCCTCCATAGATATTGAAGGTAAAGACTCAACTCCATAGTCTCCCTTTGACTTGGAAGCAAAATTCAAGTAGTGAAGTGTATTGCATATTTATGTTCCTGTATCTTGTTCTTGAAACAGGTGCAGACTGTTCATGCTGTCTCAGGGTCCACTGGATTCACAGAGAATGGGAAGGCAATTCTCCTGTACCGAGGGTTTGCTGTGTGCAAGGAACAGGGCTGGAGACTTAACACATTGCATTTCCCTCAATGAAATGAGCAAGGTGAAACTTCGGTCTAACGGGAACTGAGAGAAAAAGCTTCTTCACTGTGCTGTTCTCACTCCTTACCTGATTTTCCTTAGTGTTAGGAAGGGCACATTTTGTTCACAGAAGAGCATTTATGAGGTGTGATTTTACCATCTCAGAGAAAGTCCCTAGTCAAGTCCGCATCTCCGGCTTCCCCTGTGCACGCTATGTCTGAAGGTCCGTAATGCACGATTAATGTTTGCTTGAAATCGTTTATCCCCTGTGAAAGTGCCAGTGTCCAGGAGTGGTGGCAGAGTCACGCTAGAAATATTTATCTTGGATCTGGATGTATGTGGTTAGAAAAACTCAACATGAAGTTCGGATGGTGCAGACCAGAGACAAAGAGATGTCGGCCGCGTGAGAAAGGGTGCGAGAGATGCTGGAACACAGGATGAGTCCCTGGACCACATTTTGAGCTTCATGGCAAATACTTGGTCCTTTTGTCTCTTCTTTTTCCCTCCAGCCCTTCCTCCCTCCTGCCATGTTATCTGCCCCAAAATATGTTTCTATGAGCTGTTAGTACTTCCCCCAAGTTAGCCCAAGGCTGCCTCTATTATATGCCCAGCCTAAAGGTTCCTCCGTACATACTGAACACTAACCTAACTAAATGTAAACCGACTGTAACCTACTCTTGTGTCAATCACTGAGTTGGCCAATCACAGGCGGCCAGCTGTTCCAACCCTGTTCAAATAAGGCAAACGATGAGCTGTAATCAATCTGGCTGTTTCTGTCCGTAAATCTTCGACCACACAACAGGATTGAAGCCTCTCTGAATCTATTCCGCTTCAGGAACTGTCCAATTTGTGAATTGTTTTTTACTCAATTAAAGTCCGTTAAATTTAATGTTTCTAAGGGCTTTACCACTTTCTTTGCTTTTCCAAAACGCCAGTTTGTGGACTGGTTGTCTAAGAACCCATGGGAGAGGTTTTCTGGAAAACAGGTATTTTCAGGCCCTGCTCCGCAAATCCTTTGATCCAGTAATTCTGGACTGGGGCCCAGGAAGCTGGATTTTAAGTGATTCCAAGGCAGAGCCAGATCCCCAGCTTCTGGTGACCTTGGAAACAGCAATACAGCAAGTCTAGGGAAACTTCCTTCATGAGCTTTCTCAATGCCCTGAATGCCTGGAGACTCACGGGGAGGCTATTTAATATTTCATGTCTTCTAAATCAGTTTTCAAAAGTCATTAAGCCCTAAAAATTTGATTTCCCTTAAAGGTGTACATTGGATTTATCCACAGGGCAGCACATAGAGACATTTGGAGTTTTGCTGCATTCCTTCTATTTTCCACCCTCATATCACCCAGAGGCAGATATTATTTAATCCCTCAAGTCACCAGCATCTCACTTCCCAGGCTTCTCTCTCCATGCCCTTCAATAACTCAGGCATCCTAAATTATTTAACCAGCTCAGCTTCATCCTCTACTCTTTCTTCTAAGAATTTTTTCATTACAATACAAGATCAGGGTTCAGAAACACTCTTGTCCCCCTCTTCCTGTAGAAGGGTTGACATCTCTTAATGCAAAGGAGGAAGGAAGCAAAGGATGAAGGGTCTGCTGATCCCCTGGCTTGATTCTTACAAAAGTCATTTATTTTAGGTTGAGCCTTGATCAAAACAGAGCAAAGTTTATGTTCATAAAAACACATTTCAATAAACCCCACAAGTGCAAAGGTGGAAGATGATGGGCTTTATCTTCAGTGACCATTTTTTTAGCAGTCTCTGGGAACTGGCTTTCATAAGTCAGTGAAATGTCAGATGGATGAATACCTAAACACATCTTCTATCTCCATGTTTGGTGACATCCCCTTGGTATCTTGAAAATGGCCACAGCTGGAGTGTTTACATTATAAAAATGAGCAAACTGCTACGAATCAAGTCTTCCTTTATCAGAAAGCTGGTTTGCCAGCACCCTGCTGTGCCAACCTTCAGGTATCATCTGCTTTGCTTCCTAAATAGCTATCTTCCTGGTAATCTTACCTTGTAAAACTGGTTGCTTTGAATATTCACCAGACCAAGTCTACTACAAATTCACAAATTTATGTGTTCTGTCCCAATTATAAGCCTATCCCTCCCTACAAAAGTATCACCATCCTAATCTTCAGAGTAATTCCTCCTTGCATTTCTATATTACTTTATCTAGTGTATGTCTATATGTTTTACAGTACTTGCCAACTTAAAAAAATGTGATATGCCTGTTAAGTTTCTTTTAATCTACAAGTTCCCCTTTTATTCCTTTATTTTTCTTACAATTTATCCGTTGAGAAACATAAGCCTTTGACGCACTGATATTCCCACAGCCTGAATTTTACAGATTGGATACTCATGGTGCAATTTAACACATCCCTCTGTCCTCTGTATTTCCTGCATGTTAGCGTCTAGATCTAAAGGCTTGATCAGATCAGACTTGGGTTTGATACTTCAGGAAAATAAAGGTGGCATTGTGGTCTCTCATCAGAAGACGTATAATATCTAGTTGTTTCTCTCCTTACAATGTTGAGTCATTGATACCCAATGCTTAGATCCATTTATTCATTGGAGATTGCAAAATGCCAATAATCCCATTCTCTCATTTCTTCTTTTCACGAATCAGCTGAAATACTTTGAAAAGATATTTTTTCTCTCACCTGCTAATTAGCAACCCATGGCACAGACCAAATAGGGAAACACAGAATAAATGGTTGATTTTCTCCCTTTCTAACCCACTTTTAAAATGAGTTGATTCCCTTACCTCTGCAGTTTAAAAAATTCAGTTGTTCTAATAAATTAGTAAAACAAACAGATGCATAGATGCCAAAATACATCGATTTTCAATCCAGAAGCCAGTATCCTTCTTCATTAAAAAATACTCAAAGGATTTCTACAGAAATCAGGGACAATAGAAGAATGTTCATTAATGGTGATAATGAACATTTGGTTTTTTTCTCCATTCTGCAGGCACCTGTCAATGTTATGAACCAACTGTAATTAGAGGTGAAAGCACTGGGAAAGAGGAGGTAAACTTGCCACTCGTAGTACATAATATGATTGTACTCTTGAAACATACTAGAGAATCAGCTCAAAACACCATTAAAACAACACAAGAACTTAGTGAGTGCCCACCTCAAGGCAAGTGCCCACCTCATGCTCCCATGTCAATCATTTGCCTCTGGTTGCCTTCCTCCTCTGCCCCAGGGGTGAGGAGGAAGGATGCAATCTCCTGACAAGGTGATTTCCCCTGAGTACCACTGGCCCTGGGAAGAGAATGTGGATAGGGGTACCAACCATGTCCACCGCACTCAGTACAGCCTGTGCTCATGACATAGTATATCAACCCTGAGAGCAAAACATAAAGAACCACAACACCAAATTGCACAGAAGAGCCAAATAACAGATATGAATATGAATAAATATGATTAGGAATATGTATAGGAATAAATATATGTATAATATATAGATACAAACATTATACAAAATATTAATATTATATAACGTACACATATTTAATAAAATATATTTATACATATTGTATAAAAAGTAGGCTTTGTTTTTAAATAAATACACTTAAGCCCTTTACTCATCAATATTTGCCATTTGGAAGGCAAACATAACCTGGGCTATGGAGTCAAATAGACTGGTTTTGAGTTCCAGCTCCCCCAACTATGATGTGGAAAAACTGTCTAATTATAGCCTAAATTTTTCTTCTGTGAAATGGATACAATTATTTAATAAAAGCCTACTTTAGAGGGTAGCTATGAAGATTAAAAGAAACCCTGTATTGGTATGAACAGCATTGCCTGAACTGTGGTACCAGCTCATCAAGTTTTAGCTGATTGTTCCTTTTGTCAGTGTTTAATCTAAGTTTGGTCCTCTTAAAAAATAGGCAAGAAATAAACAAATAGCTGAACACACAAAGCCTGTGCTTCATTTAATACTGCTCTAACTCCAGAGCCAGCATTTTCTCTTCAAAATACCTTGACTTCCTGCCCCTACCCCCTGCTGCACCTGTGAGCTCTGAAATACACCACCTGCCTCAACCCTGAGACATTAATATATAGAAAATAAATGAAGCCTTCTCATTAAGCATAGAAAACTAACACTTATGGCCTGGATGTAATTTTAAAGAGAATTTAGAGATGCTAAAATTGTTCTTCATATAAAATTTTGAAACCGTATTAATCAAATTATATATCAATAATAATTTCTTTCCAAATACAAAAGCATTATATACACATTGTAAACATTTTACAAAATACAGCTAGCAAAATAGTAAGCAATTCAAATCCTCTCACGTAGAAACACACAATATTATCATTTATGCTTATCTTTCTAGACTTTTGGTGTACAAACATTTATTACTAGATTATTTTAATACAAAGCTGTATTCATAGTGCGTGTAATGTTTTGTAACTTTCTTTTGTCATTTCAGAGGATATCACATCTTTCTAGATTATTAAAAGTTTTATAATCTTATTTAAATTGTACAGAATAGACAAAATAATAGATATGGATATGAATAAATATGATTAGGAATGTGTATAAGAATAAATATACGTATAAATATATACATACAGACAAAATATATAACATATACATATTTAATAAAATATATTTATATATATTGCATAAAAAGTAGGTTTTCTTTTTAAATAAATCAAATTTATATACTTTTTAAAACAATTTCCTTGCCATTGTAATTGAAATTCTATGCAAATTTTAAAGTGCAGAATGATTATCATTGTACACACATATACCTATATATATTTAAAACAGTTTAACAACTGCTTTTAGTACCTGCTGGGGAAAAGCATCATAGGTGTTATAAAGATAGATAAGAAACAGATGCTGTTAGAAAATTCTCCCAGTCAACATGTAGAGACAGATCTGGGCACAAATAATTATAAGAGACATAAAATGTTAAAATGATTGTACTAAAAAACACCAGAAAGAAAGAGATCATATTCTCTAAAGGTAAAAGGAGGAGGAAAAGAAATCTATCACAGAGGAAACGGAATTTTTGCTAGTGTCTGTTGGACGGAGAATGGAAGGAAAAATATTTCGCCTGAGAGAAAACATGAGCAAAGACTTAGTGCAGCTATAGTCGCAGTGAGTAAGTTCCCAGATGAATTTCAAATTGATTTAATTCCAAACACTGACAGACTTTTCTGAACTGTGCCCACTACTAAGACATTAGGTGGGCAACAACCTTTCATGGCACCTTTAAAGTTGTACTTATCGTGACAAATCCCTCACTGAAACCAACTGAAGTTGATTTTCCTGAATACTACACACACACACACACACACACACGCACACGCACACGCACACACGCATAGCTGGCCCTTTATATCCATGCATTCTACATCCAAGAATTCAATCAACAATGGATTGAAAATATTCCAAAAAAGTTATTTCTGTAGCAAAAAAAAGTAGTCTTCCTTTTCTTGTCATTATTCCCTAAACAACATAGTACAGCAACTATTTACGTAGCATTTCCATTGTATTAGGTATTATAAGTAATATAGAGATGATTTAAAGTATTCAGAAGTGTATGCAAAGGTTACATGCAAATACTACAACATTGTATGTAAGAGACTTGAGGAGCGTCCAATGATTTTGGTATCCATGGGAGGTCCTGGAACCAATTCCCCATGGATACCAAGGGACAACTGTATACATACTCACACACAAACATACACCTGTATATTTAGATAGCTTATCTTTGGAATGTTTATGTATCCTTTGGAGTATATTATATATATATTTATTTACATACATATATTATTTTCCTTTGGAAATAGAGTTTGTGGTATATGAAGTGATTGCACCTCTTAGCGGATCTTAGGGCAGAAAACTGAGTTGGTTATGGGTGTCTTTACCCTGCCCCTGATGATAATAACTGGACTAAAATGTGCTCGCTGGAATTCTCAAGCCATCCCTAAGTCCAGAGAGTAACTAAATTCCCTATTAGAGAGCCAATTTGTTGTGAGGAAAATTAAGTTATTATTGCCTCTTGAATGTCAGCTGGCAGGCTCCATCTCTGGCTAATGCCTGTAATTATACAAACAGCCTTCTGAGCACAGCCCGTATGGCAGCTGCATATGGCATTTACAGTTGTTATAATAACACAACAGCCAGCCAAGAAGCACAGCACAAGCGCACTTCTAACCCGCAAGTGACCTGCTAATTAGCAGCTGTGTAGGGTTAACAGAAAGAGCACCTCATACAGGGCAGTGTGTTGTGAATGTAAACACTGACCCCAGTAAATGGGAAAATGTATGCCAGGAGGAGCTTACTCATTCCCTGCCTGTGTTGGTCAAACAAATGGGAAAAACAGACACTCAACGGAAAGACTCTGTAAAATTAACACAACACTGAGAAGAGGGAATCTGGTGTCTTTTCCCCCACAACCACTCCCGCATCCCCCGGAATCACAAGTACAGAATTAATCTTTGGGTTTGGACATTGACGTTAAATGCGTCCAGTCCCAAGACCCCGCTCTCCATCTTGGCTCCAACAATCTCTTCTCTCCTTCCACTGCATCATCTCATTTATGGTTGCCCTAAAGCTCCTTTTTGTTTCCCACTCAGAAGTTTTGTTTGTTTGGCTTTCTGTGCTCAGAAGGCTGTTTGTATAATTACACTATTATCGAGTCCCATGTTGAAAAGTATAATGCTTCCTAATATTTCTCTTTCTTCCACCTAGCTCCTTTAAAACGCTGTGTATCTCCATCCATCTAGTTCCTTACAATCTGAATTCCAAGTTCTGCTATTGTCAAACATTTGGAAGTTGTTCCTAATAATTGCCATTTACAAAGGCACCAAACTGCTTACGCAAAACAAATACCTATGGATTGTGTGGACTGCTCACATGGACTCTGCTCAGTTTCTTTTTTTTTTCTATTTGCCTCATTGTAGCACTAATTTTTTCTCTTATTCTTCCTAATGAAATTAAATTTCTTTTCTCGTTTCCCTTATACAACTTTTATCATTTATATAACAAATTAGATGATTATAATGTCACAAAGTGAACAGATAACAAATTAGATGATCACTTACCATAAAAACAAATGTTCATTGGGTACACTAGTAGTTTAAACCTGCTTGGTAATAATAATTAATGGTAATAGCAATATGTATTAGGTGTATAATCTGAACACTTCACATGCACCATCTCATTCTATCCTCATAATAACTATTACGCATGTTCCATTCATACATCATTTTATAGATTAGAGAATGGTTCTTAGAGAAATCAGTATTTGCTTACAGTCTCACAGTCAGTGTAAAAGCTAGAATTCAAGTGAACGGATCTTACTCCAGAACTGAAGCTCTTCTCCACAGTCAGTTAAGAGCTCACTGCTCAAAACTCTGGTCTCCTCATGGATACAGGTAGAATGATCTCCAAGGACCCCTTCAGTCCTATAAAATATGAGGAGACATAGAAATATAAAATGCAATCCTCAAAAAGCTTCCCGTCTACTTATAAATTGGAAGACAAAGGCAATTTAAATCAATGTGTGTGATATTTGGTAATTCACCAGTTTATTATTGACTTTTGAAGTCTTTTTATTTAAGAAGTAATTTGAGGCTTTCCATTCAAGGTGGCGGATCCATCACATGCCTTCTCTTCCTCGTCTCTTTGACATTCAGGGAAATGTCCATGTAATTATGCAAGGAAATAAACCCATGGCTACATAAGGGGAATGGCTGATGCCAGGGAACAGGCAATTCCAGAATGTTCTGGATGTCAGAGGCAGATGGGAGTGTGTAAGGAGTGCAACAGAGGACAGAACTGGGCATTCGAGCAGGAGAAGCCTCCAGGTAAGGACTCCGTTGTCCAAGTGGATCCATGAAGATCCATGATTCTTATTTTTCACTTTTTAGCACCCTACTTTTTTTTTTTTTTTAACATTTATTTTACGTTCAGGGGCTTATGACATAGGTAAATTCATGTCATGGGGATGTGTTGTACAGATTATTTCATCACCCAAGTACTAAGCCTAGTACCAAAACAGTTTTTTTTTTATCCTCTCCCCCTCCTCCCCGCCCTCTAATCTCAAGTAGGTCCCTGTCTGTTGTTCCCTCTTTGTGTCCATGTGTTCCCATCATTTAGCTCCCATTTATAAGTTATCCTAGATTGGAGATGACAGGCACAAAATTGGAGTGAAGCCTGGAAGGAGTGGGCAGGGAAGAAGGTAATTATTTGAAGGTTTAACCATGAATGGCAGTGCCATCTACCTTGCCCTCACCCTGAGCCTAGCAAGTCTATTGTTTCCTCCAAAAGTAAAAAATATAAAAATCCCTCTTCTAAGTATGTTAAACAAGTTTCCCAGGCAAAATTTGTCTTATGAGTTGCTCTTGGTACTGAGCAAAGCCCTTACATTTCTGCATTTGAACAACCTTAACTCCATAGGCAGTAAGTTATCTTATTTCAGGCCATCTTGAAGGTAAACCAGCCTTCCTCTTCCTGGAAGCCCAGCAAGACAGACCTACCTATAGATGTGCACAGAAACCTTACATCCACTCCATATAATCATCAGCATGACTCTTAATTCTTACATATAAAAAGGAAACCAAGAATTATAAGGTATACGATAAAAACCAGCAGCGTGGAAAAAGAAAGGCCATGTAAGTGAGCAGAAATAACCCAAAAAATCAGGTAAAATAATAACCAATAAGATAGTTCTATGTCTTAGCCTCAATAACATTTGAGAGGAAATCAATCTATTAAAAATACGATGCTGATTCACAACAGCAAAGACATGGAATCAACCCAAATGCCCATCAACGGCAGACTGGATAAAGAAAATGTGGTACATATACACCGTGGAATACTATGCAAGCATAAAAAAAACAAAATCATGCCCTTTGCAGTAACGTGAAAGGAAGTGGAGGCCATCATGGTTAGCAAACTAATATAGGAAGAGAAAAACAAATACCACATGTTCTCACTTACAAATGAGAGCTAAATGATGTGAACACATGAACACAAAGAGGGAACAATGGGCACTTGGGCCTATTTGAGAAGCCCTTTACTTTTCACTTGGGCTTACTAGTACCTGGGTGATGAAACAGTCTGTATAGCAAACCCCCATGACTTGAATTCACCCATATAACAAACCCCTGAACATAAAATAAAAGTTAAAAAAAGAAATAAAAACTTAACAAAAGAAAAAAAAAAGGGTGCTAAAAAGTGAAAAATAAAAATATATAAAAGAGTTACTAGAAATTAAAATTAACATTGCCAAACAAAGTATCAGTAGAATGATTGCAAGATAGAGTAAAGCACCTCTCCTAAAACGTAGATCAGAATTATAGAAGTAGACAGAATGAAGAAGGCAAGTAAGAGTTAGTTGCAGGTAGTCAAACATCTTAGTAAAAGAAGTAACTAGAAAAGAGATCAACAAATGGAGGCCAGGTGTTATGGGTCAATCCTGTAATCCCAGAACTTTGGAAGGCTGAGGCGGCTGGATCACATGAGGACAGGAGTTCGAGACCAGGTTGGCCAACATGACAAAACCCCATCTCTACTAAAAATACAAAAATTAGCCAGGCATGGTAACGCATGCCTGTAATCCCAGCTACTAAAGAGGCTGAGGCATGAGAATTGCTTGAACCTGGGAGGTGGAGGTTGCAGCGAGCCAAGATCACACCACTGCATTCCAGTCTGGGCAAGAAAGAAAAGAAAGAGGAGAGGAGGGAAAGGAAGGGGAGGCAAGGGGAGGGGAGGGGAGGGGAGGGGAGAAAGAAAAGAGAGAAAGGGAGGAAGGCAGGAAAAAGAAAGAAAAGGAAAAGAAAATGATCAAATGTGTAATAAAAGAAACTCAGGAAAAAAATAGAAAATTATTCAGTATAAAAAGAGTGTAGAGTTAAGATTAAGACAAATGACAGAAGAACACATCTGAAACATTGTCACGAAACTTAAGAACAGCATGGATTTAACAAAATAAATAACGTCTGAAAGATTCCAGAAGAGCAAGTGGGGGGAAAATCTTATCTCTCAAAAGAAGCAAGAATCTGATTTCTCATGAACACCATTGGGTTAAAAAACTGCCTTCATGGTTCTGAGGATAATTTTTAAAACATACACCACATGTTTTAGAACATATGTAGATGTACAGAACAATTTATAAGATAGTATATGGAGTTGCCACAAACCTGTCACTCACCCTCCTCTGTTATTAATATTTTACAATATTTTTGTTACATTTGTTACAATGGTACATTTATTACAAGGAATGAACCAATACTAATCATACTTATTCAGATGTCCTTAGCGTCCACCCAATGTCCTTTTTCTGTTCCAGGGTCCCATCCCGTGTACCACTTGTCATGTCTTCCTAGACTACCTTTGACTGTGACAGTTTCTCAAACTTCCTTGTGTTTAATGACCTTGACAGTTTTGAGGAGTACTGGTCGGATTTTGTAAGATGTCCTTCTCTTAGAAGGTGTCTAATTTTTTCCTCATGTGTAGACTGAGGTTACAGGGTTAGGGGAAGAGATCACAGAAGTAAAACGTCATTTTCATTACTTCTTACCAAGGGTAAATACTATCAACGAGACATCACTATGGATGCTGACCTTTATCATCTGGCCAGGGTGAGGTTTGTCAGGTTTTCCTGTAGGAACGTGACTCTTCTTCCCCCCTTTTCATACTGTACTATGCACAGCCCACATTTAAGGAATGTGGACTCGTGATCCACCTCCATGAAAGTAGAACATCCATATAAGTTATTTAGATTATGTTATTCAGACTACAGCTACTAAGAGATTTGCCTATCTCCCCCATTAATCAATCATTTCTTTATATTGGTTCGGACTCATTGATATTCATTTTATAATTTTAGTTATAATCCAATATTGCTTTTTCATTTTGCCCAAATTATTACAGCTTTGGTCATAGGAGCTCTTTCCGGTGGCTTCTGTGTACCTTTGGCATAACTCCATCAATGTGTGTTGGTTGTGTTTTGGTTTCTTTTTTTGTTGTTATTTTTTTTATTTTTGGTTTTTGAGCACCTCCTTACTTTCTATCATGTCAAGTTACTCCAGGCTCATCTTATATATTTCCGGACCTAGTCCTAAAATCAGCCATTTATCCAAAGAGCCTTGCTTCTTTTTATTGAAAATGGTATTCAAAAATAAGATCTGAGGAAAGTGTGTTCCTGACTGCTGGGGTATTATTGCTTCTAGGCTCTCTAAGCTGCCAGAGTGAGGAAATATATGTGTGTATATTATTACATATTTATGCACACATCTATAAATATTTCTATAGGTAACCATCTGGGTCTACATTAAGCTAAATATGAATTCATACTGATATCTCCAGCTATAATTCACTACCATATTCTAGCTCCCTCCTTGTTTATCTATAAACTACCATTCCCACAGTAAAAAACCTGATTCCCAATATCTGCCATCCAGTTACTTGATTGTTCAAAACATACAGTATCAGAATTGTTAACTCTATACCCATGGGAAGCATCTTTATCACCTAAAGTATAGTAGTTACGTGCAGTTCCTTTTACCTTTAGAATTACAGAATCCACCCATTTTCAAAGTTACTTAGGTCTGAACTTCTCCTGTCATAAAATTCACTGGGGTTGGATTCGTTTTGTCTGATTTGCACACATCGAAGTTTACTGTAACATTCTAAGTTTTCGTCAAATGCATCACGAAAATGGTATCCACCATTATAGTATCAAACTAAAGAGTTTCATTACCCTAAAAAATTATCTAGGTTTTCACCTGTTCAGTCCTTCCCACCTTCCCCCAAACATGTGGCAACCACTGGTCTTTTCGCTAGTTTTCTATTTTCCAGTACATCATAGAGTTGGAATTATGTAATATGTAGACTTTTCAGATTGCCTTTTTTTTACTTAGCAAAATATGTTTAAGATTCCTCAATGTGTTTTCATGGCTAGATAGTTCATTTCTTTTTAATGTTGAAAATTCCAAATATTTTGTTGTATGAATGTGCAAACATTTGTTTAGTCATTTACCTATTGAAGGATATCTGGTTGCCTCCATTTTGTGATGAAGATGAATAAAGCTGCTATAAACACCCATATACATTGCTGAGTTGTGTAGCAAAATTATACAACTGTAAACAAACAAACAAACAAAAACTGCTGATCTGTCTTTCAAAGTGGCTGTATTACTATGTTTCTACCCTAGCAATGTTGTTATACATGTTTTCCAGAATTTGGTATTGTCATTTTAAAATTATAGCTATTTTAATTAGTGGGTAGTAGTATCTCACTATTGTTTTAGTTAGGGGTCTTCTAATGACAAATAATATTGATCATTTTTTCATAAATTTATATGTACCCATTTGCTTTGGTGAGGTATCTGTTAGGATCTTTTGCATGTTTAGTTATTAGATTTTTTGTTTCCTTATTGTTGAGTTTTATGGGTTCTTTGTATATTTGATACAAGTATTTTATCTCTTATGTGTTGTATAAATATTTTCTCTCATCTGTGGCTTATGTTTCATTCTCTTAACACTGTTTTTTGCTGAGCAGAAATTTTTAATATAATAAAGTACAATTTACCATTTTGTCTTTCTTGAATTGTACTTACCTTATTGTATCTAAAAACTCATCCAATCGAAGGATATACATATTTCTCCTGTGTTTTCTGCTAGAAGATTTATTGTTTGCATTTTACATTTAGGCTTATGATCCATTTTGAGTTAAATTTCATGAAAGTATTAAGGTCTGTGTTTACATCCATTTTTTCTAATCTTGCCTCTCTGATATTTTGCTCCATTTGTTGGAAAGCCTATCCTTCCTCCATTGAATTACCTTTGTTCCTTTTTCAAAGGTCAATTGATTATATTTTGTTGGGTCTATTTCTAGGCTCTCTATTATGTTCAATTGATCTATATACTTATTCTTTCATCAGTGTGATGCTTTCTTAATTATTACAGTTTTATAGCAACTCTTAAAATCAGATAATGTGGGTCCTTCAACTTTGTTCTAAATTTTTCATCATTGTGCTGAAAACTCTAGGTCTTTTGCCTTTTACCATAAACTCAGAATCAGTTTGTCAGTGTCTACAAAATAGCTTGCTGAGATTTTGATTGGGATTCCATTAAAACTGAAAATAAAGCTGGGAAAAATTGATGTCTTAACAATATTGAGATTCACAAACCATAAACACGGAATATCTCTCCATTTATTTAGATAAGCTTTGGTTTATTTTCACGTAATGTTGTGGTTTTCCACATACAGATCTTGAAGCTATTTTGTTTAATGTATACTTAAGTACGTCAATATTTGGTGTTATTGTAAATGGTATTTTTATTACAAATTCTGATAACAATTGACTTTCATATATTAACTTGGAATCCTATAACTTTGCTATACTTGTTTATTAATTTCAGAAAGGTCTGGGGGTTGTTTTGTCAATTTGAAGTGAGTTTATGAATAGAAAATAATATTATCTGTGAACAATGGCAGTTTTATTTCTTGTTTTCTAATCTTTTGTTTTCTTTTATTTTCTTGTCTTATTGCACTAAGACTACCAGTAATATGTTGAATAGGAATGCCGTGAAGGAATATCTTTACTTTGTTCTTGATCTTAGCAGGGAAGTGTCTGTTTCTCAATAGGAAGTATGAAGTTAGCTGTTGGATTTTTGTAAGTATTCCTTACAGCATTGAGGAAGTCCTCTCTATTACTTGTTTGCTGAGAATTTCATTATGAATGGGTATTGGATTTTGTTAAATGCTTTTCTGCATCAATTGACGTGACCAGATGATTTTCTTCTTTGTCATGGCCATGTTGTGAATCACTAATTCATTTTACATTTTGAGCCAACCCTATATACCTGTAATAAAGCCCAATTGGTCATGGTGTATAATTCTTATTATACATTTTTTAAAGCTGGTTTGCTAATATTTTGTTAAATATTTTGGCATCTATGTTGTATTAGTTTCTTTTTCTACGATAAAAAATTACCACACACTTAATGGCACTAAGACAGCAAAAATTTATTACCTTACAGTTCTGGAAGTCAGAAGTGTGAACTGGGTGTTACAGGCTAACAATGTTGATAGAGCTTCATTCCTTCTGGAATTTTTAGGAGATAATCTACTTATATGCCTTTTCCAGTTTCTAGAGGCCCATTGTATTCCTTGGCTACTGGCCCCACCCCCACCCTCAATCTTCAGAGAAGGTTACTCCAACATCTGCTTCTATCATCACATCTCCTCTCTGACTCTGACACTCCTGTTTCTTCTTTTAAAAATCCTTATAATTACATTAGACCCACCCAGTTAACCCGGGATAATCATTCCATTTCAAGATCCTTAACAATATCTGCAAAGTACCTTTTGTCATGTAAGGTAACAGATTCCAGGGATTAAAATATGGATACTATTGGGGGTGAGGGGTGAGAGGGGTGTATAATTCTATCTACCACATGTTCATGAAAAATATTGGTCTGTAGTTTTATTTTCTTATAATGAGTTTATCTTGATTTAGTGTTATTGTAATATGTTGGCCTCATAGAATAAGTTAGGAAGTGTTAAATTTTCTTTTTGCTCGAAGAGACTGTAGAAAATTGGTATTACTTCTTCCTTAGTATTTGGTAGAATTCACCACTAAAACCATCTGAGGCTGGTGCTCTCTTTTTGTAAAGTTATTAATTATTGGCTTAATTTAAAAATAGATACAGTCCTGTTGAAATTATCTGCCTCTCTTTATGTGAGTTTTGATAATTTATGTCTTTCAAAGCGTTGGTCCATTTTATCCACATTATCAAATTTGTGGGCATGCAGTTTTTCATAGTATCTCCTTATTATTCTTTTTGATGTTTATGTGATCAGTGGCAACGATCTTTCTTTCAAGTCTGTAATTGGTAATTTGTGTAATGTTTTATCTTTTTTCTTCTTGGCTATCTTGGCAAGAGTTTTCTCATTTGATCGGTTTTTTCAAAGAACTACCTTTTGGTTTTTTTGATTTTCACTATTATTATTATAGTGTGCTTTTAAATTCATTGACTTCTGCTTTAATTTTGTTACAAAAATGAGCTCTTTTACATGTCTTCTCTTGCCCTTCTGCCTTCCATCTTTTTCCAATGAGTTTACCCTCACCGGATGCTGGTGCCATGCTCTTGGACTTTCCAGCTTCCAGAACCACATGCCAAATAAACTTCTTTTATTTATAAGTTACCCAGTCTGTGGTATTCTGTTATAGCAGCAGAAAATGAACTGAGATGAAAATTAACATCCAAATATTTGAGATGTTTCCACTATCTTTCTGTTACTGATTTCTACTTTAAGTCCATTGTGGCCTGAAAAAATACTTTGTGTCATTTCTATTATTTTGAATGCGTCAAACTCTGTTTTGTGGCCCAGAATTTTGTAACAATTCCATGCAAACTTGAGAATTTCTATTCTTCTCTTGTTGTACAGAGCTCTCTGTGAATGTCAATTAGGTCAAGTTTATTGATACAGCTGTTCAGTTCAATCATATCCTCATTGATCGTCTGCCTCCTTCGTCTATCAGTATGGAAAAGGGGTCTTGATGTCTCCAATAATAATAGCGTTGTTATACATTTTTTCCTTCCAGTTCCATCAATTGTTGCTTCACATAATTTAATGCTCTGTTGTTAGGTTAAGGATTGTTATCTCTTTTGAGAAATTTTGCTACTTTGTTATTATGTAGAGCTCCCCCTTTCCCCTGATATTTTTTTTCCTGAAGTTTGCTGAAATTAGTATAGAGATTCCAGCTTTCTTTTGATTAGTGTTACCACAGTATATGTCACTTCTTCTTTTTACTTTTGGTCTCTCTTTTTATTTAAAGTGATTTTCTAGGAGTAAACATATAGTTAAGCTATGTATTTATTATTATTATTACCTTACATACCTCTGTCTTTCAATTGGTTTATTCACAACATTCACATTTAAAGGGATTATTTAAATACTTGGATGAATATCCATCATGCTTGTACCAGTTTTTATTTATTGTATTTGTTGTTGCTTTTTTTTTTTTTTTAACACTTACTGTCTTCCCTGGTTTTAACTGAACATTTTGCATAATTCCATTTCAGCTCTTTCTCTAGTCTATTGATTAAATTTCTTTTAACAAAAATGTTAATTCTTGCCCTACAGTTTGCAATACATTTACAACTAGCATAATTTCACCTTTAAATAATATTCTACCACTTTATATGTAATGCATTTACCTTAACAGACTTTTCTTAATTCTTCTTTCCTGTCCCAGGCAAGATGCTGCCATTTATTTTTATTTATTCATATGCTATAATTGCCCAATACGTTGTCACTATCATTGCTTTAGATAAAGTTATTTTAGGTCAATTTGGAACTTAAGAAGGAAAAGATGCTGTTTTACCTTCCTTTATTTATTCTCTGATGCTGTTTCCTTCTTTATGTAGCTCTAACTGTCTAACTTAACTATGTTTTTCTTCTTTCTGAATGACTTTCTGTAGCATTTTCTGCAGGGCAGTTCCAATAATGATAAATTCTCAGTTTTTCTTTGCCTAAGCAAGTATTTATTTCTTTGTAATTTTCTTTAGCTTGTATTTTACATTCAGGGGTATATGTATAGGTTTGTTATATAGGTAAACTTGTGGCATGGGGGTTTAATATACAAATTGTTTCAGCACCCAGGTATTAAGCCCATTAGTTATTTTTACTGATCCTCTCCCTCTTCCAACCCTCCACCCTTCAATAAGTCCCAGTGTGTGCTGTTCCCCAGTGTGTTCATGTGTTCTCATCCTTTAGCTCTCACCTATAAGTGAGAGCATGCAGTATTTGGTTTTCTATTCCTGCATTAATTTGCTAAGGATAATGACCTCCAGTTCCATTAATGTCCCTGCAAAGGACATTATC
The DNA here is from genome assembly GCA_036589455.1 of Ateles fusciceps. Classification (NCBI taxonomy): domain Eukaryota; kingdom Metazoa; phylum Chordata; class Mammalia; order Primates; family Atelidae; genus Ateles; species Ateles fusciceps. The sequence continues at coordinate 2,260,855 of JAZHEH010000284.1, forward strand.
TTGTTTTTTTTTTTTTGTTGTTGTTTTTTTGTTTTTTTTTTTATGGCTACATAGTATTCCATAGTGCATATGTACCACCTTGTTTTCATCTAGTCTATCACTGATGGGCATTTAGGTTGATTCTCTGTCTGCTATTGTGAATAGTGGTGAATGCATGTGTCTTTATTAATAGAATGATTTACATTCCTTTGAGATATACCCAGTAATGGGACTGCTGGACCAAATGGTTAGATCTTTGAGAAATTTCCACACTGTCTTTCATAATGGTTGAATCTTCCCACCAAGAGTGTATAAGCATTCCTTTGTCACCTGGCAGAGATATGAAAGGAAGAAAGAAAAGAAAAGAAAAAGAAAGAAAGAAAAAGAAAGGAAGGAAGGGAGAAAGAGAAAGGAAGGAAGGAAGGAAGGGAGAAAGAGAAAGAAGGAAAGAGAGAAAGAAAGAGAGAAAGGAAGGAAAGGAGGAAGGAAGGAAGGAAGAAAGAAAGAAAGAAAGAAAAAGAAAGAAAGAGCGGGGAAAAGAAAACTTCAGGCCAATATCCTGCATGACCATTGATGCAAAAATCCTCAACAAAATACTGGCAAACTGAATCCTGCAGCACATAAAAAAGCTTATCCAACATGATCAAGTAGTCTTTATCCTTGGGATGCAAGGTTGGTTCAAATCAATAAATGCAAATCAGTAAATGTGATTTATCACATAAACAGAACTAAAAACAAAAACCACATGATTATCTCAATGTATGCAGAAAAGATTTTCAATACAATTCAACATTCCTTCATGTTAAAAACTCTTAATAAACTAGAGATTGAAGGAACATAGCTCAAAATAATAAGAGCCATATATGACAAATCCACAGTCAACATCATACCAAATGGGCAAAAGCTGGAAGCATTCACCTTAAAAACCAGCACAAGACAAGGATGCCCTCTCTCACCACTCCTATTCAACATAATATTAGATGTCCCGGACAGGACAATCAAAATATTTTTAAAAAGGTCATCCAAATAGGACAAGAGTACATTAAAACATCCCTACTTGAAGATAACATGGTCCTATATCTAGAAAGCCCCATAATCTCAGCCCCAAAGCTTCTTAAGCTGACAAACATCTTCAGCAAACTCTTTGGATACAAAATCAGTGTGCAAAAAATTACTAGCATTCCTATACACTAACAACAGTCAAGCCAAGAGCCAAATCGGGAACATAATCACATTCACAGTGGTCACAAAAAGAATAAAATACCTAGGAATACAGCAAAGTAGGGAGATAAAAGATTTCTACAAGGAGAACTACAAATCAGAGATGACACAAACAAATGGAAAGACATCCCATGCTCATGGATAGAAAAATCAATATCATTAAAATGCCCATGACTTACCAAAGCAGTTTATAGATTTAATGCTATTCCTATTAAAGTGCCATTGAGATTGTTCACAGAACTAGAAAAAAAATATTTTAAAGTTGATGTGGAACCAAAAAAGAGCCCAAATAGCCAAGGCAATCCTAAGCAAACAGAACGAAGCTTGAGGTATCACACTACTCAAGTTTAAACTACATTACAAGGTTATAGTAACCAAAACAGCATGGTACTGGCACAAAACAGACATACATACCAATGGAACAGAAGAGAGAACCCAGAAATAAGGGCACATGCCTACAACTATCTGATCTTCAACAAACCTGACAAAAACAAGGAATAGGAAAGGGATTCCCTATTCAGTAAATTGTGCCGGGATAACTGGCTAGCAATAGGCAGAAGATTAGAAATGGACCCCTTTCTTGCACCATATATAAACATTAACTCAAGATGGAGAGGAGACTTACATGTAAAACCCAAAATTATAAACTCTGCAAGAAAAGTTAGGCAATACCATTCAGAACATAGGCACTCGCAAAAATTTTATGATGAAAAAATCAAAAGCAATTGCAACAAAAGCCAAAATTGACAAATGGGATCTAATCAGATGAAAGAGCTTCTGCGCAGCAAAAGAAACTACCAACAAAGTAAACAACCTACAGAATGGAAGAAAATTTTTGCAAACTATGCATTTGACAAAGGTCTAAATATACTGCCTCTAAAGGGAATTTAAACAAATTTACAAGAAGAAAACAAACAACCCTATTAAAATGTGGGCAAAGAACATAAAAAGATACTTTTCAAAATGAGACATACATACATGCAGGGAACAAACAGATTTTTAAAATCTCAACATCATTGATCATTACAGAAACGTAAATCAAAACCACAATGGGATATCATCTCATACTAATCAAAATGGCTACTTTTTAAGTCAAAAAATAACAGATGCTGGCAAGGTTGTGAAGAAAAAGGAACACTTACTTTTTGATTTTAAAAATTAGAAATTTTTGGCTGGATGCAGTGGCTCACATCTGTAATCCCAGCACTTGGGGAGGCCGAGGCAGGTGAATCATGAGATCAACAACATCCAGGCTAACACAGTGAAACCCCATATCTACTAAAAATACAAAAATCTGAGTGTGGTGGCATGTGCCTATAGTCTCAGCTACTTGGGAGGCTGAGGCAGGAGAATTGCTTGAACCCAAAAGGAGGAGGTTGCAGTGAGCTGAGATTGTGCCACTGCACTCCAACCTGGGTGGTGACAGAGTGAGACTGTATCTTAAAAAAAAAAAATTTTAGAAAATTTTAAAAGAAATTTGTGTGTGTATGGAATTATAGGCTGGTGTGTTTTGCTCTTTCCCCAACATTTTACATATTTCGCTCCATTCTCTTGCTTGTATAACTTACCCCTGTTGTAAATTCCCATACCTCAACTCTGCTTTTTTCAATATTTTCTCTGTCTTATGTTTTCTTCAGTTTAAATATGATGTGCTTAGGTAGGCATAGTATTTTGGTATTTATCTTGGCATTCTCTGAACTTCCAGGATCTGTGGTTTTGTGTTTGTCATTACTTTTGGAAAATTTTCAGCCAATATTATTTCAAATATTTTTCTGCTCTGTTATCTTTCTTCTAGTGTTGCAGTTGTGTGTATTTTATACCTTTGAAATTGTCCCATTCTTCTCAGATATTTTTTCTGCATTTTTAAAATTCTTCTCTCTTTGCATTTTAGTTTAGAAAGCTGTTATTGATATATACTCAAGCTCACTGATTCTTTCCTTAGCCACCTTCAATCTATTCATGAGACCATCAGAGGTATTCTCCATATCTGTTACTGTGTTTTGGTTTCTAATGTTTTAATTTGATTCTTAGGGTTTTTATCTTTTTGCTGATTTTATTCATCTGTTCTTGAAGATTGTCATTTTTTTATTTGAGCCCCTACCCTATTTATTTTAAATTCCCAGTCTGATAATTCCAATATATGTGTCATATGAGAATCTGGTCCTGATGCTTGCCTTCTATCTTTAGTCTGTGTTATTTTTTGCCTCATAATGTTTTAATGAAAGCTGGGCATTATGTATTGGTTGTATGAACTAAGGTGAAAGCACTTTAATGTGAGGTTTCATGTTAATCTGGCCAGGTGCTGGGCTATTTAATGTTAGCTGTAGATGGTGGCAGAAGCTTCAAATTCTTCAAGGATCCCTGTTTTTGTCTTCCCTATTGTTTTTGGGCTTCCCTAAGAACTCCTTCTTAAATAGAGTCTGCACCTTACTGCTCTTACAACTCTAATATACAGTTTTCATACTGGAGCCCTGTTGATATGGTGGAAAGGTGTAGGGTAGTAAAAGCATTTTAAAATCTTATAATCAAATATTTCAGTGAAACTGTGCTCTTGGGCTGTGATTTTCACAAATGTTTCTTAGCATTCCTTCTTTCCCCTTATGTGAGGCAGGAAGGATAGAGAGGACTGGAGGTGAGTAAGTTTCCTTATCCTTGGCTATCATAGGCTCTGATAAAGTAATTCCTCTTAGAGAGTAGTCCTTTGTTATAGAGAATACTCTGGGAATTTCCAAAATATTACTCTTTCCCTCCCCCTGCCAGAATAACCAGGAGATCTTTCCTAGTTCTTCACTGTAAGAACCTGGTAGGGTTCCTAGAAGTAAAACCCATGAATGTGCAGCCTTAGGAGATATTCACTTTCATGTTAGTTCACACTCAGCCTCCAGCAATTTATAAAAATTACTACTTATGTGTTCCTACCAATTTAAGGTTTTAGTGACTGTTATTCTTAGAAATATCTTGGCTGTAACTCTGAACTTGCTAGTCTTTCCAGATTTTATGAGGTGGTTTGCCCTGGAACTTCAATTCTCTAATTCAGCCCAAGAAAAGTTATTGATTATTAACATGTTCAGCTTTCTTCTTGTTGTGAGGACAAGAGTGATGACTTCCAAGCTCTTCAGATGCTGAAAGTAAAAGTGGAAGCTCAGGTCATTTATTCTAAACCTATATTTCATACAAAAACATTCATCAAGTTTGAGAGCAAAATAAAGACATTTTTAGATGTAAATGGACTTTAAAAATGTCCAATAACTGGGAAGTTGTTTAATGAAATGAGAAGGAAAATGCCAAAACATTAAAAATATTGGAAACCATGGGATTCAGGAAATAGGTTCACCCTAGCAAGAAAAAAGAGATCTCAGGATGGTGGTTGAAAACTGGTTCATGGCGGGGTAGAAGGTTCAAGGTCTCCAAGAAATGACTTCTCAAAAGAAGACATATGTGTAGCCAAAAAGCATATGAAGAAATGCTCAACAACACGAATAATTAGAGAAATACAAATCAAAACCACACGGAGATACCATCTCACACCAGTCAGAATAGCTATTACTAAAAGTCAAAAAATGACAAATTGCAGAGAAAGAGAAGGCTTATATGCTGCTAATGGGGGATGTAAATTAGTTCAGCCCCTGTGGAAAGCAGTTTGGAGATTTCTCAAATAACTTAAAGCATTACTACCATTCAGCCCAGCAATCTCCTTACTGGGTATATACCCAAAGGAATATAAATTGTTTGATCATAAGGACACATGCATGCGTATATTCATTGCAGTCCTATTGGCAAGCAAAGACATGGAATCAACCAAAGTGCCCATCTATGGTGGACTGGATAAAGAAAATGTGGTATACACATATACAGCATGGAATACTACACAGACATAAAAAAGAATGAAATCATGTCTTTTGCAGCAAAATGGATGCAGCTGGAGGCCATTATTTTAACCAATTAACACAAAAACAGAAAACAAAATATCGCATGCTCTCATTTACAACTGGGAAATAAACACTGAGTACACATGGATACAAAAAAGGGGACAAGAGGCCTACTTGAGGGCGTAGGGTGGGAGGATGGAAAGAATGGAAAAACTACCTATTAGGTACCGTGCTTATTACCTGGACGATGTTAAAGCAAACTAAATATGGCCTGAGAAGGACTTCGTACTTCTATATTTGAGTCCTTGTGGATGAACTGTAATCTACCTTAACGGTCAGACAACACTGAAAACCTAACTTAGGAGTATGTGCCTGTAACAATAACTAAGTCTTGGCCAATCCCAGTGGCCATATTTCAACCACTCATAGACTGCTAAGTGTTCAAACTGTGTTCAAACAAGGTGAACGCCAACCTGTAACCAATCCAGCTGTTTCTGTACCTCACTGCCAACTTCTGTGCGTCATTTCCCTTTTTTGGTCTATAAATCTTCCACCACGTGGCTGTGCTGGAGTCTCTGTGAATCTGCTGGGATTCTGGGGGCTGCCCGATTTTTGAATCGTTCATTGCTCAATTAAACTCCATTCAATTTAATTCAGCTACAGTTTTTCTTTTATCGATGACAAAACAATCTATACAACAAACCCACATGACATGCAATTTAACCACGTAACAAACCTGCATATGTATCCCCTGAACCTAAAATAAAAGTTGAAACCAAAAAAAAAAAAGATGTCCAAGAAATGATTGTGAAGGAAGTAGATTCCATATAGGTATGAAAGATAAGCTGGATAATTGGAGTGTATGACAAAAGACACACCATGCTCTTGTCAACAAGAAAAAAGAAAGCAATTAGAAATGCTATGCAGGACTAGGAAACATATAAAAAAAATCATGGTTGACTTCCAGGTCCAGCAATGATCTAAATAACCCACCAGGAATAAAATATCTAAAAATGATCATTTTACATGTGTGACTGAGCTGGTGAGAAAATAAGGAAAATCCTTAGAGGCCAATTACACAGCCAATTCATGAATCCAGCAAAGTGAGCTCTGAAGCTGCTGACTACCCTAAGGGCATCTGTATTACTCTGCTATGCAAATCTTCACTTTTAGCAACTGTCCAGAGAAAGAAGTCTAAGTCTAGGAATGTGTCACCTTCCCAACAAAACTTCCTTTATATACCTGATGAAGTGAAGAGCTGGATACAGAGCTATCTGTGGATCTGGAAAATCCTCTGCAAAACAGAGAATCGGAAGAAAAATACTGAAATCTACATAATGAAGAAAAACAACAAAGACGATTTCCTACCACTACCTTGTCTTTGGTTAAAGAGAAAAAGCCTCCCCTTCATAATTTGCAGCGGTGGGCTGGCTTTTACATGGACTGGAAATCTAAAAACATATTCTAAAAACAAGCAAAGTAACTAATCAATGCCTCCAGGCAGGATCAAACATAATCTTTTTCAGAGAATTTGTTCCTACTGTAGACCTCAAAGAATTCCTACTGTCCTACTGAGAAATTTTCAACGAATACAAGGTCAAAATGAAAATTAAACTAAACTAGAAAACAACAACAAAGCATACAACAAAAAAGACACGATGAGTGAGAATAAGCCAATATAATAAAGAACAGTAGAATAGAAAAGACTTCAGAGGTTATTTTTATTAGACACAAAATGTAAGTAAGAATGTTTAAAATGATCTTAGAATAAGACAGAATAAGAGAGTATGAGTAAGGAAAAAAAGACCGGTTACAATAAACAGAGAGGATGATAAAAAGAATCAACTAGAACTTAGAGAAGTGAAAAAACAATGCACTGATTTGCTACCTGATTGTAAACTGAGCCAGTTGTTCCACTAAAAGCCTATGAACTTTGGACTCAGGGCTATTTGTCATGAGACGTATTAAATCAAGTTTAACAAGAGGGTGTGGTGGTGGCGGCAGTGGAAACAGTGAATGAGATATAGGCAGCAGATTCTCGGAGAGGCAGGGCTTACCTCAGGCCAAGCCTCTGTGAGACTTCTAGGGCCATTAGCCTGGCTTTCAGTAATTATAGGGCTTCTTTGGCAGCAGCAAAGGGGCAAATCTCTGACTGTAGCTCCAACATTCCACTGATTGACGGCACCATGAATTCCCAGCCCCATCAGTTTCACCATCACCACCCAGGTTGCTCTCCAGACCCACAATGCTGACAAAATTACCACACAGACCCTCAAGTTTAATTATACTCACAAATCTTATCTCCCAGTCATGTTTCAAGCCTCAATGACATCAGCTCCTCCAGTAATTCAAGCCAGAAAGTTGCCAATCTTCCTTGTTTACTCCCTTTCCACCTTGCATAAGTCCTGCGAAAAGTCAGTTACCCAAATCCTATCAATTATATTCCTCCTTAAAGGAGATATGTGAAAATCAAATATGCATTTCTTCTTCATTCCTAGTAACACACCTTAGCCCATAGCCCCACTGAGATTCCTGTGTCTCAGAAGCGTCTCCTCAGTCCATTTTCGCTTTGGCTGCTGAGCAGCAGACGTTCTCGAATACTAATAAGACTTGAGTTTCCTGATCCCTTGCTTGCATTAGCCCCTTCTGAGACTTGGAGAGTCCTCTTAGTATGTTTCTATGGCCATGTGTTTTTGTCAAATTTGCCAAGGTAAGACACCTTGATATGCCAAGTCCCAGTCTCATGATTCATAATATGTAAAATAATCCTTTAGTGGTTTTCTCAAATTTGGCAGACAAACTGGAAAATCTGTATAATACAACCAAAAAGTTATGAAGATGAAAAAATTATTCTAAACTATTAATAATTGGCATCTTGGCTCATAACTCTAATCCCAGCACTTTAGGAGGCTGAGGTGGGAGGATGGCTTAAGGTTGGAGTTCAAGGCTAGCCTGGGCAACATAGCAAGATCTCATCTCTACAAAAAATAAGAAAAAATAGCCAGGCATGGTGACATGTGCCTATATTCTCAGGTATTTGGGCAGCTGGAGCAGGTAGATTGCTTGAGCCCAGGAATTTGAGGCTGCAGTGAGATATGATTGCATCACTACACTCCAGCCAGAGTGACAGAGCAAGACTCTGCCTCTAAAAAACATAAACAAATAAATAAATAAAATAAACTTAATAATAAAATTGCTATTATTATGATTAATCATGATGGAAGAAAAACTACATTCTCTTTCTATTCTGTCAATGGGAAGTGATAGAACAAAATCAGTGCCCGGTGAAGAGGTGAATGAAAGGGTTTGGTGTCTGCAAACAGGGGGAAATCTTTTACAGACATGTGAGGGCAAGAAAGTCATAAAATATGTTTATTTTCTGGATTTTCTGATTTGTCTCAGCAGTTTAAAATTTGCAATTTGTTGTTCTCTCATTCTAAACAAATATTCACTGTGAACCTAATATCGTATTTTTAAATTCATTCTATTTTTTTTCTTAAAGAGAGCTCCTCCACATAATGTATAATGACTGCATGATCATGCCCTGTCAATCATTTCTAGTGTGAACTCTCGCCACTTCCTTAGTTAGATTCAACTTTCCAGACACAATAAATGGCTTAGAGTTAGCAAAATGCAACAAGCCTTCCCACTCCTCCATCTGTTTGCACACCAGCCACACACTTGGCTCAGCATTTCTTTGCCTCAACCTTTTCTCCTCATTGAAATCTTTCCTGATTAACCAATCTGTAAGCAGGACATTCCTCATTACCCTTGCCTACCACACATATTCCTTATCTGTCAAAATATTTAGCACATTTTCCAACCTTATTCTCATTTACTTATTTTCATTTTTGGTATACATCAATCTCTCTAAGAGCAGAGATTATAACTCTCTTGGTTAGTGTTTATACCTAGCATGTAATAGGTGTTTAATAAATATTTATTGAAAGAATAAAGGTTGAAATTGTGGCCGGGAGAAGACATTGTACAATGAGCTGAAACCAAATGAGGTTTATTTTGGGAGAAGTTTCTGAGCAATAGCAACAAACCAGTTAAAGATGAATTGCCTAAATTACCAGTGGGGCAATAATAATAATTGTGATTTTTATTACATCCCCCAGTAGCATTGTATTCTTTTTTTTTTTTTTTTTTTTTGAGATGGAGTCTCACTCTGTCGCCCAGAGCCAACAGCCACAGAAAAGTCTCCCCAGTCCACGAAACTGAGTTAAAGTACTTCCAATATTTGCCTGGCTGAGTTTCAGAATTGCTGTGGACCAGTAATTCCTTTGTGCCTCCCATTTTCTCCCTTTTGGAATGGGAACACCTATTGCAATGATCCTACGCCTGTGCCGCCATTGTTTGTTGGGCACAGGGAAGTGAGATAAGTTGTCTCTTTAGTTTCTCAGGTCTACAAACCAAGACTAACTATATTTGAAGAGCAGTACTTAAGATGCTACACCCCAGGAGCCTTCTCTACACCAGAACCTGGTTTAGATGATGATATATTAGACTCTGACTTGACACTTTTCCAGATGTTGGGAGGAGGTGAATGTATTTTGCATGTGGGAGGAAGATAAATTGTTAGATACTAGAGGCCTGAGATAGGGAGCCTCTAAAATGACTCCCAGTGATCCTTACTTCTTGGTATTCATACCGCTGGGTAATGCCTTCCCCTTGAGTAAAGACTCGATTTATTCATTCACCTCTAACAAATAGAATATGGCAAAGTAACTAATGGGCTCTCACTCTCTCTCTCTCATGTACACTCTTCCTCTTCCTCTCCCTTAAATCTATCTCTCTGAGGGTAGTCAGTTGCCATGTCAGGAGGCAGTCTTGTGAAGAGACCCATGTTGTAAGGTATATGGGACTGACAGCGACCAAGTGAGGAAACTTGGAAGTGGACCCCACCCTTCCCCTTCAAGTCCTCTGATGAGACCTTAGCTACATTCTATCAAACAGCTTGACTATAGTCTCATGAAAGATCTTGAGCCAGAGGCATTCAGCTAAGGCATGCTCAGATTAGATTCCTGACATACTAAAACCGTAAGATTTTCTTAAATTGTTGCTTTAGGCCAATACATTTTGGGGTAATTTGTAACAGGGCAATAGAGAACTAATACAGATACCTAGAAAAAAAAGTGATGACTGTCTCTTTTGGCACACTCAACATTAAACTGTACAGCAGAAAATGGGGATGAGGTGAGGGAGCAAAAGTCTGCTGATTCCTCACATGCACATGTGCATACACACACACACACGCCCCCCTTATGCACTATGTGTATGTAATACAGAGATAGCAATTGTTCTTCTGTACATATAATCTGAGGGTATGTAGGTTTATTAGAGAGTATGGCTGTATATATCTGCATAAGCAGGAGACAGTGAGTCAAGGAGCATCTTTCTATGAAACAAGTGAAGAGGTAATAGCTTGTTTTGTCACCAGTGAAGGGGAGGGAGAATAGGAGGGAGAAGAAAGGAAAGGAAGGAAGGAGGAAGGAAAAAGGAAGGAAGAAAGAGAGGAAAGAAGGAAGGAAGAGAGAGGAAGGGGGAGGGAGAGAGAGAGAAAGAGAGAAGGAAAGGAAAGAAAGGAAAGGGAAAAAAGGAAAAGAAAGGAAAGGAAATAAAGAGAAAGAAAGAGAAAGAAAGAGAAAAGAAAAGGGAAGGGGAGGGAGGAGAAAGGGAGAGAAGAGAAAGAAAGGAAAGAAAAAGAGAAAAGAAGGAAGGAAAAAGAAGAGAGGGAGGGGAAAGAATGAAGGAAACAGGTGAGGGAAGTAAGAAAGAAAGAAGTAGAGAGAAAGAGCAAAGAGAGGAAAAAGGAAGAAAAAACAAGTGCACTGTTTGACTAGGAAGGCCACAAAATCCAAATGCTAAAGTGAAATACATAGATGGAATCTTAAAAAAAAAATTCCAAAATATCCATACATCAAATGCATTAAATTGGCTACAAGAATCTTCTAGGGCACTGTTGTGTTATGAGACATGCATATGGTTTTATTTATTCATGATCTTGGCTCATAACTCTCATAGCTCTTGTTACGGTCTTTTGTTATAATGCTGGGTGTGTTAGGTCTCAGGAAACAATTTTTCTATCCTTCTCCTGCCTCTTCCTTCTCCCTGACCCAAGGCAGGACTCCGACTCTTTCCCTGCCTTTGTGATTGTGGGTCATATAACCATCACTCCAGGGTACCACTCTATATCATGTGGGAAAGAATACTGACATCATAAAGCTCCCATAAGAACCCAAGAAGAAGGGGTTGAGAGAGCTTGCAAATGTCTGAACATGTGAAAGTGGACAGGAAGTTAACAAGACTCCTCCACATGCTGGGAGGGTGGCACTCTCCAGCTGTACCGGGACAGAGTTCCTGCACTCAGGACCTTTCCAGACCTCACCATATGCATTTCTTCATCTGGCTGTTTGTATCCTTCAAAATATCCTTTGTAATAAACCGATAAACATAAGTAAGTGTTTCCCTATCTTCTGTGAGCTGCTATAGCAAACTATCTAAACCCACAGAGGGGATCATGGAAACCCCAACTTAAAGCCAGATGAAGACATGAGACGCTCTAGAAACCCAGCCTTGTGACTGATGGTGGGGAGGGGTTGGTCTTGGGGATGGACCCCCCCCCCAACCTGTGGGATCCAGGTAGATACCGATCAGGATTGACTTGGAAGACACCCAGCTGGTGTCTGCTGCAGAACTGACTGCATGTTTTTTGATGTGGAGAAACCCCCACATTTGGACACAGACGTCTTCTGTGTTGATTGTGGTTGTGGTGAGAGCAGAAGACAACATAGTTTGAGAGTTTTTTTCTGAAACACACCCTATAGCAAAATGGTGGAAAGTGAAGGTCTGAGGCCAGTCTAGATATATCATTCCTTGAGGCCTATTTCTGCACCAAGAATTCCAATGTATGCAGCTGCCTTTGGGGGATAGCAACATTTAATAGTTGGGAAGTACCTTAGGAAACATTTGGACTAATTCCTTTCACTAGGTTAGTAAAGAACTTGAGGCCCAGGTGAACTGATCTGTCTGAGTCACAGCTAGTAAGGGGCAGAGTTAATCAGAGACTCCCTAGCTCCTGGGCTGACTTCCTTTCCACAGGATCAAGATCGTTGATGTGTGAAAGAAGCAACTTGTAGCAGAAAAGGAAACACCAGGAGATAAGCTGCTAAAAATGGAGCAAACTGAGTGACTGCTTAGACCAGAAAGAAAAAAAAAAATGTAATTGCCAGAATCAAGAGGGTAGAAATTGAAGATATTAAAACTCGATTTTACTATCTTATTGATTTCAGGAAGAGCACGGTGGGTTCCCTTAAGATGCTGGAGTTCAGTCTCTGTGGTTATCAATATAAAGCAGTCCATAAAGAGAATATTTATTTCACACGGATTAGAAGAGAACAAACCCTCACCATAATCTGTTAGAAAAGCAAATAGACTAACACTCAGCATTAGTTGCCTTAGCTGCAAATATTGGCATTCTAAAAGCTTTGTGCAAATGATTGATGCAGCCAAGCCCTAATTCAGCGTGTGTTCAGGGTGCTTACTGCATCCTGTGACTTTTCTCATTACTTCAACAAAGTGGCTCAGCACATTCTAAGCAAATGGCTCATTCAGAATTAGTGCAGATTTTCTTGCTACTTATAAATTGCTTAGATGTTTGCAAGTGTTTGTCTGTTAATGTGTGTATGTGTAGGTGTGTTTACTGAAAATAAGATAGAAATAAAAAGCATGAGAACAAGACAGTTTGATTTTTGTGAGTTGATTTCGTATCCTAAACTTTACTGAAGTCGTTTGGTCTATGTGTCCTGGTGGAATATTTAGGGTTTTTCTGGGTATAGAATTATATCATCAGTAAAGAGAGATCATTTAACTTTCTCTTTCTTATTTGGAAGCCTTTTATTTCTTTCTCTTGCCTGATTACTCAGGCTAGGACTTGCAGTACTATGTTGAATAGTGAGAGTTGTAGACATCCTTGTCTTGCTCTAAGTTCTTAGGGGGAATGTCTTCAGATTTTGCTCATTCATGATATCGGCTTTGGGTTTTTCATAATATGGCTATTATTATTTTGAGATATGTTCCTATGATATCTAGTTTGCATTTATTGAATAGGGTGTCCTTTCTCCATTGTTTATTTTTGTTGACTTTTTGAAGATTACTTGGTTGGAGGGTGTGTGGCTTGATTTCTAGGTTTTCTATTGTGTTCCATCAGTCCATATGTCTATTTTTGTATCAGTACCATGCTGTTTTGGTTACTATACCCTTGTAGTTTAGTTTGAAGTCCAGTAATGTAATACTTCCAGATTTGTTCTTTTTGCATAGGATTATTTTGCCTAGTGGGCTCTGTTTGGTCCCATATGAATTTTAGAGATACCATTTCACATTAGTCATGATGGCTATTATTAAAAAGTCTAAAAATAACAAATGTTGATGAGGCTATGGGGAAAAAGGAACACTTAAACACTGTTGGTGAAAATTTAAATTAGTTCAACCATTGTGGAAAGCAGTCTGAAGATTTCTCAACCAACATAAAACTACCGTTTGACTCAGCAATCCCATTACTGGGTATACACCCAAAAGGAAGTAAATCACTCTACAAAAAAGACACCCGCATCCGTGTGTCTATTGTAGCACTATTCACAATAGCAAAGATATGGGATCACCTTAGGTACCTATCCATGGTGAATTAGATAAAGAAAATATGGTACACATAAATCATGGAACACTATGCAGCCATAAAAAGGAACAAAAGCATGTTCTTTGCAGCAACATGGATGTAGCTAGAGGGCATTATTCTAAGTGTATTATCACATAAATAGATACTCAGATACTACATATTCTCACTTATAAGTGGGAGCTAACATTGGGTACACATGGACATAAAGATGAAAGCAATAGACACTGAGAGCTCCAAACATGGGGGAGGAAAGAAGGGCAAGGATTGAAAAACTAACTATTGGGTACTATGTTTATGTGTGATGAGTGAAATCATACTCCAAACCTCATCACATCATCAACACACAATGTAGCCATGTAATAAACCTATGCATGTACCTCCTGAAACTAAAATTTAAAAAAATAATAATAAAATTATTGCCAAGTGCTCAGATGCATGCATATCTTAATCTTGAGATCAGTGTGGTAGATCTCCATTTTATAATCTCAAACATAGTAAAATTTGGCTGAAGTTTACCAGTGGCATTGCTGAAACACCAGATTTTGAGCCATGGATAAAAATCCACATTTTGGGACAGAGTGAGGTTGCTAATTTTTGTTCATTTTTCAGTCAAGAAATAGGTCTTCTCAAGATAGTTACAAAATTAAAAAAAAAATGGGCAACTCAGAAAAACGTCTTAAAGAGCATTTTTATATCAAAAACATACCAGTTTCTTAAGTAAATAGGTCTCAAGTGGTCCTAGTGTCTTTATTATTAGCTCAATGCCACCAGTCAAGATTCCAAAATTATGCTTTTTTATATGCCCGACAGAAGCCCATTTAGTCTGAATATTGACACCAAATTTCTGCCAGGTTGGGGCTAGAAACCCAAGCCAGCCAACTAGCATATTCTGGAGGCACGTGCTTCCCCCAAAGGTGAGAAAGACACACAAATACTAGCAAATTATATCAACCAGGCTACCATTTTGAGCCCCAAAATGTTCACTTACTGTTTGGTGTCTCATCGTTTTCACAATCAAGACCCTAATACCATGTTGAAAAAGAAAAAAAATGTACTGGGTAGGATTATAACAATAAAGAAAAATGTAACAAATACATAAAACCTTAAAAGTCCTCTAAACATGCTGGATAGTAAGGTCAGGACAAGAATGAGGGAATGAGAATTTGCCTGGTGCTCCATGCAGAAAGCGATCTCAGATGGGAAAAAGTCTAGGGTATATTTCATCTCTTGTGAAAAATATCAAATGCAGGTTCAATAAGATTCTAAACATGATTCATCTGACAGTTTCTGCAGTAGGCAAAATACCCTCAATTAATTAGAAAGGCGAAACAGTGTGTGTATGTATACGAAATGCAGATGTGCAGAAATAAATACCATCCTGGGCTGGCTCAGAGCCAGGTAAGCATTTGACCTAAAAACCTTCCTAATTTCAATGGGCTGAAGTCTGGAAAAGTGATTAACTATCTAAATGCAAGTGTTACCGCTCTGTGCCCCCGGGGGAATGTTGGGAGAGAAAGGAAGGCTCTTATATCCTAATTAAAAGTCCAAGTTTTTGCCCCATGGAACGCAAAATGCTTTTGGATACAGGAAACTGTTCTTTATCCAGCTACACTCATAAAGCTGTCAATAAGTTGAGAAAGTGGCCTTGATGGTGTGAAAAAACCACCTCTTTGAAAGCACTGGCTGCTAATAAAAATCTTTTCTGTTCAATGAAGTTCAACAAATCATCTAGGATCATATAAATAGCAAATTTAACAGCAAATTAGCAAGGCTTATAAAATATATGACCACTTAGGCAGCAAGGAAAGCCAAAAATCAAGGCTGGAGAATTACTAAATTATGGTTAAAAGATATTTTTCTTTTTATGCTTTTCATTAGAAGCCTTTAAAAATGTATTTTGAATGACTAAACTGCCTTCAAAAGGGGATATAATTAAACTGGCTGCACTAGTGAGGGTCAGGACCACTCACACTTGATAACCACCAGAAAATGAGCAATGATTTGCACACCATGAGGGGTGTGTGCAGAATGTTCACATCTGGCCATGGCTAGCATATCATCTTCTGGTTATTTAGTAGTGATTGTTAAACTTGGCCAGAGATAGCCTCTGCAGTTATATATGTAAAGAATCACCTTATCTCCATACTCTTAGAGAAATAGAATAGATATTTCCTTTTATAAAATTGACAACCATTTAATGAGCTTTTGATAAAGTCAGGAGCCACCTTCTTCTTTGAAGAAATCATTAATATCATTACTAGATGATTTCACCTGCCAATTCTCAATTATTTTTTTCTCTGTTATGAAGATTCTCATTAGTCGTGCCCTATGACACAGGTAGGGTTATTACTGAAATAGAACATTCCTGACATTTCATGGAAGGTTATGTGGATTCTTTATTAAAACCAAATTCTCAGAGCTAGTAACTCTGCAATAAAAGTCCTGTTCACAAAATTTTGGCATATGCAATCTCCACTCGGCTCTGGAACATTTTTTGGAAAACTTGAAGGGGGAAGGTAAGCAACATTTTTGAAGCTTCTATTTTAAATAAGTATTAGAAGAGTTGACATGTTTAAGATGATTTCTGGACTTTTTTTTTTAAAGCTCTTGCTGTGCCTCCCAAACTTTTGTTTCTAGAGATGCTTTTTCAAGAACATCTGGAAGGATGACAACTGAAAACAAAGATCTCACTCTTTTTCTTCAATCTTTCTTATCTCTTAAAAATTCCATAAAGAAAATGACTATTAGAAACCAAAAAGCAGGCAGGGAACCTGTGAATTTTTTCGTCGTGCTGAAACAAGGGGAGAGAACTTTCTACATCCTGCAGGCTTTGAGTTATTGCCACCTGGAAATAAAGATAAATGCCCCAGTCACAGGACTGGATAAGAAGCAACCATTCCAGGGTTGAGATCAGCACTGTCCAGCAGAAATACGATGCACTACAAATACGTAAGCCACCTATGTAATTTTCAGTTTTCCAGCAGACACATTTTTTTAAAAAAGGTAAAAAGCTGGTTAATTGTAATAATATGTTTTATTTAACTCAGTATATCCAAAGTATTATCATTTCAACATGAGATCAGCTTATACAAATCATTAATGAAACATTTTACTTTCTTTTTGTTACTAAGTCATTGAAACTTGGACTAGCCATATTTCAAGCATCCAGTAGCCACATGTGGGTAGTGGCCACTATATTAGAGAGAACAGGTTTACAGGACAAGTACAAGTACACCTAGTAGAGAACTGAGGGGCTCAGGGGTTCTCCTTGAAGCATCTTCTCTTCCAAACACAGCAATACCTCTTTCTGAACTTCTCGGGCTCTTCCCAGTACTGCAGGAGCCCCCCAAATCCTAGTCTATGCATCAGGACATTGTAGCTACCTTATATAGTGAGTGGAGGTCAAACAGAATAGAAAATCACATTGTGGAAAATTGCTTTCTCCTCTATCTTCCTTTTAGTCAAACACACATAGACAATGCCCTCATTTAAAAAAAAAATACAAAAAGGAATTTAAATAAAGACTAAATTTCCCCAAGTATTTCTTGAGCAATACAACAATTATTAAAAAAAAAAAAGATAATGACTCAACACAACAATTAAATTCAATACATGTATGAACATACTAGGAGTCCCCCAGATTGTGCCACGTGTTAAGGAGGGTACGAAAGAAAGAAGTGCTCTCTAAGAGATCAACTCCTGCAGAGGACACACAGCACATAAGATAGCTAAATAACAAGGAAAATAGAAACCTAATTAACTACCAAAATAAGGTGCAAAGAGTTATGCCAACTACCAAGTTAGAGAGAAAAGTCCCCACACAGGGCTCTAGGGCTCTCCTAACTTCTAACACCAAATACAAATACAGAGGTGTATTAGTCAGGTTTCATGCTGCTGAAAAGACATGCCCAACACTGGGAAGAAAAAATCTTTAATAGATTTACAGTTCTACATGGCTGGGATGTCTCACAATCATGGTGGAAGGTGAAAGGCATGTCTTGCATGGCAGCAGACAAGAGAAGAGAGCATGTGCAGGGAAACTCCCCCCTTATGTAATCATCAGATCTCATGAGACTTATTCACTATCACAAAACAGCACAGGAGAGCCCGCCCCATAATTCAATCACCTCCCATGGAGTTCCTTCCATGACACATGGAATTATGGGAGTTATAATTCAAGATGAGACTTGGGTAGGGACACATCCAAACCATATCAGGTGGGTTCCCAAAACTTCCCTCAGGTTTGATAACTCACTAAAAGACTGACAGAGCTCATGGAAAACTGTCTATAGTCATGGTTATGGTTTATTACAGGGAAAGAATACAGATGAAAGTCAGCCAAGGAAAGAGACATATTAGGCAGTGTCCAGGAAATATTCATACACAAAGTTCTAGTCATCCTTTCCCCATGGAGTCATGGACAATGTCAACTCTTCCCACTACATTTGAGCACATGCAGGGAGTATTGTCAGCCAGGGAAGTCCAGGCAGGTCCTTGGTGTCCAGAGTTTTTATTGAGGCCCAAGCCCATACTTCCTGCATGGCTGACTGTGATGGTTAATATTGAGTGTCAACTTGATTGGATTAAAGGATGCAAATGTTCCTGGGTGTGTCTGTGAGGGTGTTGCCAAAGGACATTAACATTTGAATCACTGAACTAGGAAAGGCAGACCCAGCCTCAATATGAGCAGGCACAATCTAATCAGCTACCAACACAGCCAGAATAAAAGCAGGAAGAATGTGGAAAGACTAGATTGGTTTAGTCTTCTGATCTATACTCTTCTCCCATGCTGGACACTTCCTGCCCTTGAACATCAGACTCCCAGTTCTTCAGCTTTGGGATTCAGACTGGCTTTCTTGCTCCTCAGCTTGCAGACGGCCTACTGTGGAACCTCACCTTGTGATCATGTGGGTCAGTACTCGTTAATAAACTCCCCTTTATTTTATCTTTTTTTTTGAGATGGAGTCTTGCTTTGTCACCAGGCTGGAGTGCAGTGGCATGATCTCAGCTCACTGCAACCTCTGTCTCCTGGTTTAAGTGATTCCCCCTGCCTCAGCCTCTCGAGTAATTGGGACTACGGTGCATGCCACCATGCCTGGCTAATTTTTTGTATTTTAGTAGAGATGGGGTTTCACCATGTTGACCAGAATGGTCTCGATCTCCTGACCTTGTGATTTGCCTGCCTCGGCCTCCCAAAGTGCTGGGATTACAGGTGTGAGCCACTGCGTCCAGCCAACTCCCCTTTATATGCACACATCTATCCTATTTGTTCTGTCCCTCTAGAGAAACCTGACTAATACACTGACCTTTGTGTCCAGCCCCTTCTGGAAATCAAGTTAATACCTTTAGTCTCCAGTACTCCAGAAGACAGAACTGATACTGAAGAGGGAGACCCAGGCATCTCAGATCAACTTCCCTTTTTCATTCCTAAGGCTGTAAACTGAAACCTTTTCATATGTAATTCCTGAGATTGTAAACCAAGACCCTTTTCATATGTTAAACTATAAACCTAAGATTCTTCCACGTATAACATCTAAAGTATAAGCCTATATAAAGACGGAACCTTCCTGTTAGGGGAGCTTGGCTGTTAGGCAACTGTGACACCTTGCTCCCGGCCGAATAAACCCTCCTTTCTCCTGTATTCGGTGTCTGAGAGATTTGTTTCCCGGGGCTGCTCCTGCTATATACAATACCATGTGGCCCAAAGACTTTAACATCAATCACGTTGTTAGATCTGTAGCTAGGCAAACATAAACACTTCTATCTGGCAGGACATTCTAAGAGCTAGAGATCATCTTCAGTAGCTAAGAAAGGACAGAACTTTCTTTAGATAGGGGTCAATTCTTCAGTATACCAAAGGGTACAAAAACTATCAGAATATGGAAAGGTCAGTGTGGACTGGAAGAACTGGAAACAACATGGGATTTTCATTCGGCATTTTAAACAATAAAGTAAATTGAATTCTAATGAAAATATAGAAGCTTTGGAGACCCTTGAGCAAGGGAGTAAGAAAATGCCCTTATAAAAGGAAAAATAATATTTTTGGAAGATCAATGTGATCATGAAGCTCTGCTCTTCTCTCTTTCTCTTCTCTCTCTCTTTCTACTTCCTCCCTCTGCTCAGGCAATCTTACCCAGTCTAATGTTTTTAATAAGCTGGTAGTGCTCTGATTTATATATTTGGAATTGAACTCTATGTGGAGCTCCAGAAACACATAACCTACAACCTGACATTTCCGCTGGAATGTCAAATGGGTGTCTCAATGTGTCCAAAGGTAACTTTTGATTTTTTCTTACTCCTACCCATCTCTCTTGTCTCAGAGAGTGAGTAACCCAGTTGCTCAAAGAAAGACATTAAAGCATCCTTGATTCCTCTTCCTTTCTCAACCAGCATCTAATCTAGCAGCAATACAATAATATCCCAAATGCAAATTATATCTGAAATCCAACCACATTCAGACCCCACTTTCACAATTCGGGGCCAAGCCATCACCGTCTCTCCTTGAGATTCCTCTGACAACCTACTCAGTAATTGTCATCTTTCCTTTAACAATCCGCTCTTCACACGGTAGCCCAACTCTTATCTTTAAAGTCCATATTATAGCATGTTATGCTGCTATCAAGCCCTTCAATGGAATTCTTAACTCATTTAAAATACACAAACTCATCACCATCTTCTTCAAAACTCTGCATGGTCTGATTGCCACTGACTTCATCTCACATGCCTCTCTTCTTTCTCTCCAGCCACACCGGCCTTTATCTTCCTCCTTGGACCCAACAAGCTCCTTCCCATCTTTGGGCATTGGCAGGCTATTCTCCCTCTTCATAGTGCTATTATCTCAGATCTTTCCATGGCTGGTGTCTTCTTATCATTTAGGTCTCAGCTAAAAATAAGCTCTGTCAAGAAGCCCTTTCTGACCATGCAATCCACTGGGTGACCACTTTCAGTGGCTATCAAAGCACTTTGTCTTATTTTCTTCATATCAAGTATCACTATCTTCACTTAGTTTGTGTATTTGTTTGTTTACTTATTTACTCTAACTAGAATATAAACATCAAGAAAGTAAAATCTTGTCTGTTTTGCTTACTTCTCTATTTCCAGTTTCTATAACAGAGCCAGACACATAACACACACCTTATCAGATACTTGTTAAATGAATAGAACTAGAGTTCAAGATTTATTATTAGCATTTAAAATCGTGTGGAATAAAAAGTCTGCTTTTCATGTTTCCTTTTTCTTCAACTGCCTTTTTTGATGACTCCTTTTCTCCAACACTAAATTATAAATACTTTTATCTTCAACCTCATCACAACTAGCTCTTCCAAAAAACCCTACAAAATTCATTTACTCTAAAATGTAAATGACTGACAAAGTTAATTGTGTTAAGACTTTTAAAGTTGAGACAAAGCATCAAATTGGTGATTTTCCATGACATTTCCAAACTATGTAAGGTGAAGTTCTGAATTCTTCAATTTTTTCTATTTTCATTTTTTTCTTCATGCTGAGCTCTCTAGAGTACATGATCACCTTGTACTGTTTTTAGTTAATGGTGATCACACAAGCAACTTCTCAGTTAGATGTCAATGGAGTGGGTACTCAATGATGACATTTCTAGCCAACTGAGCTTGAAAGTTTTGGGTGTGGAAGTCTTGTTCAGTGCCATGAAAATTCCTACTCACTCTACCTAAGTATAGAACCACCTCGGGTTAGGAGATTAAGGAGAATAGAAGTACAAAGCATTTAATATTATGTGGAGTGGAGAAATTGTGAGATCCTAGACTGAAGAAACAGTGAGAGTCAGAGGGAAGGGATTTCAAATAAATAAATAGTAAAGGATAGTTGCCAACTGCTTAGAGATAGGGGACAAGAGAATTTTAAAAACCAGATATAATATCAAGGTATTCAGCCTCATTACAAAATGAACAATAGAAATCTTTGATGAAAATAGAGAAATAAGGATGTGTAAGGAATTTTATTGGGGAAGAACATGAAGGACACATTGCATTTAGAGTGATGGTGGGACAGCTATCTATAAATGTTAATGATCAGTTAGGAATATGAGAATTGAGTTAGATGGTAGCCTGGCCTAGAGATCAGACATTGGTAGCTCATGGGCACATCTGCACATGGAAAGCCCCTAAGTAATAGAAATTTCTAGGTCCTGAAACAGGCACACACAAAAGGAGGAATCATAACTCATGGTACAGGTACAGAAAATGGTAGTAATATAAATACAAATCACCAAGTACTTAACGGCTCAGAACTCAGACACTAGGTCTAGCTGCAATAACTCTTTGAGTAGCAAAACTGCCATGGTAACAAATTGTTTCTGGGTCCTGGTGTAGCCATTCCAGCAGGGTAAACAATAAAAATCTGGGAGTCCCCCTTGTTCAAATCTCTATATATCTGACAACACCAAATACACTGACCATCACCACTACCCTGGCTGTATTCTAATGAGGCAACTGAGGACCCTTCCCCACTGAGACATATCTTTTCTCTCTGCTGGTTTCATAATATTTTTAACCCTGAGTGAAGTGTATGAGCAAATATGAAAAGTGTCTCTGACTTGCATTTCCAGGATACTTAATTTTTAAAAAATATTTTCTTTCAGTCTTTGCTGTGTACCTATACAAATATTTTTATTGCAAAATAAGGACTCTACAAGACGGTTCTTTCATTATCTTTTAGTTTGTGGCTTAGAAATACATTATTTTTGTAATTTATTTTACCCTCGTCATAAAATGCTTTTCTACAGCATGCTTTTCATAGTCATGAAGACTTTACCATTTTTGGATCTTACAGTGAGGATTTTAATTTTTACATATTCTACTTATCAGTCTATTTACAACTTGATTTGCCTTTAAAAGTATGCTTAGAAGCTCAATGTCTTTTATTTTAGCATGTTTATAGTGTTCATTAAAGCATAAATCTATCTGGAATTTATTTTAATGTATGATTTAACAGTGTGATCTAATCTTGTTTTTTTTAATGAGTCACCAGTTGAGAATCAACAAGGAGTGAGGCATTTATTTTATTTATTTCTCTTTTTTTCTCCTCCCCCCGAGATGACATTTAATGAATAATGTTTTCTCCACTGATTTGACACATGCTAACTTATTATTTATTATTTGAGACTTACTTTTAGAAATTCTATTCTATTCCACTGACCAGTTTGCTTATTCTTCATGTTGTAAAATGATTGAAACTTTATAAACTGTATAAATATATATGAGAGCAACACTCTCCTCATGACTTTTTTCCAAATCATCTTACCTATTTTCAGGCATTGAATTTTATCAAATTAAATATTCTAAATGTTAAAATTTTAATTGAAAACTATTTATTTTGCAGAGGTTCATTTGGCAATAACATGTATCTTGGTATCCAAGAATGGTTTTTCTAGCCATTTATGAAGAAACCATTCTCTTTCCCATTCTCAAATATTTTCCTTCAGCAGTGATCCCCTCTCTACAGCACAGTTAATTGACCCCCTTCCTGGATTATTTTCGTTGGCAAATAGGTATGATCTAGTATTCATCCTCTTTGGAAAAACATTGTCCAAAACTTCACATCCTCATAATCTCGCTTTCCCTCCACATCAAAATCTCTGGAAGGGCTGTCTGCAATCAATCACTGATCACTCATCACACATACTTAACTCCTGCTCACTATTTAACCTACCTAGATGGGATTCTTCTCGTGATGCTCCACCAAAATGATCTTGTAAAGACATCAAATACCTTCCTGCTGCAAAATCCACAACCTTCTCTGGCCTCCACATTTCTAATCTCTCAGCAATAGACTCCCCTTTCTTGAAAACATTTCCTCTCCTGGCCTCTGTGACTGCATGCTGTGAGTTTTTCTTCAGACTCCCTGTGTAGCAGGAGCAGCTGCGGGAAATGGATCTCTTGAACACCGAATGAAGAAGGAAGAAGTTTATTCAGCCGGGAGCCTGAGCGATAATTTATTCAAAGCTCAGCTCATCTAACAAAGGAAGGCTCTGCCTTTATATAGGCTTATAGTTTAGATATTACACGTGAAAGAATCTTAGGTCTACAGCTTTAGAAATCACATATGAAAGGGTTTTGGTTTACAGCTTCAGGAATCACATATGAAAGGATTCCAGTTTACAGTTTTAGGACTCACACATGAAAAGGTTTCTGGTTTGATCTTGTTTTAAGTAAAAACAATGTCTTCCGGAGAGTTTCCCCAAGACCAAGCCTGCCACCTACAGGAAGGTGAAACAGGAGGTGCCAGTTGGTCAGCCTTTTCTTCTATTGAAATGCAGTGTGATAGTCAAAGGGGAAGTTGATCTCAGATGCCTGGGTCTCCTTCTTCACCTGGATCTTCTGTTGGTGATTCTCTCTGCCTCATCCTTGATGTGTTCTTGGCATGAGCCATGAGGTCCTGGGTTCTCTCTCTTCCTTCTCACCCTCTTCAAGCTTGTGACATTTTCCAATCAATTCTCTTCATTTCTATAACACTAAATTTTCACTCTGTACAGAATCATCTCATCAGCATGCAAACATGCTGTATGTTCTCCCCTCTCTCTTGACTTCTCTCCATTCTATAGCTTTTTGCTTTACTCACAGAATCTTCTGAATTTGCTTACTATCCTCAGGTACTTTCGTTTTATTTTGGGTTTGTCAGGTATGCTATCCTATTATCAACGGATAAAAACTTTTGTCCTTATTTTCAATAGCTATATCATCTCCTCATATTGTTTTCTTATTTAATTGAATGACTTAAAAAAACTTTCAGAAAAATATTAAGGAAAATTGGTCATATAAAAGCATCTTTATCTGCTTCCGACTTGAAAGAGCATATTACTCTTTCAGCATTATATCACATATCATACTTCACCACATACCACACTTCACCATCACATATCACACTTCACCATAATCATATATGGCAAAATTTAGGGTAAGTGGTTTCTATGATGTTTGAAAGTTTCCTTAGTTTACAAAAAGTTTTTATCAGTTGTGGATATTGAATTTTATCTACAATATTTCAATACAATATTCAATTTTATCTATAATATTTTGATATTCATGTATAGGATGATAGAATTCTATGAATTTGCATTGTGATTAATTACATTAACAGCTTTTCTATTATATATTTATCTTTATAGTCTCATGACAAATCCTATTTGGTTATGCATAACTCTCCTCCTAATGTACTGCTCTATTTAAATTGTTGGTGTTTTTCTACAAGATTTTTGCTCTTTCAAACAGATCATTTCCTACGTTGTATTTTTATTGTGTATTTGTTAGGCTCCAGCATAAGACATATGAAAGATTTTTACTTTTTTCTAAAGATTTAGCCTATTTCAGCACATATGTAACTGTTTCATAAAAATCAAGAAAAACTGACTATAAAACTGTGTTTAGCCTCTTTTTTCATAAATGTTTTTCCTATGGATTACTATGTTTTATTATTATTAATTTGATTTTTTAATTGGGCAATTTATACTTCCCTAGAAATGTGAACATTTCATCAACATTAAAATATATTATCATGAAGTGTTATGTTGTATTATTTGTGTAGTTTTAATACTTCTTGATATCTGTTTTTATATCCCTTCTGCTTCCCATACTGCCTATTTTTTCTAATTTTTTTATTAAGACTATTCCACCTTAACATTATATATTTTATTATCCCTTTCAAAGAACTTGCATTTGACTAATTTATCTATTACACTTTCTTCTTTTCTGTTTTATTAATTTCTACTTTTATTTTACTATTCCCTGGCTTCTGCTTCCTCATTTTATTCAGTTCTTATCTTTAGTAATAAAGTACAATAGTTGTAATATTTGTAAATTTCTTAAAGGGCTTTTCTATTTTGCCTAAAAAATAACATTCACCCCCTGTTCCCTTCAGGCATCCTACTTGCCCTGGAAGTAATTAGGAATTGTTGCAAAAGGAATTCAGATGAGAAGGCTGAAACAAAGAATGTTCAACTTCTGGCATTTAAGAGTAGGATTTTGCAGCAAGACATACCTTTGTCTTAAAAAGAGTCTCTAATTCCTCCTTCTCCTGCATAATTATATTGAATGATAATAGGCTTCGGGGGCTAAACTTTGGGTATTTAGTACAAGTGATCCTATCTTGCAGAAGAGAATGAAATACAGCCAACCCTTGAACAACACAGGTTTGCACTGCATAGGTCCACTTATATGTGGATTTTCTTTCACCTCTGCCACCCCTGAGACAGCAAAACCAACCCCTCCTCTCTTCTCCTCCTCCTCTTCGGCCTACTCTACATGAAGATATGAAGATGAAGATGTTTGTGATGATCCACTTCCACTTAATGAATAGTAAATACACGTTCTCTTCCTTAAAATTTTCTTAAGAAAATTTTTCTTTCTCTAGCTTACTTTATTGTAAGAATATAGTATATAATACATATACAAAATATGTATTCCTAGATTGTTTTTATTATCAGTAAGGCTTTTTGTCAACAGGAATCTATTAGTAGTTTGCAGAGTCAAAAATTATGCCTGGATTTTGGCTGTGCAGGGGATTGGTGCCCCATGCCTCCTTGCTGTTCAAGAGTCAACTGCAGGTCAGACCTTTCCAGCTACTGGAAGAGCGATAGAAACAAGAAGGCAGGTGAATGTGTCACTCACTACCCTTCCCCAAGCTCTCACCTAGAGAAAGGGAGATGGGCAGCTAAATCATTATTTTATAAATAGTCTATCATTGCAGTGCTCATTCTACAAGTTATTTCAGACAGTATTTTAAAATTTCCTTGTATTTGATTTGGGATTTTTCCCCCATCTTATCCCTTTTTAGTTAATTTCTAATTTTCTTACAAAATGTTAAGAATTTATGGCTTGTACTATTTCTCTTTGAACTTTTTTTGAGAATGCCTTTGACATTTAGAATATGACAAGATATTTCATTCAAAGTGCTATTTGCTGTTTATGACCTTCATCCAATATTTACACACTTCATTACATTTTTAAATTTAAAATCACATTTTTTTAGAAAAAAAAAATTTTGATCTCATATTAGTTCACTTTCCCTATTTTGTTCTATTTTTGTATTTTTGTTTTAATTTGTATAAGCTAATTATTAAAGTTATAAAGATAAATTAATATCTTTGATTTTTTTTCCATCAAAAGTCAAAGAATGTATTCAAAATGAAAAATATTCTCATACACTTTTATCAAGATTACTTCATTTGCTCCTCATCATGGTCTTATAAGCTCGATAGGGCAATTTACATAAGTGGTAACTTAGAAATGCATTGAGTATCATAGCTTTGACATGAATTAGCAAGATAAGAACTTGGAAAAATGAAAAAGGAAGTAAATTTCTAGAGATGCGAAATTCAAAGTTTAAACATTAATTCATAAACCAAATATATGGACTATTGTGCAGTTCAACAAACGTTTATTACATGAATGAACAAAATTTCCCTAGCTTTAAGTTGAGTTAGCAGTGATAGTTAAGCAAACACATTCAGCAGCTACAATAGGACTTCTTATTTTGGATTAACATTCATATCATGATCCTCTTGTGAATCACAGAAATTTGAAAACCCAAATGGATAGACCCAGTAGAAAAGGAAATAATGTTTCTTTAAGACTTTTGCAATTTTCTTCCTATTACTGGTCTTATTTCATAGCTTACTTTTTCATTTGTCTTCTGTCTCATTTCTGTAATAAATCAGGCTTCATTTCTGAACAAATTGGACTTCACTGTTGCCAATATTGTTTTTCCATCTTTTCATTAACAAGCTTGAAGCAGCAACAAAAGCCAAGTAACCTTCACCTTTCGACAGAAAAAAACTGGGTTGCAATAACCATTCAATTTCAGGTTCATCTTCTCCTACTATTCAGCAGTCAACCTGGAGAGGTGATCATAGGTCTGCATTAGGGCAGCCTAGAGGGTGGTCCCTATAAGTGAGGTTGAGGTCATTGCAGGGGCAGGGTGAGGGGTCAGGCGTTTCCTGCTGCACCTGGAGGATATAAATGGGGATATTTTACTCTCTAGCACAGGCCACTCCTTAGCCTGAGAGAGCACAAATATTTACAGAAGGAAAACCAAATAGGAGTGTTGCTGCATTGCCGGACTGTGCTGCTGAACTTAATGAAGGGTTTCTTTCCCCCTATGGATTTCAAAGCAGCCTGAACTAAGGATGCTAAAGCAAACAGCATATCTGAGATTTAATGGAAAGGAAAACATGCATGTAGCATAAAAGCCCCATTATTATTCCTTAGCACTTAGTTTTAGGTAAAGTGCATAGCAATGGCTTTCTGATGCGCCACTCTGCCCCCTTGCCTGTGAAGCAGGTCAGCTCTTTAGGTAGTGACATGGTCAGATGGCACCCATCAGGAGCGTTCCTGAAGACCAGGAAGCAGTGATGTGCAGCAACATTGGATGGATTTATGATGAGGTGACACCCAGCAGCAGTGCCAGGGAACAAACCTGAGTCTGAGGTGATCCCTGGAAAGCTCTGTGTTCTAACAGGAAGGGAAAAGGGCTGAAGCCAAGGAGAACTCAGTATAACCCCAATGTCTTATAGGTGCTCTATAAGCTTGGGAAACACACTTAATTCTTTTCTTTTCTCCTTTGGTCTTTTTTTAATTGACAGAATAATGGCTAGGTTTTGGAGAGGAGTGCTAAAAGGACACAAGGAATTTTTTGTAGAAATAAAATGTTTTATATCTTGCTTTGTGCAATGATAACATTCATTTTACTGTTTAAAAATTATGTCAATAAGAAAGACCAAAGGAGAAAAAAATTCTTTTCTGACGATCATGGATTAGTGGTGTCTCCTCTGATGTTACACAGTACCCATGCCTTTGTGGCTGAGCTTTTCTCATTCCACCTAATGACTGAGACTCGTTCATGTTGCATGTACCAGCAGTTCATTCTTTTTATCAGTAAGCAGCATTTATTGCATCAGTGCATCACAGTGTATCCATTCCTGTTGATATGGACATTTGAGTTGTTGATCATTTAGGCCATTATAATTATTAAATAAAATGTATAAATAAATTAAAATAAAAATTAAATTAAATTAAAATTAAATAAAAGGGAGGCCATTGGTTCGGACTTAACTCCCGCCCTAGGCCCCAACATACAAAACCAAAATTAAGTCACTTGTGCTAAAGTTCCATGTCATCAAATCAAAACTCAGTTTATCTGACCTTCCAAGAAGTCAGGAGAGATAACAGCCAAATCCCTGAACAGTCTAGCATGCATCAACATGATAAGGAAGTCTCCTCTGTTCTAACCCTTACAAGGAAAGTAACCTTAAGTAACCTGATGCTAGCAAATTCACTTTTTGTTCTATGCTGTTTTCTTGCTCCTGTTCAAGCTACCTGATCAGAACTGGCTCTTCTGCCATGCCCAGCATAGCATCTCTCTATTTTTAGATGAGATGCTGCCCAATTCATGAATCACAAATAAATGCCAATTTAGATCATTAAACTACATTTGTCGAAATTTTGTCTTTTGAAATAAGAGTTGCTTATAACATTTTTTTCTGCAAATGTTTTTGGAGATATATGCACTGATTTTTCTTGGGTACATAGGTAGAGGGAGATTTGCTGGATCAGGTAGGGTAGGAATATGTTTAACTTTGAAAAAAATACAAATAAGACAGCCAAGCAGTTTTCTCAAGTGGCTGATCCACTTTACAGGGTCAGTTGTCACGTATGAGAGTTTCAGTTTGCCCATATTGTTGCTAACACTTAGTATTGTTAGACTTTTTAATTTTAGACATTCAGGTAGGAGTGTAGTGATGTCTCACTTGGATTATCATTTGCATTTCCTCAATGAATAATGATGTTCAGCACCAACCCTTTATATGCTTATTGACAATTTGGATTACCTTCTTTTGTGTAGTACCTGATCAAGTCTTTTGTTCATTTTTACTTGGGAAATTTTGTTGTTGATTTGTATAATTTAATCATATATTCTAGACATGAGCTCCTTGCTAAATATAGATACACTTTAATATTTCTTAATTCTGTATTCTCATCTATAAACTAAGTGATAACACTTTACGAAGATTAAATGAGTTTATCCATTGTGGCTGATGCCACTTCTATTTTATGCCCTCAGACACAGGTAGTTTTCAGGGCAGCAATTCTTGAGTATAATATCCTTATATCCCACTGTTAGATGGAAAAATTAAATTAAATATAAAACAGACAGCAGATGATCTTTTACTAAAAATAAATTAGTTCAAAGAAATTAGGATACCTAAATGGTGTTCAGCCAATATTAGTGTAGTCATTGCTGCTATAGCTGAGACCATTATCCATAGGTTGTGGCTCCAAAGTTGCTTCTTATACTTTCTTTGATGTGGGAGAAAATAATGTAATTTCAGCAAGTCGCCACTGGCACTGATGTTGCCAAGAAGACAAATGTCAGTGGTAAAATGCTCTCATGTATTGAATAGAGACTCAGATTTTTTTAAATGGACATTGGGTCACAGCCTGTTGCTTGCTGTACTTGGGTGGGAGTCTGGATGAGCCACAACCATAATAAGCTTTGTGTTGCCTTTTAAAGCTATGCTAGGGGAATGCCAGGCCTCCATCAGCAGCAAACTCAGGTGAAGTGGTACAGCAGAAAATGTATTTGGTGTTTCCTTCACTTTCTTCCTGCTTCTAATGATATGTTATATTAATGCAAAACATAACTAGTATTTAAGGCTAAGCACTGCTGAATTCTCATGACTTGAGAAACCTGGACTTCCACAAAATATATCACACCCCTGCTTACCCACCATGCCCCAGATTTTAGCACAACAGTATGATCTGCATAGCACAAGTCAGGCCAGGTGTAGATATGTAAAAACAGACAGAATGCCAGAGTCCATTCTTGGTGCTAGACATTCCCTTCTGTGTCCCCAGGACAGTGACACTGGATTATATAACAACTATGCTTCACACTTGCCTCAGGTATTTATCCCTGGGTGTAAATTCAGGATTATTTCTTTAAAACATGGGTGCATGAGTTCATAATCTTTAACAACTAGGGATCAAAGATAAAAAATTAAGATCCACAAATCTAACTATTGATATGTAAGTATGTTTAAAAGAATAATAAAATACACCATGAAAAATAATATGATCAATTAAAATTAAGTGTTGAATGGGAAGAAAGTTCTTCCTTCCTCATAATATAAAATTTAGAGAAATTATGAAGCATAAGAAGATTACAAAGATTATACTTTTTGAAGTAACCACTAGAGCAAGTATTCAATCCTTTCTGATCCCTGATAAAATACACCCACAAAACAAAAGACATACCCTTATAATGGTAGCATTTTAAAGTTACAAAACCAGAAAACATAAAGTATATAACATGCCTGGGTCATATCATTAAATAAAAATGAACTATTAATCCATCAATAGAAAAAAAGACATCTGGATTGGATCACGAAACAAATGTTCTGTGTATGGAACCCAACTAAAACATGATTTGGAAAGACATCTGACTATCATGGACTGACAAAAGTCAATGAAAGGAAAGAATGGGGTTGTGGTCTTTAAGATAATAAGTTGAATTGTACAAAGAACATTAGAGGAAGACAAAAAGTACTTTGCAATTAATAATGAAACAAAGCACTTATGAGTAACTCTTCTTAACACAGCATCAATATTCATAAAGCAAAACCTACTGGAGATATTATAAGAGACAGACATTATAGGGAGGATGTTTTAATTCATCTATTTCAGACTATAAGGATAAACACAGACGAACAGTAAATAAGAAGGGAGAAGAAAAAATGATAATATAAAAAGGAGTTAACATGTACCATTGTCTGTATATTATAAAGAAAAAAATTAGGCCTTTTTATGTGAAAGCAATATATTTCAAATTTAACCATTTATTAAGCCAATAAAAAATATAAATACATTTCAAAAAGAAGGAAACGATAAATTAATATCAAGTCAGAAAAACAAAATGCTCTACCATTTAGAAATTTCAAAACCATTCCTAATCAATTATTTGGTCAAAGATGCAATCCAACTTAATCTGTAGAATTTCTGAAAATCAACAATAATGAAAATGCTGTGTATTAAAGTGTATGAAATATAGCTATAGTAGTGCTCAGATGAAAATGCACAGTCTTCAGTAACATTTTAAATAAAAGAATGCTAAATAAATTAGACATTCAAATCAAAAAATTACAAAAAGCTAAGTAAAACTGAATAAATTAATTTAAAAAGAAAGTAAGGAATTAGAAAACAAAATAGGCTGGGCACGGTGACCCATGCCTGTAATCCCAGCACTTTGGGAGTCCATAGTGGGAGGATTGCTTAAGGCTGGGAGCTCAAGGTCAGCCTGGGCAAAATATGGAAACCCTGTTACTAAAATTAATTTGAAAGTTAACCAGGTGTGGTAGTGCACACCTGTGTTTCCAGCTACTCGGGAGGCTGAAGTGGGAGGTGCACTTAAGCCCAGGGGGTCAGGACTACAATAAGCCATGATAGGACCACTGTGCTCCAGCCTGGATGACAGAGCAAGATGAAAGAAGGAAAGAAAGGAAAGAAAGAAGGAAAGAAAGGAAAGAAATAAAGAAAGAAAGAAAGAGAGAGAGAGAGAAAGAAAGAGGGAGGGAGGGAAGGAAGGAAAAGAAGAATTAACAAATAATTTCAAGATCTGATTCTTTTGGAAATAAAATTAAAATAAAATAACTTTAACTTAAAGTAAGCTCATAAATAAGATTGGCCTTTAATCTTCTTCTACTATCTAAATCGGGTTTTGGTATCAAGATAATAATAGTCTCATAAAATGAGTTGGGGCTATTCCCTCTTTATTCTCTAGAAATTTCTTTTTAAATAGGGATGCTTAAAACTAGGTTTAAAAAACTTTGTCTATGACTTACCACTATGATCTTTTGTTAATAAGCTTTTATTTTGAGCTTATTTTTGATTTATGGAAAAGCTCAAAGATATTATAGACAGTTCCCATATATCCCTCACTCAATCTCTCCATCTCATATAACATCTCATATAATGATACTACATTTACTAAAACTAAGGAATTGACATTGGCATGTTATTATTAACCAAATTTCATATGATATGTGGAATTTCCCAGTTTTTATTTTGGGTTCTTTTTCTCTTTCATGATCTAATTCAGAAAAATACACTGCTTTTAATTATATCTCCTTAGTTTCCCATGGTCTGTGTGAATGCCTCAGTCTTTCTTCGTTTTTCAAGACTTTGACAGATTTGAGTGGTACTACTGAAGTATTTTGTGAAATATCCCCCCAATATGGGCTTGTCTGATGTTTTTCTCATGATTAGACTGGTGTTACAGGTTTTTAAAAAGAATGCCACAGACATGAACTATGCTTCACATAACATCATCTCAAGGGGAAACGTGGTATCCGTGTGATATCACTGGTAATGTTAACTGTATGCCTTAGCTAAGGGTTTTCTACTGTAAAGTCACTCTTTTTCTCTTTCATATCCTTTTTTTAAAAAAACAAATCACTAAGTTCAGCCCATGCTTGGTGGGCAAGGGAATTAAGCTCAGCCTCCTGGAGAGTGGGCAGTATCTACATATATGATTTGAAATTCTGAAAATAAATTTGTCTCTTCTCCTCCATTTGTTTGTTTGTTTACTGATTAATTCAATCATTTATTTGTGTCAGTACAGATTCTTGTATATTTATTTACACTTTGGGTTATAGTCCAATATACACTATTTATTTTGTTTCTCTCATTGTTCCACTTTAGGCTATTGGGAGATCTTTCAAGTTGGTTACCGTGTCTCCTTGACATTCCCCCCGTTCTTTTATTCTCTTGAGTACTTCCTTACTTCATCTTACTACAGATGCTGCAGACTTGTCTCCTCATTTCCCTGCCCCAGTCCTAGAAACAATTTGTTCAAGGAACCTTTGTTCCTTTTGTTGAATTATGCTATTTAGAAAGCAAATTCTGGTTGTTGGGTGTGCTTGTAGCTACTGGGTTGCTATTATTTTTGCTCTGTGATTTTTTAAAGCAGTTTTATTGAAATCTAATTAACATGCCATGCAAATCAACAATTTTAAATGTATAATTCAATGGTTTACAATATATTCACAGAATTGTGCAATTATCATTAAAGATTACTTTAGGATATTTTCATCACCTCAAGAAAAGGCCTCATGTTTATGGTGTTGGGCTAACTAAAAAAAGAAAAAACTCTTCAGTATTTGTGTATCACTTCTTTATGTGGCCCTTCCCCTAGCTCTGAACAACCACTAATCTACTTTTTATCTTTACAGATTTCTTTATGTTGAACTTTCTTATGTATTGTGTCACATAACATGGGGCCTTCTGTAACTGGCTTCTTTCACTGTTTTGTGAAAACATAACATATTGTCATCTAAGTCAGAAGGAAAACACTTCCATCCTTAGGTTTCTCACTAAGCCTGGAGATTGTGATGTAGTTAGGAATCTTCCTGTTTAGAAAAAAGGACTGAATTCTTCTAGAAAAGCAACTCTATCAATAGGTAATGCTATGAACTATAAGGACCAGAACACCTGGCAAACAATGGCTTAAAAAAGAAGGATTTCTTTTTCTCAAATGACAAATTGGGAATCCACAGCCTATGTGTCACTGGCAGAACTGAGTTGCACAGCAACCCCTACTGCACAGATGGCTGGGAAAGCTGGGAAAGCTAGTTTCTGGCCTTTCCAGCTAACACTGTCTGCTATAAAACCCACTTCATTCATTTTCTCTTTACCTAGAAGTCAAGTCTTTCTCACATTTCTCCCAAGCCTTTTAACAAGAAGTTCTCCAGAAGATGCATTATTGTCTCACTCCTGGTTGGAACTGTACTTCCA
This sequence comes from Ateles fusciceps, assembly GCA_036589455.1. Classification (NCBI taxonomy): domain Eukaryota; kingdom Metazoa; phylum Chordata; class Mammalia; order Primates; family Atelidae; genus Ateles; species Ateles fusciceps. The sequence continues at coordinate 2,295,417 of JAZHEH010000284.1, forward strand.
GATGGCTGTAGTCACCTGATTTGTTTTGATATCCTTTTGTGATATCTGGTCCCTGTTATAATACATTTTGCATTCAAAAAAAAAAAATCAGGTCCTTTCTGTACAATTCTGTGTTGTAAATTTGTTCTTTCTTGTGTTTACTTGTATTTTAATGTCCTCTACATGGAAAAATATGACAATAATATGTCCACCTCCTCACCCCTAATCCAGTGAATGTGACCTTATTTAGAAAAAGAGTCTTTGCTGATGTAATTATTTCAAGGATCTTGATATTTCAATCACACTGGATTATCCCAGTGAGACCAAAATCTAACAACAAATTAGATTTGCAGATTGTATTTATAAGAGACAGGCAGAAGACAAGACTGGCACAGAGAAGGCTGTCATATTAAGATGGAGGCAAAGATTGGAGCTAGGTGGCCACAAGCCACAGAATGCCTGGGACCACCAGAAGCTGAAAGATGCAAAGAAAGATCCTCCCCTAAAGCCTTCAGAAGGAGTGCAGCCCTCTGACAGCTTGGTTTTCGACTTCTGGGGCCTCTAGAACTTTGAGAGAATACACTTCTGTCACCTTAAGTCACCAAATTTGTAATAATTTTTTATTCCAGTCCTAGGAACTGATAAAATAACCATTGCATTTTTGTTATTGTATAGGAAATTCACAAATTCCTAAAATTTTTTTATATAGAACTCAGAACAATTCAAACAAGGTAGAACTGTCCTTGTGTAGGTTTACAGCCCACATCAGGCAGTTTTTGCATCAAAACAAAGCCTGACTTTTGTTTTAAGCTCAATTTATCAAAAAAAAAAAAAAAAAAAGCTTTTCCTCACTAATTGCCCAGCTGTGGACTCAGTCCAGCTAATTTCCCACTTATTGATCCAGGACAACTTTATCAGGCTGAGTTCCAAATTCAGATGAAATCCTCTTTTCACTATGCCTTTCTTAATAAATTTTAATGATAGCAATCCCAGCTCCTCCTGAAAATTTAACTCCATACCAAATATGGTGACCCAAAAAGATCTGAATAAATTAAATGTCCCATTTCCAGCCTTTGCCTATCCAAGATCCTAGTGTCTCATGACCAGTTTTTACTGCAGATTGGAAATCTAATAATCATTTGTTTTTTTAACACAGATTTAAGGTTATTCCTATGATATCATAGTCACATTCTGATATACATTATTGGGTGAGAAAGAGGGAGAGTCTCAGAGGACACCTTCAATGATTGATAGTTACACAGAAGCATGTCAGTGGTGTGATTACCTGTCATACATATCACAGTAGTAAAAGGGGCTGGTACCATTGCAATGTGGAAAAATACTGAACTTGAATGAAAAAATATGCATGGATTTGGGAGTCATCTAAGCCTGAGTTTAAACTCTGGTTTCTCTATTATTTGTGTTACCTCCTTTAGGAGTTTTGTTAATTTTGCTGAGACCTAGTTTCTTCATCTATAAAATGGAGTTGATTATATATACCTTGTAGGATTGAAGAGAATTAAATGGGATGGCTTATGTAAGTAACTGGGTACAGTGACTGGCACACAATAAGCTTCAACAACTACTAGTTTCCTTCTCTGAATCTCATCCCCCTCTTTGTTTTTCTCTTTCTGTAGCCTTCCCCAGCCCCTAAGCTAAAAAGTATGTGGCTCCATTAGCAGACTTAAGCTTCCTCCAATTCCTGATTTAAGACCAGCAACATTGGAACATACGTAATACACACATCAAAGCTCTCTCATGAATCTCACGGCTTAGAAACCATGACCCACCCAGAGCTAGGCCCCATCACTGCAATTCTGGACTGCCAAGTTGATCCAGAATCTGGTACCTCTGGAGCATTCCCCCATTCCCACAAGGTTACTTACCTGCAGGAGTTCTCTTGCCGCTTTCCCTTCAAAGCATTCCAAGCCTCGCCCCTCCCCAAACTCTAGAACTGGTAAGGACTTGACTTAATTACTGCCAGCCCTGTTCCCTGAGGCTAGAAGCAAGAACGCATTGACTAATTCCCTTGATCATCATTCTCTTTCTATCCATCCCCAAGTTATTGGCCACCACCTAGAGCACCTCTTTGCCCCACTCTCTTACCTGAGTGGATACTAGTACTGAGAATGTATCAATCCAATTGTTCAGCAAATTGAATAAACATGGTTTTAGGAGCTGGGGACACTGCCGTTAATGAAACAAAAGAGCCTGTGCTCTCAGGTTGATATTACATTACTGGGAAAGATGGAAGATAAAGAGTCAAAACAATAAGATAGATGAAAGGTTCCTTGAGGAAAATAAATAGGGTAATGCAACGGATAGGGAAGTAAGGTTTGAAACGAGACCTGAGTGAAGGGAAGAAGCTGGCTTTGCAAAAGTCTGACGCCTCAGCCTTCCTTACGGAAGTTAGAGTTCCCCCATGCTGGCAGGTCTAGGTTGGGCTTACCTAGCTAAGTAATTTTTCCAGAACTTTCGTTTACCTCTGGTGAGCCGTTCTTTGTGTGGCCAAGGCTTTCAATATCCCCTCCCACTTCCAGGTCTCAGAGGTTACAGCATATTTTCAGCACTTCTTATACTCAGAACAGATCTACTAAAACCTAGATCCTCAAGATTCTTCATTCACTAATCCATTCATTTACACATTGATTGAATATCCACAATATTATAAGCAACATAACCAGTGGTGTGGGATACAAAGATAAGTAAGAAATGAACCTTGCCTTCAAGGAAATTACACTGAAAGTTGACTGCCATTGCAGGTTGTGTTGGAAAATGTGGCAGAGATAATGTTGGAAAAGTTAGAATTGGCTAAAGTGTACCTGTGAGTTTAGTAGGTAGGGACTTCCAACCAAGCTAAGAAAATTGAAATGGGAGCCACTGAGAGGCTTAATTTACAATAAATGATGGTCAGATAGGACAATAGAACAGAACAGGTGAGAGTTAGCCAGAGTCTGAACTAAGTCAGAGGCAGTGAGAATGGCAAATAACGGACAGACTGAAAGTTTTAGAGAAGTAGACCAGATGAATATTCTTAAATATCTGACACTCTAATAAGGAAGACATTGCTGTATGTTTTTACTCACCCTTGAATGAACATAATTTGAAGTTGCTGGAGCAAAGAGTTTGATAATGCAGTGAGACACAGAGATGGAGTGACAGATGAGAAGATGAGACTGGGTCGTGTCAGGCAGGGATGGGAAATGCTTGGCCTTAACACTTTCACTCCCAGATACCAAAGTCATGGCAGCCATCCCCAATCAATCACAACGAGCCTTCTCATTGAATTCAAATGTAGCTTTAGATCCTTTTTCAACACAAAGCTCCAGGCAGAAAGGACAAAATCTATCAGGGCTGGTACACTAATTAAAACCTACTTGCCAGATTTGGTGCCAGGCTTTAAATGCCCTAAGACAAAGTTTGATGTCATTCAACAGGAAACCGTTACTGATGGCTTTTGAGGGAGAAGACTGATGAACAGAGGACCTTATATTTGGTAGAAATGTGAAAATTAGGCTGAAGGAGCAAGCAACTAGAGGCAGGCAGATAGGTTCGAACATTACTTCATGGACTTTTGATGGCTGGAAACATTAGCAAAGCAGATAAGAATGTGATTACAGGTATGTTACAGTTTGAATATGTCTTCTCCAAAATTTAGGTGGTGCCAGTATGATGGTATTCAGAAGCGGGGTCCTTGAAAGGTGATTAGGCCAGAGGGCTCCTCCCTCATTTATGGGATTAAAGCCCTTGTGCAAGCACTCTATTAACTTCCCCTTTTGCCTTCTGTCATGTGAGGACACAGAAAGAAGACCCTTACCAGACACCAAATGATGGCACCTAGATTTTGTGCTTCCAAGCCTCCAGACCTATATGAAATAAATGTGTTCCCTATAACCTACCCAGTCTGTAATATTTTGTTACAGCAGCAAAAACAGGGTTAGACAAGGTGGCTCTGGATTTTCCTCCCAATGTTCATTTCTGACTCAACCTGCCTGCAGTTCAGCATCAGAACATTTCAGTGCAGTGGACTTTTTTGGCTTCCAAGTCAAGATGAACTTGTGTTTTTGTTTTTATTTTTGTTTTAATTTTACTTATTTTTAGGCATGAAGTCTCACTCTGTTCCCCCAGGCTAGAATGCAATGGTGTAATCATAGCTCATTGCAGCTTCCAACTCCTGGGCTCAAGCAATCCTCCTGCCTCAGCCTCCTGAGTAGCCAGGACCACAGGCATAGCTACTTGGGATAACACAACCAAGCCTGGCTAGTTTTTTGTTGTTGTTGTTCTTTTTTTTTTTTGGAGAGATGAGGTCTTACTATGTTGCCCAAGCTGGTCTTGAACTCCTGTCTTCAAGTGATCCATCCACTGCAGTCTCCCAGCTATGATTACAAGCCTGAGTCACTGCACCCAGCAAAATATCTTGTTTAAGAGGACACCCATGGCAGAGAGGTTATCCCTAGGAGTGTAATGGGTTCTATACCAGAAATCTGGATGCCTTGACTCCAGTTGTGAGTCAAAGATGAATTATTTACTTTATTCGTGCCTGATTCCTAATTTGGAAAACAGGAGTGTTGAAATAGATATTCTCTAAATGCCCCATTGGATTCTAATTGCCTCTGATTTTTTAAGAGTCACTAGAAGACTGCAGTGGGAGTGGCCATTGATCATAATCAAGAGAAGTAATTGGCTGGACATGGTGGCTCACACCTGTAATCCCAGCAGTTTGGGAGGCCTAGGCGGGTGGATCATGAGGTCAAGAGATTAAGACCGTCCTGGCCAACATGGAGAAACCCAATCTCTACTAAAATTACAAAAATTAGCTGGGCGTGGTGGTATGCGCCTGTAGTCCCAGCTACTTGGGAGGCTGAGGCAGGAGAATCACTTGAACCCAGGAGGCAGAGGTTGCAGTGAGCCAAAATCACACCACTACACTCCTGCCTGGCAACAGAGAGAGACTCCATTTCAAATAAAAGAGAGAAGTAAGACTCCTAAAAGATGAACGGACACTGAAGGTTCTGATAATTATTATACATTTAAAAATTCCGATTTAGCGCAAAACGTCTGGTCATAAACTGAGAATTTTGCTAAGATCCCAAAATATCTGGGGTTATTCCAGGGCATCGAAATAGTAATTTATATTCTTCATAAACAGCCTGCCCTTAGAGTGTGCCATGCGACTCCTTATTTCACTGAAGTCAGGAAGTGTTTGCCATAGGGACTTCCAACCTGATAAATGATGAGGCCTTAAACAATTTTCCAACTCTTTGGGAGCTCGCAAAGCAGCCTGTGTTTTATCCTTGCTCTATCATGACAACCAAATCAGCACCATATGGTGGATGAGATCCAGATTATAGAACAGAGGGTCTGCCTTCGAGGACATCTGGAAGTCCTTTAACACATGGACCCTAAGTGACTTGAATGGATCATTTGTAGTTGGTCTTGGGCCGTGTGCTGAAGATACCATTGCTGTACTTTGTCTGGTATGCAACAGGCCTATTTATGTAATAAGAGCCCCTTCATGCCCAAATAATACTTTTGTTTTATTACCATTTCTATGTCTTGGAGAGTTTGGTTGTCTCCAGAATGCATGATCTTTATGTGGTAAATGGCTCTGGACCCCAAAAACTCAGGACCAGATGGTGCTAAGTATCTATGGTTGCAATAGCCCAGCAAAGAACTGGGCACTGGTTCCATGGTATCTAGGATCATTGATAATTATTGGAGTTTATTATCTTAAGGAGGGAGTGAATTAGCAAGTACCTAAAAAGAGCCTGGGCACCAGGAAATATAATTTAGTGTTCAAGGTTTTGTGAAAATCAGAAACTGGTACATTGACTTGATGAGCATTATCCTTCTTTGGTATGGCCCACCTTATTTGCTTTCCAAAATTTTAAAGAGCACCTGATATTTTAGTGATACATTAGCCAATGCATCATTAAATGTCCATAAGGACATCTTTCACACATGTATGCACACAGACCAAAATTCATAACTATTATAAAAATAAAGATCAACAAGCAACATTTGTCCAGAACACAAGAAAACTCACCACTGCCCGAGCTTAAAAACTTAATGTAACCATGAGTTATCTTCTTTCAGCGTACACCATTTCTGTGCTGAAAGCACAGCAGAAAACGAAGCAGATGAAAAATATTTATTAACTACAGCAGTATGCTGAATAATGGCCTCCAAGGCATCAGGTCCTAATCAACTGGAGCCTGTAAATGCTGCCTTTTAAGGAAAAGGGATCTTTGCAGATATGTTTGGGTTGTGAATCTTGAGATTCAAAGATTATCCTGGATTATGTGGATGCAGTCACAGGCGTTCTTTTATAGGGGGAAGCAAGATGGAGATTTGCCACAGAAGAGTAAAGGAAAATATTGTGACCACAGAGGCAGGGATTGGAGAGTGACACAGCCACACACCAAGGAGTGCCGGCAGCCACCAAAAGCTGAAAAGGTTCTACTCTGGAGCCTCCCTAGGGAGCACCACCCTACCCTATTGCCACCTTGATTTTATCCACATGAAATGGATTTCAGACTTCTGGCCTCCAGAAATGTGAGAGAATAAATTTCTGACGTTTTAAGTCAATACGTTTGTGGAAATCTGTGATAACAGCCCTAGGAAACTAACAAAGGTAAAGAAGAAGGTTGGTGTCTAATGAGAAGTTGTTTTAAGCTGAGGCATTATTCCTCTGCGGGCATGCAAACACTCCCCAAGAGGTGTGTAACCAAGGAGAATTTTAAGCAACTCAAATTGCAGATATTCAGTGTCCTTGAATTCCTTCCTGAAATGAAGATGCCAAAAAATGGACCATGGCAGAGGTGTCAGGTGTTTTCTTTATCACTGCTCCTTTTAGTGTCACTTTCTCCCACTTTATAAAAGAAAGATATATCTCTCATTTATCCTAAACCTCACTATGTTGCAGTACCCTAGGGTGTAAAATGTCTCAAGGGCAGATCATTCAAAAGGTTGGTGTCTGAGAAACTTCTTTTAATCAAGGCCCTAGAAACTCATGCAGGGTTTTGAGTCATTCTCATGCTATAATATTCCTATTAAAGTCAAAGCAAGGTATTGTGAACTATATTGAGATATCCTGAATTCAGACATACTATAGATTGGGGCAGCAGGAGCGATGGCGATTGTGATTGTTGTTTAATGACTTCACCTCTTCTATTCTCTGACTATTGTCAATGCATACATCACTCCTTAGGGAATCTGGTGAAAGCAGAGCAAAGAAATTGTCAGGATGACCTACTGAAGGCAGTGGAATCTTACTTTTAACAAAGCCACAAACTCAGGGCAGGGATCTATGCCTTACCTCTGTCTATCTGTCATAATATTAGGGTAGTCAGGATTTGCACATGCACACATCAGAGAAAATACCAATCTGCCACGATCTCTTCAAGGTTACCATTTTCAGGAAAAACAAAGAGCTTAATGAGTGCATATTTTGTATTATTTCAAGGAAAAAGAAGTGAAAACATTCAAGATTTCTTTCAAAAGATCAATGTTATAACTTTGAGTCTAAGAGTAGATTAGAAGTAAGATACAATTTCATATTTTCTTGATTATTGAGTAAATACTCAGGCTCACAAGAGAAATAACTGCATTCACTGCAGATAATAGGTCATGAGCTACTGTAAATCTGTATTTACTTTTTACTTGGTGAAGAGTCTTCCTGCTGACTGCTTTTCACCATTTGCTTATTCATCCACTTTGACCACATACTTCTCACATTTGTAACTGTTTCATTGGTATATTACATGGCACTTACAGCAATCACAAATATGTCGGTTATAAGCTCCCCATTTACTAGCTTACTAGTGACCCCAAGTCTTCTCGTCTTTATTTGCATATTATTTCTACAAGTACAGTAACCTTTAGCTTGAAAAGGAAACCATCTATTAATGTCTGTATGTAAAGAAAAAAAATGTTCCAGTATGCAATGTAAATGATGCATCTAGTGATGCCCTAAAGTTTAGAAAATGCCTTTATTCTGGGCGCGGTGGCTCATGCCTGTAATCCCAGTACTTTGGGAGGCCGATGAGGGCAGATCACCTGAGGTCAGGAGTTCAAGACCAGCCTGACCAACATGGGCAAACCCCATCTCTACTAAAAATACAAAAATTAGCTGGGTGTGGGGGTGCATGCCTGTTATCCCAGCTACATGGGAGGCTGAGGCAGGAGAATCACTTGAACCACGGAGCTGGAGATTGCGGTGAGCCGAGATTGTGCCCTTGCACTTCAGTCTGGGTCACAAGAGTGAAACTCCGTCTCAAAAAAAAAAAAAAAAAAAAAAGAAGAAAATGCCTTTATTTAATTTGAATTACTTGCTCCTTCTCAAATTTTAAATATTATTCTAATTCTGTGAAATTGCTTTCAAGGATAAAATAATGTGTATGTGTATATATATATATATACACACACACCTATATATGTACATACATCATATATTATATATATAATTTGTATATATTATATTTTGTATATATATATATAATATATAACTTGTATATATATTATATATATAATTTGTATATATATAACTTGTGTATATGTAATATTTATAAATTCTCAAGTGTCTGGCTATTATTTGTAAAGGAATTTTGAGATGACAGAGAAAATTAAATTTTGAGATGAATAAATAAGTCATTGTTCACTGGCTTCTGGAGGAAACACTAAAAGGCATGATTTCAATTTTTATAGGGATGTTCAAACTGAGCTCCATCTAATTTTAGCTTTTTAAAAAGGTACCTATAAATGAAAACAAGTGAAGTTAGTATCATTTCAGTAGCCTCAGTAAAAGCTTCTTGGTGCACCTCCCTGAAATTAAGAAGGTGAATAGCAAAGCACTGGGTTAACAAATTGTTTTAAATCAGAAAATTTTTCTTTTTATGGTTAACAATCATTTACCAAATTTGCAACATGTTTATACTGTTTAATCAGTTACTTTCTGACTATGATGATAACTTAATATTTGAGGCCTCGTAGTCAAAGGAGAAGAAATAATTTAAATATATGTTTTGTAGAGCGGTATGACAAGACAGCTGATAAAACCTTCATTTATAAAAATGTATTATAGTACTCTGACTCCCAGTTTCCAATGGGCATGCAAGGAGCATGGAAATTGTCACTTTATTCTCAAAATAAGTAAAAACTGAACAAACAGAAAAACTGACAACTTTTCTTAGATTCATTCTGAGTGAGATCATGGAGCTTGCCCCAAAGTGGGAGAGAGACAGGAGGATGCAGAGAATTACAGCTCAGCAGAGGAGAAACCCATAAACAAAAACCTGCTCTGGAAAGAATGCCTAGATAGGAAAACTTATGCTGTAATTTAAGATTTCTGAAGGCTCAGTGTGGACACATCTGAGAGTTTAAGAACCCAGAGGACCCAGTCATGAAGAAAGCCCACACACTTTTGGGACTATTATCTCCAAGAATTTACTGAATTGAATTGAATTCATTAAATTCAATGAACTGATTCAATTCATTGACATAAAAAAATAACAAAAAAACTCTTGGTGCTTCCATCAGGGAGAGGATAAAAGAAACCATTTTGAAATACGCCAGAGCATTCTGCTCTTAACAAGGTCTGCCCCTTGGAGAAACTAGCCGGAGTCTAACCTTCTGGGTTTTATCAGAGCTAACTAACCTAGAAAGGGGGAAATACCCAACCTCAGCCCACTCTAGCCATACTGTTCCATGTGGGAGGAGAGGGAAGACTGAGAAGCACATGTGAAGTTCACAATCCAGAGGCACAGGCTTACTCAACACCAAGACCTAAGCATGGGACTACAGAACACTCTCCCCTCCCTCCAACAGTATATCATCTTCAGCCATCAAAACAAATGACGAGAGGTGGACTTCCACCAGGATGGTCGAATAGGAGCAGATCTGGAGCACAGTTCCCAGCGAGAGCTCTACAGAAGGCGAGTAATCTCTGCACTTCCAACCAAGCTACCAGGTTCGTCTCAATGGGACTGGTTGGACAGTGGGGGTAGCTCAAGGAGGGCAAACAGAGGCAGGGTGGGTGCTGCCTCACCCGGGAAGTGCAACTGGCCAGAGGACTCTCCACCTACTGAACAGATGTCATCAGGGACTTTTTCCCCTCTGGCACTCCAGTTCACATACTGCGCTTCTCCCATGGTGGTTATAACGCACAGACCAGGAGATTCCCACCGGGCTGACAAGATCTGAGTGGCCATTCTGGTCCACACCGCTGGTTGTCAGCGCACATCTGGGTGGACGTTTTGGCTGGTGCCTGAAGCGTCTGTGAGACAGAAACTCCCCGCTCCCCAGACAGAGGGGGAGCTAAAACTGGGGAGCCAAGCGATATGGCTTGGTGGGTCCCACCCCGACAAAGAGCAGCAAACTGAAACCCTCTGGCTTGAGAGTTTTGCAGCCAGCACATCAGTTCAACCTTAACTAGGACGATCGAGCTTGGTAGGGGGATGGGCGTCTGCCTTTGCCGAGGTGGCTCTAATCTCACCTGTGCAAACAAAAGCCAGAGGAAGTTTACACAGACACTGGACTGAGTGCGTGGCAGCCCAGCAGCGCCTCTACGGGCAGACTGCGACTAGACTCCCCTCCTTGCTGGACAGGGCATCTCCGAAGCAGCAGACTTAAATGTCCCTGCCCAGCAGCCCTAAAGGGAGCAATAGAGCTCCCAGCACAGTACTTGAGCTCTGATAAGGGACAGACTGCCTCTTCAAGCAGCTCCCTGACCCATGTATAATGAAAAAGACACCTCATATAAGAGAGCTCTGGCTGACATCTGGTGGGTACCATTCTGGGACCAAGCTACCAGAAGAAAGAACAGGCAGCAATCCTTGCTGTTCTGCAGCGTCTGCTCCTGATTCCCAGGTAAGCAAGGTCTGGAGTGGATCTCCAGCAGTCCTACAGATGGGCCTGACTGTTAGAAGGAAAACTAAAAAACAAAACAAAACAGCTTCAATATCAACAGAAAGGACATCCATTGAGAGTCCCCATCCGAAATCACCAATTTCAAAGACCAAAGGTAGATAAATCCACAAAGATGGGAAGAAACCAGCACAAAAAGGATGAAATCACCAAAAACCAGAATGCCTCTCCTCCTCCAAGGGATCATAACTCCTCACCAGCAAGGGAACAAAACAGGATGGAGAATGAGTTTGACGAATTGACAGAAGCAGGCTTCAGAAGGTAGGTAATAACAAACCTCTCTGAGCTAAAGGATCACGTTCTCAACCAATGCAAAGAAACTAAAAACCTTGACAAAAGGTTAGACGAAGTGCTAATTAGAATAAAAAGCTTAGAGAAGAACATAAACGACTTGTGGAGCTGAAAAACACAGCACAAGAACTTTGCAAAGCATACACAAGTTTCGATAGCCAAATCAATTAAAAAGAAGAAAGGATATCACAGGTTGAAGATCAACTCAATGAAATAAAATGAAAAGGCAAGATTAGAGAAAAAAGAGTGAAAAGAAATGAATAAAGCCTCGAAGAAATATGGGATTATGTGACAAGACCTACTCTATGTTTGATAGGTGTACCTGAATGTGACAGGGAGAATGAATCCAAGATGGAAAACACTCTTCAGGATATTACCCAGGAGAACTTCCCCAACCTAACAAGGCAGGCCAACATTCAAATCCAGGAAATAGAGAGAACACCACAAATATATTACTCAAGAAGAACAACCCCAAGGCACATATCTTCAGATTCACCAGGGTTGAAATGAAGGAAAAAATGCTAAGGGCAGCCAGAAAGAAAGGTCAGTTTACCCACAAAGGGAAGCCCATTAGACTCACAGTGGATCTCTCAGCAGAAACCCCACAAGCCAGAAGAGACTGGGGTCCAATATTCAACATCTTTAAAGAAAAGAAGTTTCAACCCAGAATTTCATATCCAGCCAAGCTAAGCTTCATTAGTGAAGGAGAAATAAAGTCCTTTACAGACAAGCAACTGCTGAGATACTCTGTCTCTCAGCAGACCTGCCTTACAAGAGCTCCTGAAGGAAGCACTAAACATGGAAAGGAACAGCCAGTACCAGCCATTCCAAAAACGTCCCAAATGGTAAAGAGCATTGACACAATGAAGAAACTGCATCAACTAACGGGCAAAACAAGCTAGTATCAAAATGGCAGGATCAAATTCACACATTATAATATTAACCTTAGATGTAAATAGCCTAAATGTGCCAAACAAAAGGCACAAACTAGCAAATTTGATAAAAAGTCAAGACCCATCAGTGTGCTGTATTCAGGAAACCCATCTCATGTGCAAAGACACACATAGACTGAAAATAAAGGGATGGAAGAAGATTTAACAATCAGATGGAGAGCAAAAGAAAGCAGGGTTTGCAATCCTAGTCTCAGATAAAACAGACTTTAAACCAACAAAGATCAAAAGAGACAAAGAAGGACATTACATAATGGTAAAAGGATCAATGCAACAAGAAGAGTTAACTATCCTAAATATATGCGCACCCAATACAGGAGCACCCAGATACATAAAGCAGGTTCTTAACAACCTGCAAAGAGACTTAGACTCCAACACAATAATAGTAGGAGACTTTAACACTCCACTATCAATATTAGACAGATCAACAAGACAGAAAATTAACAAGGATATTCAGGACTTGAATGCAGATCTGAACCAAGCAGACCTGATAGACATCTACAGAACTCTCCACCCCAAATCGACAGAATATACATTTTTCTCAGCACCACATCACACTTACTCTAAAATAGACCACATAATTGGAAGTAAATCACTCCTCAGCAAATAAAGAACAAAAATCATAACAACCAGTCTCTCAGACCACAGTGCAATCAAATTAGAACTCAGGCTTAAGAAACTCACTCAGAACTGCACAACTACACAGAAACTGAACAACCTGCTCCTGAATGATGACTGGATAAACAATGAAATGAAGGCAGAAATAAAGACGTTCTTCAAAACCAACAAGAATGAAGACACAACGTACCAGAATCTCTGGGACACATTTAAAGCAGTGTCTAGAGGGAAATTTATAGCACTAAATGCCCACATGAGAAGCAAGGAGAGATCTGAAATCAACACCCTCTTGTCAAAATTGAAAGAGCTAGAGGAGCAAGATCAAACAAACTCAAAAGCTAGCAGAAGACAAGAAATAACTTATATCAGAGCAGAACCGAAAGAGATAGAGACACAAAAAACCCTTCAGAAACTTAAATATAAGAGCTGGTTTTTTGAAAAGATCAACAAAATAGACAGACCACTAGCCAGACTAATAAAAAAGGAAAGAGAGAAGAATTGAATAGATGCAATAAAAAATGATAAAGGGGATACCACCACCTATTTTACAGAAATACAAACTACCATCAAAGAGTACTACAAACAACTCTATGCACATAAATCTGTAAATCTAGAAGAAATGGATAAATTCCTGGACACTTACACCCTCCTAAGACTAAACCAGGAAGAAGCTGAATCCCTGATTAGACCAATAACAAAGTCTGAAGTTGAGGCAACAATTAATAGCATACCAACCAAGTCAGGTCCAGATGGGTTCAGAGCCGAAATCTACCAGATGTACAAAGAGGAGCTGGTACCATTCCTTCTGAAACTATTCCAAACAATACAAAAAGAGGGGAATCCTCCCTAACTCATTTTATGAGACCAACATCATCCTGATACCAAAACCTGGCAGAGACGCAGCTAAAAATGAAAATTTCAGGCCAATATCCATGATGAACATTGGTGCAAAAATCTTCAATAAAATACTGGCAAACCGAATGCAATAGCACATCAAAAAGCTTAAATATCACGATCGAGCAGGCTTCATCCCGGTGATGAAGGCTGGTTAAACATACACAAATCTGTAAACATAATCCATCACATAAACAAAACCAAAGACAAAAACCCCATGATCATCTCAACAGATACAGAGAAGGCCTTCAACAAAATTCAACAGCCCTTTATGCTAAAAACTCTCAATAAACTAGGTATCGATGGCACATATCTCAAAATCAAAAAAGCTATATACAACAAACCCACAGCCAATATCATAATGAATGGGCAAAAACTGGAAGCATTCCCCTTGAAAACTGGCACTAGACAAGGGTACCCTCTCTCACCATTCCGATTCAACGTAGTATTGGAAGTTCTACCCAGAGCAGTCAGGTAAGAAAATGAAATAAAGGGTATTCAATTAGAAAAAGAGGAAGTCAAATTGTCTCTATTTGCAGATGACATTATTGTATATTTAGAAGACCCCATCATTTCAGCCCAAAATCTCCTTAAGATGATAAGCAACTTCAGCAAAGTCTCAGGATACAAAATCAATGTGCAAAAATCACAAGCATTCATATACACCAATAACAGACAGAGAGCCAAATCACGAGCGAACTCCCATTCACAGTTGCTACAAAGAGAATAAAATACCTAGGAATACAACTAACAAAGGATGTGAAGGACCTCTTCAAGGAGAGCTACAAACCCCTGCTCAAGAAAATAAGAGATGACACAAACAGATGGAAAAACATTCCATGCTCACGGTTAGGAAGAATCAATATTGTGAAAATGGCCATACTGCCCAAAGTAATTTATAGATTCAATGCTATCCCCACCAAGCTACCATTGACCTTCTTCACAGAACTAGAAAACACCATGTTAAACTTCATATGAAACCATAAAGGAGCTCACATAGCCAAGACAATCCTAAACAAAAAGAACAAAGGTGGAGACATCATGCTACCTGACTTCAAACTATACTACAAGTCTACAGTAATCAAAACAGCATGTACTGTACCAAAACAGAGATATAGACCAATGGGACAGAACAGAGGCCTTGGAAGTCATGCCACACATCTACAACCATTTGATCTTTGACAAACCTTATGAAAACAAGCAACAGGGAAAGGATTCCCCTGTTTAATAAATGGTGTTGGGAAAACTGGCTAGCCATGTGCAGAAAGCTGAAACTGGACCCCTTCCTGACAACTTACACTAAAATTAACTCCAGATGGATTAAAGACTTAAACATAAGACCTAACAACATAAAAACCCTAGAAGAAAACCTAGGCAATACCATTCAGGACATAGGCATAGGCTAGGACTTCATGACTAAAATGCCAAAAGCAATGGTAAAAAAAAGCCAAAATAGACAAATGGGATCTAATTAAACTTAAGAGCTTCTGCACAGCAAAAGAAACAATCATTAAAGTGAACAGGCAACCAACAGAATGGGAAAAAATGTTTGCAAGCAACCCATCTGACAAAGGACTAGTATCCAGAATCTACAAAGAACTAAAACAAATATACAAGAAAAAAAACAATCCTATCAAAAAGTGGGTGAAAGATATGAACAGACACTTTTCAAAAGAAGACATTTATGTGGCCAACAAACATATGTAAAAATGCTCACCATCACTGGTCATTAGAGAAATGCAAATCAAAACCACAGTGAAATACCATCTCATGCCAGTTAGAATGGCAATTATTAAAAAATCTGGAGACAACAGATGCAGGAGAGGATGCAGAGAAATACTTTTACACTGTTGGTGGGAGTGTAAATTAGTTCAACCATTGTGGAAGACAGTGTGGCGATTCCTCAAGGATCTAGAGCTAGAAATACCATTTGACCCAGCAATCCCATTACTGGGTATATGCCCAAAAGATTAAAAATTGTTCTATTATAAAGACACATGCGCATGTATGTTCATTGTGGCACTGTTTACAATGGCAAAGACTTGGAACCAACCCAAATGCCCATCAATTATTGACTGAATAAAGAAAATGTGGCACATATACACCATGGAATACTATGCAGCCATAAAAAATAATGAGTTCATGTCCTTTGCAGGGACATGGATGAAGCTGGAAACCATCATTCTCAGCAAACTGACACAAGAACAGAAAACCAAACACCGCATGTTCTCACTTAAAGGTGGGTGTTGAACAATGAGAACACATGGACACATACAGGGAGGGGAACATCACACACTGGGGTGTGTTCGGGGTGGGGGACTAGGGGAAGGATAGTGGGGGGGTGGGGAGATTGGGGAAGGATAACATTGGAAGAAATGCCTGACATAGGTGACGGGGGGATGGATGCAGCCAACCGCCATGGCACGTGTGTACCTAAGCAACAATCCCGCAAGATCTGCACAGGTACTCCAGAACATAAAGTATAATTTAAAAAAAAATGACAAGGCATACTAAAAGGCAAAAACAAACAAACAAACAAACAAAAACAAACCACACACACACAGTTCGAAGACACAGAGTAAGCATCAAAATCAGGCTCAGATATGTCACGAATGTTGAAATTATCAAACCTGGAACTTAAAACAACTATGATTCATATGTTAAGCACTATATTGGAAAAAGCAGACAGCATTCAAGAAAAAAATGAATTAAAGTGCGTTAGCATTTGCATTAGCACTACTGAAAATTCAGTATGTAATGAAAATTTTAAAATTTAAAATGAAATATAAGTCTAACAAGATAGAATCTCTAGGAGGAAAGCTATAAAACTCTGATTAATCAAAGAACAAAATAAATGGAGATATATTCTGCATTCATATATCTTAATATTATCAAAATGTCAGTTCTTCCCAATTTGATCTATAAATTCAATTTAATCCCAATCAAAATTCTAGCAAGTTATTTTGTGGGAATTAACAATCTGATTCTAAGGTTTGTATTATGGGGCAAAATGTCCAGAATAAATTCAGTACTGGAAGAGAAGAAAAACAAAGTTGGAGGACTGATCCTATCAGCCTTCAAAACTTGCTATAAAGCTACAGTAATCAAAATAGCGTGCTGTTGGTGAAAGACCCAGAAATAGACCTAGATGATCTTTGACAGAAGAGTAAAGGTAATCAATGGAACAAAGACAGACTTTTCAACAAATGGCTCCGGAATAACTGGACATCTACATGCAAAAAAAAAAAAAAAAAAAAAAAAAAGAATCTGGACACAGACCTTATACCCTTAACAAAAATTAGCTTAGAAATACATTGTAAACCCAAATGTAAAATGCAACACTATAAAACTGTAAGATAATATAGGAGAAAATCTAGGTAACTTGGGTTTGGTAATGACTTTCTAGATAAAACACCAATGACACAATCCATGAAAGAAATAATAAGCTAGACTTCATTAAAATTAAAAGCTTTTGTTTTGCAAAAAGCATTGTTAATAGAATTGAAACTTAAGCTACAAACTGGGATAAAGTTTTTGAAAAAGACATACCTCATAAAGGACTGTTACCCAAAATATACAAATAACTCTTAAAAGTCAGTAAGAAAATAAACACTATGATTTTTAAAATGAACAAAAGGTCTGAAAGACACCTCACCAAAGAAGACACACAGATGGCAAGTAGATTTAAAACCAAAATGCTCAACACCATGTGTCGTCAGGGAATTGCAAATTAAGACAACAATGACATATCACCACACACCAGTTAGAATGGCCAAAATCCAAAATACTGATAACATCAAATGTTTATGAAGATGTGGAAAACTAGAAACTCTCATTCACTGCTTATAGAAACGCAGAACTGTACAGTCACTTTGGAAGACAGCCTGATAGTTTTGCAGAAAACAAAACATACATTTACCATATGATTTCACAATCTTGTTCCTTAGTTTTTACCCAAATGGGTTGAAAATTATGTCTACACAAAAACCTGCACATGGATGTTTACAGAAGCTTTATTTATAATTTCTGAAACTTGGAAGCAGTAAGATGTCCTTAAGTGAATGGATAAACTGGTACATCCAGACAACGGAACATTATTCAGCACTAAAAACAAATGAGCTACCAAGCCATGAAAAGACATGGAGGAGCCTAAAGGCATGTTACTAAGTGAAAGAAGCCAGTCTGAAAAGTCTAAGTGGTGTACAATTTCAACTATATGACATTCTGATTAAGAACAAAATCATGAAGACAGTAAAATATTTGTGGTTTCCAGAGGGTAAGAGGAGGGAGGTATGAATAGGCAGGGCACAAAGGATTTTTGAGACAGTGAAAGTATTCTGCATGGTCTATAATGGTGGATATATGTCATCATACATTTTTCAAAATCCATAGGATATTCAACACCAAGAGTAAACCCTAATGTAACTATGGACTTTGAATGATGAGATATCAATGTAGGTTCATCAATTGTAATAGATGTTCCACTCTGGTGTTTATGTTGGTAGTGGTGTAGGGTATGCATGTGTTGGGGCAGGAAGTATATGTACTTTCTGCTCAGTTTTCCTGTGCACCTAAAACTCCTCTAAGAAATAGTCTATTAAAAAATGAACCCAGGCCAGGCGCAGTGGCTCATGCCTATAATCCTAGCATTTTGGGAGGCTGAGGCGGGCGATCACCTGAGGTCAGGGGTTCCAGACCAGCCTAACCAACATGGAGAAACTGCGTATCTACTAAAAATACAAAATTAGCTGGGCATGATGGCGCATGCCTGTAATCCCAGCTACTCAGGAGGCTGAGGCAGGAGAATCGCTTGAACCTGGGAGGCAGAGGTTGTGGCGGGCCAAGATTGTGCCACTGCACTCCAGCCTGGGATACAAGAGCAAATCTCTGTCTCAAAAAAAAAAAAAAAAAAAAAAATTAATCCAAAATAACAACAAAAAGCCTGCTAGGATATTAATTGGCTTTGCACCAAATCTCTGGATAATTTTCTGTCCATAAACATGGTACATGTAATCATTTTTTCGGCCTTTATTTTTCCTTTACAATGTTATACACATTCCAATGTATAAGGTCATGAACATGGTTCATTAAATTGGCTCCCAAATATTTCATCTTTGGATGCTACCATAATGAAATTTTGTTTCATTTTCTAATAGTTAATTGCTAGTTTAGAGATACACAGTCGATTCTTGTATTTTGACTTGGTGCAACTGTGCTAAACTTCCTATAAATTCTGGTAACTTTTTTTGTTGATTTACTGGATTTTTATGTATACCAAGACATTTACAAATAAAGATAGTTTTACTTCCTTCCACTCTGAATGCCATTTATTTATTTCTTCTTGTCTTATTGCACGAAATAGAACTTCACAATTTTGAATACGTGTGGGAAAAGGGGACATCCCTGCCTTGTTCCTATAGAAAGCACTGAGCTTTCATCACTGAGTACCATGTTAGTTTCTCAGGTTGGGAAAGCTTTCTCTCTTAATAATTTACTGAGAGCTTTCATTAAAAACAAGTGTTAAATTTTGTCAAATATTTTTTCTGCACCTATTGACATAATCAAGTGGCTTATTTTGCTTGTTTACTATGTTGAAATATATTCATTGACTTTCAGATGTTAAATCAAACCTTTATTACCAGGATAAACATATGTTGGTCATGATGTCGTATTTTTTATATGTTATTGAACCTGATTTGCTGAAACTTTGGTAAGAATTTTTAATCTAATTTTATAAAAGATGTGGGTCTATAGTTTTATTTCATTGTAATCCTTTTCTGATTTTTATATCAGAGTAGTATAGACCTTATAAAATTAGTTAGGAATTTTTCCCTTCCATATTTTCTGAATGTTTGTGTGCAATTGGTAATATTTCTTTCTTAAATGTTTATGTAACTCACCAGACAAGTTATCTGGAACTGAGGGTTCTTTGTAGGAAGTTTTTTTTTGATCCTAAATTAAATTTATTTTATTTACATAGAGCTTTCTAACTTTTCTATTTCTTTCTTTCTTTTTTTTTTTTTTAAACAGAGTCTTACTCTGTCTCCCAGGCTGGAGTTCAGTGGCACAATCATGGCCCACTGCAGCCTCAAGTTCCTGGGCTCAACTGATCCTCCTGCCTCAGCCTTTTTGAGTATCAGGGGCTGCAGGTGTGCACCACCACAGCCAGCTAATTAGTTTATTTTTGGTAGAAACAGGGTCTCACTATGTTGCCCAGGCTGGTCTCAAACTCCTGGGCTCAAGCAATCAATCTGCCTCAGCCTTCCAAAGTGCTGGGATTACAGGCGTAACCTACCACACCTGGACTAACTTTTCGATGTCTTTTTGAATATGTTTTGGTAATTTGTATATTTTAAGGACTTTGAGTAAAGCATCTTATCACATAGAAAAGAAAAACAAAAGACAGCAGGAACAACTGTTGTTATCATGTTCAAATTAAATTATTTTTGAAAATACACTTCTTACGTTTTTAGTCTTCTCTTCATTACTTCATGGTGTATGTTATTTGATCTCATTAAGAACTGAGTTCCAGAAACTTCCCCCACTTCAGTTCCCTCTTTATCCCAGCCCTAATTCCTTTTCCTTCCACATCCCACTGTATCATTTCAGCCACTCTCAACTTCCTTGTGCTGTGATTCTGTTACATCGGCCCTGCAAAATCCTCACACCATGGATCAACTTAATTTTTTACTTTCTCTGCTCTTACCTCCAAGCTGCTGGTAACAGTGGAGGAAATTATACAACCTCATGAAACAATATGACCTCAAATCCATGATTTCTGTCTTCTCTTGAGTTTTCAGCAATCTGTAACAACTTGTCGGTTTTTCTTTCATCAGATCTACCTCTTGTTTTTCAGGGTGACTATTTCAAACTTATACCACTGAAAATCTGTACATTATCATACCCCTTCTTCTTTTCAACAGACAACTAGCCTACTATTTTATGGTAGAATAGAAGTCACAAGACAGAAGGAAACGCTTTCTCCGTTGCTGCCACCTCAAGCTTCCCAGTGTTTCTAAAGGTCATGTTCACCTTCCTAATTAGGATAATGGAAGAAGCATCTCTCCTCCTGCATAAGACTAATCCCTTCTCTTATGATCTAGATCCCATTTTCAACAGCTTCTCCAGGGATTTAGTTTCATGAATGATCTACTTTCTCACCTGAGGTTTCAACACTGTTCTATACTGGGGCTTTTCCCATCAGCAATTAAAAGTTTTTAATTCACTCCCCGCACCCTCTACCCCAAATTATTTTTCTTTTAATGTCTCTCATCCTATCTCATTCTCATCCATTCTCATTCTCATCCTATCTCCCTCGTCACAGACACACTTTTGGGAAGAGTCACTTGCAGGAGCTCCACACAGGCAAGGAGCACTCAACACTCTGAAGTTTGTCAAGCTCGTTTTCACTGAAATCCCCTGATTCACCATTGCCAATGGAGTTCTTGTGGCAAAATCCAATGGACACTTTTGTGTCATGCTGGATAAAGGGCCTCAGAAAGATTAAATTGATGGAAACGTTGAATCAGACAAGTGGCACCCTCAGAAGCAGAAGTCCCCAAATTACTATTAAACCAAGTGAAATTCAGAGCAAAAGCTATAAAATGGGAAAAGGAGAGTCACTTTAAACTAATAAACTTTAAATCAGACACTTGATGTGATGGATATGCAAATTACCCTGATTTGCTCATTATACATTGTATACATGTATCAAAATATCGTACCCTACTCCACAAATATGTACAATTATTATGTGTCAGTTAAAAATAATAAAAAGCAGAAAATATTAATGAGAAGTTAGTTGATTTGAATCTTTATGAATGAAATGACATATATCAAAATGTATAAAAGAAAAATTGTTGAATGTTTGGAAAAACTGACAAAACACTAAAGTGAAAAGCTGCAATTAAACTCTCTAAGTTATTGTAAGATTAAGCAGTACCCTGAAAAAGTTTACAAAAGATATGAACTATGTAATTAGTAAGTATGAGCAGGGAGATGTCTGGATTCAGCTTTTTTATTGCTTTAATTAGCACTATTCATATTTTAGACCAAAATAAAATTGTTTCATTATAAACTAGAAAGAATGACAATCAATGACCTAAGCATACAAAGCAGGAAACTAACAGAGAGAAAGCAGGTAAGTATTAGAGTACTAATAAAGATAAAGGAAAATGTAATGTACTAGAAACAGAAAACAAAAGATGGATTGATTAATAAATCCATGAGCTGATTTACTGACCATAAAATGGACAGAGCTCTAAGTCAGCTTAACTCTAAAACAAAAAAAAATCATAAATGAGAAAGGGCATGTCCTTTCTCATAGATATAAAAGAAAATTTTAATATAAAACACTATGTACAAATCTACTAATGTGATAATGAAATGAATATTTTCCAGGAAAAACTAAAGTTTCAAAATTGACACATTTGAAAAAAGAAATAGCTGCCAAAAAAGTTTTTAATGATGTTAAGGAACCGCAAATAAACCTGGGCTCAGGAATTTCACCAATGAGGCCTAGCTAATATCAAGAGACAGATAATTCTTACGGCATTGCAATAGTTCCAGAGCAACTAAACAGACAGAAGATTTGGCAGAATCTTGATAATAGAATCTAAAAAACATTGCCTTAAAAACAAAACAAACAAACAAAAACGTAGACAAATATTTAATTATGAACACAGAAGAAAACTGGTAAGGAAAATATTAGCAAAACAAACCCAGCCACATATTAAATAAATCACATGCTCTTAGACAAGGGAATATAAAGAAAATCGATCAATCAATCACATACATTGAAGACAACACAATAGTCTTTCTCCAGAATTGTGAAAATTGATCACTCTTTTTTAAAAACTATAAACGTAATTAATTATATCAATGGATCTAAAAAGATGTTCTAAAGCATATGCAGTAGTTTTCCCTTATCCACAGTTTTACTTTTCTCAGTTTCAGTTACTCACGATCCAAATATATTCAGTGGAAATCTTCAGAAACAAGCAATTCATAAGTTTTAAAGTCTGTGCTGTTCTGAGTAACATGATGAAATTTCTTGCTATCCAGTCTATTCCACACAGGACATGAATCATCCTTTTGTCCAGTGTATCCAGGTGTATTAGTTTGTTTTCACACTGCTGTAAAGAGTTACCTGAGACTGGGTAATTTATTTAAAAAAAAAAAAAAAGAGGTTTCATTGACTCACAATTCCACTTGGCTGTGGAGGCCTCAGGAAACTTACAATCATGGCTGAAGGTGAAGGGGAAGCAAGGCACATCTTACCTGGTGGCAGGGGGAGAGGTGAGGGGGAACTGCCACACACTTTTAAACAGTCAGATCTCATGAGAACTCACTCACTATCATGACAACAGCAAGGAGGAAGTCCACTGCTCATGATTCAATCACCTCCCACCAGGTACCTCTCCTGAATTACAATTTGAGATGAGATTTGGGTGGGAAAACAGAGCTAAACCATATCATCATGAAAGGCTAAGTCTAGCACAGTAAGATATTTTGAGAGAGAGAGAGACCAACTTCACACAACTTTTACTACAGTATATGTCTACTCTATTATTAGTTATTATTAATCTCTCATTGTGTCTAATTTATAAATTGAACTTTATCATAGGTATGAAGATATTAAGAAAAAAAAACCATAATACATATAGAGTCCAGTACCATCCTCAGTTTCAGACCAGGGGCCTTAGAAACTATCCACTATGGTATGTACAGAGAGTCATTTTCTTAGATGTTAAAAATGTTTTTAAATAAAAAATTTGCTGTTAATTGCTTTAAAATCATGACTTTTTAAATAAAATTAGAATAAAATATATTAAATTAATATGAAACTATATATCTATCTGAAACCAATAGCAAAGATCATTCTTAACCCTGGAAGTCTAGATACCTTCTTAGTAAAAGACTCTCTATTAGATATTAAAATGTATTTTTGACTACAAAAACAGATGATACCAATGTAGAAATAGATTAATAAAACAGTATAGAAAGCCCAGATGTGACAAAAATACATATAAATATTTACAAATGAAAAAGAGGACATTGTCAGTTTTAGGTTACAGAGGTTTCAGAACAACCAATTAAGTATTAGTAAAAAAACAAGCCTAACAATGACACCAAAAACAGGAAACACCAATAGATTTGGTTGCATAAAATAAAAATATTTTGTTAACTTATAACACACTCAGATATCAATGTGTTTAATATTAATGTTCTTAAAAAGGCTGGATAGCAAGCGGGATAAGAACCAAATTGCTTCAGTAAAGTTGTAGCTCTTAAATTTATAAGCCATGTACTTTTCAACAAACTTTTTATGCTGCCTTCATTTCTCCATCCAAAATTAAAGGAAATAACAATTATACCTACTTTATAAGAAGTCGTAAGGCTTAAAACAAAGATAATATGAGTAAAAGCTTAGAATGCTTTCCGGCACAGAATAAATGCAAAACAAATCCTTACTCACTATAAAATGTGAGCTACTAATATAGAAAGGAACTCTAAAACTTGGTAAGAAAAAGTTAAATACCCCAATAGAAAAATAGAAAAGACATGAGCTAGTAGTTCCCATGAATTACTAACTAGTAGAGTAATATTAATAATGAATAAAGATGTAATGGTTTATTCAACCCAATAAGTAATAAAAAATTATAAATAACAATAAAGTGATATTTTAAAAATTTGAAGCATATAAAACATTTATATGAGAAAGAAGCAATAGTTGGTTCGTTTGGAGGTTGTCAACATATACTGTATAAAACTTAAAATTTTAGCTGCTCCCTAATTTAGAAAATCCACTTTAAATACTTTATCCAAATAAAAAACTAAACTCATGTACACAGTTTTAGCTGTGAGAATTCATGACACTGCAACAGAAGAAATTCTGTTAATCGAACTGTTCAAAAAACATCAAAAGACCTTTAGAAATGAAATACTATGCTGCCCTCACAAATCAGCCAGTGGAAGTACATTTATTGTGTAGTAAGATTTTCAATATATAATAAATCTTAAAATGCAGATTAAGAAATGAGAACAGAATGATCTTTGTAAAGAAACAAACATATATACACAGGAGCAGAGACGTAGGTGGCAAGATACAAACCAAGCCGCCTGGTTGCATAAAATTACAGGTATTGTCTATTTGTTCTCTTGGTCAATTTGTATTTTTATTTGGTGACCATGCACTGCTTTTGTGCATAAGGTCAAAAAAAAAAAAAAAAGCAGTGGGAAGTGGCATCTAGGAAACAGATCTCCAGTACGCAAAGAAATAATTTCTATGAGGAGCTGAGCTAATGTGTCCAAGGTACATTTTAAAGAACAAGCTGAAGGGAATGCAGGGGGCCTCCCATTCACCAGAGCACACAGAGAGTTCAAATATTACGAATCCCAATTAATAAGCATTACTGTCCCACTAAAACCTACAGACACAGACACCAGGACTCCTTGCTGCGTGGCAGAGCAGTGCATGTATCAGCACTGGACTCAATAACGGACTCAACGCGCTCTCCTCTCCCTGTGTTCTACAGTTGCTCACAATGTATCCCTCACCAGCTTCCTTTTCCAGTTTGAAAAAGAGTATTCTTTGCTTTTTATTTTATTCCGATGTTCATTTTCCTCATGTATTTATTTGGACTCTAAATTGGGGTAGGTGGGAGGCTAGAGGGTAGAGGATTCCAACAGAGTTCTCTAAGAAATGCTATTTCAATTTAACTTACATTTTATGACACCAACCATTAGTTGTAGTTATTTAATTTCACAGATTAGACTCCTCAAACTTGTATAAAGATTTAAGTAAATAAATAAATATTGCTACCATCCTTTTAATGTTAAATGTTTCTCCATAGAAGCAAGAGGCCTTAAGACATGTATGGGAAATGTCAGTAATCATATTTCCAAGAGAGGAAAAAAAGAGTTAAATGTGACTTCAAGATTTCCTCCTGTTAAGGAGCCATGGTGGTATCATTAACACATAGAGAAACTGGAAGTCAAAACTGGATTGCAGAAAAAATGATGAATTTAATTCAGTTGAGATTGAAATGGTGGGACTTCTGCATGGATTCATAGGAAAGTCAGTTGGAAACGCAAATGGGAACAAAAGAGAAAGACCAAGTCCTTCCACTGAGTTTATATTCTGTATAAATGCATAGAAGTTTATAAAAACCCTCAAAACAATGCACAGAAGCAAAAATTGAGCCCGGAATAAGTCCAGGTCTGGGTACTAAAGGAAAAAGAAGATTCAGAGGCAAGAGGCGGCATGGTCAGAGAAGAGAAAGGTAGACTGAAACAGTGCCCTAGATTTACAATTGTTAGTAGATAATATGCAAGTTAATGTTCTCCGGTTATATCTGTAAGAGAAACAGTGGGTTAACCTGGTTAAGAAGCTTTATTTATTGCAGGTCTTTATAGAGCCTCTGATATTTAGATTTGCCTCGTGAGACTTTGGAGTATGTTGTGACATTTCCCAAACTTACTCAACTAGAGACCGCTTATCTAGAGTTACCTCTACTGATTTCTCGTGGAAGGAGCACAAGTGTTCCTAGATGCATACAGTCTGGAAAACACTGATGTAAAGGTATAGCAACAAAAGGAGGGAAGAATCTTAAGTTATGAATGATTATCGTATAATCATGCATAAGAATGAATGGCTTAATTACTCAATAACATAGAAGTCTCTTTACTATCCAAATGCAGCCAGAGTTCTTTGACAGATTAGGCTCTTCTAATAGTCCAATATCTAAAAGTTATGTCTACAATAAGAATTTGAGCTCTAAAAATATTACTTGAGGGTGTATTGGGGCAACACTAATCGTAACATGGTATAGTAAAGGAAGTTTTCCTTTATCCTTTCTATTGAAAGCCCATTGTGGCCAAGCCATCTAGTGGTTACTGGATATAATAATCACATTTATATGAAGCGTTGCTGTTCCTATGCCCTTTTTTATGCAGAGAACAAGATACAAAGAAATTTTTTAAAAGAAACAAAAAGGAAGGAGAAAAACTAGGAGGAAGAAAGGATGAGAGGAAGAGAAGAGGGGGAAGGGAAAGAAAACTAGATACTTTTTCTGAGTATGGCCTGCTTCCAGAGAATAATTTATCCTCATTTGAGTCTTTGTGGGTTCTACAAAATCAATTGAAGAGTTGGAAACAATAGTTAAAGCTGAAAATATCAAAATACCTTGCTTTCACAGTTGTTTACTCTTAGATCCCACTTAATCCTGATGCCAGAACAAAACATAGAGGGAGGTGAGCTCAGCTGTCTCCTCTCACCTCCAGAGGCAAAAGGCTGGAGGGGCTTTCCTCCCTGCTGAAATTTGCCTCGTAAATAATTTGAAAAGAATACATTTCTCAGCACAGATAACTTAGGAAGTCCCCATTGTGGTCGTGACTGGCAGAGTGCATTGATCTGAGGTAGGATATTGGCTGTCAAACTGCCACTAAGGCAGGCAGAGAACCACAGTCTGTCTTTGATATGGAAATCCAAAGTCTGAGATTCCTGCTGAATGGGCTTATATAGCCTCTGCCTCAGACAAAGCATAGAAGCAGCATCAATGAAGCCCTATTCTTGTTAGTGGAAGCAGCCTGGAATCCCGCTTCCTGTTAGCCAGATCCTTTTGATTCTGCTGACATCTATGGGCTATGACTTGGTTGTGCTGTTTTCTTTTCTTTACTTACTCAACTGTTCCAATTCTCATATTTTTTTAAGGTTTCTGAATATTTATTTAAAAGACAGTAGTAAACCTACTATCTGTTCAAACATGATGTTCCAAGGACTGCCCGCCTTCCTGCCCCCCAGAGATAATGAGGAGGAAGAAAAATCTCCTATCAAAAGCCACTGCTTCCTACCCTCCAGTTCAACCCAGGTTTAGGCTCTTCCTGCATTGGTTTTTCCATGAGAATCTCATTCTCCACCCAGCTTTGCTTTAGACAGATAAAGGGAAATAGTTTATATGTATAAAATATTAATGTCATGCAGATAGTATGTCATTTTGGAATATACTATCATCGGTATACTATATGTTATCTACTTATTATTCAAGTTTTACTTAGTGCTCATTATATCATCAACATAACTGTTAAGATGGGCAAGTTCTTTTTTGGGGGGACAACTGCCACAACTCTTGAAGTAAATCTGGAGAATTTTCCAAACGTTGACAGAGATCAATTCTCCTCTAAATTTTTCATTTTGAAGCACATGGTTATTTCATTCTCTCCTCTCTTTTAATCCCAATTCCACCACCTCTGTTTCTTTCTTTATATTTTGTTCCCACTGGCTTCATTTTTACAATTTATCTCCAATCGATTTTTGTGTTCCCACTAACTCCATTTGTAACATTTGTCTCTCATCAGCTTCACCCATTTTGTTCCTTTCTTCATTCTTTGTTCTCTATTGCTCCATTTGTAACAAGGTCTCCACTCAATTTCACCAACTCTTATCAACTCAGACTGCACATGTGTTAGTCTGTGTCTCACTGCTAATAAAGACATATCTGAGACTGAGTAATTTATAAAGGAAAGAGGTTTAATTGACTCACAGTTCAGTATGGCTGAAGGAGGACTCGGGAAACTTACGATTATAGCAGAAGGGGAAGCAAACATGTACTCCTTCACATGACAGCAGGAAGGAGAAGAATGAGAGCTGAGCAAAGGGGGAAGCCCCTTATGAAACCATCAGATCTTGTGAGAACTTACTCACTTTCACAAGAATAGCATGGGGGAAACCACCCCCATGATTCAATTACATCCCACCAGGTCCTTTCCATGACACATGAAGATTATGAGAACTATAATTCAAGATGAGATTTGGGTAGGGACACAGCCAAACCATATTATTCCACCCCTAACTCTCCCAAATCTCATATCCTCACATTTCAAAACATAATTATGCCCTTCCAACAATCCCCCAAAGGCTCAGCTCATCCTAGCATTAACTTAAACGTCCAAGTCCAAAGTCTAATCTGAGACAAGTCCCTTCCACCTATAAGCCTGTAAAATCAAAAGCAAGTTACCTACTTCCTAGACACAATGAGGGTACAGGCATTATGTAAATACACCCATTTCAAATAGAAGAAATTGGCCAAAACAAAGGGGCTACAGGCACTCATACAAGTCTGAAATCCAGTAGGGTAGTCATTAAACCTTAAAGTTCAAAAGTGATTGCCTTTGATTCCATGTCTCACATCCAGGGCATGCTGATACAAGAGGAGGGCTCCCATGGCCTTGGGCAGCTCTATTCCTGTGGCTTTGTCGGGTACAACCCCACTCAGGCTAGCATTAAGTATCTGCAGCTTTTCCAGGTGCATGGTGCAAGCTGTTGGTGGATCTACCATTCTGGGATCTGAAAGATGGTGGCCCTCTTCTCACAGCTCCACTAGGCAGTGCCATAGTGGGGACTCTGTGTAAGGGCTGCCACCCCACACCTCCCTTTTGCACTGCTCTAGCAGAGGTTCTCCATGAGGGCTTCAACTTTGCAGCAGACTTCTGCCTGGACATTCAGGCATTTCTATGCATGCTCTGAAATCTAGGCGGAGGTTCCCAAACCTCAGTTCTTGACTTCTGTGCACCTGCAGGCCCAACACCACATGTAAACCACCAAGGTTTGAGGTTTGCACCCTCTGAAGCAATGACCTGAGCTGTACATTGGTTCCTTTTAGCCATAGCTGGAGCTGAAGCAGCTGGGATGCAAGCCACCATGTCCTGAGGCTGTATAGAGCAGGGAGAACCTAGGCCCAGGCTACAAAACCATTTTTTTCCTTCTAGGCCTCAGGGCCTGTGATGGGAAGTGCTACCACCACGATCTCTGACATGTCCTGAAGATATTTTCCACACTGTCTTGGTGATTAACATTGGGGTCCTCATTAGTTATGCAAATTTCTGAAGCTGGTGTAAATTTCTCCCCAGAACATGGGGTTTTCTCTTCTATCCTATCATCAGGCTGCAAATTTTCCAAACTTTTATGCTCTGCCTCCTCTTAAATGCTTTGCCACTTAGAAATTTTTTGCATCAGATACCGTAAATCATTTCTCTCAAGTTCAAAGTTCCATAGCGGTCTAGAGCAGGGACAAAATGTCACCTGTCTCATTGCATAGCAAGAGGGACCTTTACTCCAGTTCCCAACAAGTTCCTCATCTCCATCTGAGAGGAGAAGCATTTGGTCAAAGCCATTCAACAAGTCTCAGAAGTTCTAAACTTTCCCACATCTTCTTTCTTGTCTTCTGAGCCTTCCAAACTGTTCCAACCTCTGCCTGTTAGCCAGTTCCAAAGTCACTTCCACATTTTCAGATATCTTTACAGCAGCACCCCACTCTCTGCAGTACCAATTTCCTGTATTAGTCCGTTCTCATGCTGCTAATGAAGACATACCTGAGACTGGGTAATTTATAAAGGAAAGATGCTTAATTGACTCATAGTTCAGCATGGCTGAGAGAGGCCTCAGGAAACTTACGATCATGACAGAAGGGGAAGCAAACACATCCTTCCCATGGCAGCAGGAAGGAGAAGAATGAGAGCTGAGCAAAGGGGGGAAGCCCTTCATGAAACCATCAGATCTTGTGAGAACTTACTATCATGAGAATAGCTTGGGGAAAATTGTCTCCATGATTTAATGATCTCTCATTGGGTCCCTCCCATGACACATGGAGATTATGGGACATCTATTTTCTCTCCACTCTTTAGAATCAAACCTGCCTTATTTCAAAATGCACATCTGCACTGCCCAGTTACTCCCTTCTCTGATTTGAGATCCTACAGTTATTTCTGAATACAGAATATCTCAACCAAATTTTAAAGTGCTTTGCCATGTAAACCATGAACTCCTCAGGGAGAAAGAGGATTTTCTTTCAGAATCAAACATCCTATCTTCTTTGAACTGCACTGAGTGCAAGCACACATCTTACATTCAGGATAATGAGACAATTAGCAAATAGCATACACAAAGAGTAACATGTTCCAGTGGGATTTCAGCCAGTAACATCAGTGCCTACAGCTTCTGGTTCAGCCCTCATAGATAGCTGAGGACCTGCATGCCACATGGGAAGAGTTGACCCTATTCTCCTCAAGAGCAATCTGCAATCATAAGCAACAACCACAGTGAAAACTAGAAGGCTGTAAGAAGACACACTCTTAGTTAGAAATCTACCTGGACAAGAGGAGCCATGGAATTTAGGCCGTGCCCTGTTACTCCCTTCTCTGACTTGAGACCCTACAGTTATTTCTGAATGCAGAATACCTCACCCAATTTTTAAAGTATTTTGCCATGTAAACCATGAACTCCTTAGGGAGGAAGATGATTTCCTCTTTACTTGTAAGTATGATGTAGGAGAATAAGCATGGACTCTTTGGGATCCAATAAAACTGGTTTTGAAACATGGCTCTGCCACTTAGTCTGTGAGTGAGCCTGACCAAGTTGTCTGCCTTTTGTGAGCCTTACATTCATCAGCTGGAAAATATAAAGGACAATGATGGAACCATGGAAATATTTACGTTTCTGACATAAGTTACACCCTTTATAGATCTTCCAAACTAGACGTTATATATATACAGTTTTAATTTTAAAAAGTTTTAAAGATCAGCAATCATTAGGCAATAAGGGACAAATCATCTTGAGGACTTCAGCTACATTCCCTGAGGAGTCCTCGCCTGTCTCAGGATGTCCTGCATCATCACCAGCTTCAAGTAGGGAGCTCTTATAATGAGTCCTGCCCTGTGAAAATTTGATTAGGCCTAGAATTGAATCAGGATTCTGTATTTCGATAAGTACTCTCATGGTGATGATAATCAACAAGATTTAGGAATCACCAATCTCCCTGTAGAACAAACTGGGGATTCCTAGGAGTTTAACCAAGTCATTTTCCCTTACCCTCAAGCTGCTAAAACAAGAGAACCCTCTACATGAGACTGCTTCACATACTTCTGTGTATGTTAGGAAAAACAGACTCCAATTAAGGGTTCTCTGAGATCGAGAAGTTCCATGGAACTGTATAAGGCTTCCTCCTTGTCTTCATAAGTTTGCTTTCTAACAAGAGCTAAAAGTGAATTATTTTCACTCAGGTAAGTGAACTGAATGCTCAGCCCAGGTCTAGTGTCATATTAGAATCTTAGAGGAATATTGGGAGTCACTTTCATGAAGACGACATTCAAGCTTACTGCCCAAGATCCACAACACATCCCCTCGCAACTGAGGCTGGGGGTAGAAATAGTTAAAATGTTTGCCAATCACTTTCCAAGTGAGACTATTTTCAAAGCATAATCCAGCCCATAAAAGTTCTGGGTACCTGGTCAGCCTTTCATTAAGGAAACACACAAAATGTGAGTGCTCCAGCTAAGTAGTGAGACTTGGCCTTTAAGGACCTGGTTTGGACTTGAAACAGAGAAGCCAAGAAACAGAGAAGCCAAAAAGCTGGAATTCAGGACCCAAGGATATGTTTGTTACCTGCAAATTGTATTCTTTTGCCCAGTTTCACATCAGGATTTCCATCAAAGTCCCTGGAGATTACTTAATTTTGTAATGGAAATATACTTTTCTATTCTTTCACACCATAGTACCTTTCTTTTCTTCCAAATATCAAATAAATAAAGTATTAAAAGATGCTAAATCCCATAGGACAATTTTAAAATGAGGAATTGTTTTAGCCTGAGGGTTAAAGGAGGCAGCAAATGGACTCAATGTGAGGATTTGATGATTCTCCAGCTAGAAAACTCAAATCAGAATTTACTTGGTGTTGGATTCAGCCCTCTCACTTTGCCATATCCCCCTGGGCTCCACTCCCCCTTCTCTCTTCTGAGCAGAGGAGAAGCTGACAGCTTAAACAAAACCCGGGGGAACAAAGGACGCTTCTAGGAGATGAGCTGTGGCTGCCCCTCGCCCCAGCCTCACCCCAGTCTCCTGCCCCCTAACCCTGAGTTTCAGGCAAGGGTGATTTCATCCTAATAACTGAAGTCTTTGGATAATGAACACTAACTCTTTAGCCCTCATTTTAAAAAATCTACCATTAATATAGAGTGACACTGAATTCCCTGGTAATCGGATTAGGGTATATTGCTCAAACTGTCATTCAGAGCTGAAGCCCCTTTATCTCTTTGCTGATAGGAAGCTAAGCTTCTTGACTCACTTTGCTGCTGTCTCTTTGGAGTCATCAAGAATCTGACTTCTTCAAGCCAACAATTTTATTTGCTTAATCTTGGGTGAAGAGATTAGGGATTTAGAGAAGATTTTTCAACATCCCTGCCATTCCTAAGAAGAAGACAGATTCCTCCTCCTCAATCCTTTCTCCCTCTGACCCACACACACACACACACACACACACACACACACACACACACACATATCGTACAAGCAGCCAAAACACACAACTTGACACAGAGATACAACACATACACACCCAACACACACCCAACACAACACACCTACCCAACACACACAGCAAAACACACAGTAATATAACCCACAGACACCAAAGACAAATTCAACACACACACACATACACACACCTAACATGATACAAGCAGACAACACATACAAAAGACACAGTGCTACAACACATACACTCCCTACACACACACAACAAAATACATACAACACAATGCACATACCCATGCACAGCATGCACAACAAAACATCACAACACACAGAGATACAGAACACACACACTAATCACACAGATACAACACACACAAAAGCACACATTTGCATACACACAATTCAGGAGAAGAAGAGAAATTCAAGCCTTCTGGTTGTCACATGAAAAGGTGGTATTTCCATGGACTCAGAAGAGCAATTCTCAAACTTTGGGAGGCCGTTGAGATGACCTGGCTAAAATGATACATCTTTGTTGCAGGACTTGTGAACAATTAGGATGCTTATGCCTAGAAACTCTGTCAGAGGTTGGCTCTAATCACAGCCTGGCAGCTTTCAGCAGGAGATCCCCAAGTGGTTCGAGTGAAAAGAAAAAAAAAAGTGCAAAACTTTCTATCACCAGCACTGATCAGTAACACTTAGCAAACTCTCTGATGTTCACAAGCCCTCAGTGCCCATTTTGCACCAGGACACAGAGTTCTCAGTCACAACCAGGCTTTCTAGCTCCCCCTCAACTTCCATCCAGTGCCAAATAAGATAACCACAGAAAGAAAAACAGAATTCCCATCTAACGTCTAACTTGAGGACCAAAAGTAAACAAACAAACAAAAACCCTTTCAATCCACACTACAGGTGTCTCAGAATAGAAAAACCAGGATGCTTAGGACTCCAAAAGACAAATACAAAAACATGAGAATGTCATTCTTCTAACTCCCCTTATTCAACTGAATAGCCATGTGACCTTGCATAAGTCACTTGTCCTCTCTAGAACCGAAATTTCCTTATTTCTACCATGGGGATCATGACAGATTTATATCTGCTTTGCCCTTCTCATGAAGTTGTCTGAGGGTCAAATGACATACATGCATAAAAAACTCTGCATACTAATAAAGACTGATCATCAGTGACTCACACAGATCACTGCTGTAATCACTGGAAGAGTCTAGAAAAGCAAAGGTTAAATAGATGCTGGATGGCTACCTTCAAATATTTAATTGGTTATGTGGAAATGGCAATGCATTTGTCTTGTGTATGTTCAGGAAAGAGCTAGTACCCATCTTCAAAATTCCAAAGAGGTGGACTGCAATTCATCTCATCTCAACTCAATTCCATAGGCACTTACTGAGTACATTGGACATGGCATTCTGCCAGGTGCTCACCTGCTTTTAAGGGGTATGCACAAACAGAAATCATGGAGATGAGCTGGCCTTGAGTTAGATATAAATGATGTGTAGGACTTAACCAGGAATACATGGAGTAAAGGGTATGCCATCAAAGGGGGTGGTATCAAGAAAGGTACACGGTGAGGAAGTGCCAGCTGGACTTGGAGAACAGTGACTACTCTTTGTGGAACATCAGAGGGTACAGGAGGCGATGGCAGAGGATCTGGGGAGGATACTGGCCAGATTAGCTGAGCTATGGCTGTGGAAGGCCTTGTACATCATGCTAAGGGTTTAATTCTGCAGTCAGTGAGAGTGACTCGAAGTTTTTAGGCAATGGAGCAATAAGATCCATCAAGATTTAGGTTGTAGAAAAATATTTATCACCTGTCCCCTGATAAACGTTGAAGATATAAACATGAAGACAGTACGGTGCCTACAGAGGCAGAACCAAATCCGCTCTCTGCTCTGCAACCCCATGCCCAACTGTGAGGGTCATCCCCCTAAAACCTCACAGGAGGAAAATCTGGGATATCTTAACTTAAGACCTTCAAATAGAGTAGGGGGACCACAGTCACAGATGAGCTCATGAAAGCTCTTATTAATATGTTTATGTTCATAATTATGAAGGCTCTTCACCATATATGAACATTACCAATGGCATTTCTCTGAAATGCATAAAATTAGTTTCCGTTCATATTTGATGCTTACTAACACATCTGTTGAGACGCTTGTAAATCTATTGTGCCTTGTTGCTGACAGAATGCACACACAGTTGCCACTTCCCCCTCAGAACTGGTCTTGCATGTAAATGTTCAGTAACTTCACATTTACGGCCCAGAGTTGCAGGCCCCCTCTTCCCTTGACTTCCTGTCTCTGCGACTCAGAGTAGGGCAGTTTGATATGCTGAATACATAAACACACATTAACCAATGCCAGGTAAGATTTTCCACCCACTTCCCCCAATTTGCAGGGTTGTATCCCCCCAAGCCTTGCTCTAAATAATGTTTGCCCCACCTGCACTGCCAACTTGTCACGTACTCCTCAGCAACCTTTTGTTTTAAAGATGTAAGAAAACAGTTCTGAAGTTCCGGCTTGCTTTCCTTCAACTTCCCTTGTCTCTCCACCTTCATTGTCAAAGTCTCTACGTTGCTCTGCTATCTATTCCACCTACTGCTCTTGTATTTGAGGGAAAACTGATTTTTATATACTAGAATTTCAAATAAGGACTCAAAATGGCAATGCAAATGTGACTGACCGAAGTACTATGGAAAACTATTCTTGTAGAGGAGGCAGTGAGTAATAGCTAAAGTATCTTATCCACTAGGATGTTTTCAACTTCAAGAAACAAAATCCTTGACTAAAGGTGGCTGCAATGATATTCTCTTCCAAAACACAATGTCCAGAGGGAAATGGCTGAAGGCTTGGTGCAGTGGGCCAGCCATGTGTTCACGGACCACTGGCTCCTTCCCTCTTTCTTTTCATCAGCGTATTGACTTGGTCCTTAGGCTTAATTGCTCATATTAGCTTCAAGCATCACATCTTTACACAAAGACACTTGAAATCAACAAGAAGGGCCATATCTTTTTGTGCATCTCTGTAATTCACATCCCAGAAGATCTCCCTTTGATACCATTGACTGACATTAAATTATATGCCCAAACCCCAGATGCAAAGAAGGCTCCAGAAACAAATATGTGGTATGATCAGCCTTTATGACAGGGGAATCTCAGTCATGTGCAGACAACCAACAGCAGTGTGATCAACTCACTCATCCTGATTTGCCTAGGACTTTCCTAGTTTTACAATGGAAAGTTCCACATTCTGGGAAACCCCCTCAGAACTGTGCAAACTGGATGGCTGGCTACCCATGAGTTATACTGATCATGTGTAGTACGATGGAGGAGTGCAGCAGGTGGCAATGACGTGGCCATAGTTTCAGGAAGGGGCTCAAGTACTGTAAGTGGCATTTGGGAGGGACGGGAGGAGAACTGCATGAACTATCCTAAAGTGGAATGCACAGACCATAACTAGCATGTGGATGCGAAGGAGAGTCAAGAGTCACTGATGACTCTGGTCGTCCTGCCTTAAGTAATAAAAGCACCCATTTATTATTTCACAGGTCCATGGGTCAGGAGTCCAGGCATGGTGTGATTCAGCTGCATCTTCTGCTCAGAGTTCCACAAGGCAGAAAGGGTACAAACGCCTTTGAATTATTGGCAGAATTTTGCTTCTGGCTCTTGTGGGACTGAGTCCCAGATTCCTTGGCACGTGATACTTTTCATCTTTAAGCCACTAACAGCACATCCTTTTCTTGCCATGAATCTCTGACTTTCCCGTATGCTACCAGCTGGAGAAAGAGCTCTGCTTTCAAGGCCTTGTGCGATTAGATTAGGCCTGTCCAATAATTCAGAAAAAAAGTTAGCTAATTAGCAACCTCAATTACATCTGCAAAGTCCCTTTTACCATGTAATATAACTTATTCACAGGAATAACACCCAGGACCTGGGATCACTGGGGCCAAATTTTGCCTAACACAAATGACTAGAAAGGGCTATAAAAGTGTGTGTGTGTGTGTGTGTGTGTGTGTGTGTGTGTGTGTGTGTGTGTCCCCACTCATTTTTTTTATTATTTAATTATTTATTTATTTTTGACCTTTAGTCTAGGTTTGGGGGTCCATATGAAGGGTTGTTACATAGGTAAACGTGTGTCATGGCGATTGTTCTACACACTGTTTCATCACCCAGATGTTAAACCCCGTACCCATAGTTAATCTTCTCTGCTCCTTTTTCTCCCCTCTCCCTCCTCCCTCAAGTAGACCCCAGTGTCTGTTGCTCCCCCTCTTTATGTTTATGTGTTCTTATAATTCAGCTCCCACTTGTAAGTGAAAACATGCGGACTTGGTTTTTAGTTTCTGCACTAGTTTGCTAAGGTAATGACCTCCAGCTCAACCCATATTCCTGCCAAAGACACGATCTTGTTATTTTTATGGCTGCATAATATTACATGGAGTACATGTCCACATTTGCTTTATCCAATCTACCATTGATGGGCATTTAGGTTGATTCCATGTCTTTGCTATTGTGAATAGTTCTGCAATGAACATTTGCGTACATGTATCTTTATAGCAGAATGATTTTTATTCCTCAGGGTATGTACCCAGTAATGGGATTGCTGGGTTAAATGGTAGTTCTGCTTTTAGATCTTTGAAGAATTGCCATACTGCTTTCCACAAAACTAATTGAACTAGATGAATTAATATGCACTCCCACCAACAGTGTAAAAGTGTTCCTTTTTTCTCCATAACCTTGCCAGCCTCTGTTATTTCTGGACTTTTTAATAATAGCCATTTATTTTTTATTGCATTTTAGGTTTTGGGGTACATGTGAAGAACATGCAAGATTGTTGCATAGGTACACACATGGCAGTGTGATTTGCTGCCTTCCTCCCCATTGCCTATATCTGGCATTTCTCCCCATGCTATCTCTCCCCCAACTCCCCACCCCCTGCTGTCCCTCCCCGTTTCCCCCCGACAGACCCCAGTGTGTGATGCTCCCCCTCCCTGTGTCCATGTGTTCTCATTGTTCAACACCCGCCTATGAGTGAGAACATGCAGTGTTTGATTTTCTGTTCTTGTGTCAGTTTGCTGAGAATGATGGTTTCCAGGTTCATCCACGTCCCTATAAAGGACACGAACTCATCGTTTTTGATGGCTGCATAATATTCCATGGTGTATAGGTGCCACATTTTCCCTGTCCAGTCTATCATCGATGGGCATTTGAGTTGGTTCCAGGTCTTTCCTATTGTCAACAGTGCTGCAATGAACATTCGTGTGCCTGTGTCCTTATAGTAGAACGATTTATAATCCTTTGGATATATACCCAGTAATGGGATTACTGGGTCAAATGGAATTTGTTTCTAGGTCCTTGAGGAATCGCCATACTGTCTTCCACAATGGTTGAACTAACTTACACTCTCACCAACAGTGTAAAAGTGTTCCTATTTCTCCACATCCTCTCCAGCATCTGTTGTCTCCAGATTTTTTAATGATCGCCATTCTAACTGGCATGAGATGGTATCTTAATGTAGTTTTGATTTGCATTTCTGTAGCGACCAGTGATGATGAGCATTTTTTCATATGTTTGTTGGCCTCATGTATGTCTTCTTTTGTAAAGTGTCTGTTCATATCCTTTGCCCACTTTTGAATGGACTTGTTTGTTTTTTCTTGTAAATCTGTTTTAGTTCTTCGTAGATTCTGGATATCAGCCCTTTGTCAGATGGGTAGACTGCAAAAATTTTTTCCCATTCTGTTGGTTGCTGATTCACTCTGATGACTGTTTCTTTTGCCATGCAGAAGCTGTGGAGTTTGATTAGGTCCCATTTGTCTATTTTGGCTTTTGTTGCCAATGCTTTTGGTGTTTTGGTCATGAAGTCCTTGCCTATGCCTATGTCCTGAATGGTTTTGCCTAGATTTTCTTCTAGGGTTTTTATGGTGTTAGGTCTTATGTTTAAGTCTTTAATCCATCTGGAGTTAATTTTAGTGTAAGGTGTCAGGAAGGGGTCCAGTTTCTGCTTTCTGCACATGGCTAGCCAGTTTTCCCAACACCATTTATTAAACAAGGAATCCTTTCCCCCATTGCTTGTTTTTGTCTGGTTTGTCAAAGATCGGATGGTTGTAGATGTGTTCTGTTGCCTCCAAGGCCTCTGTTCTGTTCCATTGGTCTATATGTCTGTTTTGGTATCAGTACCATGCTGTTTTGATTACTGTAACTTTGTAGTATAGTTTGAAGTCTGGGAGTGTGATGCCTCCTGCTTTCTTCTTTTTGCTTAGAATTGACTTGGCTATGCAGGCTCTCTTTTGGTTCCATATGAAATTTAAGGTGGTTTTTTCCAGTTCTGTGAAGGTCATTGGTAGCTTGATGGGGGATAGCGTTGAATCTGTAAATTACTTTGGGCAGTATGGCCATTTTCACGATACTGGTTCTTCCTAACCATGAACATGGAATGTTTCTCCATCTGTTTGTGTCCTCTTTTATTTCGTTGAGCAGTGGTTTGTAGTTCCTTGAAGAGGTCCTTTACGTTCCTTGTTAGTTTTATTCCTAGGTATTTCATTCTCTTTGTAGCAACTTTGAATGGCAGTTTATTCTTGATTTGGCTCTCTTTAAGTCTGTTATTGGTGTATAGGAATGCTTGTAATTTTTGCACATTGATTTTGTATCCTGAGACTATGCTGAAGTTGCTTATCAGTTTCAGGAGATTTTGGGCTGAGACGATGGGGTATTCTAGATATACAATCAGGTCATCTGCAAATAGAGACAATTTGACTTCTTCCTTTCCTATTAGAATACCCTTTATTTCTTTTTCTTGCCTGATTCCTCTGGCTAGAACTTCCAATACCATATTGAATAGGAGTTGTGAGAGAGGGCATCCTTGTCTAGTGCCAGATTTCAAAGGGAATGCTTCCAGTTTTTGCCCATTCAGTATGAGATTGGCTGTTGGTTTGTCCTAAATAGCTTTATTTTGAGATACGTTCTGTTAATACCTAGTTTATTGAGGGTTTTTAGTATAAAGGACTGTTGAATTTTGTCAAAGGTCTTCTCTGCATCAATTGAGATAATCATGTGGTTTTTGTCTTTGGTTCTGTTTATGTGATGAATTATGTTTACAGACTTGCGTAGGTTGAACTAGCCTTGCATCCCTGGGATGAAGCCTACTTGATCATGGTGGATAAGCTTTTTGATGCGCTGTTGCAATTGGTTTGTCAGTATTTTATTGAAGATTTTTGCATCTATGTTCATCATGGATATTGGCCTGAAGTTTTCTTTTTCTTGCTGAGTCTCTGCCGGGTTTTGGTATCAGCATGATGTTGGTCTCATAAAATGATTTGGGAAGGATTCCCTCTTTTGGATTGTTTGGAATAGTTTCAGAAGGAATGGTACCAGTTCCTCTTTGTATGTCTGGTAGAATTCAGCTGTGAACCCATCTGAACCTGGGCTTTTTTTGGGTGGTAGGCTCTTAATTGCTGCCTCAACTTCAGACCTTGTCATTGGTCTATTCAGGGTTTCGACTTCTTTCTGGTTTAGGCTTGGAAGGATGCAAGTGTCCAGGAGTTTATCCATTTCTTCCAGGTTTACTAGTTTATGTGCATAGAGTTGTTGTAATAATCTCTGATGATGGTTTGAATTTCTGTGGAATCTGTGGTAATATCCCCTTATCGTTTTTATTGCACCTATTTGATTATTCTCTCTTTTCTTTTTTATTAATCTGGCTAGTGGTCTATCTATGTTGTTGATCTTTTCGAAAAACCAGCTGCTGGATTTATTGATTTTTTTGAAGGGTTTTTTGTGTCTCTATCTCCTTCAGTTCTGCTCTGGTCTTAGTTATTTCTTGTCTTCTGCTAGGTTTTGAGTGTTTTTGATCTTCCTCTTCTAGCTCTTTCAATTTTGACAATAGGGTGTCAATTTTAGATCTCTCCTTGCTTCTCATGTGGGCATTTATTGCTATATATTTTCCTCTAGAGACTGCTTTAAATGTGTCCCAGAAATTCTGGTATGTTGTGTCTTCATTCTCGTTGGTTTCGAAGAACATCTTTATTTCTGCCTTCATTTCATTGTTTATCCAGTCAACATTCAAGAGTCAGTTGTTCAGTTTCCATGAAGCTGTGTGGTTCTGAGTTAGTTTCTGAATTCTGAGTTCTAACTTGATTGCACTGTGGTCTGAGAGACTGTTTGTTATGATTTCTGTTCTTTTGCATTTGCTGAGGAGTGATTTACTTCCAATTATGTGGTCAATTTTAGAGTAGGTGTGATGTGGTGCTGA
Source organism: Ateles fusciceps (assembly GCA_036589455.1). Lineage (NCBI taxonomy): Eukaryota > Metazoa > Chordata > Mammalia > Primates > Atelidae > Ateles > Ateles fusciceps. The sequence continues at coordinate 2,336,633 of JAZHEH010000284.1, forward strand.
GAAGAATGTATATTCTGTGGATTTGGGGTGGAGAGTTCTGTAAATGTCTATTAGGTTTGCTTGGTCCAGTTCTGAGTTCAAGTCCTGGATATGCTTGTTAATTTTCTGTTTCATTGATCTGTCTAATATGGACAATGGGGTGTTAACGTCTCCCACTATTATTGTGTGGGAGTCTAAGTCTCTTTGTAAGTCATTAAGAACTTGCCTTATGTATCTGGGTGCTCCTGTATTGGGTGCGTATATATTTAGGATCGTTAGCCCTTCTTGTTGCATTGATCCTTTTACCATTATGTAATGTCCTTCTTTGTCTCTTTTGATCTTTGTTGGTTTAAAGTCTATTTTATCAGAGATGAGAATTGCAACTCCTGCTTTTTTTTGCTCTCCATTTGCTTGGTGAATCTTCCTCCATCCCTTTATTTTGAGCCTTTGTGTATCCTTGCATGTGAGATGGGTTTCCGGGATACAGCACACCGATGGGTTTTGGCTTTTTATCCAATTTGCCAGTCTGTGTCTTTTGATTGGGGCATTTAGCCTATTTACATTTAGGGTTAATATTGTTATGTGTGAATTTGATCCTGCCATTTTTGATGCTAGCTGGCTGTTTTGCCCGTTAGTTGATGCAGTTTCTTCATTGTGTTGATGCTCTTTACCATTTGGTATGTTTTTGGAGTGGCTGGTACTGGTTGTTCCTTTCTATGTTTAGTGCCTCTTTCAGGAGCTCTTGTAAAGCAGGCCTGGTGGAGATGAAATCTCTGAGTACTTGCTTGTTCGTAAAGGATTTTGTTTTTCCTTCACTTACGAAGCTTAGTTTGGCTGGATATGAAATTCTGGGTTGAAAGTTCTTTTCTTTATGATGTTGAATATTGGCCCCCACTCTCTTCTGGCTTGTAGGGTTTCTGCTGAGAGATCTGCTGTGAGACTGATGGGCTTCCCTTTGTGGGTAACCCGACCTTTCTCTCTGGCTGGCCTTACCATTTTCTCCTTCATTTCAACCCTGGTGAATCTGAAGATTATGTGCCTTGGGGTTGCTCTTCTTGAGGAATATCTTTGTGGTGTTCTCTGTATTTCCTGGACTTGAATATTGGCCTGCCTTGCTAGGTTGGGGGAAGTTTTCCTGGATAATATCCTGAAGAGTATTTTCCAGCTTGGATTCATTCTCTCCATCACATTCAGGTATACCTGTCAAATGCAGATTAGGCCTTTTCACATAATCCCATATTTCTTGAAGACTTTGCTCATTCCTTTTTACCATTTTTTCTCTACTCTTGCCTTCTTGTTTTATTTCATTGAGTTGATCTTCGACCTCTGATATCCTTTCTTCTGCTTGATCAGTTCGGCTGTTGAAACTTGTGTATGCTTCACGAAGTTCTCATGTTGTGTTTTTCAGCTCCATCAATTCACTTATATTCCTCTCTAAGTTGTTTATTCTCATTAGTATTTCATCAAATCTTTTTCAAGGTTCTTAGTTTCTTTGCATTAGGTTAGAATATGTTCTTTAGCTCACAGAAGTTTCTTATTACCCACCTTCTGAAGCCTGATTCTGTCAATTCATCACACTCATTCTCCATCCAGCCTTGATCCAAGATGGCCGATTAGGAGCAGCTCAGGATTGCAGCTCCCAGTGAAAGTGCGGAGGGTGAGTGGACGCCGCATTTCCAGACAGATTTTTATTGCCCACAGACCAGGCGATTCCCAGGTGGAGGAGCCCCACAGGTCGCCAATGTGGCTGGTTTGGCCGGTATGACTGTTTTGGCCAGCGCGGCTGTTTTCACCAGTGCGGCTATTTTGCCAGCTCCCCAGCCTGGCAGTTTTCTGTATAAAATACATGGGTCCAGGCACCATTTTAGCTGGCGATTGGAGCTCTGGGAAGGCAGAGTCACCCATTCATCTGATTAAAAAGGGAACTGAAACAGGGAGCCAGGCCAGGAGATTCCCGGGCAAAAAAAGTGCCACGAATCTCAGCACTGCTGTTTCAGCTGGTGCAGTGGGTCACCACACGGGAAATCACACAGATCCCGGAGCCTCTTCAACAGGGACTGGAACACCTGGGAGACAGCTGACCGTTCAACTAAAAAAAAAAAATAGGCTCTGAGGTAGGGAGCCAGGTGATCAGGCTCGGCTGGTCCCACCCCCCACAAAAAAACAGCAATTGGAAATGCTCTGGATTTAGAGTTTCACAGCAAGCACAGTTCAACCCAGATGGTCCATCTCCGTGGGGGGAGGGGCGTCCGCCATTACCAAGGCAGTCCACCACTACGGAGGTAGTTTGCCATTGCTGAGTCAGCCCACCAATACAGAGAGAGTCCACCATTATAGAGGTGGGCCGCCATTGCCAAGGCAGTTCTAACTACACCCGTATAAACAGCAGTGCAGGGAAGTTCACACGGCAGCTAGGCGGAGCCCACAGCAGCTCAGCAAAGCCTCTGCAGGCAGACGGTGACTAGGCTGCCTCCTCGCTGGGCAGCCCTGAAAAAAAGGCAGCAGCACAAGGGAAACTCATAAATAAATAAAGCCCTAACTCCCCGGGACAGAGCACCTGGGAAAAAAAAAGGGGATTATGAGTTCTGCTGCAGCAGACTTAAACGTACCTGCCCAGCAGCTCTGAATGAACAACGGAACTCACAGCTCAGCACTTGAGCTCCTATAAAGGACAGACTGTCTCCTCAAGCAGGTCCCTGACCCCCGTATATCCAAAGAGTCACCTCATAAAGGAGAGCTCAGACAGCCATTTGGCGGGTATGCTTTTGGGACAAAGATAGCAGAAGAAGAAACTGGCAGCAAGTGATCCCCCAGACAAACAGAGCCTGGAGTGGACCTCAGCAGTCCTACAGCAGAGGGGCCAGACTGTTAGAAGGAGAACTAAGAAACAGAAAGAAATAACTTCATCATCAACAAACTGGATGTCCACTCAGAGACCCAATCTGAAAGCCAACAACTACAAAGACGACAGGTGGATAAATCCACAAAGATGGGAAGAAACCAGTGCAAAAAGGATGAAAACACCTGAAACCAGAATGCCTCTCCTCCTACAAGGGATCACAACTCCTCACCAGCAAGGGAATAATAGCCATTTTGACTGGTGTGAGATGGTATCTCACTGTGGTTTTGATTTTCATTTCTCTAATGATCAGTTATATTAAGCTTTTTTTCTATGCTTGTTGACCTCATATATGTCTTCTTTTGAGAAGTGTCTGTTCATGTCCTTTGCCCACTTTTTAATGGGGTTGTTTTTCTCTTGTAAATTTGTTTAAGTTTCTTATAGATGCTGGATATTAGACCTTTGTCAGATGCATAGTTTGCAAAAATTTTCTCCCATTCTGTAGGTTGTCTGTTTACTCTGTTGGTAGTTTCCTTTGCTATACAGAAGCTCTTGAGTTTAATTAGATCCCACTTGTCAATTTTTGCTTTTGTTGCAATTGCTTTTGGTCTCTTTGTCATGAAATCTTTGCCAGTCCCTATGAATGACTAGAAAGTTATTAGTGACATTTTGCCACAGCAAAAAAGGAAGAGATATTTAACGATAAAAATTAACCTACAGGCCAGGCGCAGTAGCTCTTGGCTGTAATCCCGGCACTTTGGGAGGCCGAGGTGGGTGGATTATGAGGTCAAGAGATCAAGCCCATCCTGGCTAACATGGTGAAACACTGTCTCTACTAAAAAATACAAAAATTAGCTGGGCGTGATGGCACGCACCTGTAGTCCCAGCTACTCGGGAGGCTGAGGCAGGAGAATTGCTTGAACCCAGGAGGCAGAGGTTGCAGCAAGCCGAGATTACGCCACTGCACTCCAGCCTGGTGACAGAGCTGCACTCTGTCTCAAAAAAAAAAAAAAAAAAAAAAAAAAAATCAGCCTACAATTAGATGGTCTGTCTTAGGAAGCATTGAGACCTCAACCCAGGAGATAATTTAGAGCCATCTGTAATGTTCTTAAGGAAATTCCTGCACTGAGGAAAGATGAGACTGGATGATTCATAAGGTTTCCTCCAGCTCTAAGATCCTACAATTCCAGTTTTCCAGCTTGCTTTAGTCTTGCCAAGTGGAAGAAAATACGGTATGTTTGATTAATGAAAAGACAGAATTTTTCAGAAAATGACCAAACCCTTCCAATACAGATGTTTTGACTTCCTGTGCAAATGGCTTGCAGTGAAACTTGAAAGCAGGGACTTGCAGAAATCAACCTTTCCTTTCACATTTCATGGAATTACTGGTTCTGAAAAACAAAGCCTTAAGACACTTAGAGATTCCTAACGTTGGCCCTCTTAGGCCAGACACCAAGTGATTGGACAATATTATGAAACACTTCCTTGGAAGTGGCAGCTAGGATATCTCACCAAGCCATAGTTTTAGAGAACTTTCCCCTTTAGGTGTCAGCCAAAGTACAGAAAGTGGAAACAGACAGTGTAGCCCACCCTGAGACCAGGCTTTTACTGGGGGTAAGTGAAGAGGCGTGGTTGCAGACTGGATGGAGCTCTAAGGAGCAGACACCAGGGCTTGTAAAATTTTGCTTTGAGAAAAAAAAAATCCCCTTGGCTCCAGAATTCTATCAAAGTGAGAATTTAAATAAAATATCTTCTTCAGATATTAAGCAAACACTAATACCGAAGCTAGGCCCAAGACAAGATAAGGAAAAACATGACTTAGATTATTTAGTCTGAAGTGCAATAACCTTGGGTTAACTGGTTCCCAGATCAGACAGCAATGTCAAGCAGCATTGTGAAAACTTTTTGGTGGATGTTCATGATGGCGAGAGAATTTTGGCCTTTTCATTACCTACCAAGGTGAAGGAAAGAATGAAGGATTTCCTACCTGCACAATTTTGGAGGACATAATATTTCATTTGGCAGAGCTGAAAAAGTAAGACTACAGTTAAGTCAGAATGTGCCTAAGGGATGGGTCTCCCCAAAAGGGAGCTCCAAGATACACAGTGAGTCTCTGGACAAAAGAACCAAGATATCACGTCTTCCCCAATGTAGCAAGGACTGTCAGGTAATACAAAAATAAACAACAGAAAATGCTAAGATGAAGGCAAAGAGATTAAGGCAGTTGAGAGAGGGCACTTGTTATAATGATAGCTGTGATGAATAGTGCCCTCACTAGGCACCAGGCAGACACTCCACCCTACATGGATTATCTCCTTTAACTTGCACAACAAGGCTGTAAGTGTTCAACAGAGCTAGCAGGAGGCAGAGCCAGGATGTGGCCCATGACAGGCTAATCATGTAGCCAGTGCTCTAAGCATGACGTCACTCTAAAAGAGGTGCAAGGTGGCCTGTGGCTCAGAAGACTGAACTCCCAATAATGTTTTTCACTTTGCAACAACTTACATAGGACCATAGGAATATTCATGTCCAACAGGATCACAGAGGTCACTCTCTCCCAGTCTCCTGCCTCATATAGGTTATGTTCTATGTCACCATTAGCAAGTGAGCCTCTTTACCTACCTACATCTAACACTGAACCCATTTCCTCACTGAAAGCTCATTCTGCCGCTGACCACTTATAATTGTTAGAAATTCTCCCATATATTAAGCTGTTATCCACCTGCCTTTTAATGCCCACTGCCTATTATTCAAAAGTCTTCAGCAATACAGAAAAAGTCCAGCAGTTTCCCTACGTATAAAGCACATCATAGAGTTGAAGGCAACTGTCACTACCCCAAGTTCTCACCTCTTCAAGAACAATATTTTGTAAGTTCCTTCGATCATTTCATAAACAAAAAAACAACGGCTGCCACCACTACCATTGCTACAGCCAGCAACACCACAGCTTCAGTTGTCACCATCACTAACTCTTCAGGGGTGAAGTAAAAAGAAATATATGAGAATAATTAATAGGTAAAGAAAAGCATCAATCAAAAGATTCTGAATAATTGTCCTACTACAAAAGATGGGTATCAGAAGAAGTAGAAGCTGAAAAGTTTTAAACAGACATTCAGCAAAGAAGACGAGCAAATAACAAATAATGCTCAAAGCCAGCTTGTTCAACCTACAACCCACAGGCCACATTTGGCCCAGGATAGCTTTGAATGCTGCCCAGGACAAACTCACAGACTTTCTTATAACATTATGAGATTTACGCACAGCCATTTTTTTTTTCAGCTTATCAGCTATCGTTAGTGTATTTTATGTGTGGCCCAAGACAGTTCTTCTAATGTGGCCCAGGGGAAGCCAAAGATGAGACACCCCTACTCTAAAGCATTTAAATCATTCAGAAAACACAAATTAAATCCAAAATGTAGTGCCACTACACATCTACAATAAACACTAAAACCTAAAAACCTGACAACAGTAAATGTTGACAAAGATGAAGACCAATGGTAGCAATATATTTATTGCTGGCAAAAATGGGAAAGTGTTGAGCCACTTTGGAAAACACTTTAGCAATATCCAATATGGTACAAATACACCTATTATCACAGTGCAATCCTATTTGGAGGAATTTATTTTAGAGAAATGAAAATATATGTCCACACAAAGATCAACATGTAATTGTTTATTGATAATAACAGAAAACTGGGGGAGAAAAAAAAATCCTTGATACTGATGAATGGATAAACAAATTGTGATACCTCCATACACTGAAACACCACCTTGCAATAAAAAAGGGCAAACTACTAATGCATACAACAAATAGATGAATTTTAAGTGCATTTTTTTCTTTTTTTTTTTTAAACAGAGTCTTGCTCTGTTGCCAGACTGGAGTGCAGTGGGGTGATCTTGGCTCACTGCAACCTCTGCCTCCCGGGTTCAAGCAATTCTCCTGCCTCAGCCTCCTGAGAAGCTGAGACTACAGGTGCATTCCACCACCCCCAGCTAATTTTTTTTATTTTTGGTAGAGACCGGGTTTCATCATGTTGGCCAGGATAGTCTCGATCTCTTGACCTCGTGATCTGCCCGCCTTGGCCTCCCAAAGTGCTGGGATTACAGGCGTGAGCCACCAGGCCCAGCCTTAAGTGCGTTTTTCTAAGGGAAGGAAGTCAGAACCAAAATGCTGCATATTATATGGTTGCATTTATAGCTTATTCTGGAAAAGGCAAACTCAACAAACAAAAAACAGGTAAGTGGTTGTCAGAGATTCAATAGGAGGGAAGGGCTGACTGCAAAGGGGCAGCATGAGGGGATATTGGGGATGGTGAAACTTATCTGCATCACAATAGTGGTGGCAGATACATGGCAGATACCCAACAATAAAGTGAGTAAATTTTACTATATGTGAATTTTTTGGAATAAATCAAGTATGGCAACACAAAATAGAATACAAACTGTAAAAAAAAGAATCTGACTGCATTACAAATTAATAAGGCAGCCACCATGAAGACTACAAGAAAGAGAAGTATCCTATGTAGCTTTGGAAAGCTGTATTTGACTAAACGTGGTAAATAAGGCTAAACAGGTTATGGTAAATAGGGCTAAAGACAAAAAGAACTATATATTGATGTTGTGTCCTAGTCAGTACTTTTTTCTCACTGAGGTATAGGTTCATAAGTCTAAGACTATGTATATTCTGCTGTTGAAGAAATATATTTTGATAATAAGACAGCCTTTCTTTTGTCAGAGAAGAAGTTACAAATAAGGAAAAGAAGAAAGCTAAAATGAGCCCTGTGGTGGGTGGGTTGTTTGTTTTTGAGACAGAGTTTCACTCTGTTACCCAGGCTGGAGCACAGTGGCAGGATCTCAGCTCGCTGTAACCTCTGTCTCCCAGGTTCAAACAATTCTCCTGCCTCAGCCTGGTGAATAGCTGGGACTACAGGCACCACCACGCCCAGCTAATTTTTGTATTTTTAGTAGAGACGGGGATTCACCATGTTGGCCAGGCTGGTCTCGAACTCCTGACCTCAGGTGATCTGCCTTCCTTGGCCTCCCAAAGTGCTGGGATTACAGGGGTGAGCCACTGTGCCCAGCCCTGTGGTGTTACATTTGAATTAAAGGCATTGATGTGAACTCATAGGGTGTTTTACAATAGACAGCTAGATAGATTGATAGGTTCAGGTTTGTGTGTCTACATGGGTTAATACATATTCATGTAGTATTCTCAAGCTCTTTCCATGGAGAGGGCCTAGAAGCAATGAAATCTCAGTAACAATGAGCACACCCTTGTGCCTAGATCTTGGTTTCTAAATACCATTCTTTAATAAAAGGTGACAGGGCTTCTTGGATAAGTAACTAATTCCTGGGTTGAGACAAGAAAAACACATGATGAACCCGTAACACCTTGTAGTGCTAGAAATAAGAAAGTGATGAAGAAAGGATGGGGCTTGTCAAAAGGACATAAGAACCAATCTGAGAAAGTGCCTAGTAGCCCAAACTGGAACAAATTGAACAACAAAGAAAACAACAATAGTGTTAGATTATAATCAGTCTATTAAAATCAGCATCCATGAGACCATACAGGTATAAATAAATAACTGAATAAAGAATTCAATGGCAGAGAAGGGACGGCTATTCATTTACAGGAGAATTCCAATTAATAAATGCAAAAGTAATGAGGAGGATGGAAAATAACAAACAGTAATCATCATAGATGAAATACACTAATGCACAATAAAATTAATTGGCAAAAGTTTGAGGGCAAATAGGATATTTGAAGATGGAAAATAACTAACAGTAATTATAGACAAAATTCACTCATGTATAATAAAATTAATTGGTAAAAGCTTGAGGGGGAAATAGAATATTTGAATACTCTAAAGGTATATCCCCTGATATATATGACAAAAGGGAAGATGGTAAGTTAATTTTGGAGAAACCTAGGTAGACCTCAACCAAGTGGTCAAAACTGACATCACCAGTAGTAAGACACATCACTATCATGTACCTTCTGATGTAATATACTCTGAAAGGGAACAACACCTCTGTGGTATTCTTGCCAAAAATGCATTAGCTCAACCTAATCATGAGAAAACATCAGGCAAACCCAAATGGAGTAACACTTTACAAACTAATTGATAGGTACTTTTCAAATACATCAAGGTCTGGAAAGAAAAAAAAAAAAGACTAAGGAACAATGCAGTTTTCTCAAGGAGTCTTGACACCTAAATGCAATATGGGGACCTTGATTGGAAAACATTACTGAAAAAATTGAATAAAGCTTGTAGTTTACTTAGTGTTGGTGTGCCCATGTTAATTTCTTAGCTTTAACAGTCATATAATGGTTACAGCAATTTTTCTAAAAAGATTCATGTTTCATATTTTTAATGTATAAAGCAGGCCTATTTCACATATCTCCAACACATCTCCAACTACTACGTTTTAAAGTTGGGGGACTGGCCAGGCAGTCCCCTGTAATCCCATATCTGTAATCCCAGTATTTTGGGAGGCTGAGGTGGGTGGATCACTTGAGGTCAGGAGTTCGAGCCCAATCTGGCCAATATGGTGAAACCCTGTCTCTACTAAAAATACAAAAATTAGCTGGGCGTGGTGGTGGACACCTGTAATCCCAGCTACTTGGGAGGCTGAGGCAGGAGAATTGCTTGAACCCAGGAGACAGAGGTTACATGAGTTGAGATCACGCCACTGCACCTCAGCCTGGGCAACAGAGTGAGACTCAGCAAAAAAAAAAAAAAAAAAAAAAAAGTTGAGGGACTCTCTATTTTTGCAATTTTCTGTAAATTTAAAAATATTTTGAAAATAAAAGTTTTAAAACCTGTAATTACAGACTCTTTAGAAAATAACAATAGTGTTTAAGGTTAGGGAAATTACTCTTAAATGCCTTTCATTATCAAAAGGAAAAATGGAAATACAAGAACTAAAAACTTTTCATGTGGGAGACTAGAAATATACACATGTGCACATATATCCAATAAAAAGAGAAGTGAATAAGGATAAAGGCAAGTGTCAATAAACTGAAGAAAAACAGAAGTAATGCTGAATGAATCAAAAGAGAAAAACACAAGTACAGAAGTCAGAGTCTGAAAAAAGGAATATTGCCGTTTATAGCCATTTGTTGCCATGGATAGAGACAATTTTTAAAACCCTAAACAAATGCTATATATTTTTATTTTAATAAAGAAAAATGCTTTTTATTTTTATAAATAAAAAAATTCTAGGAAAACATAAATTATAAAAATTGACACTAAATACACAGAAAATTTAAAAGCCTGAGAATGATGGAAAAAATACTAAAGAAAGTTGTTCAAGACCCATCCATACAAAGAGGCCTAATTTTAGGCAGCTCTAGAAATGAATTCTGTTGGGAGCTCATAACCAAGGTTACTTGGGTCTAAGTCAGCAAAAATAAATAAATAAATAATTAAATAATTTAAAAAAATAATTCTGATGGGCCGGGTACGGGTACAGTGGCTCATCCCTATAATTGCAGCACTTTGGGAGGCCAAGGTGGGTGGATTGCTTGAGGTCAGAAGTTCAAGACCAGCCTGACCAACATAGTAAAATCCCACCTCTACTAAAAATACAAAAAATCAGCTGGGTGTGGTGAGGCACGCCTGTAATCCCAGCTACTCAGGAGGCTGAGGCAGGAGAATCGCTTGAACCAGGGAGGCAGAGGTTGCAGTGAGCCAAGATCATGCCATTGCACTCCAGCCTGGGCGACAGAGCGAGACTCAGTGTCATAAAAAAAAAAAAAAATGAATTCTGTCAAGTGTTTAACAGTTACCTTTTATGTCAATTCAATGGTTTCAGAGCACAGAAAAAGACAGAAAACTTGTCAATTCATTTTCTAAGACAAGAAGGATTCTGAATGCAAAAACCCGAAAAGAATAAAAATTAACATATTCATGTTGCATATATGATTACTGTCTCGCAGAGTTTCGATTCCCACTTGAGGAATTTCGTTCAACTTCTTTCAAGTTTGGAGATTGCCAAATACAGCAAACAGAATAAAAATAAGTTTTAAAAATGCCAGACTCACTCTGTTTTTCTGTGTTATCTATTTCACATTCACTTCAAAGAGAGGGTTCATCCATTCCTTGTTATTCTCTGACACATGTGAGGAAGCCCCTGTCTTCTGAGGCTTTTCCAAGCCTCGTTGCTTCTCTGCCTTTACACGTTCATACCAGCCGCTCTTCTCTATTTGTCCCTTGTACTATGCCGCCCCTTATATCTCTTGTAGGTGTTCTGTTAAAATATGAATTAATCAGCCAGTCTAGCCGTATTGATTTTTAGAGATATCTCCCTCTTTTCTTCATTAAAAATCATTTGTAATTATATTGTCAAAATTTAATTTCTGAAAGCATTTTATCATTTCCGGGTTATTCTCCCTTATAATGATTCAGGTTTGCAATAAGAGGTCTTTCTTCCCTAAAGTATTTGAAATTTGAAGACCTAGAAACAAGGATTCACATCTAACCGTGTCTAGGGCCCCCTCTTTTGGGGTTTGTGAGATGACACGCTTTCATTCTCCCAAAGCTCCTTTCAATTCTACTTAACCCAGTGATTCTGTCCAAGTTGATGAAACTAGCAGTTTCACTATACTTGCTTTTGACCCCAAAGCTCAATTTTAAAAAAAATTTATGTTTTGTATTTTTAATGTATAAAGCAGGCCCAAGCTAGCATCCATTTTTCTTTCACTCTTAACAGGGTTAAAAAAGTCTGGAAATTTAGACAGCCTAACTAGCCCTCAGGATCAGCTCTTCAAAACTAATCAAGCTCAAGTGACTGTTTTACTCTACCAGTTTTAGAGCACCTTGTAGACACTTCTGATGATCTAAGAGACATTAAAAAAACACAGTTTGCCCCCACTGGGTTCCTTAGAGAGCAGGTTTATCACAGAGGACTGGGGGGGATTCTGATGATTCTTTTCTTTTTCTTTTTTTTTTTGAGATGAAGTTTCGCTCATGTTACCCAAGCTGGAGTGCAATGGCACAATCTCAGCTCACTGTAGCCTCTGCCTCCCTGGGTTCAAGTGATTCTCTTGCCTCAGCCTCCCAAGTAGCTGGGATTACAGGCGCCTGCCACCATGCCCAGCTTATTTTTTGTATTTTTAGTAGAAATGGAGTTTCACCATGTTAGTCAGGCTGGTCTCGAACTCCTGACCTCAGGTGATCTGCCCACCTAGGTATCCCAAAGTGCTGGGATTACAGGCATGAGCCACTGTGCCCGGCCAAACAGTTCTTAAACATGGAGGCAATTGATCAAGTCCAAACCAATGGCAGAGTGGTTCTCTGACATCCAAGCACAGAAAGTCAAGCCGACCAAAGGCTTTCATTGTAAAGCTGCATTGCTATCCTTGCTGGGGAGAAGCTGCAGTAAAACAGCAGGGCTTCTTCAAGAGAAATGTGAATTGGATGTCAAACGCTCTGGAGCATCTAGAGGGAAAGACACAGAGGGGCGACCTCCCCACTGTGTTCAGCCACTGAGCTGAACCAGGGAAGAAATTACCAGTATGTCCCAGGATCATTTTTCCCTCTTGTCTTCCTCCTCTCCTGGCTTGCATTTCAAACAAGTTGCTAAGTCCTTAGTGGGTTTTTAAAGAAGCTTTTTAAAGTACAAGGGCAGTGGGCGGTGGGGGGAATGTTAAACTTACATATCTGTGTACCCGCTGTCCAGAATTAGCCAATGTTAATGTTTTGTCATTTCAGCTTCATTTTTTTTAAATAATAGAGAGAAATATTATAGGTAGAGCACCTTTTATTCTTCTCACCAACGCTATTCCTCATCTTTTCTGGAGATCTCTCTCTCTCTCACACACACACATGCATACCCATGTACGTAAATATGAGCAGTATGGAGAATGTTTTGTGTTTTTTAAAGTCGACATGGATGTTTAGTATAGCATATCTCTTTTTATCTCCTTCTCTCTCTCTCTCTGCCTCTCTTGTCTTTATTCCTCCTCTTTGTATAACATATATATATATATACACACACATATATATGTGTGTGTATATATATATAACATACATAAAGAGTACATATATAAATATGCATATTGGTAAACAATGTGTATAATGCCTTTTGATTTCATTAAAATTTAAATAAATTTGTCATATGGAAAATATTTCTCTCTTGACATTTTGTTTGAGGTATTGGGTTTTGGGGGGGGGGTTTGAGATGGAGTCTCACTCTCTGGCCCAGGCTAGAGTGCAGTGGCATGATCTCAGCTCATTGCAACCTCCGCCTCCTGGATTTAAGCAATTCTCCTATCTCAGCCTCCCAAGGAGCTGGGATTACAGGTGTGCACCACCACATCTGGCTAATTTTTGTATTTTTAGTAGACATGAGGTTACATCATGTTGACCAGGCTGGTCTTGAACTCCTGACCTCAGGTGATCTGCCTGCCTTGGCCTCCCCAAATGCTGAGATTACAGGTGTGAGCCACCCTGCCTAGCCCTAATGGGCTCTTATAGTGGTGGTCCTGTGTGGTTAGTTCTTCTGTGTGCCCAAGTCCTGCCAGGCCAACATTTTGTTCAGAGTATTTATAGTTATGTTGAGGTATTCAGTCCTAGTTCACTGGTTTTTCTTTCTTGTATTCCACAGCAGGAGAATACTATAATGTATTTATCCATTGCCTTTTTAAGAAATACTTCTCTTGTTTCCAGTTTTTTCTATCACAAGCAGTGCTGTGGGGAATGTGTCCTCTAGAACACATCTGTGAGAGTCAAGCGTGCATATCTAGACGTTGACTTGTTCATCTGAAGCAGGGGTCAGCAACACAGATAGAAAATGCTTTAGGCTTTTGGCACCAAATGGTCTTTGTCACAACTTGTAAACTCTCCATCGTGACCTGAAAGCAGCTGTAGACAATACAAAAACCAGCAAATGCCGCTGTGCCCAGTAAAACTGCCAGCCGCCCTCCTGGAACATGCGCACCTTCAGCATCACCAGATATGGTCAAATTCTTCCCTGGATGGTGGCACCCACTTAGTCTGCCCCCAGTTCTGTTTCTCAGTGTTCTCCCTTCCCATTTTCTTTCCTTCATGACTCATATAGAACTGAAAACAGAGTTGCTTCAAGTCATTAGATCTGCATGTTTCCAGAAGCCTGGGATCATTGAAAAGATTGTGTTTGGAGTTCAGAGACAGGAGAGGGGTGTGTATATGACAGAGAGAGGGACTTTGCAGGCCACCAGAGAAGGGGAGAGATTTTCCCCAGACTGTAGTGACTACAGGTTGGTCACTTTAGGAGTGGTGACCTACTTAGTTCTTTGGGATAGAATATGGCCAGACCACAGGGGGATGGCTGGTGATGAACCCAGGGAAAGTTTAATAAGGTTCTTGGGGAAGAACAATACCAGCTGAGCTGCCAAACTCCAGAAGCCACGTAGATGGAGAGGATGAACATCTCAGCCACCACCCAGGGGGAAGGGAGAAGAGAGACCTCCCTGAGAGTCTGGGCAGCTAAACTTTTAGGATCACTACGTAACCCTGGGGGAAGAGAGAAGGAAGAATCCCCAGTAAGACATTTTCTTGGGCTTAGAAAATTTTTGTAAAAGTTTAAAAAATAATAATAATAATACAGATAGTTACACACCTGAACTTCACCCACTGCAATTCAGTTCACCCTAGTTAAACTCTGCAAGGGAATTTAACTAGGAATCCTCTCCCCTGCGTCTTCTATGTTTATTCAAATGCTGAAAATCCTTTAAGACTGTGTTCCTACCTCACCGTCTCCAGAAAACCATCTCTAGGACACCAGCCACCATTCTGTCTTCTTCTACTGAACACTTATTGGAATGTAAAATGATGGAGCGAGTCAGCAAACTCTGGGCCTGGCACAGTGGCTCACACCTAAAATCCCAATATTTTGAAAGGTTGAGGTGGGATGCTCACTTGAGGCCAGGAGTTTAAGACCAGCTTGGACAACATAGGAAGACCTTGTCTCTATAAACAATTTTAAAAACTTAGCCAGGCATGGTGGCACACACCTGGGGTCCCAGCTACTCAGGAGGCTGAAGAGGGAGGATCACTTGAGCTCAGGAGTTTGAGGTTACAGTGAGCTGTGTAACCTCAAACACTATCACACTTCAGTCTGGCAACAGAGCCAGATCCTGTCTCTTAAAAAAAAAAAAAAAAAAGACCAGTGACGATGAGCTTTTTTCCCATATGTTTGTTGGCTGCATAAATGTCTTCTTTTGAGAAGTGTCTGTTCATATGTCATTAGAGAAATGCAAATCAAAACCACATTGAGATAACATCTCACACCAATTAGAACGGCAATCATTAAAAAGTCGGGAAACAACAGATGCTGGAGAGGATGTGGAGAAATCGGAACGCTTTTACACTGTTGGTGGGAGTGTAAATTAGTTCAACCACTGTGGAAGACAGTGAGGCGATTCCTCAAGGATCTAGAACTAGAAATACCATTTGACGCAGCAATCCCATTACTGGATATATACCCAAAGGGTTATAAATCGTTCTACTATAAGGACACATGCACACATATGTTTTATTGCAGCACTGTTCACAATAACAAAGACTTGGAACCAACCCAAATGCTCATCAATGATCAACTGGATAAAGAAAATGTGGCACATATACACCATGGAATACTATGCAGCCATAAAAAAAGAGTTCATGTCCTTTGCAGGGACATGGATGAAGCTGGAAACCATCATTTCTCAGCAAACTAACACAGGAACAGAAAACCAAACACCGCATGTTCTCACTCATAAGTGGGAGTTGAAGAATGAGAACGAACGAACACAGAGAGGGGGACCATCACACACTGGGGCCTGTTGGGGGGTGGGGGATAGGGGGAGGGATAACATTAGGAGAAATATCTAATGTAGATGACAAGCTGATGGGTGCAGGATATCACCATTGCACGTGTATACCTACGTAACAAATCTGCAGGTTCTGCAAATGTACCCCAGAACTTAAATATAATAAAAAGAAAAAAAAGGGTAAACTCTGGAATTAACCAGCTCTGTGTGATAACTATTTGTATTCTGTGTACCTGTTCTGCAATAACTGGCAACATATTCAATCCCTTTGAGCCCCCATCTCCTCATCTTTAAAAAAAGGGGAAAGAGGCTACCCCATAGCGTTGTTTTGAGAATGAAATATGTCAAATATTTAGAACATAGCTATTAATATTTCTCAAAAAACAAGTCGCAGTCACACCTTTTTACTTTATTACTGGCCATTGCACTCATTATCTAGAGTACATATTTCAAAATCACATGTTGCCGAGAGAGCGGTTACCTCATTGTACTGTGATTCAGTGTGTGTATTTGTCCTTTCTCACTAAACCAGGAACAACTCCAGGGCAAGACTGTGTTTTATTCATCTTTTTATTTCTAGCGCATGGTACATAATACTTATTTGACGTTTGTTGAATAAATGACTTTACAAACAAATTGAATAGCATCAATTTTCATTGGGTTCTGGCTGATTCATGCATCAGTGAAATGTAAGGGTAAAATGTTTTTCAGGATTTTAAAGAGGTCAGAAAGTTTACCTCCAAAGAACCTTTTCTTATGAAACGACTTATAAAACAAGAGGAAAAACCAAGATAGAGAAAGATGTGGAATCTTCAGACAATCCATTCTGGACAATTAATCCAGAAAAGGAATACAGACAATTCCCAGGATGACACCAACAGGTTTGGATCACAATCAGTTCAGATGGAGAGTGAGTTTAGGGAGGTGCTGATAGGAGAAATGGATATTTCGCAGGATTGAAAACGGGAAATGGGACTGGTGTGGTGGCTCATGCGTGTAATCCCAGCACTTTGGGAGGCCACGGTGGATGTATCAGGAGGTCAGGAGTTCAAGACCAGACTGGCCAAGATGGTGAAACCCCGTCTCTACTAAAAATACAAAAATTAGCTGGGCGTGGTAGCACACGCCTTGTAATTCCAGCTTCTTCTGAGGCTGAGGCAGAGAACTGCTTAAACCCGGGAGGTGAAGGTTGCAGTGAGCCAAGATCGCGCCATTGCACTCCAGCCTGGGCGACAGAGCAAGACTCCATCTCAAAAAAAAAAAAAAAAAAAAGAAAGAAAGAAAAGAAGAGAAAACAAAACTGAGGAAATGTTGCAGATATCATAAAGCCAATTATGGAACAGAGAAAAGCAGACCCCATTTGAACTTGAACCTAGAGAAAGGTTGTCCTGAAAGTGGCCCAAGGATCATGATATTTTACATATAGCAACAAAATGTCATCACAACACATTATTGGCTCTGCAGAGAACAGTAATTGCATACCTATGAATGAGAAGTGCTGTGGGTTAGTTTTCAACTTTTAGAATCCATTCTGGCAGAGGGGGGCAACACTACATAACAACATGTAAATATTATAAACTTTGATAATAGAAACTTGAACAAAGTTTGGGAGGTGAGAAGGGGAAGAGAACTAGTAGAGAAAAGGGTAAGAGAGACAACTGTATGACACCAGAGGATGGAGAAATGGGAACTGAAGGCTAAGGTTTGAATTTGCAGATGTGACTGAAGGAGCTAGGTAACAATATAAGCATTTTATACTTAGTGTACCAGATTGGTGGTGGTAAAAGTAATGAAAATTTTTGATGGAGCACAGTGGCTCATGCCTGTAATCCTAACATTTTGGAAGGCCAAGGCAGGAGGATCACTTGAGACCAGGAATCCAATCAGACTGAGCAACACATTGAGACTCTGTCTCTATAAAAAATTTCCAGAAAATTAGCCAGGCATGGAGCCGTGTGCCTGTAGTCCCAGCTACTGTCTTCCTCAAAACGTGCGAAAGCAAGGAGACCACCCCTCTTCTCTGAGGTTGGGGGAGATGGGGGAGACCGGCCTGAGACACACAAAGAACATTCTGAGGTGGGGACCTGGTGGGGGGGACCCAGAGGGAGGACTGAGACCGACAGCCAAGGAGGCAGGCAGGGAGCAGGCTGGGCAAAGCCAGAGGACAGAGGCTGCGGGGAGGTGAGCGTCTGAGCCGAGAGACCCCAGGTTGAATCAGGGATAAACGCTGGAATGGGCTGTAAGCAGGAGTGAGACGTCTGGCATTTTGTAATTTCTGGAGAATTCCTCTTAAATTCCCTTTCCCTTCAGTAAACACGATGAGAAACCACTGCCCGCCATGTGTGTGGTCTCCCTGGCACACAAGAGTGGGGGTCACAGCCAGGACAGGGAGAGGGGGAACCCAAGAGCCACCAGCGTCCAGGTGCGGCCGAGCAGAGGGGGCAGGCCGCCCTCTACTGGCCTCTTGGCGGAACTGCAATACCGAGGCTCTGAGGCCGAACCCCAGCTTAGAGATGGACACCTCGCACCAAGGAAAACGTCGTGGACAACAAGCATGTCGCCTAGCAGCAAACAACATAGCGCCTTTCTCTATCTGGAAATCTCATTAGAAAGTGGGGACGCAGGCAACTGAAAGCGTCTTCTCAGCCAACTAGAAATGTTGCAAAGAAATGATTTTTGAAAATGATTGCAAAACAGAATTGGCAGAAGCATCATCACCACCTCTCCGGCTTGTTTGGTGACTCTCCGTTTGTAAAAACCCTTTCGCACGTGTCATCTCGTAATACCCGTATGAAGTATTGCTTTCCTCCTTTGCAGAGGAATGCTGTCTGCCGGCATTCCTATAGGGTACACTGCACATTCATGGTGCTGCATCTTCTCCCAGCTTTTCCTTCCGTCTTGAGACCTCTGTTACATCCAACCCAAAGGCCGTACGAACTGCACAATAAATGGAGAAGTCTTTGTGACCGTCATTCAGACACAAGCTGGTCCCTGTCTCTGTATGCTCAGAACTCCCGAGAGGACTGGAAGCCAAGGTCTCGAGCCATTCACTGCACTCTCAAGGAACCTATGCTAGGAAGACAGAAGGAGGGCGAGGTCTCTTGCATTCATGGATTATTCACATGCGCCTGCACGCGACCCACGCCATTCCTTGCTTTATAGCACTACTGGAGAGTTCATAAAAGAAGCAGGCTTTTCTTCTCAGCAGAGTTGAATGCTTTGCAATCGCAAGATAATAAAGGAAAGACCAGGTAGCGTTGGCTGACTGCAGCTTTTCCTGATACCTGCAAGTTAACCTTCTGACACCAAAGTCATGCTGCCATTTGAATCCACCCAGCCAGGCTGGAGCTAGTGAAACAAGCTCAGTAGCAAATGAGGTAAAGCCCTCTTGTCTTATCCTGGCAGAGGTGGTGAGCCCCTTAGCACCTTGTCAAACACTAAATTTAATCCCAGTTTTATTTTCAAATCACTTTTTTAAAATGCACTAGCCATTAAGAGATAGGGGAAAAGGTCCTTTTAAAATGATTTATGATGTGTTAACAGCTAGAGAAAACCCAAACAATGTCTCCATAAAGACTCACGATCACGTTTTTAATTAAGGGCCACAACTTTTAATGCAAGGCATAATATACCCATTCATGGCAGGACACTGGGCTCCTCTGGGTAATTCAGCAGTCAAGCTCAGGGGAGGAATAACCATTTTAGGTTCACACCTCAAAGTCTTCTGTTAAAGAAAATAACAATAAAGTAAGATCGCTTGAAAACTATGAGTTTGGGAATTTTAACCCAGAGAAAGGACGCATTCTGCTCAATTACAGGGATGCTTGTTCCTGGTTTTGGGACCACAACAGCCCGCTCAGTGCTCTGAGTGCCTCAGACACCCCCTAAGTCTTAGCAGGTAAGTGGGCTGTGCTCAATGCGCCCTGTGTGTGTGCTGCCTGGTAAATTCCTGCCCGTACCCTGGGGAGGCTCCGGCCCCTGAGAAACACACTGTTACTTACTGTCTCTTTCTCAGACTGGACCCTTAAAAGCTTTTTCTTCCTTAGCTTTTTTTTTAAGACTGAAAGTTAACAATCTAGGAGAACAGAGGTGTCCTTTTGTATGACCCCGCAAGGACGTGTTAATTGTATCGGGCACCATTTTATCTATTGCTTGCCTATGCCAGCTTCACTCACTTTGTCCTGGCAACAGTGAAGTAAGAGTATGAAGTGAGAGTATCATTATCCCTGTTTACAGATGAGGAAAGCGAATCCTGGAGAGGGTAAGGAGTTTGCTCTTGTCATTAAACAGTACAAGGGACTACAGGCTGAGGCAGGGTGGGTGGGAGATGGGGTTCAGGATACCCCAAAACATGGCACATCCACATTTGGAAGAAACAGAGAAACAGGAAGATCACTCTCTCCTTCTCCTGCCCTTCTCCCCCAACTAGGTCCCGGGATCCTCAATCCACGAATGCCCTTTCTATGTCCAGAGGAAAGAAACTTTCTTCTCCCTGAAGACACAGGGCTACAGAGAAGAATGTGACCAAACAGGCCTTGCTAAGTTCCCCCAAGTCTCTTACAAACTTTTAAGAAATCCAATCACACTTCTCCAGGATGATTCAGTTCTCCATCACACCAAGCATTAAAAATACACAGGTTTGGCCAGGCGCAATGGTTCACGCTTGTAATCCCAGCACTTTGGGAGACCGAGGTGGATCATGAGGTTAGGAGTTCAAGACCAGCCTGTCCAATATGGTGAAACTCCATTTCTACTAAAAAAAATTACAAAAATTAGCCGGGCGTGGTGGCACACACCTGTAGTCCCAGCTATTGCAGAGGCAGAGGCACGAAAATCTCTTGAACCTGGGAGGTGGAGGTTGCAGTGAGCCGAGTTGTGCCACTGCACTCCAGCCTGGGCAACAGAGTAAGACTCCGTCAAAACAAAACAAAACAAAAAACCACAGGTTTACCTGTTTCTTTGTGACTTCCTTTCTGATTCCCACGTCACATAAACTAATTAAATTAATTTGTTATGCTTTTCTTTTGTTAATTGTCTTTTGTCATAGGGGCTTCAGCCATGAACATAGCAATGGGTGGGGAAAGACGGTCTTTTCCCCCTACGTGGGGCTGGCAATATAGATCCCTCTTCTTCCCCTCAAGTAGTGTTAGGTCTCGTTGGGAAGGCGGGACTTAAGCACACAGAAGCAGAGCTAACCACACAGGACCACTACTATAACAGCCCATTAGGGCCAGGCACAGTAGCTCACACTTGTAATCCCAGCACTTTGGGAGGCCAAGGTGGGCAGATCGCTTGAGTCAGAAAATCAAGACCAGCCTGGCCAACATGGTGAAACCCCATCTCTACTAAAAAATACCAAACAAATTACCTGGGCATGGTGGTACGCACCTGTAATTCCAGCTACTCAGGAGACTGAGGCAGGAGAAGCGCTTGAACCTGGGAGGTGGAGGTTGCAGTGAGCTGAGATCATGTCTCTGCACTCCAGCCTGGGCGTCAGAGTGAGAATCTGCCTAAAAAAGAAAAAAAAAGGAAACTAATGGGATAGATACACAGCACCGCTTAAGTTGAGAGGGGAACACCTGCCCCTGTGTTTAAGATGAGGGGGGGATTCAATGTTGATCTTGGGACACGCAGTTTCCAAAAGCAGAAAGAGGTATCAGAACAAAGTAAATTATATAAGCCAGTGTTGCCTAACTTTTGCCACCTTCTAGATCTTTGCTATATCCACGTATCACCTAGAGGCTCCAGGTGTCACATTCCAAGACACTTTATCAGTACTTAATATTTTTCTTAAAACATATTACCTTTAAAAGAAAACCCCTTAAATCTAGTTTTAAAGGAAACTTGATATCCATACTACAAGGAAGACGAAACTCCACCTCCATCCTCTTAGACTGGACCCAAGAATTAAATCGACATCCAAAAGTCTAACAGGAGAAAAGTCCAGGCATGCTGAGCTAACTGTATTGCATTTCAGAGATACTATGTTTTTTTACAAATGGAAGGTCTGTGACAACTGTGAGTCAGCAAGTCTGTCTATGCCATTTTTCCAACATCAGGCCATCAGGTGCCCACTTCTTTGGCATCTTTTAGCAATAAGGTTTTTTTGTTTGTTTTTGGTTTTGGTTTTTTTTTTTTTTTTTTTTGAGACGGAGTCTCGCTCTGTCGCCTGGGCTGGAGTGCAGTGGTGCTATCTCAGCTCCCTGCAACCTCTGCCTCCTGGGTTCAAGTGATTCTCCTGCCTCAGCCTCCTGAGTACCTGGGATTACAGACGTGCAACAATAAAGTATTTTAAAATTAAGGTCTTTACATTGTTTTTAGACATAATTCTACTGCACAGTTAACAGGCTACATTTTAGTGTAAACATAAATTTTATATACACCAGGAAGCCAAAAAAATTCCTGTGACTTGCTTTATTGAGATATTTGCTTATTTCAGTGGTCTGGGACCCAACCCACAATATCTCTGAGGAATGCCTATATATAAGTTTATTTAATACAGATTTTATGTGGCACAGAAGCCCTCCTAAGGAAAAGAAGACCCAAAGAAGCAGTTAGAGTCAGTTATGTGCTGAATTGAACAAAGAATAGTAAGTTGTAAAGAAGCATCTGAAATATGCGGGGAAATTTAAAAGATAAGTTAATTTAAAAGAGTCTTACAGAATTCTTTTAGTCTCAGCTTTATATCCTTAAGGATAAGCATGCTCTTTCTTTTGGTATGGGCAGGGCATCTTTCACATGAGAATTGCCTTTTCGGCTTTTGAAAAATGGCATGGGTCAGGTGTGGTGGCTCCTGCCTGTCATCTCAGCACTTTGGGAGGCTGAGGTGGGCAGATTACTTGAGGTCAGGAAACCAGCCTGACCAACATGGAGAAACCCTGTCTCTACTAAAAATACACAATTAGCAGCATATGCCTGTAATCCAAGCTACTCGGGAGGCTGAGGCAGAAGAATCGCTTCTACTTGGGAAGTGAAGGTTGTGGTAAGCCGTTATCGCTCCATTTCACTCCAGCCTAGGCAACAAGAGCAGAAACTCCGTCTCAAAAAAAAAGAAAAAGGAAACAGCATGAAGGTTAGTGTGATGTTCTTGTATCTGCTGTACTTTAAATGTCTTTAACTTACATACTCAATATGCCAGAGAGGTATATTTTGGGGTAGCATGCTTTTAACTTCTTCACTACTACAATTTGAAAAGCAGAAACACATGGTCAAAAATCCAGAAGTAGCCAAAATGGTATATGGGATTAAAAAACAAAATAATGCTCTTAAGTTAAAAACTGTATTTAGAAAAGAATGCTAGAATAATACTCAAAATGAAAAAACCTTGATAATATAACACGAAAAATCCCCACCACGTACAACCAATTATAGAAAACAGTATGGGTATTCCATCAAAAACTAAGAGGAAAATTATCATCTGATCTGGCAACCCTACTACTGAGTATATACACAAAGTAAATTAAATATATGCAAGAGGTACCTGCATTCCCATTGCTCAGATACAGAAGCCAACTATGAATCCATCGATAGATGAATGGAAAAGGAAACACGGCATATATACAATATGGAATACTATTTAGCTTTTGATTAAGAAGAAGGAATCCTGGCCAGGCCCAGTGGCTCATGCCTATAATCCCAGCACTTTGGGAGGCTGATGTGGGCAGATCATGAGGTCAGGAGATTGAGACCATCTTGGCTAACATGATGAAATCCCATCTCTACTAAAATACAAAACATCAGCCGGGCATGGTGGTGCATGCCTGTAGTCCCAGCTACTTGGGAGGCTGAGGCAGGGGAATTACTTGAACCCTGGAGGCAGAGGTTGCAGTGAGCGACCTGCACTCCAGCCTGGTGCCACTGCACTCCAGCCTGGCGACACAGCAAGACTTTGTCTCAAAAAAAAAACAAAAACAGGAATCCTGTCACTTGCTATAACGTGAATGAACCTGGAGGACATTATGCTAAGTGAAATCAACCAGGCACAGAAATACAAATACTGCATCATCTCATTTATATGTGGAAGCTAAAAAGGCTGACCTCATAGCAGTAGAAAGAAGAAGGGTGATTATCAGAGGCTGAGACAGAGGTGTGGATGGGGAAAGGGAAATGTTCATCAAAGGGTACAAACTTTCAGATAGGCAAGAGGAATAAGTTTTAGTGATCTAGTGTGCAGAACAGTGACCATAATAAATAATAATGCATTGCATATTTAAAAATTGTTAAAAAAGTACATTTTAGGTATTTTCACCACCAAAAAATCATAAGTATATAAGGTGAAGGATCAATTAATTAGCCTGATCTAATCATTCCACAATGTAAATGTGTATCAAAACATCATACTGAACCCAGTAAATTTATACAATTATTATTTGTCATTTAAAAACAGTCAGATGTGGTAGCTCACACATACAATCCCAGCTACTCAGAAGGCTGAAGCAGGAGCATCACTTGAGGCCAGGAGCTTAAAACCAGACTGAGCAACACAGTGAGACTCTTTCTCTAAAAAAGTAAAATAAAAATAAAAATTATCCAGGTGTGGTAACACACACCTGTGGTCCCATCTACTTAAGAGACTGAAGTGGGAGAACTGCTTGAGCCCAGGAGCTGGAGGCTGCAATGAGCCATGACTGTACCAGAGTAAGACCCTGTCTCTTATAAAAATAATAAAAATAAAATTAATTAATTGAATTTTAAAATAATTTTTTATTGTACTTTAAGATCTGGGGTACATGTGCAGAATGTGCAGGTTTGTTACATAGGTATACACTTGCCATGGTGGTTGACTGCATCCATCACCCCGTCATCTACATTAGGTTTTTCTTCTAATGCTATTCCTCCCCTAGTTTCCCAACCCCTGACAGTCCTAATGTGTGATGTTCCCCTCCCCTGTGTCCATGTGTTCTCACTGTTCAACACCCACTTATGAGTGAGAACATGCAGTGTTTGGTTTTCTGTTCCTGTGTTAGTTTGCTGAGAATGATGGTTTCCAGCTTCATCCATGTCCCTGCAAAGGACATGAACTCATTCTTTTTTAGGGCTGCATAGTATTTCGTGGTGTATATGTGCCACATTTTCTTTATCTAGTCGATCATTGATGGGCATTTGGGCTGGTTCCAAGTCTTTGCTATTGTGAGCAATGCCACAATAAACATACGAGTGCATGTGTCTTCATAAAAGAATAATTTATAATCCTTTGGGTATATACCCAGTAATGGGATTCCCAGGTCAAATGGTATTTCTAGTTCTAGATCCTTGAGGAATCGTCACACTGTCTTACACAATGGCTGAACCAATTTACACTCCCACCAATAGTGTAAAAGCATTCCTATTTCCTTACATCCTCTCCAGCATCTGTTGTCTCCTGACTTTTTAATGATCGTCATTCTAACTGGCATGAGATGGTATCTCAATGTGATTTTAATTTGCATTTCTCTAATTTAACTATTAAAAAATAGCCCCTAACTCAAACATATATTAGATTCCTCTTTTGTGTTTCCAAGAGGCTCAGCTGCATGGGCACTTTTGGCACAGGCCCAGGGTTTCCTCGGTTCCCTGTGGCATTATTTCAGAGGCTGGTGCCACCATGCAGGCTAAGCACGACTGAGAACGGTACACTCGCAAGCATTCATTTCTGTGTGGTGTCTCCAGGAGAATGAGTTCAACAGTCTTTTCTCATCAATTTCCCCCGCAGCAGAGCCTGATAGTCCCAAAGAGAGAGAGCTGAAGGAAGTTTCCTGGGTGTGAAGGGAGTACAGCAATGGTTATTCATTCTACTGGTGCTTCCAAAAATACCATGGAAGAAAGTTCGGGTACAGGTTTAAAATATTGACGCACGTGCACTTACATCAAGCCTGGGATTACTTTGTTTGCATAAACTGGATTGCCATGGCTTTGCCTATTTTCACCTGATCTTAGAAACACCAGTAGAATCACACAATTCTTGGACTGCAAGTTATATTGCTTTTTCTTTTCTTTTTTTTTTATTTTTATTTATTTATTTTTGAGACGGAATCTCACTGTGTCGCCCAGGTTGCTGGAGTGCAATGGCGTGATCTTGGCTCACTGAATCTCCACCTCCCAGGTTCAAGTGATTCTCCTGCCTCAGTCTCCTGAGTAGCTGGGATTACAGGTGTGCGCCACCACACCCAACTAATTTTTGTATTTTTTGTAGAGATAGGGTTTCACCATGTTGGTCAGACTGGTCTCAAACTCCTGACCTCGTGATCTGCCTGCCTCGGCCTCCCAACGTGCTGGGATTACAGGCATGAGCCACCACATCCAGCCTATATTGCTTTTTCTAATCCACAATAAAATTAATACCTAGCAGTTCATGTTCAGATATTCTATCATCATTGGTTTGGAATATTAGAAACCAGTTCCAAAGGAGAATCCTCCACTTGATCTCATCCCAAAGATTCCATCTGTACTTCCCACTGCCTGGTCCAATTACTTCTTTTTTGAGACAGAGTCTCACTCTGTTGCCCAGGCTGGAGTGCTGTGGCGTGATCTCGGCTCACTGCAACTTCCATCTCTTGGGTTCAAGTGATTCTCCTGCCTCAGCCTCCCTAGTAGCTAGGTTTACAGGTGTGCGCCACCAAGTCCAGCTAATTTTTTTTGTATTTTTAGTGGAGACAGGATTTCACCATGTTGGTCAGGCTGATCTCAGACTCCTGACCTCAAATGATTCACCTCGCTCGGCCTCCCAAAGTGCTAGGATTACAGGTGTGAGCCACCACGCCCGGCCCAACCTTCTTGGAAGGTTCAGGACTGTCTCTGCATATTCACAGAGCAGCACTCATTTGGCCCCAAGCTAACTGCATCCACACCTTTCAGTCCACTATTCTCTGAGAAGTATATTTGCCAGGTCAATATTGCCCTACTCTTTGGACCTGAGATGTGTGCACTGTTTCGCCCTGCAGGCAACCACAGAGTCTGAAGGCCAGAAAAAAAAAATAGTTTGAAAGTAAAACAGATATGATTTTTTTTTTCTTTTCTTTCTTTTCTTTTCTTTTTTTTAAGACAAGATGTCACTCTGTTGAGGAGGCTGAAGTGCAGTGGTACAATCACAGCTTGCTGCAGTTTTGAACTCCTGGGCTCAAGCAATTCTCCTGCCTCAGCCACCCTAGTAACTGAGACTAGGCACACAACACTGTCCCCGGCTAATTTTCTTTGTTTGTTTGTAGTGATGGAGGTCTCACCATGTTGCCAGGGCGGTCTCAAACTCCTGGGCTCAAGGGGTCCTTCCACCTTGACCTCCCAAATTGCCAGGATCACCAGCGTGAGCCACCTCCTCACCTTGCCTGGGCCAGGGTAAACCGATGTGAAAGTAAAAGGAGTAGGAACAGGGGCATTTGATCATGAGTAGGATAAAGTGTCTATTTGGCTAGCTTCATTCCTCACCAACCCTACTGCCAATAATTTCCTCTCCCCATTCAAACTCATTCAACCACATTAGACACATTAAATCCCAGCCACATTAAACAAAGGTTAGACTGCTATTGTACAAGCTCAGGTTTTAGCTTCCTTGGCCTGCTTGACACGAGGGAGGGGCCTAATGAAGGTTCTACTGATGGCTGCCGTATAAGGATTCCAGCAGGAAGTGGGATGGCGGGTGAGAAGTGCTGTTCCCCCCGAGGGTACCACACACACACCCAGACGCCCGCCTGCCCACTGCTGTCTCTGAACTCGCTAGGTGATTTCTTTGCAGGGCTCTGTATCAGCTATAACTGCCTTTCTGCACATTCTCCACATGCGAGCGTCTCTCTCACTCCTACGGCTGAGAAATGATACCCCCCATCTCTCTGCTTTGAAGCAGGCTTGTTCAAGGTAAGGAAAACAAATCTTATAAACGCAGTGTGCTCTCAAATTATTAGTCCAAATCCAGCCTCTGGTTTGGAACTCCCTGACACTGCCTTTAAATATATTGTCATACATTTGGAAGAAACTTAAGTAGTTTAATCTCATCCGATTCTGTATTTTTAAAGCATATTAGTATTAAACAACAACATGCAAGTTACTCTGCTGGAAATACCAGCTAAACCCAAAACAGTCCCTGGTGTGCGGTAGTTCTTTTTCCTAGAGCAAATATGGTATTTGAATGCTATCCACTTGTTTATGTGTCTACATGACAAAGTGCTATAAGAATGCAAAAGAGGCTGGGCGCGGTAGCTCATGCCTGTAATCCCAGCACTTTGGGAGGCCAAGGCGGGTGGATCACCTGAGGTCAGGAGTTTGACACCAGCCTGACCAACATATAGTGAAACCCTGTCTCTATTAACTTACTAAGAGTTAATAGAAAGGTCAGGACCAAAACCTATTTGTTTATGGGGTTGTGCAGACCCATCTAGGGATGGAATTCAAGACAAAATATAAAAATTAGCTGGGCGTAGTGGTACATGCCTGTAGTCCCAGCTACTTGGGAGACTGAGGCAGGAGAATTTCTTGAACTCAGGAGGTAGAGGTTGCAGTGAGCTGAGACCACGCCACTGCACTCCAGCCTGGGTGACAGAGTGAGACTCTGTCTCTCAAAAAAAAAAAAAAAAAGAATACAAAAGCAAAAGGCATTACATATGCTTGGGGGATTTTTGTAGATACGTCTGGGAAGTCTATCCCACAGGGGACAGGAGGTCACGTGACCCTGGTTTCAGGGGTCAAAGACCAGGAGGGTGGACACATTCCATGAGAGGACCCACCCATGATGAAGCCAGCTATCCATGCGCTGAGTCAACAAAAGGACGGAAAAAGAAGTCACCAGAAAACAGTAAATGAAGTTGAAGGATTGCAATGTGGAAAGGCTAGCCATGGCCATGTTGGGTCACGTGCCACAGTAGAGACAAAGCAAAGAGAAAGGCAAAGATACTTAGGCATCTGGTGAGAGATGGGGAGAAGACAAGAGGGAGGGGTGGGACGAAGGGAGATGAAGAAAGTGGCAACCTTGGCCCTGGTAGCTTTCCACTCCTTGCTTATAGTTACCATGAATCCTGGCTATTACCATAGCTCCTATCCTTCATGCCTATGGATTTCTTGAGGATTTACACCATCTTTTCTTTCAGTATCTTATACCCAAAAGAATACTGCTGAGAACATAAGTCAGAGAAGTGACATTTGAACCAGATATAAAGGGTGAGTAATCGTTTGACAGGCAGAGAAAGTGCTGGGCATTCAGCCTAAGAAAACATTTTGCGTGGCGTGACTTAACAGTCACAGAAGAGATGCCTGCATGGAGATCACTCGAGGCACTTCCTATAGCTCCCCTGCTTCCCTTCACAGCCTGCCCTACCTGTTCCAGAAGATGGACTGCACCAGGGTAGAATTCCAGGTCTGGGAAGAGCACAGTGGCTCATGCCTGTAATCCCAGCACTTTGGGAGACTGAGGCAGGTGGATCACCTGAGGTCAGGAATTGGAGATCAGCCTGGCCTACATGGTGAAACCCCATCTCCACTAAAAAATACAAAAATTTGCTGGATGTGGTGGCAGGTACCTTTAATCCCAGCTACTTGGAAAGCTGAGGCAGGAGAATCACTTGAACCCGGGAGACAGAGGTTGCAGTGAGCCGAGACCACACCACTGCACTCCAGCCTGGGCAACAGAGCTAGACTCCCTCCCAAAAAATAAAGAAAAATAAAATAAAGGAATTCTAAGACTGGTAGAGAAACAAGGGGATGATGGCACCGTGAGCTCTCTGGGAGCACAGAGCCAAAGCTGCCGGAGGGCCAGACAAAAACTTGTACTTCCATGTTAAAAGCACAATGACTCACAACAGCAAAAGGTGGAAACAACCTGAGTGTCCATCAACAGATAGTTGGCTAAGCCAATGTGTCATATCCATAAGTCAGAATAGCACTCAGCCTTAAAAAGGAATGAGGTACTTACACAGGCTACAACATGCATGAACCTGGAAAATCTTATACAAAGTGAAATAAGCCAGACACAAAAGGTCTCTTAGAATGTGATTCCATTCATACCATGCAGCCATAAAACAAGATGACTTCATGTCCTTACAGGGACATGGACGAAGCAGGAAGCCATCATTCTCAGCAAACTAACACAAGAACGGAGAACCAAACACCTCATGTTCTCACTCATAAGTGAGATTTGAACGATGAGAACACATGGACCCAGGGAGGGGAACATCACACATCGGGGCCTGTTGGGGGGTGGGGGCTAGGGATGAGATAGCATTAGAAGAAATACCTAATGTAGATGATGGGGTGATGGATGCAGCAAACCACCATGGCACGTGTATAACTATGTAACAAACATACACGTTCTGCACATGTACCCCAGAACTTAAAGTATAATTTTAAAAAAAAGAAAAAAAAGAATATGATTCCATTCATATAAAATATTCAAAATAGGCAAATCCACAAGGCAGACAGCAGATTCGTGATTTCCAGATGATGGGATTCAAGACACACTGTCCCCAGAATATGGCACCTTGGCATAGTGAATATTTTAAGCTGGAGAAATTCGAGAAAGAGTATGTACAGGAAGTATTTTCTGACTTCCCCTGAAGCAGGTCATAAGACTCTCATGTGAGAGGTGCCCTCCTATACCCAGAGGAAAGGAACATCTTTCTCTGTGAAAACATAAGGACACAGAAGATTTTGAACAAATAAGCCTTGTCAAGCTCCTCCCAGTTTATTGCTGTCAAATCACATCCTTTGTGTTCTATTTCTCTGTGATGATCCATTCTTCAACAGACCTAGCATAAAACTATTCAGGTTTAGCTATTTCTGGGGCTCTACTTTCTTATGAAGTTTACTGTGTCATGCAGAACTTATATTAAATACATTTGTATGCTTTTCTCTTACTAATCATCTTGGTGTGTGGGATCTCAGCCATGAATGGAGGATAGGTAGAGACAAAGACATTCTTCCTCCTCTCCACAGGGGGAGAAGGGAGGGGAAAAGGGAGAGTGACTGCCAAAGCATTTCCATTTGGGATGATGATGAAGTTCTCAGGATGAATGCACAATATTTGAATGTACTTAATGCTGATGAATTGTACACATTAAAATGATAAATTTTATTTTATGTGTATTTTGCCACAATTAAAAAATATAAAAAATAAAAGTGGCTGAAGGGAAAACTGGAACCAACTATGGATTTGCTGGAAAGCCCCCTGGCATGCAGACAAGAGAACCACATTGAAGGGGACTCATGTTTTCTGATCCACCAGGCAGCTCCACAGCCTGGTTATGGCCACACTTGAGAAGTTCTGTCACATATCTGGAGGAAGGGATCAGCTTCAAAAGAATCAGACTTAGGTTCAAAACCTCAGCTCTGCTACTTCCAAGGTATTTTTATCTTCGCAAATTTTTTACACTCTTTGCCTCCATTTTCTGTTCCAAAAATAAGGTAAATATTAACCCACTGAGGATGGTGATTAAATGAGATAATATGCATCAAATGCCTGACATTACCAAAAACTTTTATCTATTACTCTTGAAAACACAAGATGAATAAAATTTCCAAATCAGTTATAGTCAAGAGAAACTGAATACACCAATGGACAATGGCCAGACAGTATATAAAAACAGACCTACAGCCTGCAGCAACCTGCCCAGGAAACCAACTCCTTATCTTCAATAGCCAGCCCAGGAAGCCAGCCTGCCATAATTCAGACCTGCAGGAAGTCAGACTGCTATCTCTACCAACAATCCAGGAAGCCACGCATTAACTCCTACAACAATTGGCCAAATGACCAGGACTTGATTGGTAACTGACAGCTTCCCTAATTATTGTCCCTGCTTCCAACTTTGGACCAACCAGACAAAGCTGTAGGGGAGGAAAAAAATAATCATCTTTCTGTACCCACTGTAGCTTCTCCAGCTGGAGCCCTGTAAATTAGGCAAGTAAAAGGTTAACAAGAAAAAAATAACAAAGAATGTTTATTGGCATGTGCATCACACATACAGGTGGGAGTACCCAGTAAGGAGTAACCTAAAGGTTATCTTAGGCCAAACAAAGGAACAGGTGTTTAGGGCTTCAGGGTGGGGGAGGCAAGTATAAAGAGGAAAAACATATTTTCCTTTTAATATAGTACAGGCGAGGCCCAAAGTGGAGCTTAGCCCACAAGGTTCTTGGCTTTGCCCAGGAAAGAATTCACGGGCCAGCCAGAGGTAGAAGAAAACAGCTTTATTGAAGCGGCAGGGTTATAACTCTGGTGGTGTTATAACTCTGTGACTGCTCTTGCAGAGCAGGGCTATGCCATAGGCAGGATAGCAGCTCAGGGCAGTTTTGCAGTCGTATTTATACCTACCTTTAAATTCATGCAGATTAAGAAGTGGTTTATGCAGAAATTTCTAGGGAAGGGGTAGTAACTTTTGGGTCACTGGATCATTGCCATGGAAAGGGGCAGTAACTCCTGGACGTTGCCATGATAATGGTAAACTGATGTGGCACACTGGTAGAAGCAAGGTGTCTTATGTGATCAGGTAAGAGTGCAGGTCTGACTTTGAAGGGTAGAAAAGCATGCCACCCCAAGGTATGCCTCTTTGGCATATGGACTATTTTGAACTAAAGGCCATTGAGAATCAGTAGATCCAGGAAAAGCTCTAATACATTTTCCTTTTGTATAGGAAATTTACATTTGGAAAGATGTCTCCCTCTCCTGTGCCAGAAGGAGGATTCTTAACTCTTATCAATGAAGAAGGCCAGACTAAAATATGTGTCACAAAAACTATTAACCCTAGGTTACCATACCCTTCCTGATCATTTTTCCATAACCTGTGATGGGTTTCAGCACATACTACTTGTATTAGTCTATTCTTGCTGTAAAGAAATACCTGAGACTGGATAATTTATAAAGAAGAGAGGCTTCACTGGCAAACAGTTCTGCAGGCTGTATGGAAAGAATGGTGGCATTAGCCTCTAGGGAGGCCTCAGGAAACTTGCAATCATGGTGGGAGGCAAACGGGGGAGCTGGCCCTTCACGTGGCCAGGGCAGGAGGAAGGTGGGGGAGGTCCTATGTACTTTTAAACAACTAGCTCTCATGATGACTCACTCAACTGTACCAGGAGAACAGGATTGAGGGGGTGGTGCTAGCTTATTCATGAGAACTCCACTCTCATGATCCAATCACTTCTCACTAGGCCCCGCCTCCAACACTGGGGATTATAATTCAACATGAGATTTGGTGGGGACACAGATCCAAACCATCACTCCTTTAAAGTATAGCACCTTGACATGTTGATTTTAAGCTGAAGGAATTTAAGAAAGTACACGTGCAGGGAAGACTCTCTGACCTTCCCTTGAAACAGATCAAAACCCTTTTGTGAGAGGGGCCCTCCCTATACCCAGGGGACACAAGCGTTGGGCATCATCTCTTTGAAGGGACACAGAGAGAAATCTGAGCAAACAGGCTTTGCTAAGATCCCCCAGTTTATTACATTTCTCTCATTCTTTCTCTTTGCTCTGTCATATTTTTCTACAATACTTCATTCTTCCTCAAATCTACAACAAAAATCATTCAGGTTTAGTTGTTTCTTCTGGCCTTCATCTCCCTTTGAAGGTTCCTGTGTCACATAAAACTTAAATAAATCTGTGTATCTTTCTCTTGTTCATCTGTCTTTTTTCACAGGCGTCCCAGACAATGAACCTGAGATGGGTAGAAATGGGGTAAGAGGTGGTACTCAGAAATCAGATTAAATTGAGGACTAGCTAAAATGGGGTTAGGGACGAAGCAGCTTTCCAAAAGACATACGCTGGTGGCTGACTCCCCCTGCTACAGCAGCGTCTGAATAAATGGCCTTTGCTTGTTCCCCCTCATTGATATTTACCACAGTCTATAGCTTCACACAGATGTGATAGGAGCCAGAGACATGTGAAGGCCACTGGCATCCTCGTCGAGCCCGCTCGCCACTCCACAGCAAGTTAGATTCTGTGAGCGCATCTTCCTGGAGCACACATCCTCCTCCACCTCTTCTCTCTTCAAAACCTAAAAGGCTTGAGCTTCCAGCTCAAGACCGATGGTACCTTCCTGAAAGGCACCTCCCCCACTTTCCTCCTGCCCTGGCCACCTGAAGTGCCAGCTCCCCATTTGCCTCCCACCGTGATTGTAAGTTTCCTGAGGCCTCCCTAGAAGCTGATGCCACCATTCTTTCCATACAGCCTGCAGAACTGTTTGCCAATGAAGTCCATATGAAATAAAAATGAGACGTTAGGAAAACATTATCCTTGAGTAATTAAAAGAACAGGAAGGGGGGAAATCACTAATTTCAACAAATTTCCAGAAGACATAGAAGGGATGCCTGAGTGTTGACAGGTGGGATGGGCAGAGCAACAGGCGGCCAAACGCAGCAGCCTGGAGCACAGGAGGGAGTTAGAGAGAAGACCGGAGACCATCTGCACAACGTAACTTGTGGAGGGGAAGCGTGGTTGCCTAAATTAAACAGGTTCATTGAAAGCCTGTGTTTGGTGACTCTGTTGGCACCACCCACCCCATATGCAAAGCTCAGGCAGCTAATATTTATCTGCAGTCCCTGCCACCACCAAAAAACAAAAGAAAAAATACTCTTTTCTAAGGAAACCAAAAATACTTGTTAAAAATGTTAACTGTAGTCAAGAGTCTCTTTAGACAAACTTTTTAAGTAATAATTTCTTTAAATTTTTGCAGAGAAGATCAGTTGATACTGGATTTGGGAATTCCTTTAACAGGAAATTGAATTTTAAACAAATACATCTATTTTTTTTTTTAAGGAAATAAGCCTTATGTGGGTTGCTCTGTTATCCCCAGCCTGGACCTTAGCTGTTTCTACTTTAAGTTCAGGCATGTTCAAGCATGCCTAACACAATTTGGGGGCTGTTGGCCAGAGATCTACATTGAGAAAGTCTGAGTTTCCAGGCAAAACTCAATGGAAAAGAGAAGTGTCAGGGAGGTAGTGTGACTCTTAACAAGGACTTCCCAATCAGAGGAGAAAAATGACGGTGTGTACAGCAAGCTGTTATTTCCAGGTCAGCCTCCCTGGACTGATGTTTGCTGCTCAGAGACTAAAATGAAGTTCTGTTAGGACCAAAAGCTCCCAGCACTCTAGTGGAGGAAACACCATTCTGTCACCTGTCTGATAAAGAGAAGGTATCAGAGAGGAAGAGGAGGATTCTCCCCACTCTTGGGCTCAGGTCCCTCCAGAGCCCTGCTGTGCAAGTAGCTGCGGTGTCCAGGGGAAGGCAGAATACAGTGCCTAGCTGAGGAAGCAACAGAGCGCAAGAAAGAATCAGCCAGTGGATGCCTCCCCAGGCCTGCAGGCTCTCTCCCAGGGACAGGACTATCCTTCCTCATGAGCACACCCTGGACCCCCAGGAACATCTTCAAGTGCTGCAGGTGGGGGGCAAAACCTGGCACGCAGAGGTTGTAAATAAACTTGTTAAATTAACTTTAGCCAAAAGACGCCTCCTTATCTATTTTAAGTTTGGCCTACAGGTTTCTCTGTGCATCATGAACTATAACCTAACTGGAGGTACACACAAACTATAACTTACTTTTCTTTCATTTTTTTTTTTGCTACAGAGTCTCACTCTGTAGCCAGGCTGTAGTGCAATGGCATGATCTCAGCTCACTGCAACTGCTGCCTTCTGAGTTCAAGTGATTCTCCTGTCTCAGCCTCCTGAGTAGTTGGGATTACAGGCGCCTGCCACCACACCCCACTAATTTATGTATTTTATTAGAAACAAGGTTTTACCACATTTGCCAGGATGATCTTGATCTCTTGATCCACCCACCTTGGGCTTCTAAAGGGCTGGGATTACAGGCGTGAGCCACCGCACCCAGCTGACTGTAACTTACTCTTATGTCAATCACTGCGTTTTGGCCAATAAAGGCAGCCAACTGTTCAAACTGTGTTCAAATAAGATAAATGCTGAGCTATAACCAACCTGGCTGTTTCTTTTGTTTGTTTGTTGTTTGTTTGCTTTTTAAGCAGGGTCTTCCTGTCTCTCAGGCTGGAGTGCAGTGGCATGATCTCGGCTCACTGCAGCCTCAAACACCTGGGTTCAAGTGATTCTCCTGCCTCAGCCTCCCAAGTAACTAGGACTACAGGCCCACACTACCACGCCCGTCTGATTTTTGTATTTTTAGTAGAGACAGGGTTTTGTCAGGTTGGCCAAGCCAGTCTCAAGCTCCTGGCCTCAAGTGATCTGCACACCTCAGCCTCCCAAAGTGCTGGAGTTACAGTTGTGAACCACTGTGCCCGGCCCCCATACAGCTGTTTCTGTACCTCACTTCCGTGTTTTGTACATCCCTTTCCCTTTTCCGTCTATCATTGATCAATCAGTATTAAATGTGAAGAGCAAAGAAAAAAAATCCTTGTTTAAGCCTAACTTAAGAGCTCATCTATTTCAAGCAAAATGATCTATGATCAAATTCGCATGCAACCAGAGAATTTTAATAGCCCCTTAATGTTGTTGTTTCTTAAGAAATTAATTCTGCTGCTAAGAAAATGTGCAGAATTCAAGTCTGTAAACTAGATGACCGTGTTTCAAACAAAAGAAAATGTCCTGTCCTTTTGCAAACTAAATATTGGCTATTGATTCGATAGTGATAATTGACTATTATTCACTCATTGCCTTACTTCTCATCTCTATTATAGCCTCATAAAATTGGCAGGCCAGTGACAAAGATTATTTGCTTGACCAAACTGTAGTTGGACTTCTGAATTTTCTCCTAGGCCCATCTGTGTACCTTCTTGTAAAATCCAGTTTTAGCAGAGAACCCTGGTTAAGTCAGTTTAGCCAGAATCATCCCATCCTGGATATCTAATCACCCTTGATATCTGATCAGGCTCCCCTTCCTCCACCACCCACCTGGTGATGTCAGGTCACCCTTACCTATCTTCAGTGAGAATCCTGTTAGGTGGGTTAAGCCAGAATCCCCCCTTACTCATATTGTTTTATCTTAGCAATTTTCCACCCACTGACCCCCATCCTGCTCTTTGGCTATAAACTCCCATTTGCCCATGCTGTATTGAGAACTGAGCCCAGTCTCTCTCTCCCACTGCAAGACCCTGTTGGAGTGGTCTCTATGCCTGTCACAATGGTCCTGGATAGTCTTCCTTACTGATATGGTTTGGCTGTGTCCCCACCCAAATCTCATCTTGAATTATAGCTCCCATAATTACCACATTGTCGTAGGAGGGACCTGGTGGGAGATAACTGAATCGTGGTGGCTCCCCCCCCCCATACCTTTTTCATTTGTAGTGAATAAGTCTCACAGGATCTGATGGTTTTATAAGGGGCCTCCCCTTCCACTTGGTTCTCATTCTCTCTTGCCTGCTACCATGTAAGACATGCCTGTGGACTTCCACCATGATTGTGAGTCCTCCCCAGCCACATGGAACTGTATGTCTATTAAATCTCTTTTTCTGTATAAATTACCAAGTCTCAGGTATGTCTGTATCAGCAGCATGAAAATGGACTAACACACTTACCATGCTTTACCAAGTGTCATTGGCTAATTTTTTCTCTTACAAATGTCATTGTGAAGAGCAAGTCTCCAGAGCCATGTTGCAAAGGTGAGAATCCCATTTCACAAAGTGAACTTGGAGGTTTCTGTTTTTGCCTTCCAGTCCTCACTTGTATAATGGAAGTACAAATACTGCCTTCATCAAAGCATTGCTGAGAGGAGTAAATGAGCTAATAACAGTATAGCACTTAAAACAACAAAACACTGCCTGAAACACAGTGGACAGTCCATAAATGTTATCAAAATCACCGCCATCATCAAAAGTCAGAACTGGCAGGTACTTCAGGGGCCATCCAGCCCCTTTATCTGCAGCTGATGAATCTAAATGTTAAAAAAAAAAATCTGTTGTAGCCAGAGCATGCTTTCACGCTTAACTGAGAATCTCTTTGACACAAAGTATATGAGTAAAGCAGAAAGCAAGAGTTGCTTATTCTAGGAGTACTTAAAAGACTATCTTGAAAGAATTCCTGGACAACTGGATTAAAATGTTATTCTCTTAGGAAACAGGACACAAACACAGCTTTTCACCAGATCTATGGTGCTGTGGGGAACAGTTTCAGGACCCAGAATGTCAGGGGATTTGTAGGTCTCTAAACTCCCACAGGGTCAGACCTACATACACGCAGAGTCCAATCAGAGTCATCCTAACTGCCTGCCCAAAGAAACTCCTAGCTTTCTCGGAGAGTGGGAAAGATCTCATCTTACAAGTAGTACTGTTTCCTGCAGATCCTGCTTAAAACACCAAAGTACCTACCAAAGCTACACATAGCTTTAACCAGAAGCTAATCCAACACTTTAATTTATTACACAATAATTAATTGAAATGCCTAAGTTTCAAATTTACTGTTTTTGAAAATGAGGGCAAATCCCAAGTTTTCCCAGTATAAATATTGCTTTCCCTTGCCTGTATTTTGGTGTGCCTTTTCAGAAGGAGATAAGGGAGAGGTGACAGCTGACAGACCAAGGTCTGAACATGGGAGCTCATCACACATCTGCTGACTGGTACACACGTCACAGCAGAAAAGATGCCCCACCTGGGATATAACTGATAGGCAACACCTATGGCTTTAGAAGTTTAGTCTAGGATGATTTTCCCTGCATGAGTCATCTTATTCTTGCTCTTGAAAAAATCAGTAAAATAGCTCTGGCGAGGCTGGGTCTGAATTCTCAATTTTTAAGGAAAAGCATTGTCTCCCTGGAGAAAATGGAATTTTTTTCCTTGTTGATGATGTTAGAATCCTGCCTTTAGGATTGTTATGAGGATTCTAATGCATGTTTACAACATGCCTGATGAAGTAGGTGCCTCTTCTCTCTCTCTCTCTCTCTCTCTCTCTATATATATATATATATATATATATACACACACACACACACACATATATATATATACACAACAGTATGCCTGACAAAGTAAGTGCTCTCTCTCTTTCTCTCTCTATACACACATACACACACATATATACACACATATGCATATATATGTATTTGTATTATATATGTTATACATATGTATATTATATATAAGTGTACAGAAACACATATATGTATATATACTATATATAAATCTATATAAAAAGTTTCAAGCTTTTATATATATATGTGTGTGTGTGTGTGTGTGTGTGTGTGTGTGTGTTGTGTGTATATATAAATTTTTTTTTTTGAGACAGAGTTTTGCTCTTGTTGCCCAGGCTGGAGTGCAGTGGCACAATCTCAGCACACCACAACCTCTGCCTCTTGGGTTCAAGAGATTCTTCTGCCTCAGCCTCCCCAGTAGCTGGGATTACAGGCATGCACCACCACACCCGGCTAATTTTGTATTTTTAGTAGAGACGGGCTTTCTCCATGTTAGTCAGGCTGGTCTCGAACTCCTGACCTCAGGTGATCCACCCCCATCGGCTTCCCAAAGTGCTGCAGTTGCAGGCGTTAAGTCACCGCCCCCAGCATATATATTATATTAATTATATTATATTATATTATTCTCTCAGGAAACAGGACACAAACGCAGCTTTTCACCAGATCTACAGTGCTGTGGGAAACAGTTTCAGTTTCAAGTTATACATATAACTTGGAAGGCAAATAAGAGCTATCACAATGTGTCCCCTTTTGAGGAAACTGAGGCTCAGAGAGGTTCAGGAGCACCAAGGCCACAGACCCAGCAAGCAGTAGAGCCAGACTCAGTGCTGCAGACTTTGACTTTGTAAACCCAAAGCCATAGACTCCCCCAGGAGAAGCCTGAGAGGCTAGGACAGCGGCCATGGGTAGTAGAGATAGCTGGGCTAGCACAGCTATGACTGACTTAGACATCTTCACAATTTACCCTCAGACATCGCAGAACCTTCTAGAAAAAAAAGGTGATAATTCAGGTGGGAGGTGGAGACACTCTCCTGAGAATTTTTAGTGGAGTTTGAAATGACAGTCTGCTCAGTTGTGCTGTTTGGCTTTGGGGTTGTGGGGACAACTTTCTGGAGGAAAAACGAGGCATGAAAAACCAAGCCCGGGGACTTCGAGGGGTGCTCCTTCATTCACCCACAAATGATGTGCTGTCCTAGGCAGGGCTCGCAGGAACCTGTGGTGCCGATGGATCCCCCAACAAAGCCCCCCCTTTAGGTGAAGCCCCTACTACCCAGCCTCAAGTCCAGCTTCTTCACCTGGCTCTCATCTCCAATAATAAAAACACCCTGAGGAAGGGAGCAGAGAAGGTGTGAAATCTACAAATGAAGCCAAGAAAAAGTGCAGAAAAGTTAACATTTAAGATTCCCCACCCTCCATTCATAAGCCCCTGTTTGGAGAATAGAGGATGCGGGGGAGGGGAGGGAGTTATCACTTAATTGTTGGTGAACTTGGTTGGTGGATTAAGGAATCCTTTTCCTCCTTGGCTAATGTCACAAATTGTGTTTTTTTTTTCCTCTCAAGTGTACCTTTGTAGTGGGTTTAAATATTTTCTGATAATACTCTGCTCTGATTTTGCAAACTTCTTGGCATATGGCCACTTACTAATGGTTTATTGGGTTCTAATCAGTATTAGGAAAGTGGGGCAGGGCGGACTGAAGAAGGCCTTATTCTTGGAGGCCACATGGGTAATGCCATGATCCACTCACTGACTCCCCCGCCATGTGGCCTTACGGAAATCACTGAACCTGTCTGAATTTTTTTATTTCATTACCTCTAAAAGCAAAACAAAACATATTGAATAATGCTTTTGCAATTATATAAATAAATTAGACATTTTTTAAAAAGCAAAGACACCATGAATATTTGGGTCATTTCCATTTGCATAGAAGCTAATGCAACTCTTAAAACAAAAAAAGGATGATCCCATAGTCTTCTGCTGTAGGGAAAAAACAGTAACTCCCATAAGTCCATAGGTTCTTAGTTGGAATTGACCTTATTAATTTTTTTTTTTTTTTTTTGAGATGCAGTTTTGCTCTTGTTGCCCAGGCTGGAGTGCAATGGTGCGATCTCGGCCCACCACAACCTCTGCCTCCCGAGTTCAAGCGATTCTCCTGCCTCAGCCTCCTGAGTAGCTGGGATTACAGGCCTGCGCCACCATACCTGGCTATTTTTGTATTTTCAGTAGTGACAGGGTTTCTCCGTGTTGGTCAGGCTGGTCTCGAACTCCTGACCTCAGGTGATCCACCCGCCTCGGCCTCCCAAAATGCTGGGATTACAGGTGTGAGCCACTGTGCCCCGCCCAGAATTGACCCCTACTAGTAAAGACAGATTAATGAGAAAAAAAAATCAGAAGTTTATGCACATATACATTTTATTTATAGATGGAAGACATCTAGAGAATGTGTAGTTCTCAAAGAGGTAGCTTTGAATTCCAGCCTATATAGCACCTTCAACAAAGAATAGTAAATTTTTAGAGAAGTGACAAGACAAAGAAAAAGGACTTTGAGTCTCTACTGGTAGCAAAAGGGCAAAGAAATGGCAGATAAGGGCCAGCTAGTGAAGTTTGTTAATGTAGATTTCTCTGGTACCGTCTCCAGGCTGGTAAACATCTAGAGGCGATGTCAGCGATTAAGCTTCGTTCTCCCTGGTAGAGAGTGACCAGGTTACCTTTTCTCTTTCCAAATCTATGTCCTGATTTTAGGCAAATGGAGGGCGAGCAGAGAGCTTTCCTGCATCTGCTTCTTCTTAACTGTCTTCAGCTCAACAATTCTTTATGTTTGGGGAGGCATATGCTGGTCTCCCTCTCTGCCATGTTTTTCTACTTTCCTTCTCAGCCGACCTTGCAAGAGGGTTAGCCATACTGTCTCCACTTCCTCATTTCTATTCTTATGCCCCCTTCCATCCAGCTTCCATCTCTGTCACTCCAAAAACTACTCGACAAAGTTGACAATGACCTCACGTTGGCAAATGCGATGACAGATCTGACCCTGTCTCATCTTGCCCTCTCAGAAACATTCATGACAGTGAATCACTCCTGTCCCTCTCTGCTTCTTTGTCCCACAGTATCACTGTGTTTCCTCCTCCCTCTCACTCTAGTTGGTTCATCCTCCTCTGTGCAATCACCAGATGAACAGGCCCTTCTCCTTTGCATTTCTGTCCCTGGAAGTTTCTATCAATTCTCATGGTTAAAATTATCCATGTGCTGATCATGCCAAAATATATGTTTTCATTTCAAATGAGTCCTCTGAGTTCCAGACTTTAATATCTGACTACTTACTTGTCATCTCTACTTTGACGTATCACAAAATTAAATGTCTCCCCCTTTCCTGTAAACAACTAGTTGTCCAACAACCATCGATCATATCCATCTCTGTGAACGACACCACACTCTGCCTGAACCAAAAATCTATCTTAAATCTACCCACGTATCGACCTCACCCGCCCTCTTGGTCCAAGACTGATCTTCCTAGTTCCATCCCTGCCCCTTTCCATCCATGCTCCAGAGCGAGAGTGATCCTAAAATGTAAATCAGAGTGGAATATTGTCTGCTTAAAACTCGTCAATGGCTTAAGTTTGTTCAGGATGCTGTAACGAAATTCCTTAGGTTAAGTAATTTATTTATTTATTTATTTTTTTATTTTTATTTTTTATTGCATTTTAGGTTTGGGGGTACATGTGAAGAACATGGAAGATTGTTGCATAGGTACACACATGGCAGTGTGATTTGCTGCCTTCCTCCAGGTTAAGTAATTTATAAACAACAGAAATTTACTGCACATGGCTCTAGAGGCTAGAAAGTCCAAGATCAAGACACCAGCACACTCGGTGCCTGGGGAGGGCCCCGCGTTCTCATAGACGACAACTTCTACGTGCCCTCACACGGCACAAGGGGCAAACAAGCCTCCTTGGGCCTCTTTCATAAGGGCACCCATGCACACAGCACAAGGGGCAAACAAGCCTCCTTGGGCCTCTTTCATAAGGGCACCCATGCACACAGCACAAGGGGCAAACAAGCCTCCTTGGGCCTCTTTCATAAGGGCACCCATGCACACAGCACAAGGGGCAAACAAGCCTCCTTGGGCCTCTTTCATAAGGGCACCCATGCACACAGCACAACGGGCAAACAAGCCTCCTTGGGCCTCTTTCATAAGGGCACCCATGCACACAGCACAACGGGCAAACAAGCCTCCTTGGGCCTCTTTCATAAGGGCACCCATGCACACAGCACAAGGGGCAAACAAGCCTCCTTGGGCCTCTTTCATAAGGGCACCCATGCCATTCATGAGAGCACAGCCTTCCCAAGGCCTTATCTCTTACTATGCTTACATTATCAACATATGAATTTAAGTATCAACATTAAGTATCATCATATGAAGTTGAGGGGAACGTTGGCATTGAGACCACAGCACTTCCCACTGTACTTACAATAAAGTTTTAGCCCCTACTGGTCCTCCCTCACCTAGCTTCCACTCATTCACTCTCTCCAGCTATATCCCATACTCTAAAAAGCAGTGTTTGTTGAGGAGTCAGAGGAGGCATGGAAGATTGAAAAGAGAAGCAAGACACAGATCATGAAGAACTTTGTATAATATACGGGATGAATGTAATTCTTATCCCATGGGCCAGCATTTTTCAGAGTGTGGCCTGTATCAGAATTATCTAAGGTCTGTTTGTGACTCAGCCTCCTGGGCTTCCTTCCAAATCTATTAGATCTAAATCTTCAGACAACAGAAAGCCACCGAAACTATTTAAGATGAGATGGTCAAATTTGGGGTGAAACTTTAGATCAATTTTATCCCTAGTAAAGAAAGTAGCTGAAATCCAGATTTAAAAGTCATCTTTCCTGTTGCTCAAAGGGTCATTGACTAAAATAATAAGTGGACCAGGATTCTTTCTCAGTAAAAGTTTAGGAATACCGTGAATTTTTATAACTGGAGAGGGGGTATCTTCTGGGAAGTAAAGGGCTGGAGAATTTCATCCTAAGCCTTATCCTGCTCCCTCCTTAGCCTGCTTGACCTCTCCTATGATTAGGATACCCTTATAGGATGAATTGAGGCTCCCCCAAAATTTATATGTTTATGTCCTAGCTCCCAGTACTTCAAAAACGTAACCTTATTTGGAGATATGGTCTATGAGGTACTAAAATTCAAAGGAGGTGGTTGCAGTGGGCCCCAGTCCAACATGACTCATGTCCCTATGAAAAGTACAAATTTGGAGATAGTCATGTGCAAGGGGAGAGCACCACGTGAAGACGAAAGCAGAAAGTCTGGTGATGTTTCTACAACCAAAGAGATACCAATGGTTGGCCAAGGAGAGGAGCATGGAACAGATCCTCCCTTACAACCCTCAGAAGGAACCAACCTTGCCTTGACCTTGAACTTCTGAATTTCAGAACTGTGAGACAAACAACGTTGTTTAAGCCGGCCAGTGTGTGGCATTTTGTCACAGCATCCCAAGGAAACTAATTTGGACGCCAAAACACAGACACAGCCTGGCCCCTAGAGCCTCAGAGATT
The DNA here is from genome assembly GCA_036589455.1 of Ateles fusciceps. Classification (NCBI taxonomy): domain Eukaryota; kingdom Metazoa; phylum Chordata; class Mammalia; order Primates; family Atelidae; genus Ateles; species Ateles fusciceps. The sequence continues at coordinate 2,380,615 of JAZHEH010000284.1, forward strand.
TTACAAATGAATAATAAAGAATGAGAGCGCTCAGGCTCTTGATCACTGTAGTCACAGAATGTTTATAAATAATTTGTAGTAGCCAGGCATGGAGGTTCACACCTGCAATCCAGCACTTTGGAAGGCCAAGGCAGGGGCGTTGTTGGGGCCTAAAAGCTTGAGGCCAGTCTGGGAAACACAGTGAAACCCCATCTCTACAAAAATATTCAAAACTGAGCTGGGTGCAGTGGTGCACACATATAGTCCCAGCTACTCAGGAGGCTGAGGTGGGAGGATCACCTGAACCTGCAAATGTTGAGGCTGCAGTGAACCACGATTGTGCCACTGCACTCCAGCCTTACAGAGCAAGACCCTGTCCCCCAAAAATAAAAAATAATTTGTAGGCTGGGTGTGGTGGCTCATGCCTGTAATCCCAGCACTTTGGGAGGCTGAGGTGGGTCGATGACCTGTGGTCAGGAATTTGAGACCAGCCTGGCCAACATAGTGAAACCCTGTATCTACAAAAATACAAAAATTATCCAGGCATGGTGGCAGGCGCCTATAATCCCAGCTACTCAGGAAGCTGAGGCAGGGGAATACCTGAACCCTGGGGGGCGGAGGTTGCAGTGAGCCAAGATCACACCACTTCACTCCAGCCTGGGTGAAAGAGCGAAACTCAGTCTCAAATAATAATAATAATAATAATTTGTAGTGAATATATGATGTTGCTTCCTTTCCTCTGAGGAACAATCCCTTTCCTACTGTGCTCCCAGCAGGATGGAAATCATGGTACCTACTGCCCTCTCCCAAAGGCAAGCATGTAACCTAAGCTAGTCAATCAGAGAAGTGACTCTGGAGATTATTTCAGAGCTGGACATGTGACTCAATCCAAGCCAACTAGGTACGAAGATTTCTTTGTCTGTTGGAGCAAGAAAGTAGTTCTTGGGTTTGAAATCTAGGTATTGGGAATATGGGCAGCTGGAGCTGATGGCAGCTGCCTAACCCAGGGTGCATATGCTGTTTGTCCACCTGCAGGATGAGAGAAATTGGTCAGCAAGTATTAGGAAGCAGAGACAGGAAAGAGAGGAAGAAAGAGAGGAAAGAGAATGACAACACCTCTAGTCTTCACGGTGCTCAGGCCAGATCAATTGCTGCTCCCTGCTTGTGAAAGTCAATACATTTCCTTTCTGTCCAAGCTAGTTTAAGTTATGTCCTTCTCATTTGCAGGCAAAAGCATATTGGGGAATTCAATGTTATTACCCTTCAGAACAGCTGTCAATAAGCTGTGCATAGCTATAACTGTGCTTTTCTTAGTGAATCCCTGCAGAGATCACGGTGTACCTGAGTTACTAACATCTATTTTCTTTGAACTATTCCCATTCCTCCTGTGATTCACGTGAGATAGAGAAACGGTCCATGGTCCTGCACAGCACACTTGGTTTTAACTTTTACTGTCACTTAACCAACTCTGATGCAGTAAGAATCATGTGAATTTGTATTCAGAGCTCAGCGGTCCCAGAAAATTGAAGAAAACACAACTACTGGTGCCACTGTCACCCTGCTTGGCCCTCCCCTCTTGCAATACCAGTGCCTCTAAATATACACGGAAAAATATAATGTGAAGACGTCTGCATGTCTCACAGCGACCTTGTTTAAGGAACGCCTCAGAGCCACCTCTAGAGATGGGATATTTTGGCATTTTATGCCCCTACCTTCTGTTTCAATGAGGAAAGCTGTGCTTTGAATTGTTTATTGGAATATATATATATATTTGAATTACTTTGCATTACTTATATATTGGAATAAAGTGATTATATATTTCAATATACTTTAATAGAGTAGCAGAAACTACTGCTAGATCCTGAGTACATATGTTTATTGTATCAATAAATGAATAAGGGAGGCCTTATTGAGGTAACGTGTTCTCTTTCCGGGTCCACAAGGGGGTGTAGTTTCAAGGGCAAGACTTCCCAGCGCCATGCCCCCTCCCATCTCTCTCCATCCGGAAGATTTAACGGTCTCTGTTTTAAATTTTCACGGGTGCGGGAAGAATAAAAAGTCAATCACTCCAGCGGAAGTTATAAGCAACTGCTTTCATTGGCCAGAGGTCTAGGAGAAATGTGGGGGTTCCTCCCAGGTTAAAAGTCCCCTTCTTCCACACCCCTTTGGACTCCACGTTTGGATCCCCTTCCTCTCTCTCTCTCTCTCTCTCTCTCTCTCTCGTGTGGAAGTTCTCTCTCTTCTCCTTTTTTTTTCTTCTCTGCCTAAATAAAATCACTTTTCTGCAACACATTCTGGGGTCCGGTATTTACTTTGCAAGCACACCTGGTCGCACCTCTCTCATTCTTGAGAGAGCAGGAGACCAAGAATCTTGGAGAAATGTCCTCTCAGGGGAGCTAAGAGCTGCCCTGAACCCCAACATTATGGGACTGAGATTAGCATCCCTACCCCAACGTCTCCTGCCCCGCTGCGCCTGCAGAGTAGGTCTCACTACGGGTCTGATGTACCTGAGCAGAGGTACTGCAGTGGGTGGGTGGGGGCCCTGGCAGGTGGAGTGAATCCCTGCTCTCTGCCATGAACTAGTTACACGGCCTTGGATAAATTATTCAAGTATTTGAGCTTTCTCAGCTGTCAAATGGAAACAATAGCAGTACGTCCCTCGTCAGACTGTAGTAACGAATAAATTCCTCTAAGCAGACACAGTGTTGACAACAGTTCCTGGCACACCCAAAGCTTGGGGAGAGTCCAAGGCAGCCAAGGTCTTTGCCAGCCTCTCCCACTCCGCCAAAAGCCACTCCGCACACAGGATATGTTGAGAAACGGACAGCAAGGCTAGAGAGCTGGGAAAACCAGGGGGGAATGTCTATTACACACATCTGTATTGTACACTGCAGGACGGGTGGCTTATTCCTCTGCACACATTTTCTATTAAAAGTAACAAGAAAGAAAAAGAAAAATCCTGGCACCATCCGGTGTATCTGTCCCTTGGGTTTTGTGCAGGGAATGGCTAGCGATGACTTATCTGACATCAGAGGTAGCTTGACAGCCAAGGACTTAATTTATGAAGTGTTTAGTACATTCCTGACAAAAATCGGCTCCAAACTATGGACACACGTTCATTCATGCCTTATGGCTCCCAGCTGCAGTGCTGCATCCATAAACGCTCGTTGTTGGAAGGGGGAGGAGGCTGGGAGTGGTGGGGAATGAGTGTTTCTACAGAGTGGGAGCAAGACTCACACAAGACCTGAGGGCTCAAACAAATGGGCCTTGGCAGGCACAGGGAGGGGAGCAGGAGGAGGGCTGAGGGTTGGTCTTGCCTGTTGGAAGTGCCAGCCAACCTGGGGATCATCCTGGTCGGTCACTCTCTCTGAAATCCTGCTGCTGACAAGCTGAGAACAGGGGAGAAGGGGCAGAGGTGATTTACTTCTCTACAATTTGTAGATAGGGTTGTGAAGACCTATGACTTCATGGGGTGAATTTGTTTAACAAAAAGCATCAACCATTTAATAGAATGCAAAAAAGAAAAATGTCTAGAAAACAATTTTGAATAGATGGTTCTTTCTACAGGCTTAGGAAAGGCTGTTCAGCTTAAGCTAAATGTCCAGTGAATGAATGAATGAATAAGGGACACTTTCTCATTTTGACTTTGGTCAAACTATTTGCCTTCTCTAACCCTCTATTTCCATAGAATAGAGAATAGAGCAGCATGCCCTGACTGCTCCACAGGATGGTTATTTAACACAAGCAAGATAACACATATGGAAGCTCTACAAAGCCCAGTTCAAATGTAAGGAAACGCAACGGGGTAGCAATCTAATCTCGTGGCTCTGTGAAGTTCTGCACCAGTTGATTACGGAGCTGGAGGAGCTCAGGTACTGAAAGTTGTAGGAGTACCACTGATCACCCATAGGCCGAGGCAAGGTAAAGTTCAAATAATAGTGTACCCCTTGACCAAACTTTAATGAGCTGTAAATGAAGCATTTTAATAAGGAAATCTTGGTCTCCTATGTGCAATTTTGGGTGAGCAGTTATCTGAATTATGAAAAGGAAATATAGGTTCAACAGGTAGCGAGTTTGCAGGGTTGTTACTAAATTTCTCTTTGTTTGCTTGTTTTTGTTTGTTTTTCTGACTCATGGTTAAGCAAATTTTTATCGTGCCCTAACTGTTTTTACTGACATACATCTTGGCTATGATGAGGTTCAGGACATGCTACCCCAAAATGTGGCACGTTGCCAATTCAGAAAACAGCAGAAGCAGGAAACTCCCTCTCATTTCCCACCCCCCAATCCTTCTTTCATGAAGCAGGTCATAAGATTCTCATTCCGGAGTATCCTTCCTGTACCCAGAGGAAAGGAACTTTCTTGTCTTTGAAGATACAGAATCACAGAGAGGAATCTGAACACACAGGCCTTCCTAAGTTCCCCAGTTTATTACACTTAGATCAGATCCCCTTTGTCCAATTATAGTTCTTCATAACTGCCCACTCTTCACCAAACTTTGTATAAAAATACACATGTTCAACTGTTTCTTTGGATTTTCATTTCCTTATGAAGGCTCCCATGTCACATAAAACTTATATTAAATAAATGTGTATGCTTTTTTCTTGTTAATCTGTCTCTTGTTATAGGGGCCTCAGTCACGAACCTAGGGATGGGTGAGGAAAAGCTATTTCTCCTCCCCTAAAGCTATATTTGAAAATTTATGCAAGGCTACAAGAAACATTTAAAAATTTAGAAAAAAACCAAAATGTCTTAGTTTGTGTTCCCCCAAGTAGACCCTGGGACAATGATTTGGGTGTAAGCTGTTTACATGACTGAGTGAGCTCCTGTGTGGGCATCTGGGGCTTTTTATACACTGGATAGAAGATGCTGCAGAATTGTCCCTTCAGGAGGCAAGAAAGCTAGGGTATTTATCCACCCATTCCCATTTATCTCTGCATGACAGTCCATCCTACGGATAACTCCCTGGTGCTTCTGGTAAGGTACAGCAATGACTGAGAATACCCTAGAGCCCAGGTAAAAACTCTCAGGCAGAAAGAAAAGGGTTTTAGAGAGGGAGTATTTTAGAATATACAGGGAATATCTACCTACGATGCAGAAGAAAGTTTTCTGATTTTTTTCCAGAGTTGGTCAAAATCTATGAGAGGGTCATTAACAGTCTACCACACAAAGAAAACAAATCTAGAAGAAGAAATGACCTTAGAATTGTCAATAACACTCATCATTTCCTAACACCATCCAACCCCTCTGTGACATTGTTCAGGGTCTAATGTGTCTGGGAGCATGGAACCCAAAAGCAGAAGCCAGGGCCTGAAACATGCAATGAATGAGGCCTTCAGTTTCAGCACAGGATTTCCTGCATCAGAATTAGTTGAGGCCAGGCACGGTGGCTCACACCTGTAACCCCAGAACTTTGGGAGGCCAAGGCAGGTGGATTGCTTTAGCTCAGGATTTCAATACCAGCCTGGGCAACATGGCAAAACCACCTCTCTACAAAAAATACCTGGGCATGGTGGTATGCACCTGTGGTCCCACCTACTTGGGAGGCTGAGGTGGGAGGAGCACTTGAGCCCAGGAGGTCAAGGCTGCAATCGTGCCACCGCACTCCAACCTGGGTGACAGAGTCTCCAAAAAAAACAAAAAAGAACAACAAAAAAAGAATCACTTGCACAATACCTCAAAAATTTATATTCCTGGGTCTTTCCCAGAGTTACCAAATTTTGGTTCTGGGAAGTGGGGTGTTATGCATTTATAACATACACTGTCCTCGTGGTAATGAGTGAGTTCTCACCTTATTTGTTCCCCCTGAGATCCACTTATTAAAAAGAGCTTGGTGCCTCCTCCTCTGTCTCTTTCCTCCTCTCTCACCGTGTGATGCCTGCTCCCCTTCCACATGAGTGGAAGCACTCTGAGGCCCTCCCCAGAAGCAGATGCTGGTGCCATGCTTCCTGTACAGCCTGCAGAACCGTGAGCCAAATAAACCTCTTTTCTTTATAAAGTACCCATTCTCAGGTATTCCTTTATAGCAACACAAAACAGACTAAGACATACTCTCTACTTCCCATCTGCTACCCCCATCCTTCTATAACACTTTTTCTGGTTTCTGACTCCCCTTTCCCCATCCTCCTCCTCCTTCTTTATATGACTATAATTTATTACTAAATTATTTGTGACTGTGTCATTCTTATTAAATATCATGTTATCTTTCTTTCAGTTACAAGGCATATAAGACATTTCATATTTATGCCTTTCTCTCAAACTAGTCTTCTTTGACATCTTTGTTCTAAAGTTTCTTTTTAATATACGGAGCTCTCCATTTGTTCTTTCCAGTCACTGGGTATTAGGAGGAAAGAAACTTTTCTGAATATACTACTGTGCGCATACACACACACACACACACACGCATGCACGCACGCACTTGCGCGCACACACACACACATCAAAGTGTCTCAGAGGCAGTGCTTTCCTGGACATTAGGTCAAGAACCATGAACTCTCAATCTCACCAACCTGGTTTTGTTTTTGTCATTCACTCACCAATTCCTATATACCTAAAGATGATTAAGTTAAGAGAGCAAATCTAAGAGACTTGTTCGAACTTAAGGGAAAAAAAAAACTAATGTTGCTTTTACATTATGTGGGAGGCCGAGGAGGTAAAATGAGGATCAAACTGGATACCACACTGCAAACTGAATCTCCTCTGAAGCCTAGCCCGCACCGCGAGGGGGAGAATTATCCTTTACTCACGTGATTCTGCTGTGAGCCTGAATTTTGATGGAAAGAATATACCATCATTCAGAAATGTCAGTTTGTTTGTACCTCTCTTTACATGAAAGTCTATAAATTAAGGAAGAGTTAAGGAGGAAAACGGGGCTCTGCATGGGAGCAAAAAGGGTGAGTTGCGATGTCTAAAAGGAACGAGTACTGAGTCTTTGATGATTTACAGCTTATAAGATGAGAAAAGAACGAGCCAGGAGGACTTCAAAAGGCTCTGCTGGCACAATGCCTGTGATGTTAGGCGCCCAGGAGCCCAGGAACTCTCTAGACTAGACACAGTTTCTCCCAGGCCCATTTCATACCCTAGGGCTATATCAATGGGTACTTCCATTTTAGAAATGGGGAAAACTGAGGACTGGGGATGACCATGGGAACTATTAGTGGGAGGTCTCCTTGGCTTTAGATTTCTCGAGTACTTAGAGCCACCCGTGCTTTAGTAGTCAATGTATAAGGAGCAATAAAGAGACTTCCTAGAAACAGAGAGAAAGGGCAGGAAGTCATGGGAGGTGATGGGGCCAATTTGGAGGAGGAGGTAAATTCTCCTGGAGCATTTTTAACCTTCACAATTTCCCTCCCCAGCCCACACCTCAAAATGGGGGAAGACACTGTAGGTCACATTATTATGCCTCCGTCCTTTCCAAGCAAAGTCTGAGAAAAGGAGATGGGAGAGGAAGGGTTAAACTGGCCAAGCAGTGGTTAAGTGCCTGTCCACCACATTAGGCCAGAAAAAGGAAGAAGAGATTCACGCAGAAAGCTTGTTTCTCTACTCAAATCTCAGGAGAAAAGGATAGGGCATTTTGGCATAGATACAAGTACACTTGCTTTATTTTTATGTATTTGGTTTTTTTTAGATACAGGGTCTTGATCTGTTGTCCAGGCTGGAGTGCAGTGGCACAGTCATAACTCTGCAACCTCAACTTCCCAGGCTCACATGATCCTCCCATCTCAGCCTCCCAGGTAGCACTACTGGCACACACCACCACAGCTGGCTAGTTGTTTTAATTTTTATTTTTTAGAGACAGAGACTTGCTATCTTGCCCAGGCTGGTCTTGAACTCCTGGCCTCAAGCAAGCCTCCTGCTTCGGCCTCCCAAAGTGCTGGGATTACAAGCAGGAGCCACTGTTTCCAGCCTGCACTAATTTTAATGCCATCCACTCAGTTCAGCCCTTAGAGTCATATTGAGTGCATACACAAACACACACACACTCTCACACACACACAGACGCACACGCACACACTCACTGTTCACACATCCAGGACATTCCAAAAAGAAGAGAGAAACATAAAATAATGGAATGGAGTTTTCAGGCCATGTTGCCATATATACAAACTGTGCAAACTGTAAAAAGACATAGCATCCCCCAATGAGCAGATGCACAGCTTGGTAACTGGTCACTGACTGCCCTTGTGCTACAAAAACAATGCTTCTTCCTCCATGTGAACATGACCTGTGACGGAATGTGTGGTGTCAAGAATAGTGTATGCAGGCTGAATATGAGTGCCAACTGACCCCCTCCACTGGCACAGATGAAATATGGAAACTGCCCATGGATATATGGAAGCCTTGAATGTTGGAACCAGGCCCAAATTTTACTCCATTACCTGGACTTGACCTTTTCCTCTTCCTTCTGTCTGTCTCTGCTTCCCAAAGGGCCTAGTTGTAACTCGGCCTGAAATGTATCTCTGCCTGAAATCAAGTCTGGCATTTGTCTTTCATTTTTAATAAGCCCAAGAACATCACTGCAGGCAACAGGTAGAAGCCAAGAAGGGGATCCACAAAGAAAGAAAAGGGATTTTTCTAACACTTAAGAAGGTATCCCATCCCCTGACCTGCCTCCCCATGAAATCCTCAGGTGGTTAACATGGCTGGAAGTTAAACACCGACAGGTGTGTACCCATGGTAGTAGACCAAGAAAGACTATTCACCTGAATCCCAAGTCATTTGTTCATTTATTCAACAAATGTTTGTTGAATCTCTGATATGTACCCAAGTCTGTGATAGAAGCCACGGAAAGAAAGAGCTGCTTACACTATCCCTGTCTCAAGCATTATCAGGGCTTAACTTAACTCCAAGGTAGACCAAAGCGAGTCCCCATGCCTGAACAAAGTATCCCACCAGGGCCCTCCTGGGCATCACCTCCAACCTGAGCTCTCAAAGGAATCTCCTGAGCCACACAAACCGGGATGGCTTGAGGCTGGGCAGATGGCATGGGGAGAGCAGGTCCAGTCAGCCATTGACAAGGATTTCTTTGCCAATTTCCCATTCCATTACTAATACCTCAGTAATGAGGCAGAAGATGCCTGAGGCTGGTGGAAAAACAAGATGGGTGTGGTAGGATGTGGGAAGATTTGCTATGAAACATCAAGAACTTTTCCAAGCCAAAAATAAGAACAGAGCTTTGGGGGCATTTGCTCTGATGTGGTATGTGTGTCTGTACAACAGAGAAAGGACGTTATTTTTCCCCAAATTAAAGTTAGAGGCTACTTGGAAGCTCCCACTCCTTTTGCATTTTGAGAAAAGCTGGATTCTGTTCAAATCAAATACAACCAAGAGGGACACCAAGGGAGACACCAGGGAATGCACGTTTGTCCCTGTCTGGAGGTGGGGTTGACCAATGCCCCAGCTTCTGGATCTGGTTTGGGTTTAGTCACTCGGCTCTGCTCCCCTGCCTAGAAGGCTGCTCAAATCAGTTGACCTGAGCCGCATGCTACCTCCTACCAAGAATCTTTCAAAAACATGCGCTCACCACATGGCAGCTAATTCTACTAGAAACAGCGGGCGAGACTAGGAAATAATTCACACAATCCCTAGCCTAGCCCTCTCTTAAGACAATATAAGCCTCAGGGTCATAGCTGTGCTGCAGAGAAATCAATATCACATGGTGTAGTGTGTGTGTCTTAGCTCAAGCTTCCCAAAACAATTACTACAGGAGAGTGCACATGGGCTCACACATGCACACACATGCACACACACACACAAAACCTGTGCCCTTTGCAAACTACCTGGTTTCTTGTCTGTTTTTCAAGGGAAAGAATGGGTGCTAAATTGGATCTTTGTTTTCCTGAGATTTTCTTCTTGGTAAATACCCTGTGGCTCATAAATATGACACAATGGCTTAAAACAGAAAGACCCCAAGGAAAAAGAGGGAGAGTGCAGTCTGACCCAGAAGGGGCAAATGCTGACACTAGTGATGCCTTCCTGACTTCCCCTCTCACGTCTTTCTTCTGCTGGACGGCTGCCCCAGGAGTCCACATGGAGCTGTGAGAAGCGCATTAAGACTGACCTGGCTTCAAGCCCTGGTCTTCCCACGGTGACAGGAGGGCTTGAGTTGATTCTAAGATCCCGTCTGATATTTTACGAGTCTATGAGTCCCTAAGATTTGTAAAACTGACATAGGGTCTTTTACCCACATAAAAAGAAACAGAGCCTTTAACTCAATTCCACTCCTAGAAATGTATCCTAAAAAGATAATCCAACATGTGTGCAAAGCTGTAGGTACAAGAATGTTCACTGCAGTGTTATTTATGACAGTAAAGAGTTAGGTAACCTTGGTATTCAGCAATAAAAGATTAGTTAGCTCAGCATTTCCCAAAGTCTATTCTGTGATATGAATGGGTATTACTAGAAAAAAAAAAAAAATAACAGGAAGGGGTTGTAGCGTTCCATGGTCAAAAATTTTAAGGAAACATCACCTTAAACAAAGAATACAGTCAAAAAAATTATTTTACTTGGGAACTTCCTCTGCCTTTTATACAGCAGATATCAAGCACTCAATAAAATCTGTTGAATGACTGAACAGATGAATGAATATTTATAGTTCGTAAAAATGCTATTTGCTTCATTAAAAAAAATTTTTTTTGAGACAGGGTGTGGCTTTATCACCCAGGCTGCAGTGCAGTGGTGCGATCTCAGCTCACTGCAACCTCCACCTCCTAGGTTCAAGTGATCCTCCCACCTCAACCTCCTGAGTATCTTAGACTACAGGTGCATGCCACCACGTCTGGCTAATTTTTTGTGTGTGTGGTTTTTTTTTTTTTTTTTTTTGGTAGAGATCAAGTCTCACTATGTTGCTCAGGCTGGTCGTGAACTCCTGAGCTCAAGCAATCCACCTCCCTTGGCCTTCCAAAGTGCTGGGATTACAGGCCTCAGCCACTGCGACCGGCATATTTGCTTCATTTTATTAAGTCACAGAATATGATGCCTGCCAGGATGGTATCGCAGTCATTTAAACAGCATAAAGGGTAGGAATTAGATGATTATTTCTGACTTTATTTATTTTTGGCTTTTTTTTCCAGGAAAATATTTTAGGTGGATGAGCAGGGTTTACCTTGTAAAGTTTCTGGAGGTCAAAATATCCTGCCTCTGGCTCTCTTGGATCCAGGACCTAAGTCTAAAGAACAGGCGAGCAACATAAGATATTGTTCACGCACCTATCCAACAAGCCTGGTCTGTTTTCTATAAAAATGATGAGTTCAGAATGGAAGTATATATTTGTTTGGAATCCCAGATCTCAGTCTTCAACTAATACCTACTGACACTGCAACTTTTCACAGGCAATATGTACATTCTAAATAAGACAAGGGATATTTATATACTATTTATGACTCTGAGCCTTTATTGCCAGACTCTTCAGAATCAGATTCCTGGTGAGCTGGGCTGGACCACATGTGAGTTAAAAAGACTTCTTTGTGCTCCTGGCCTTGCTTAATCTAAAAGTATGTTTGAGGCAGAATCAAGAGTTTATAAATGTCTTAACAAACTGGAGCTTAAGACCTAAAGCAACAAAGTTATTGGCCACAGTAATAATACCTAACATTTATTGAGTTCTTAGGGCATGCCAGCATTGTTCTAAGTGACTTTATATGGATTAACTCATCATTCTTCCAGTAATACTACAAGTATTGAGTACTACTGAGAGTCAGCTGAGTATGATTGTGATCACCTTTTTTACAGTTGAGAAAAACTAAAGAACAGAGAGGTGAAACAATGTGCCTAAGGTCACACAGCTAACGACAGAACTAGGATTTAGCAGTCTGTGTACAGAATCTACACTCTTAGACATTGCATGGTATTGTCTCTTAAATTGCTCCTAGATTCTTCAAAACAAATAAACAAAAAAACATTGTTCTATTGAGATACAGGAAATTCACAGTATAGATTGGTGACCTTTTAGAAAGTGAACGCAACTGATTAGCTTCCATCTAGATCCCAAAATAGAGCACCAGCCACAGTGCGGAAGCATGATATATAATGACTTCTCCAAAGGTAATCACTCTTTTGATCTTCATCACCATAAATTAGTTTTGCCTGTTTTTGAACTTTGTATAAGTGGAATTATTAAAAAGGTGGATGTTGCTTTCCATCTGTTTTTCTTCTACACACCATTAAATCTGTAAGGTTTATTCATGTTGTGGAGTGTGTAGCAGTTGCTGATTGTTCTGCATTTATGTCTCACTGAAGGTTTCTGTGCAACTTGCAAGCTAATAACAGTTTTTATTTTATTTATTTTATTTTTTGAGACACAGTCTTGCTCTGTCATCAGGCTGGAGTGTAGTAGCGTGATCTCAGCTCACTGCAACCTCCACCTCCCGGGTTCAAGTGATCCCCCCTGCCTCAGCCTCCCAAGCAGCTGGGACTACAGGTGTGCACCACCATGCCCAGCTAGTTTTTTGCATTTTTTAGTAGAGACGGGGTTTTAACATGTTGGCCAGGATGGTCTCGATCTCCTGACCTCCTGATCCACCCGCGTCAGCCTCCCAAAGTGCTGGGATTACAGGTGTGAGCCATCACTCCTGGCCTGTATTTTTTAATAGTCAAAAATCAAAAGAAAAATAGTATTTTATAAAGTGGATTGTATGATATTCAAATTTCAATATCTATAGAAAAAGTTCTAGGAGCACAGCCATGTTCACTTAGGTGTCTAAAAGATTTATCATCTGATCTTTTACAGAAAAAGTTTACTGAACCTGCTATGTAGTCTCCCATGGTAAGAAGGAATTATAATGTATTAGTCATTTAGTTGTTGATAGACATTTAGGTTGTTTAGGTGGGGGCTGAGGTTATAATAAACAGTGATGTTACAGGCACCCAGGGATATGTCTTTCAGTACACATGTACACATTTCTGTTGATATACTGAAATATGGATCTGCTGTGCCACAGAATATTCATATAGTTTTCAAAGTGAGTGCACCCATTTACACTGTCAGTAGTAATGCAACTGGCAACTCTGTCATAAATCAGGTGACCAAATATGTGTGAATCTGCTTCTGGACTCTCTATTCCATTGATCATATTAATAACCCACAGCCTTAATTACTATAGCTTTAGCAGTACATCTAATGTGATCTACTGATTATATTAACAACCCACAGCCTTAATTACCATAGTTTTAAATACATCTTAAAGTTTAATACAGCTTACGCATCTCTGACCTTGGCTATTCTTAGCTCTTTTTATTTCCATATAAATTTTATTTATTTGTTTACTTATTTATTTATTTATTGAGATGGAGTCTCACTCTGTCACCCAGACTGGAGTGGAGTGGTTTGATCTCAGCTCGCTGCAGCCTCCACCTCCCAGGTTCAAGCAATTCTCTGCCTCAGCCTCTGAGTAGCTGGGATTACAGGCATGCACAACCACACCTGGCTAATTTCTGTATTTTTAGTAGAGATGGGGTTTTGCCACATTGGCCAGGCTGATCTCGAACTCCTGGCCTCAAGTGAGCCACCCACCTCAGCCTCCCAAGCCCGGCCCCATGTAAGTTTTAGAATCAGCTTGTCAATTTCCACAAATATAAAATCTTATGGGATGTGATTGGGATTGAATTAAGTATCTGTAGATCAATTTTAAGAAAACAAGATATAACAACCTTGACTCTTTCAATCCATGAACTTGCATCTCCTTCCATTTATCATCAGTAATTGTGTGTAGTCTTCTGTGTAAGAATCTCAAATATCTTTCATTGGCATTTCCTAGGCATTTGATATTTTTGATGCTCTTTTGAATGACATCTCTCCATTAATTGTCCAAACTAACAAAGAACTTCTGTACACAAAACCCTGAGTACCCATAGAACACCCTTCTCCAAGTCCTCTTTTCAGACTCTCTTTTGTGAAATGGTCTCCTTGCTTTTCCCACTTACCAAGATCCTGACTAGATTTAAAATCTAGAAAAAAAAATCTGTTACTTGATATCCTCTCAGGGGCCAGGAGCAAGAACTCACACTTGTAATTCCAGCACTTTGGGAGACTGAAGCATGAGGATTGCCTGAGTTCAGAAGTTTGAAACCAGCCTGGGAAGCATAGGGAGACCTCATCTCTTAAAAAAAATAAAATAAAAAATCAGCTGGGCATGGTGGCACACACCTGTAGTCCCTGCTATTTGGGAGGCTGAGGTGGGAAAATCACTTGAGCCTGGGAGGCGGAGGCTGCAGTGAGCTGTGATCATGCCACTGCACTCCAGCCTGGGGAACAGAGCCAGATGCTGTCTCAAAAAAAAAAAAAAAAAAAAAAAATGTTGCGGGGAGTTAGGGAGAAGAAACAAATCCTCTCAGATCCTGACACGGTTTGGATATTTGTCCCCTCCAAATCTCATGTTGAAATGTGACTTCCAAGGTTAGAAGTGGGGCCTGCTGGGAAGCATTAGATCATGTGAGTGGATCCCTCATGAATGGCTTAGCACCATCCCCTTGGTGCTGAGTCAGTTCTTGCTCAGCTAGTTCAGACAAGATCCAGTTGGTTAAAAGAGTCTGAGACCTCTCCCTTCTCTGTCTTGTCCTCTCTCTTGCCATGTGACAGGCTGGCTTTCCTTCACCTTCTGCCATGATTGGAAGCTTTCTGAAGCCTTCCCCAGGTGCAGGCACTCTACTTTGTGTACAGACGGCAGAACCAGGAGCCAATTAAAACTCTCTTCTTTATAAATTATCCAGCCTCAGGTATTCCGTTATAGTAACACGAAGTGGACTAATATAGACCCTACAATCCCACAGGCATGCCTCCAGTCAGTGGTAATTATTATCCTTATTGCTTATTTGCCAAGTAATGACTCTCTGCTGCTTCACCTCTCTTGGGAGTAAATTGCTAAGGATGTTTTGAATGTCAATACACAACTTTTAATATCTTGTCTCTTCATACATAGTGCACATTCACCAAAGACAAATAAACCGTATTTTTCACTTTTAGTGTCCCTCAAATATTCTTCCAGAATAGTGTGTTCAGAAGAAATTTAATGTTAGCTCCTTGTTTGATTGAATTCTAGCTTCATTTCCTTGAACATAGTTTAGCTGAAGATTGATGTAAACTTGTTACTATTTCCTATTCTTTCTGTAATTGACTCATATATTACACAGAGTAATTCACGGATTTAAAATTTCATAATGCTTTAAAGTTAAGCTTTTCAATAAATTAATATTTTTTGTTTTCTTTCCTTCTTTCTTCCTTTTTGATGGAAGAGATAGGCAGGTAGGTCAAAAAAGCTTCATGAGAAAAAACAACATTTTCTCATTTAGCCTTTTTTGTTAGTTCATTATGTCCCTTTGAATGAGGCCATGAAATTATAGAAGATGCAAATCTGTTATCCGTAATTTGCAGTTGTTGACATGCAAGACCCTGCATGTATTAATAAATCAGTTTTCCAAATGCCAAGCAGCATTTTTGGGGGGGGGGGGGGGCTCATAAGCAGCAGCAGTGGCCTGCATGACCCAAATAATTTGTTTCCTCATTTGGAAAGTCCTTAGATGCAGCCAGGCAAGTTCAGAAAAGAGAAAGGTAGAAATACAGAGAGAAGTAAAAGGGAAATGGCCAGATTGAAATTGAAACCTATTTGGCTCCCACACAGTCTTCCATGATTGGGATCAGGCCAAAGGAGGAGAGAATAAAAATTAGAAAGACTTGAGTTTTTGACTAAGGGGACTTCATGGAGAGTCTATACACAGATCACTTGGGGTTTATGGTTTATTTAAAAAAAAAAAAATCACCCACAACAACCAGCCTGATCCCTCAAAATGCTCCCAGCAGCTGGCTCCTAGAGATAGGAGATAGGCAGAGGTATTTCACAGTCTAATACTAATCATATTTGGGCATTTCAAGTAAGATTGGAACATACATTTTTCTTTGTAGTGTTTAAGTTCAAAGCAAGAACTTGTTATACATGTGAAAGATCCCCTTAAATCTGAAATACAAAACACAGAGGGAGAGAAGTGAGAATGCAGCACCAGGTGGAGATGGGAACTTCAAAGAAGACTTGTGCCTCTTTCCAAAGGAACTCCATCATTAACACTGGAATTCTTATAAAAATCCAGACTGCCCCAGCTGACACCCACATGAGGGTAGAGGCTACTACCAAGGTAGCAGCCGTCTGGGGGAGGAAGGGAGTTTAAAGACCAGCAACGTCCCAGGATGTTCTAGGGTGTCACCAAGAAGAGCACCCAAGGGAGAGAAGACACATTCGGAGTCACAATGAGCTTCTTTATTCTTTTGCCAACCCCCGAGTCCACTCCCTCTTCAGTAAGCAATGGTAATTCCACATACTTTGTGCATCATTTCCTTGGGCCATTATTGGAAAAGAAACTGTAGTCTATACCAGTTAGGCTCAGTTACTGATTAACTTCCTTTTCTTGAAACAATTTCTTTCCAATCTTGTCTACTTTATAGATCGCACATGTTTTCCTTCAAGTATATTAAACTGGGTATGAGTCAATGGCTTCAGACTAAAAACAAACTCACTTCCTTGCATTAGGTCAACATGCAGGTAACCAACAGTTGGTCATCGTTAACCCTCCTCTTCCTTACTATTCCGGCTTTTTCTTCCAAACTGCCTCCCTAATCTCCATTCCTCCATCCCAATCTCCCAGGAAATCAGAGGGTGAAAAAAACCCTCATTTGCTAACCCCATTCACTGCAACTCAGACATAACTTCATGCATCTATGCCTCGTCTGTGCTTTTCTCTTTTGCCTAGAGTTCTTTAATCTCTACCACTGTGTGTTGAACTGCTAGTCGTTATGCAAAAGCTGTGCCAACTCTTGCCTTTCCAGTGAAAATTCTCCTAAAATTTGTTAAGAAGAAAAGTCTCTTTCTCCCTTGTGCTCTCTTATCCTCTCAATATACCACAATTGTGATCCTTGGCAAATAATCAAATAATGATGAGTCAATTCAGTGTTCACTCCTACTAGACTGTGAGAACAACAGGAAAAAATATTTCATGGACATCACTACATCCACCTTCTCTAGAACTATGCTGGCATGCAGTGGATACATAGTAAAACACGGGTGGGTGAGTGGGCGCGTGCACAGGTGGCATAGATGCAGCTAGAGGAAGATTAGTGTACCAGTTTTCTCTCATTGCTGCATAATAGAGTCTGGCTCCATTTCTTGCTGTTTGACTACTGACAGTATTTAAGCCTCATTCCACCTATTCCCTTTCTACCCCCCACCTTGCCAAGCTGCTAAGAAAGCCTGGGTGCTCTGTCCTTTGGAGCCAAAGGGATGATCAGAGCATGCATGGGAACTTTCCCTCCATCCCTACCGCCTAACTACCATCATATTCCCAAGGCAGTCTCCCTTCTCTGCTTTTTTTTTTTGAGACAGAGTCTTGCTCTGTCACCCAGGCTGGAGTGCAGTGGCATGATCTCAGCTCACTGCAACCTCCGCCTCCTGGGTTCAAGCAATTCTCCTGCCCCAGCCTCCCGAGTAACTGGGATTACAGGTGCACACCACCATGACTGGCTAATTTTTTTTTTTTTTTTTTGTGTGTGTATTTAATAGAGACAGGGTTTCACTATGCTGGCCAAGCTGGTCTGGAAATCCTGACCTCGTGATCCACCCTCCTCAGCCTCCCAAAGTGCTGGGATTACAGGCGTGACCTTCTCTGCTTTTTCAAGCCATTTCTGGACCTGCTTGGGAGCCACACTGAAAGACTTATTATGTAAGTAACAAACTTTTTAATACCCTGTTGGCACATGTGTATAGTGGGGGGCATCATCATCGGGCTTGACATCTGAACCAAATTTTGAGTAGGGTCCACCCTGTCTCTGAGGAGAGGTTGTAACATGCCATAGCAGCAAATAACCACAAATTTAATGACTCAAAACAAGACCAATGTATTATCTTACATTTCTGTGGGTTCTAAGTCCAACATAAGTTTCACCAGCCTAAAACCAAGGCATCAGCAAGCCTGCATTCCTTTCTGGAAGTTCTAGGGGAAAAAAACACCATTTCCATGCTTTCTCCAGCTTCTAGAGGCTTCCTGAATTTTTTGGGATTTTAGTCCTTTTCTGCATCTTCAAAGCCAGCAAAGTTGCATTTCTCTAACCCTGCTTCCATGATCATTTCTCTCTCTCTCCCAACCTGACCACAGTCAGAGAAGGTTTTCCACTTTTAAGGACTCAGTGATTACACGAGGTCCACCTGAATAATACCCTTTCTACCTCAAGGTCTGTTACCCTTACCTTCGGCAATCACATCTGCAAAGTTGATTTTGTCAGATAACAAGAAATAGTCACCTTTTCTGAGGATTAAGGCACAGATATCTTTGAGTGGGTGGGGCCATTATTCTGCCCATCACATTAAGCTAAAAGAAAAAAAGCAGAATAATACTTGTCAGTCCTTTGCTCTGGCTATGAGGTTAGTCTTTACAGAAATGCAATGAAATTGGAATTGAGAAAGTCCAGTCGACAATCAACAAAAACTCATGATCTATAGCACACTAGAGTCGGGTTTTTGCTGATTTTTTGAGTAAGGAGAATAGCTTACCCTCCACCACTTCGTCCTACAGCAAACACGTACTGTGACAAAGATGGCAGAAACAGTACTATAAATCCTCACTTCATGTGGTTGATAAGGTTCTTGGCAACCACGACCTAAGCAAAACAACGAATAACAAAATAAATTTTTTTTTTTTCTCATCAAAGTGATAACAAAGTAAAGACCTTGAAGGAAACGATGTTATTCGAGGACCTGCTCTGTTCTGCTTTGCTTCAAATCAGTTTCCAAGAACATATTGAGGATGCTGAGTGAGGCTACTGTACCAGCAGCAAACCAGGGCCCCTTGCTTCAGGTGTGCCCTGGTGAACCCAGCCAAAGAGCCTGCAGAGTCTAGTGAAATGCCTACCCTGTGGCAAGTGCGGGTATAGGCAGTGTGAAAAGAATAAACAGATTATTTGATCTTCTTCCCTGGTTCCTGGTACATAGCTCCTAAAACTCTCGTCTTTTTTATGCTACAGAATTGCAAAAGCCGCTGGGCGTGGTGGCTCACGCCTGTAATCCCAGCACTCTGGGAAGCCAAGGTGGATGGATCACCTGAGGTCAGGAGTTCGAGACCAGCTATTTGACTATCGACAGTATTTAAGCCTCTCGGCCAACATGGTGAAACCCCGTCTCTTCTAAAAATACAAAAACGATGAGTTCGTGTCCTTCGTAGGGACATGGATGAACTTGGAAACCATCATTCTCAGCAAATGGACACAAGAACAGAAAATCAACGCCACATGTTCTCACTCAAAGGCGAGTGTTGAGCAATGAGAACACATGGACACAGGGAAGGGAGCATCACACACTGGGGTCTGTTGGGGGGGAAATAGGGAAGGGACAGCGGGGGGTGGGGAGTTGGGGAGGGATAACATGGGGAGAAATGCCAGATATAGGTGATGGGGAGGAAGGCAGCAAATCACACTACCATGTGTGTACCTATGCAACCATCTTCCATGTTCTTCACATGTACCCTAAAACCTAAAATGCAATAAAAAAAAATATAAAAAATTAGCCAGGAGCGGTGGTGCGCACCTGTAGTCCCTGATACTTGGGAAGCTGAGGCAGGAGAATCGCTTGAACCTGGGAGGCGGAGCCTTCAGTGAGTGGAGACTGCACCACTACACTCCAGCCTGGGTGACAGAGTGACACTCTGTCTCCAAAAAAAAAAGGCAAAAAGCAAGTGTCATTTGTATGCTAATGAGATATCCAGCAGCTTAGGGCTCCTAGATAGCTTTAGGATGGGGGTTGGTGGTCAGAAAGACTCTGGTGTGATTACAGGGTTGAAACTTTCAGCCCCACCCTCTGATTGCCATTGGCTGGAGATTGAGTCAATCTTCAATGGTTAATGATTTAGTCAATCATGCCTACATAATGAACCTCCCGTAAAAACTCTTAAACAAAGGGAGGTTGGAGAGTTTTTACGTGGTGACACACTCAGGTGTTGGGAGGGTGGCACACCTAGAAAGGGCATGGAAGCTCCATGCCCCCTCCCCAGACCTTGCCCTAAGCATCTCTTCCATGTGTCTGTTGTATCCTAAGTAAAGCTCTTTCCTGAGTTATGAGAGGCATTCTAGCAAATTACAGAACATGAGGACTGGGCTGTGGGAGCAGTCTGTTTATATCCTGTTGGTCAGAAGCACAGGTAGAAACCTGTAACTTGCGATCGGTGTCTGAACTTGGGGTAGTCTTGTGGGACAGAGCCTAGACCTCTAGTGTCTCTGCTAATTCCAGGTAATTGGTGGCATAATTGAATTGTAGGACACCTAGCTGGTGTCAGGAAAACCAGAGAATGAGTTTGGAGGTAAAAGAAAAAGCCCACAGATTTGGCATCAGAAATATTATGAGTCAAACAGCTCAGGGGCAAGTAGATTGGAAACCAAAAAACCTAGGTTTGTCTCTCTTGTCGAGAGTGGCAGGAGGCAGAAAACGCCTAGACAGATAGGGTCAGGTCCCCAGCAAAACTCCACCTTCAAGTCAAAAACAGCCTGGACTGCTGGTTCCGGATGAAACCTACAACCCAGAGTGAGAACTTCTGTTCCTGTTTGCCCTTCCTTTCCCAATTGGTTCTTTCCGAGTAATGCCTTTTAACGAATCAAATGTTATCCTTTTCAATACTACCTATAGCCTGCCCCTCCCCCATCCTGTGCCTATAAAAGCCTCTAGGCTCAGCCACACTGAAAGAGACAACCTGACCTTTCCATCCCTTCTCCACTGAGAACTGTTTCATTGCTCAATAAAATTCTCCAACCTCCATTAGAGAAATGCAAATCAAAACCACAGTGAGGTACCATCTCATGCCAGTTAGAATGGCGATCATTAGAAAGTCAGGAGACAACAGATGCTGAAGAGGATGTGGAGAAATAGGAATGTTCTTACACTGTTGGTGGGAGTGTAAATTAGTTCAACCATCGTGGAAGACAGTGTGGCGATTCCTCAAGGATCTGGAACCAGAAATACCATTTGACTCAGCAATCCCATTACTGGGTATATAACCAAAGTATTATAAATCATTCAACTATGAAGACACACGAACACATATGTTTACTGTGGCACTGTTCACAATAGCAAAGACTTGGAACCAACTCAAATGCCTATCAATGACAGACTCGATAAAGAAAATGTGCCACATCTACACCATGGAATACTATGCAGCCATAAAAAAGGATGAGTTCATGTCCTTTGCAGGGACATGGATGAAGCTGAAAACCATCATTCTCAGCAAACTAACATAAGAACAGAAAACCAAACACCGCATGTTCTCACTCATCCATGACAGTTGAACAATGAGAACACATGGACACAGGGAGAGGAACATCACACACTGGGGCCTGTCAGGGAGATGGGGGCAAGGGAAGGGACAGCATTAGGAGAAATACCTAATGTAGATGATGGGTTGATAGATGCAGCAAACCACCATGGCAAGTGTATACTTATGTAACAAACCTGCACATTCCATATATATACCCCAGAACTTAGAGTATAATTTAAAAAAAAAAATTATCAGACCTCAATACCCTTCAATTTGTCAGCATGACCTCATTCTTCTTTTATGCGGAACAAGAGCTCAGGACCCACCAAACATGGGTACCCAGAAAGGCTGTAACACTGACCCTCTGCCCTTGTTGGTGGAGGACAGCCACCCCACATGATGGAAGCGCAGGGCCAAGCCAGTCCTGCAGCCATCTATCGGGCTGCAGACAGCAGAACTAAAAGCACTCAACAGCACACCGTAACACTTCCTCTGAGACTTCAGGACTGCAGGCACGCCTGCCTGAGTGCAACTGTGTTCCCTTCAGGGCAGCATGCCTGGTCTGACCTCAGGCCCCACATGGAACCTGCTCCTGTGTCAGAATTTGCAGCGGCCAGCTGGACCCCGCACTTGCTCGCTCACATACTCCCTCCCGCCAGGAGCTGAGTGTGCTGTCACATGGCCGCAGAAACTGTGGGCCGGAATGCAAAACAGATGCAGCCCAGAGAGCCGAATAGATTGGGTGCCCCCTGCTGCAAGCCTGGCAAAGGGGTCAGGACAAATCCTGTGTATAGTCTGTCATTCATTCGTTGTGTGCCCTTTGGCAAATCATCTAGATTCTCTTTGCCTCAGTTGCCCCATCTGTAATATGGTTATAATATCTGCCTTACACTTTTTAAATATAAAAGAATTTTGAGAGTATAAAGAGCTACTTCACAGTTGTCAGTCATTGCCATTAGAAGTCAGAACACTATGATGGAATGCAGAGAATCCTGAACCACGTCCAAGAAACCAATCCTGCTGATTATTAATTGGGTCATCTTGAGCAAACCAACTGAGTTCTCTCTGTTCAGCGTTCTCCATATCCAAGTGGGGGATTAAATTACATTATTTCTTTTAGTCCCTTTTTGCTCTAAAATTTTCATTTTCAGCATTGAGTCATTATTTTCAGCATATGTGGTAGCCCATCTAAAGTGCTGGTTCTTGATCTTGTGGCCTGGATGCATTTCCTGACCCCTTTATTTTCTATCCGGCTGTCCGGGCTGCAAAAAGCTCTGGTGGTCTCTTTGATGTGTTTCACTCAGCAGAAGTACATGTTAGCGGCAGTTGCTTTATCCTGGGCCCGGTTGCCTGATTGTTTAAGAACACACTAAGCATGTGCCTAATTCTGTAGCCACCACTTTGTTGCATTGAATGCTTGTGCTCAGCAAAGCAGCCATTGTCATTCTCAAAGAATATGTCCAGAGAACTTCACATACTATGTATGCAAAAGAGGGCAGCTGGACTGGGCGTGGTGGCTTGCACCTGTAATCCCAGCACTTTGGGAGTACAAGGTGGGTGGATCATCTGAGGTCAGGAGTTCGAGAACAGCCTGGTCAACATGGCGAAATGCCATCTCTACTAAAAACATAAAACATTAGCCGGGCGTATTGGTGGACGCCTGTAATCCCAGCTACTTGGGAGGCTGAGGCAGGAGAATCACTTGAACCAGGGAGGTGGAGGTTACAGTGAGCCAAGATGGCGCCATTGCACTCCAGCCTGGGTGACAGAGCGAAACTCCCTATCAAAAAAAAAAAAAAAAAGGAGAGAAAGAGGGATGAGCTAGGATTTGAATCCTGCCCCTGCTAATACTATTTAGGAGGTATGTATCTTGGACCTTCCTAAAATTCTGAGCCTCAACAGAAGAGTATTACGGAAAAATATTACCTCTCTCACTTTTCTTCATCTCATTTAATTTCTCAGCAGTCTTGCATGGAGTTTATAAACTTATACATGCTATAGAGATGAAGGAGAGACAGGCGGGGGATATGGAGGAAGAGGGAGAAGAAAATAGAAGGCCAATGTCTACTGTTTCTAGCCATAGCTTTCTGACTCATGATTCCAGCGCATTTGATGGGTACAGTTCCATTATTTAGGGTTTCCACTGTGTTATCTACAAATATAATGAGCCTAAAATCTGCCTTCAAACATGACATAAATAAAAATGTCCCATATGACACAGCCCTGTGGTTCAGCATTAGACATAATCTCCCAGATTGATGCTAATCCTTGTTCATCTTTGGAACCCAGGTGTTCAATGGCATGCAATTCTTTCTCATTACATCATCACCAATCTGTAATTTTCTATCTTACTCACATGGAGAGAAACCTTACTCAAATTCAATGAAGTAGTTAAGCAAGATGCTGGTTAATATACAGTAGGATTCCAGTACTTCCTTGATAGAACTCAACTAGTGATCCCGTCAAAAGGAATGGGTCCAGTTGGGAACACACTCGTAACTAAAACACGGTCATTTTTATTTGTAAGTGCTCAAAAAGCCATCAAATGCCCTGCTCAGCAGGCCTCATCAAAGGCCAAAGGAGAGAGTCTCAGGTTAAAGAACTGGTCCAGACTCACAGACAATAATTGCTCTCTAGCTCACAGGGATGGATACTTTTTGATACAATCCCTTTTGAAAATGTGTTCACTTGCCCCTCTCCAGTCTTCCACTTTCCCTACACTTCCCACAACCCCTCAATGTGCCCTAGTAGTCATTCCATTCCAAACACCTCTAGGAATTTTAGAAAAACAGGATGAAGTTTCAGATGACCAGGACAGGATCCATCTTAAGCTCGTACTGGACCCACACTCAAGAATTACTGAATAGAAAACAAGGATTAAAACTAGCCAACTCTTCCCCAAGAGAGGAGAAGACGGTGTTGGAAGTTTTAAGAAATTTATCTGATATTTATTTGGTACAAAATTCTTTTCACAGATGTAAACATTAATCAAATTCATGTGTTAATTATCCAACTCTCCATTTCCCTTAATTTGAATATTCTCAAGATGCCTCCTGTCTCAGGCAGGGAGACAGAATTGCCTGAAGCTTGGCACGTGAGAATTCTAGCTCCTGGGATAGCTCTGGGCGCGGCTGGCTTCTTGGTGATGTTAACCAGAGTTGGCTGCTGGGATCTTCCAGGATCAAAAGGAATTTTTAAAAATTGTACATGAGCCCAGAAGAAAGCCCATAAAATCACTTCCTTGTGTTTGTGGGTTCCACCCATTAAAAGCTGGCCAAACCCAAATACCTGAAAGGAAGCAGGGTACAGAGAGAAAGAAGGAGAAGCTGACTCTGGAGGAAAAATGAATTAATCCCCAAATTCTGAATTCATTCCTGTGTATACCATTTGCATATGCTTTTGGGGAGAGAGTTAAATAATCTATGCTCCCAGCTAATATTTCTCATCCATGTTGTAAGAAACTTGATGCTGAGTGAGGTTCTAGCAGAAGAAAAATGGGAAAAGAAATAGAAAGACGGAGCAAATTTGAAGGAAGTTAATTCATTTTTTTTTTTTTTTTTTTTGCTTTTAATAAAGGCAGTCAATTCTTTCATTTTCTCATTTGGTCCCCAATCTTTTTCCAGCCAAGACTCTATTTTTGTGCTTTATTTTTGTTTCGTCCCAGTAAATATCACGACTATGAATATTAACAAGGCATAGTTGTTTCCCTTCTCTACTCTGCTGACCTCATTAAACCATCCAAGATAAGCTCTAATTTGTAGCTGGGCGACTTCAAATGAAATTCAGTCACAAAATCCATCTCTTTTCCATACGACTTCACTGTGGAAGAACGGGCTGTTTGTTGGCAGATTAAGCAACTCGCTCCCACATGTCTCTGCGACTTTGCATAACCGTTCCCACCACCAGTATGCCCTTTCTTGCCCACCCAGAAAACTCTTGCCAATCTCTCATGACATCAGAACTCTGGGAGGCCAGTCCTAACTCCACTGTCTCCAAAGCCCCAAGTCCCCACCCTTAAACAAGCCCTCAAGCTCCCTCCCTTCCTGCACCAGCACTTTCTCTCTCTCTCTCTGTTTTCATCATCTTTGTACGTTCTGGAATAATACTCCTCACACTCCTGGTTTTCTCAGCTATGAAGACTCAAGGGCAAAATCCACACTTTATCCATCTCATTTTTACTAGAACCAGCCAATGATGGTTGAATGAATGGATGATTTTCCATCAGAAAAAGCTCAGCCCCATTCTGCATTTCATTACAAACTCTAAACCTCATTCTTTGCTTTCAGTGAGGCCAGACAGCCCAGACATAAAGGACAAGCAGGAACATAATGAAAGGACAGCGCCATAATCCATGCATAGGCATGGCAGTTCTGTGAGTGGTGTCTACATGAAGCCTTAATGCGGTTATATTCCATTGCCTGTTTCTGTTTCTTTCTCCTTCAACACGTGAGTAACACCATATCCAAAATGAAGATACTTAGAATTGAGGCGTATTAAATGAGAGACTCTAGGCATGCTCAACAAATGTCTGGTGAATGAATTAATTGAATGATGGAATGAGTGAATCAAAGCAATGTTATCAAGAGCAAATATGCAAGATGCTGGTGTAATTTCCTGCAATTGTCGCTATGATTTATATGCTGAATGGGGCACAAATGCTTAATAAATGTTAGTCATCATCATCATCATCAACAGTGCCTGGTATTTTCATTTAGAAATGAATCTACTACCATTAAAGTCTAGATGTCCACAATTACCATTATTATTTAACATTCTGGGAGTTCCAGCCAATGCAATCAGACAAGCAATAATAGCAGCTCCATGTGCCAGCTACTTGGTTATGTGCTTTATAGACAATATTTCATTTAATCCTCCTAAGATCTCCATAAAGTAGATATTATTATTCCTCTTTGAGGAAACCAAGCCTCAGAGATGGTATAAATCGCAGGAGGTTCAAGTTAATAGGTGGTGCAGCTGAAATTTAGCCCCGGTCTGTCTGTCTCAAACACCTACTTTTTTTTTTTTAGCACTATACTACATTGGTCTATAAGAAAAAGAAGTAAAAAATTCTAAATATTGACAAACACTTCTTGCAAATAATATGATTATCTCTTTGTAAAGCCCAAGATATTCAACCTAAAAATGATTATAGCTAATATACAAAGCTATTAAAGTTAATTATAAAACAAATACCTACCATTTATACCTTGCCTATATATTCTCAATAATATGTTCAGAAATATAACAGAGGGCTGGGCATAGTGACTCATGCCTGTAAATCTTAACACTCAGGGAGGTTGAGGCAGGGGGATCTTTTGAGCCCAGGACTTTGAGACGAGCCTGGGAAACATGGTCTGTCTCTACAGAACACCCAAAAATTAGCTGGGTGTGCTGGTTCGTGTAGTTCCAGCTACTTGAGAGGCTGAGGTGGGAGAACTTGACCCTGGGAGGTTCACAGCTGCAGTAAGTTGTGATCATGCCAATGTACTCCATTCCAGGGTAACAGAGCAAGATCCCATCTCAAAAAAGAAAGAAAGAAATACAATGACATTTTAAAATCTCATTTATGAAAGCAATTTAAAAATGTTTAATATCATGTCATGTGCCTCCATCCAGGGGACTTGCTATCTGTTATGGTTCCCAGCCTAACTCCCTGTTACACCCCAGAAGGACCAAGTTGTCTTTTTTTTCCTTCTTCCAGACAGTGTCTTGCTCTGTCACCCAGGCAGAGGTGCAATCACAGCTCACTGCAGCTTCCACCTCCTGGGCTCAAGTGACACTCCCTCCCACCTCCGCCTCCCAAGTAGCTGAGACCACTAGGGCACACCACCATGCCCAGCTAATTTTTTAATTTTTTTTCTAGAGCTGGAGTCTCGCTGTGTTATCCAGGCTAGTCTTCAACTCCTGGGCTCAGCCAATCCGCCTGCCTCGGCCTCCCAAAGGGCTGAGATTACAGGGGAGCCAATGAGCCCAGTTCCAAGTATGTTCTGATGAAACTTTATCCAAGTCCTTGGCAAAGTGGGAGTGAAATTCATAAGTAATATTCAGGACCTAGACGATGGCAAAAACTAAAAACATTTCACTCAGAGACATAAAAAAATGACAATAAGCAAAAGAGTATACCATATTTCTTGATGGGGAGATTTAATATTGATAGAAATCAATTTTTCACAAATTTAGTTTGACATTTAACAATGCCAGTGAAAGCTTCGGCAGGACCATTTTCTAAAATTTCACCAAATAATTTTAACATTCATGCCAAAGGAGATGCACAATAGAAAAGCCAAAAATATTTTGGAAAAGAAGAGTTACACAAAGGACTTGCCACACCACTATTAGCATGTGACCTATAGTACAAATAATTAAAGCAATATGTTACTTGTCCCAAATTAGAAAGACGGTAATGAACTAGAATAGGAAGTATAAAAGCATACCCAAATATATATACATATAAATGTAGTATTTGATAAGGGTGAAATTTAAAATCAGTAGAAAAAGAATAAATCATTCAACAAATTGGGAAAACTGGCTAACCATTTAGAAAGTAAATGCAAATAAAGACCAAACTCACACCACACCCTAAATAAATTCCAGATGTATTCGATGTTTTAGGTGTTAAAAAAGTAAACCATAAAACAGTAAATATTTTTGTGTCATTTTTCACAGGGTAGAGCTAAAGTGTCTTATCAAGAGCAGAAATCTAAAAGAAAAGCACTGTGAAATTCAACTAAATATGATTTTATAATATTTGTAAGTATAAAAATGAAAAGCAAATGATAAACACAAAAAGCTTTTGTATGTTATGTGGTAAAGACTTGACCCCTCCATATATAAAGATCTTTTATGAATCAAGATTGGAAACAGTGGCTTATGCCTGTAATCCCAGCACTTTGGGAGGCCAAGGTGGGCAGATCACTTTAGGTCAGGAGTTCGAGACCAGCCTGGCCAACATGGTAAGCCCCATCTCTACTAAAAATACAAATTAGCTAGGGGTGGTGTCACACACTTGTAATCCCAGCTACTCGGGAGGCTGAGGCAGGAGAATCACTTGAACCCAGGAGGCAGATAGTCGAGATTACATCACTGCACTCCAGCCTGAGTGACAGAGCAAGATCCTGTCTCAAAAAAAAAAAAAAAAAAAAAAAAAAAAAAAATCTTGTATGAATCAGTTAGAAAGGGATACACATTTCAGTTAAAAACTCAGCAAAAGCAAGTCACAAAAGAAATACAAGTGGTTATAAATCCTACTGGAAATCCAAGAATTGCAAAACAAAATACCTTTGGGATAATGCTGCTTCAAGTGTCAAATGGCAACAAATTTCTCAACTGTTGCCTAGATTAGGGTAAGAGGCACTTTCACGTCCTACTTTTGAGGAGTGTAAATCTATGCAATCTCTCTGGAAAGCAATTTTGTACTAGAAATGAAACATGTATAAAAGCTGCATTCTGCTCCAGTAGCAATAGTAAAGAAGAGGCCGGGTGTGGTGGCTCACGTCTGTAATCCCAGCACTTTGGGAGACTGAAATGGGCAGATCATCTGAGGTCAGGAGTTCGAGACCAGCCTGACCAACATAGTGAAACCCCGTCTCTACTAAAAATACAAAAATTAGCTGAGCATGGTAGTGCATGCCTGTAACTCCAGCTACTCAGGAGGCTGGAGCAGAAGAATCACTTGAACCCTCCTGGGAGGCGGAGGTTGCGGTGAGCCAAGATCTCGCCATTGCACTCCAGCCTGGGTAACAAGAGCAAAACTCCATCTCAAAAAAAAAAAAAAAAAAAGTTTATTGGATCATTGTTATAGTAGTGACAAACTAGAAATAACTTGAATTTCCAACTTTAGAGAAATGGTTTTAAAAAAGTGATTCTAGGTGTACACAATGGAATACTATACAGTCATTAAAAATGATACGATACTACACAGTCGTATTTTATAACATGAAAAAATGGTCGCAATGGGAAAAGATTATTAGGACTATATCTATGGTAGTGCTGTCCCGCAGAGCTTTCCGTGTTAATGGAAATGTTCTTCATCTGTGTTCCCAAAAGCCATGTGCAGCTTCTGAGCACCTGACGTGTAGCTACTACAACTGAGAGACTGAATTTTAATTTTGATTTTCATTTTTTTATTCTAATTTGAAGAGCTATATGTGGCTAGTGGCTACCATATTGAACTGTGCAGACTGATAGTATAAGCCGATTTTATCTCCATGTATATGTACAACAATAATATTGGAAAGACATACAGTAAAATGTAAACAATGGTTATCCCCGAGGAGTGGGGCTATGGTTGTTTCAGTTTTAAATGTGTTTAAATATGGAAGGGGTTATTTTTTAAATGCAAGCACAACATACTTCCAACTGCTTTGAAAATACTGCTCTGTGTGGAGAGTGGTGAAAACCTTGGGCCGGTCACATGAGTCCCTGAAGGGTTTGCCCGACCACCCAGACTGGATCATATTTAACTGGAGCCCCAAATGTCCCCAAAGGACCATTCCAGATGTCATGGACTCATGTCTCAGCACACCAAGGATCACTTCTCCAGTCGCAGCCCTGGGCTTTGGTCAATGCTATTGTCCTAAAAATTTTCATAACCTGATGGGCAGAGTTAAGAGAAACTTGTGTGCATGATGGGGCGGGAGGCCTGGTTTTAATAGAGGCCACACCGCAGGTTGTGGGGATCAGCCGTGCTGCGCCCGTTCAGCACTCCTTCCCTCACCCACCGTCAAAGCTTTTCATCACTTCATGTGCCTCAATCCAGAGAGATTTGCTTCCCATTATGACTCCAACCCCAGTTCTCTAACCCAGGAGCCAGGCATCAGCACACCTTGTGGATGAAAAATTATCCAAGCTGCTGGTGCAGTGGGAGAATTAATCCTTCCACCATGGGTAGTTCAAGGTCCTTAAGAACTCCTCTGATACTGCCTGTAATCCCAGCTCTTTGGGAGGCCAAGGCAAGTGGATCACCTGAAGTCAGGAGTTTGAGACCAGCCTGGTCAACATGGTAAAACCTCATCTCTACTAAAAATATAAAAATTAGTTAGGCTTGGTAGTATGCACCTGTAATCACAGCTACTTGGGAAGCTGAGGCAGGAGAATGGCTTGAACCCGGAGGCGGAGGCTTCAGTGAGCCAAGATCACACCACTGCACTCCAGTCTAGAAAACAGAAGGAGACTCCATCTCAAAAAAAAAAAAAAAAAAAGAGCTGGCTTGTATGAGAAAAGTATCTTGACACCTGCCCTTGTGCCTCTCCTACACTCCATTGGTAGAGGTCTCCCAAAGGATCAGCCAACCCACAAACACTTCTAGGCTCCTCGATTCTTTCATAGAAAACCCCAGACAATTCTCAGATACAAGAAAACAGGGCAGCAATTTAACATGACAGAAACATGGTAGATCTTTGGGATGTTGTTTTAAGCCAGGGTTAGAATAAAATATGGAAGTAATTAACTTAAAATAACAATGAAATATCTCAATACTTATTTTTCAAATGACCAGGCAGTAATTGTAACTTTTTGAGTATGTGTACAATTCTATGAGTTTCAGCATGTGTAAAGATTTGAGTGAATAATGCTCTAATAATAATAAAGAATCATTAAGTCACCTTAAAAACTCCCTCCTGCCTTCTGCTTATAGTCAGGTATCCCGTACATCAATGTTGGCAACCACTGATCCGTTTTTGTCCCAATGGTTTTGTCTTTTTTTTTTAACGTCATATAAATGCAATTCTGTAATATGTTACTTTTGAGCCTGGCTTCTTTTACTTGATGTAAGGCTTTTCAAAACTACTCATGTTGTTGTGTGTATCGACAATATAATTTATTCCTTTTTTTTTTGAGACAGAGTCTCGTTCTGTCACCCAGGCTGGAGTGCAGTGGCACGATCTCAGCTCACTGAGACCTCCAATTCCTGGGTCCAAGCAATTCTCTTGCCTCAGTCTCCCAAGTAGCTGGGACTACAGGCACCTGCCACCACACCCAGCTAATTTTTGTATTTTTAGTAGAGACAGAGTTTCACCATGTTGGCCAGGATGGTCTCAAACTCCTGACCTCAGGTGATCTGCCCACCTCGGCCTCCCAAAGTACTGGGATTACAAGCGTGAGCCACCATGCCTAGCCAATTTATTCCTTTCTGCTGGTGAGTAGAATTCTGTCATATGGACGCACCACACTTTGTTAATCTATTTCCAGATTACCACAGCTGCCTGGGTGATAATGTTTTCTGCCATCTCCCCTCCCTCATCAGCTCAAGGAAGGGAAGAGCTAAAGCAAGAAACCAAATGGCTATCTGATTCTCAAGGCTGAGCTGCCCCTACCCCTAGAGTGTGCATCTCATCAACGGCATCACTGTTTCCATCGTGAGAGGTAATACTCTGTATATGCAATAGTAATTTATCCTTGACTTTTCTTCCTGTGTATGTGAATCCCATGATGCTTCCCCTATTTCTAAATTACTCTGCTCCTTTTGGATCATGTTATCTGAAAAAGGACAATATTGATCCGAATAGTAGCAGCATGTGACAGCTTACTCACAGCCACAATAATATTAACCAACTTTTGGGGGTACCATTTTCATTTTCCTCCTTTCCAAGCTTCTGTCCTATGTTTAGCATCGTATATGACAAACCACATCAGAACAGTGCAATCCAAACCACACATCACTCCAGGACAAATTAATAACAGCCTAAAGTAAAATAATAGCAGCATTAAAAAATAGTTAAGTTTAAAATAAATTTCAGTCATTCCAATTGAGAGAGTCAGTAAACCATCATGTGAAACCAAACCCAGCAGTCCATGAGGAATCAGGGCAAATCATTTCGAGATTATTTTCTCAGAAACGCAGACAAGCCTTCCAGGTCAATCATCATCCATCTCAGTCTATGATGCAGGTAGCATCTGTTGAATATGAAATTTCCTTCCAGTCACCAAAGAGCACAGTTAACCTTTCAGGGCTGATGCCAACATCATCTTGCACTATTTTGTAACAACCTCTGTTTGAGACTTCCACTATTTTCCAGACAGCCCAACCCTTACTAGACAACCCATATTCAACGGCTGGGGCATGCTCTTATCTCATCATGACCAAAGCAGTGAATGTCTCTGTGCCGGATATTTACTCTTCCAAATGAGTTGTTATAGAAGGCTTGGCTGATTTGGGAACCAAATCAACCTTTAATGAACTGCTATGTAATTACAAAACAAAACAAATCAACAACAGTTATAAACATGAAACACACCCATCTATTGACAAGGAGTGAGCAAAATTACTCTTCCAGACCCAGGCCGGCTCCTTGGCATTTTTTATTAGGATTAAACATTCTGGAACATCAGAAAATCAGTGTTTGGATTGCAAGGGATTCTCTGCTGCTGGAGGGGTGAGTCTTCAGTTTAGGTCTCCTTTCCCCAGGAATAACTATTTGTTTTTATTACTGTTATGCCTTTGCAGCATAGTATAGTGATATTCCACTCAAAAGCAATTATTGAGGAGCAGCGGTTAAAAATTAGCTTCCAGAGCCAAAGTAATTCTGTTAAAATTTTGGCTCTACCACTGACCATGTAAACTCCGGTGAATTATTTAATCTCTCTAGGCCTCAGTTTCCTCAACTTTAAAATGGGAATAATGCTATGTGCCTCATAGAATAGTTGTGAGGATTGGCTGGGCGCGGTGGCTCACACCTGTAATCCCCGCACTTTGGGAGGCAGAGGTGGGCGGATCATGAGGTCAGGAGATCAGGACCATCCTGGTCAACATGGTGAAACCCCATCTCTACTAAAAATACAAAAATTAGCTGGGCATGGCAGCACGTGCCTGTAATTCCAGCTAGTCAGGAGGCTGAGGCAGGAGAATTTCTTGAACCCGGGAGGCAGATGTTGCAGTGAGCCGAGATCGTACCACTGCACTCTAGCCTGGCAACAGAGCTAAACTCAAAAAAAAAAAAAAAAAAAAGAATTGTTATGAGGGTTAAGTGAGTTATGACATGTGAATCACTTAGTTCAGTACCAGGCACATCGAAAACATTCAGTAAACATCAGTAGCATCCCACCCAGCACATTCCTTCCTGGCTTTATTTTCTTGCATTCAGGGACAACCAGATCTCAAGAGTTGACAAAGAACCATCTTCCACCTAAAGAAAGTATTTCAGACCGGGTGCAGTGGCTCACACCTGTAATCCCAGTACTTTGGGAGGCCAAGGTGGGCAGATCATCTGAGATGAGGAGTTCGAAACCATCCTGGCCAACATGGTGAAACATCATCTCTACTAAAAATACAAAAATTAGTTGGGTGTGTGGCATGTGCCTGTAATCCCAGCTACTAGGGAGGCTGAGGCAGGAGAATTGCTTTGATCCAGAGAGGTGGAGGTTGTAGTAAGCCAAGGTGGCGCCACTGCACTCCAGTCTGGGTAATGGAGCAAGACTCTGTCTCAAAAAAAAAAGTGTTTTATTGATTTTTCCCTCTATCCTGTAGATAGGGCGACCCTCTACCCAAGAGCCCAGAATAAGAACCATTGATGAAGAAAGAAAATAATACAAGTCGGCTGCAGTCTACTGGATCTAGTGACGGTTACTCTCCACATCTTTCAGGTGTGAGACACCCAAGATGGCTCCAAAACCCTGCTCTGTTTGGTTTCTGGTCCCAGCCTACTACAGAAACATTCTTCTTCACGCTGGCCAGATATGAGGGTGCCGCCAACTCCATTTAACCTGACCTCTCGCACAGTCTATTTTTTAATTAACCTTGGACCAGCAAAGCAATATCTGTTCTCCAAATACAGTCATATTTTATGCAAGCAGTGACAAGCTAATTAACTTAATTATTATAACACCTATCTGTATAATGAAACTAAGGTTGGATGATTCCAGCTGCTTCTCCTTAAAGTGCATCCCAGTGATGATTAAAAAATAATTAATATTTCACCAAAGGCAGGAACAAGAAGTTAATTAAAAGACGAGGGTACTGTCTTAATGAAACATATCCCATTGTATTCACCACAATGCTCTACAGCTAAATCCCTTCTCAGAATATAGATGAACAGCAATGAACATCGGGTCTTTCTCGAGAGCATTTAGAAAACATTCACATCTCCCATTTGCCACATGCCGCAAACATTCCAGAAATCTCTTTTTGCTTTTAAATGAGAGAAAGGAAATTTATTTATTTATGCAACGTCAGTTGGCTGAAATAAATTCCAAAGTTGAATCCGCAGTTTTACTTTTTGGTGGGGCTGCATGATCAAAACTATCATTTCTCTGACAGGAACGCAGACACTCAAACAGGTCCCAACCACAATGGAAGGCTCTTACTATTCCCTGGCTGGGCTCGGTGGCTTACGCCTGTAATCTCAGCACTTTGGGAGGCCAAGGTGGGCAGATCACGAGGTCAGGAGATTGAGACCATCCTGGCCAACACAGTAAAACCCCATCTCTACTAAAAATACAAAAATTAGCTGGGCGTGGCAGCACGTGCCTGAACTCCCAGCTATTCCAGCTACTCGGGAGGCTGAGGCAGGAGAATCGCTTGAACTATTCCTGACCAATCAAGCTAATTGTCCTGTTTTGTCTTAGACTGTTTGAGCTGCTATAACAAAAATGCCATACACAGGGTAACTTATAAACAATTATCATTTATTTCTCATAGCTGGGAAGTCCAAGATTAAGGCATGGACAGATCTGGTGTCTGGTGAGTGCCCACTTCTTAGAGATGGCCAGCTTCTTGCTTGTCTTCACATGGTGGAAGGGGAGGGTGAGCTCCTTCAGTCCTCTTCTACAAAGGCATTATTTTTTTTCATGAGGGGCTCCACCCTCATGACCTAATTTCCTCCCAAAAGCCCCACCTCCAAACACCATCATCTTGGGCATTAAGGTTTAACATGTGAATTTCAGGAGGACGCATATATTCAGTCGACAGCATGTCTTCATAAAAGAAAAAGTAAATAAAATGTCATAGCTAAGAAAATTTAGAATTGTACTTGGACTCAGCCAATTCAAATTACATCTATTGAATTCCAGGCACTGGTTTCCTCATCAAGAGAGATAAAATGCTTTTTCTGGCTGGCTAGGATTCCCAAGGCCATGTCTGCAGTCAACAAGATGGTTTGTTTGCTTGGCACATAGGCTGAGAACAGAAGTGGGATACATTTCTCACCCAGTGGAGAATGCCAGAGCCCTAGCCACACTCTGCACCAGCCAAATGGCTTTGCTGCTTAGGAAAATGAGTCTGAAGTCATTTGCAGAGGAGAGATTAGGAATTAGCCAGGCTCTATTTTAGCCAAAATTAGAACTAACCACCGTCCCCGCTCAGAGCGGGGAAGAGCTGGGTTCTTCTTCCTTCTGCTACTCAGCAATTCTGTGTCCTCAAGCAGGATTCTCTGCCTCTTTTCGATTCTGTCTTCTTGTTCAGAAAATGAAGTGGTTAGACCTAAATTCTAACTATAGTTTCTTTCAGTGCTATCATTCTACGGATCTATCACCTCAAAGGGTTTTTTCTTTCATTTTCTTTTGGGTTTCCTTTTTTTTTTTTTTTTTTTTTTTTGAGACAGGGCCTGGCTCTGTCATCCAGGCTCTGTCACCCAGTACCATCACAACTCACTGTAGCCTCAACCTCCTAATTTTGTGTAGAGACAAGAGTCTTACTATATTGCCCAGGCTGGTCTTGAACTCCTGGACTCAAGCAATCCTCTCACTTCAACCTCCCCAAGTGCTGAGATTACAGGCATGAGCTGCCATGCCCAGCATTTTTGGAAGATAAAATGATAATAGACAGGTATTATGAAGCCTGTTTTACAGATGAAAAACCTACGATTCATAAATCTTCCTGAAATTTGTTAAAGTTACTTAGTCTTTTCTAAACCTCACCTTTCTGACTAAATCCTAGATATTCTGATTCCCATTGACTGCTCAATAGTTGATGCTTAAAACAATGCATCCAGAAACACAGTTTCAAGTTCTTTTCCTCTAAGGAAGCCCTTCCCTAGATGTGGTCACAGGTCTGAAAGAAGCTGACACAGTGGGTAAACCAGCATGATTGCAGTGTTTCAGCTGAGCAAAAGGGGTGGTTCTTGTTCTTTGTTTGTTTGTTTTCCATTGTGGGATGCTCCCTAACTAACAAGCAGGGGAAGAGACTCTGTGAAGGGCCACATCAAAGGTCCACATTACAAAGCAAGTTAATATAGTCCATCCAGATGGGGCTTCACTACAGTAACACATCTCACAGCACTTATCATTAACACCTCATTTGGAGCAGGCTTTCTTGGTCTTCCTCTCAAGAAGCAATTACACACACATGTGCCCTGCCTTGAAACTGTATCCTGGCTTTGGGTTGCCAGGGCACAAGCAAAACCTAGCGGAAAGGGGTTTCTTTCTCATTTATTTGGAATGGGGGATTTGAGTGCTGGCGTCAGGTGAAAGGTGAAGACATTTTGGAAGGGGCTTCGGTGCCTGAAGAGGGATGGGTGAGAAGGAGGAGGGGAAGGAGTCTGTTCTGTGGAGGAAACCCAGAACCCAGACCTCCAAAGTGGATTCTAAAACTCCAGGCAGAGGAAACTCGTTGTCTTGAGGGTTGGGATGGGAAACAGCATTGTGTCCTTATAAGGGCGTCTCTGCTACTGTTCTCCGAGGGCCTCAGGGAGCTTTTCTTTAGAGAATTACTGTTTGCAAAGGACCCAGATGTCGTTTCCAGTCTCAGAGGAACAGGCCTGCATCTCTGCCAAGCACCGAGAAACCACACGCCGTGTTCTCAGGAAGGAAGCTTGGCCAAAAGAATCTCAGGTTGGGCTGGGTGCGGTGGCTCACGCCTGTAATCCCAGCACTTCAGGAAGCCGAGGTGGGCGAATCACCTGAGGTCAGGAGTTCGAGACCAGCCTGACCAACATGGTGAAATCCCATCTCTACTAAAAATACAAAACTTAGCCGGGCGTGGTGGCGGGCACCTGTAATCCCAGCTACTCGGGAGGCTGAGGTAAGAGAATCACTTAAACTGTGGAGGCGGAGGTTGCAGTGAGCCGAGATCGCGCCACTGCACTCCATGTTGGGCAACAGGAGCAAAACTCCAGCTCAAAAAACAAAAAAACAAAAAAAACAAAAAAAATCTCAGTTTGGAAATCAAGACTGATGGGCACCTCTTCAAGCCTCCCTATGCTGCAACTCCCAGGAGTCACAGCAAAGAACACTGAACTTTCCAGACATCCCTTTTTCTTTATAAAGCATTCTCCCAGACACAGTCTCATGCATGCTCCACACAAATAAAACAGCTATTATCATTATTCCATTCTACAGTTGAAGAAACCAAGATCCAGAAAGGGTAAGTGACTTATATCTAAAATGACATTGATTCCAAGCAGCACAATCATGATATGAACACAGAGATTTAAATTCAAGCATCTATGCTGGAGTCCTAACCTCTAGACCCTCCTCTTCCCTGTCCCCCATCACCCCATACCCTGACTTTCCAGAAGCCTGCACCTTCTTGTTCAGGAATTCAAGACATTTAAGTACCCTGGATACAAAAGGACCGAGTAGAGTTGGCCCTATCCTAGATAGGAGGTCCAGATAACTCATCCATCAGGAATGAAATTAAGGGAGCTTCAGAATGCTTTTTGTTTTTTAACAAAATGATGCCTTCTGGCCAGTCTCAATGGCTCACGCTTGTAATCCCAGCACTTTGGGAAGCCAAGGCAGGAGGATTGCTTGAGGCCAAGGGTTCAAGGTCAGCCTAGGCAACATAGCAAGACCCCATCCATAAAAAAAAAAAAATTAGCTGGGCATGGTGGCATACACCTGCAGTCCCAGCTCCTTGGGAGGCTGAAGCAGGAGGACTGCTTGAGCCCAGGAGTTCAAGGCTTCAGTGAGCCATGATTGTACCACTGCACTCCATCCTGGGTGATGAAACGAGACCTGTCTCTAGAGAAAAAAAAGAAAATGACGCCTTCTTTTCAGAAAGGCATCTAAGCCCTCTCTATTCTCGCAAGCTGCTCTGTGTATGTTTCTCCCGTCTTTTACGGTTGAGACTTTTCTCCATGTGATGCATGGAAGAGTTCAGATGGTTATAGTCTATTTGGGAAGCAGACACTGAACAGGGCAGCCTGCTGGGTAAGATTTCGGGCTCTGGAGTCAGATCCTCTGGGTTCACATCCCAGCATCCTCATGCAAGGCATTGGATTTTGAGCAAGCACCAATTTGAGCCTCAGTGTCCTCCTCTATAAAAGGCAGATAATAATAGTGCTGACCTCAAGGGGTTGTTCCGAGGATTCAATAATATAAAGCACATGAAGGTTTAGCGTGCCATGTGGCATAAAGAGCTCAATAAATATTTGCTGTTACTCTTGTTACATTTCCACAACAGCACCTAGTATAATGTCTTGCTCCCAAGTGAATAAGGCAGAAGTCCTGCCCTCAGGTAGCTTACAGTCTAGTGACCAAGATTACATATATCACAGAACCACACATCAGCAGCAAGCTGGGTATGGAAAAGTGATTCTCAAACTTGAACATACAGCAGAATCCCCCAGGGGGGCTGTTAAAATACAATTTCTGGCCCCCCCACCACAAAGTTTTTGTTTCCACACATATGGAGTAGTAGGGCCCTATAACTTCAATTTTTAACAAGTTCCCAGGTGATGCTGCTGGTTCAAGGACCACACCTTGAGAACCGTTAGTACAGAGACAAGAACAGGCTTCAGGAGCACAAGGTCCTGGGTTCAAATGCTGCTCCTGCCCCATCATAGCTGCCTGACCTTCAGCAGGCTGACGGAGCTGAACTCCCGTTCCTTCTTGTGCAAGTGTGATGGGAAGATGAATGGAGAGAATGTATCTAAGCCAGCAGTCAGCATATGAGAAAGCAGGACCTCACAAAACATAACTGGACAAGTTGTACCAGGAGATAGGAGGAGACATTAATCCCAGCTGGGAGGAGGGCTTCAGGGAGGAAGTCGAATCTGAGCAGAGTTCTAAGCAGCTGAGACTCACAGAGATAGCAACATAAATACCTTGAAGCCTTGAGTAACAAACCCGGGAATACTGGATAAGAAAACGATTAGAAGCATATTTAACTAAATTTTGATTGACTGTGGCCCTTCTGGACCTTGAAATATGAGTGATGGCAAACAGCCAAAATGCACCCCATTCTTTCCACCCATAATCCACATATAAAGACTTCCATATACTGTGGCTTCACATGCCATCAGGATGGGATTTAAATTCCACACAGCAAAGCACCAGGAACAGTTGTGCTATGCCAAAGTTTTTCTTTTCTTTTTTTTTGTAATTAAAAAATGAGTTACTTCTATTACCCAAGCTGGTTTACCACTGGCGCTGCCCTCCATTCATTTCACTCACTCGTTGTTACAATTCAACACTTCACTCACTTGCCGTTTGAAAATGTTGATGTAAAATGTGGCAGACATTTCCTGAGCACACCAAAAATTTGACAACCAGCTCCCGGGAGAGTCATTTCAAATCGCTCATCGTATTTGCCCACAACAGAAGCCAGGGCCCTACATTCATGCCGAGCCTCAGTGGTTATACATCTCTCCTTCGTGGACATTTGCCTGGGTCCCGAAGCCACAGAATATGGGGCAGTTTGACATCTGGCACCTCCTGCAAAATAAAGATGCAGGCCTGGAAGAGCAGGGCAGGAGAGGAGGGAGGGGGGTGGTTTCAGACCCGCCAGTGAAGGAATCTGGGCTTTGGTTGCATAAATTCTGATCTTCGGGAGGGAGCCAAGTTAGTACAGCTAGAGGGAAGGTCCTGACACGGGATGGAGGGAGCCGTAAGTCTCACGCCCAGAGCTGGGACCGCAGAAGCCGAGAAGGGAGGAGGACAGGAGAGGAGCCCAGGGATAAATGGAAGAAATAAGCAATCGGCATTTTCTTCCAGCCCAACAGCCATTTGGCAGGACACTGCATCTAGGAATGGTTAGCCTGATTTTCTCCCCCTTCAGAAGCACTCCAGAGTTTCTCAAATGATATTTCACAAAGTGCTCCTGAATAACAGCCACTGGGAGTGCATCCTGTTTCAAAAATCAGTATCGTCTCTGTTTCCTTGAGACCACAAACCAGATGTCCACAGGCAGCTATCTGCAACCTCCTCTGAGGTTCCAAACGCTTCTCCAGGCTCCGTCTTCCACGGTTTCTCCCTGTCTCCAATCTATCTTCTCCTCCAGCCCCTACTGAAAGTGAGCACGCAGGTATGTCCTGCCTGTGTGCTGCTCCTCCCCTCTTCTTAGATTTAAACCACAAACCCACTACCTACAACAGGCAGGGCTGAGCAAAAGCATGAATTGTAGAAGCAGCGGCTCTCAACCCACAAAATGCATATGAATCGTGTGGCTGTCATGAAAACACAAGTTGTGATTCAGTGGGTCTGGGCTTGGAGCCTGGGCTTCTGCATTCAGACATATTCCCGGGTGACACTGCGGCTGCTGATCTGTGGGCCACACTTTGAATAGCACAGTGATAGCTCGAAAGAAATTCACAGAAACCAGATCAGAAGTGCCCTGTTACTCTGAGTTATCCCCTGGGACTTGAAGGAGGGGGAAGAAAAAAAGAAAAATCAAATGTGTGGATTTCATGTTAGTGCTGGTTTAATGCAAATGAACTTCAGTAGTAGCTGTCCTTATCCTGTTATTTGGGGGTTATGGGTGTTGCTTTGTGGCATTTCGGGATTATGCTGATGGCAGAGGGGAATTTTGTGAAAGGACGCCCAGTGTGGTAGGGTGGAAACTCGCACTGGCCTTGGAATCAGAAGACAGCGGTGTGAATGTGCAGCTGTTGCCATTACTATCTATGTGCACTACACATGCCACTGAACCATTTGAAACATAGAAAGAAATCGTAACTGCCCCTACTTAACCTAAGACAGCTGCTTTAAAGATTGAACTAGACAATATATGAGAAATTTCAACCCACTTTTAAATGATAAAGTATTGAGAACTTCTCACCGGGTTTAGTGGAGGGCAATACAAGCAAATATGGGATGCAAAATCACCTTCTTATGCAGAAAGAACTGCAAACATTTTCACTGGTCACATGCAGCACTGCTTTGTCCCACAGTGCATTTTAATGTACAATGCTACCGTATTTTCCTTCTGCTCTTACAGCCAAAGGCCAAGTCCTTGCATTATAATAACAGCCTCCATGTAAAATATAAATACGTCAAGTGATTGAAGATCCTGGCTCATTTTCTTTCTTTCTTTTTTTTTTTTTTGAGACAAAGTCTCCCTCTGTCACCCAGGCTGCAGTGCAGTGGCACCATCTCAGTTTACTGCAACCTCCACCTCCCGGGTTCAAGTGATTCTCCTGCCTCAGCCTCCTGAGTAGCTGGGACTACAGGCTCATTCTGCCACACCCAGTTATTTTTTTATATTTTTAGTAGAGACAGGGGTTTCACTGTATTGCCCAGGCTGGTTGCGAGCTCCTGAGCTTGGGTAATCCGACCGCTTTGGCCTCCCAAAGTGCTGGGATTACAGGTGTGAGCCACCGTGCCCGGCCTCATTTCCTTAATATGGTAACAGTGAGATTTACATAAATCTGTCTAATTCAAGCTTGGCCATCTTTTCAGCTGAAACATCTCCAAAGAGTGGCCTTTCTGGAAAAAAACAAAAAACAAAAACGATTCACTTTAGCCTCATGTGAATTCCTTTCTCGTGAGAGCCCTTAAGGAAATAACTGCCCAAAGTGTCCCAGCCCACACATCCAAGTGTTTCTCTTTGTTTAGGGGAGGATGATACATTCTTGAAAAGCCCCAGGAGAGGGGAACGCGAAGGGGTTAATGTTTAGAACTGACCATATGAAAAAGCAGCCGGCTTAATAAGACTGAAGTCCGGTCCAAAATTATGTCTCTCTGAATATAATAATCCCTGGATAAGCGTTTGCCAAAGGGACCAAGCTTCTGTGTCCAATTTGTATCACGTTTAGACAAGTGATGTTAAAATCCTGGGCCTGTATATTACACAATTACAGAAATGTGATTTTCATTATGTTATTACAGTGCTTGTTGTTACTAC
Source organism: Ateles fusciceps (assembly GCA_036589455.1). Taxonomy (NCBI): domain Eukaryota; kingdom Metazoa; phylum Chordata; class Mammalia; order Primates; family Atelidae; genus Ateles; species Ateles fusciceps. The sequence continues at coordinate 2,422,862 of JAZHEH010000284.1, forward strand.
GCAGGCCATACTCGCAGCAGATGTTCCTCCCAGGAGCGCAGTTGCTGCTGCTGCTGCTTCCTTCTGTGGCCACAATGTCATCCTCACCTCTCCTTTTTTCTCTCAGTGCCACATTTGTCCTGCTAACACAGAGTTGTATCAGGGCTAACAGGAAGCGCTCCACAGCCTACTGGATTGTTTTTGACTGGGCTTGCCTTCTGGAAGAAACTGGACTCCTCCGGCAAAGCCCAGCCTGGAAGCAGAATGCTCCCTCCCTGCTGTCATTAACCCTTTTCTCGGCAGGCAGCAATTCACGCAAATGCAAACCAGATGGGTCAGAGAGCCTTTGCAAGAGAAAAGCACATTTTTATATGCTCCATGTGGAAAATGAATAGGAGGTGTGTTTCATGCATTAGTCTTGTGTTCTGGGAAATCTGCATTGATCATTATGTGATAGTGGAATTGGCTGGAGGCTCATACCTGGTGGGGGAAGAGGTCTTCACCCATCTTGGATAAAGCTGACCCCATGGATGACCCTAACAGCCTTTGGGACCAGGATGTTACAGGTCAGACCAGGTTGGCCACAAATCAAAACTGTGGTTGATAATATCCGTCTAATCACTCAGCAACTATTTTTTTGTGTGTGTATTCAGTGCAGAAGGGTCAACAGGCTTCAGAGAGGGTGCAGTGCCAGAAGTCCAGGACAAAGTCAGAAAATATTACCTTCTCAGACTGAAGCTAATAAGAAGGAACATGAAATTGGAGCAATTAGCCATCTGTAGGGGAAAACTGCCTCTTGGCAATGTGTTACAGATGAGATTGGGGTGTTCCTTACATCTCCACCCGGAAGCCATATTGTCTCCATAGCCATTCAAGAAGAGTGAAATTTAAGAAATACAAGGCATCAGGCCGGGCGCGGTGGCTCATGCCTGTAATCTCAGCACTTTGGGAGGCCGAGGTGGGCGGATCACAAGGTCAAAAGATCGAGACCAGCCTGGCCAACATGGTGAAACCCCGTCTCTACTAAAAGGACAAAAATTAGCCAGGTGTGGTGGCACGCACCTGTAGTCTCAGCTACTCGGGAGAGCTGAGGCAGAATTGCTCGAACTCGGGAGGTGGAGGTCTCAGTGAGCTGAGATTGTGCCACAGCACTCCTGCCTGGCAATAGAGTGAGACTCTGTCTCAAAGGAAGAGAGAAAGAAAAGAAAAGAAAGACAAAGGAAGGGAGGGAGGGAAGGAAAGAGAGAGAGAGAAAGCCAAGGCATCTATTATTATGAAGTTCTCAGAAATAAGGGGTGGAGCTGCCCCTGGCAGACATGCCCTGAGAGAAGCATCCTGAAAGGGTAAATCTAGTTACCCCATTTTGAAGGAAATGATGCCTAAAACAGCCAATGCCCTTTGATGAATTCTGTACGTAGTAAGCAAACTTCTCCTACTGACCAGTACCAGTTACCCCACCCAAAATGGTTCTCATGCTGAACTAACACATGAACTTTCTAGTAGATGAGACTTGCCAGAATTTGAGAACAAATTCACACTAATTAAGTCTGAACGTCCCCTGAGTGATATGGTTGGGATGTCTGTCTCCTTCAAATCTCATGTCGAAATGTGATTCCCAATGAGGGAAGTGGAGCCTGGTGGGAGGTGATTGGGTCACCCATCCTAGCTTTTCACCCTTCATGTGCACAATCATCTCAGGGTGAAGTGAGGGTGGGGGAAGAGATTATGGAAAAGTGGGGATTTGAATGTGGCTTTTAAAAATAGTCAAGGTAGGCTGGGCACAGTGGCTCAGGCCTGTAATCCTAGCACTTTGAGAGGCCGAGGAAGGTGGATTACCTGAGGTCAGGAGTTAGAGACCAGCCTGGACAACATGGCGAAATCCGGTCTCTACTAAAAATACAAAAATTAGCCGGGCGTGGTGGTGCATGCCTGTAATCACAGCTACTTGGGAGGCTGAAGCAGGAGAATCACTTGAACCCAAGAGGCAGAGATCGCAGTGAGCCAAGATTGTACCACTGCACTGCAGCCTGGGTGACAGAGCAGAACTCCATCTCAAACAAAACAAAAATAATAAAAATAAGACAAAGACGAGACAGAGAGGAAATAGAGGATAAATAAAGTGTGTGAGAACTCCAAGGAAGGAAAAACTTTTCTCCTACCCTCTAAGGTTCTGCAGTTGGGCCTGAGAATTAAGTTGATAAAACACTTTAACTGAGAAAACGGAAATTATCAGGAGATTATTCAGGAGAAATAATCAGGAGATTAGCATATACATTTTTATACAATATTAATATTCTGTAGTTTTGACTTTTTTTTTCTGAGACAGACTCTTGCTCTGTTACTCAGGCTGGAGTGCAGTGAGTGATTATGGCTCACTGCAACTTCTAACTCCTGGGTTCAAGCAGTTCTTCTGCCTCAACCTCTCAAGTAGCTGGAACTACAAAAGTGCACAACCATGCCTGGCTAATTTTTTTTTTTTGTATTTTTAGTAGAGATGGGGTTTTGCCATATTGGCCAGGCTGGTCTCAAAATCCTGACCTCAGTTGATCCAGCCACCTTGGCCTTCCAAAGTGCTAGAATTACAGTGTGAGTCACCACACTCAGCCTGATATTAATATTTTTATATGTACATAGAGACCTTTATATGCAAAAAAAACGAAGATCCTAAGAAACGGATAGGCCTGAGAGCTTATATACCATTTTAACAATAAATTGTGGAGAACTGTCAAGACAAATGGAAAAGGGTTTCGGCTAGGGGCAGTAAACTGTGGGAAAATGACTAGGAAATATCTGGGGCGAGCTAATAGCAAATGAAGGTTATTGTAGTATACTTTAGTATATTTCTTTGTACCAATTAATCTATACAAATGAAGAGCATCAGCTCATCTCCAGCGATGAGAATGTTCTCCTCTTCTTAGTACATAAAGGGCATTCCTCATGGGAAATTTATGCCCTGTTTTTAGGTAAGAAAGTCAGAGAATGCTTTCTGCACCTGCTGTTTCCCAACTGCCTTTGACTCAAGATGATTAATAGGCCTAAGTGGCACATTTGGGCCTATTCTGATTCCTTTCACAAGCAATGGGGAAACTGTCTGGTCCCAAGTGGATGGCTAAGAAGACATAGAGAGAGGCAGAGGCAGTCTGATATGTGCAATGACTCACAGGAGGGAGGCCAGCATTAGCCTCCTTCAGTTGAATCCCTGCTCCAATGTATTTGTTACACGACCTGGGAAAGTTCCTTATGTTTCTGGTGTTTCCGTTTTCTCAGTGATAAAACAGGAATAAAAATGACATTTAGTTCATATAATTGCTGAAAGGATTAAGTGTGTTAAGGGTATAGAAAGTGCTTAAAAATGTGTCTGGCACATATGAGATGAAGAACTAATATTAGCTAGTCCTATTTTTATTTGAACAGGGAGAAAACCTCCCTGTGTAGTAAAGTTGAAGAAGAGAAGTAGATGTGGCTGAGAAGATAAACACAGCCCCCTGATGGGAAGTTTGATCTGGAAAGGTTGGCTGTCAGCTTGGATGTTTTCCCTGGGCTGTGTAATTGTGGTGGGCTCAACAATCCCTTCCCTTCCTTCCACATGTGTCCACATCCTGATCCCCAGAACCTATGAATACATGGCAAAAGGAATTCCGCAGATGCAGCTGAGTTAAGGATCTTAAAATAAGAAGGTAATCCTGGATATCCAAGTGGACCCACTCTAATCATAGGGGTCTTTAGAAGAGGGAGGCAGGAGAATTCAGTCAGAGAGGGAGATATGATGGAAGCACACTGAAGGGATGCAGGGCCATGAGCCAGGGAATGCAGGCAGCAGCTACTAGGTGGAAAAGTCAAGGAAACAGATTCTCTCTTAGAGCTTCTGGAAGGAAGGCAGCCCTGCCAACCCACTTTAGACTTTTGACATCCAGAACTGTAAGTGAATATGTTTGTGTTGAGCTACTAACTGTGTGGCAGTTTTCCCCCGGCAGCAATGGGGCACTAATACAGCGAGCATGTGGAAAAGTTAGGTTTAAGTCACTTCATCTAAGTCAGAGTGGCAGAGGTCACCTGGGACTAGGAGGGGGATGAAAAGGATTGCCTGGGAAGGGACACACAGAACCATCCCAGGGAGGAAACCTTCTAGCTCCTGACTGTGGTATGTCAGAGGCATATGCCTCTGACAGAACTCATTCACTGCACATAAAGTGGATGCATTCATGTATGGGAATGATACCTCAATAAACTCGAAAGCAAGTGTTTAAAAAAAAAAAAACAAAACTGTTTTCAACTTCTAAATTCTCTAATCCTCCCTATTAAAGAAAAAGGCAAGAATGCTAGATTTCTATCTTTATTAAGGAATCAGATCCAATGCCCTCACTTTATGGATCTGCAAATGTTACCAAAATGCTAAGGGTTCTGCCTAGGTCCCATTGCTCATTGCACAGAAAGCCAATTACTGAGACGACAAGTACTGCCAGCAGGAGAAGGCTTTAATCACATGCAGCAGCCAAAGAGAATGGGAGATTAACCTCAAATCTGTCTCTCCAACAAACTAAAATTGGGGTTTATATGGCAGGGAAGATGAGAAAACAGAAACTAGGGAGGGGTAAGGAAGTAATCAGGATGGATAAGGGGCCTGGCATCTCACTATCTGGATGCAGTGATCTGAAAGTTTTAGTCCCTTGCCTGATGGTTGGTTTCTTGAGGAAGGACCTTAAATGAGACAAATGGAAATTTCACATTTCAACAACAAGACAGTCAATTTCTGTTTATTAAAAAAAAAAAAAACAAAAAACCATAAATATTAGTTCTATGAGGAAATTGGGCCAATTTCAGAAACAGGGTCTCAGAGAGATGAAGAGACTTGTCCCAAATCATACCTAGGTTCTGTGCTAGCAGGGACAAGAGCTGAGGAATTTGACTCCCATCCAGGGCTCTTTCCCCACCTGACTCTACCTCTCCTCCTTCATCTAATGCTGGGATACCATTAGATGCTGGGGCGAACCTGCAATGTCCCACAGTGGCATCCTCCCGGTTCCTCTGTGAAACCAGAATCTTCCTGGTCCACATGTTTTCTCCTAAAATGCTTAGACATCCCCCCTTCTATTTCCAAAAAGAACAGGGATGAAAGCAGCCCTTCCCTAGCTCCCTGATGTGGTTTGGCTGTGTGCCCACCCAAATCTCATCTTGAATTAAACTCCTATAATTCCCACATGTTGTGGGAGGGGCCCAGTGGGAGATAATCTGAAGCATGGGGGCAATTCCCCCATACTGTTATTATGGTAGTGAATAAGTCTCATGAGATCTGATGATTTTATCAGGGGTTTCTGCCTTTGCACCTTCTCACTTTCTCTTGCTGCCACCATGTAAGACGTGCCTTTTGCCTCCCACCATGATTCTGAGACCTCCCCCAGTCATATAGAACTGTAAGTCCAATTAAACCTCTTTTTTTCTTCCCACTCTCGGGTATATCTTTATCAGCAGCGTGAAAATGGACTAATACATTCCCCATTGCCAAGCACTCTCAGCATATAGCACCCAGTAGAGGGCAGAGCAGTTCAAAGATCAAAGTGATTTCCCCTCATAAAATTCCATTTTCTGGCCGAGTGTGGTGGCTTATGCCTGGAATCCCAGCACTTTGGGAGGCCGAGGCAGGTGGATCATGAGGTCAGGAGTTCAAGACCAACCTGGCCAACATGGTGAAACCCCATCTATACTAAAAACACAAGTATTAGCCAGGCATGGTGGCAGGCGCCTGTAATGCCAACTACTTGGGAGGCTGAGGCAGGAGAACTGCTTAAACCCAGGAAGCGGAGGTTGCAGTGAGCCGAGATCATGCCATTGCACTCCAGCCTGGGCAACAAGAGCAAAACTCTGTCTCAAAAAAAAAAAAAAAAAAAAAAAAAGAAAAAAGAAAAAAAAGAAAGAAAAAAAAATTCCATTCTCCCTAAGTTAGGGAGGCATTTGCTTACCCCATCCCTGAGTACTTTACCCTTTACCCACTGGCTGCAAAGAGATCCCATCACCCAAATTATTAGGTACATCTGACCATAACCAAAGTCCTGGAAAGTCCTAACCTCTTAGAGGGCTATTATTTCTGCCATCTGGAAAATTCCACCCACCCTCTCCTACTTTGCAGAGCCCACTTCACAGAGAACCCAAAGCCCTTTCATGTGTACTATTCCACTTCCTCAAACAACAATCTCAAGAGGCAAACATCCACCTTTTCATTTTGCAGGCAGACAGGGAAAGTTTGAAACAGAGAAGGTAGAGATAGGAAGTCAGGTGATGGAGGACTTCCACAGGCCCAGACTCTGCAGGCCAGATACCCTACTCAGGTTTCCACAAAGCTCTGGCCACCCCAAGTGCTGTGCTGGAAACTTGGAACGTTCCCAGCTTCCATGGAGAGAGGGATAGGAGGCCTGGATCCCCATTATTCTTGGGGCCTCACACTATGCAAATGAGACTTCCCAGAGCACACTGACATCTGTTGGCACATTTAGTGCCCTTGGCAAGGAAGGCATCTGGCGTGCAATGAGGATTGAATTGCTTTTGGATGATGATTTTCCCTATGTCAAGGTGATTTTCTCAGCAGAAGGCTATGAGCTTTCTCCAAACAAGCAGACATGGCAGGTGGACAAAGATTACCTGGAAATAGGATTTAAAGATTCTGATGTGTCTTTTTCACAGATTTCAGAAATTCCTAGAGTTGAAAGGGGTCTCACATCAGCAAAGCAGGTGCTCAAAGGGGTCTTGGTCATTCCTCAGACAACCTTTAGGTGCATCATGCAAGGTACTAAGGGGACATGGGAGATGTCCCTCAGAACCAATTCATGCGACCACCACCAAGATACTCCTCTGAGCATATCCTAGAGCAATGACACCAGTGTGGAGGAAAACAGGCAGTGAGCATCTCTGCCGCTTGCCAGCTCATTCCAATCGACTGAATGAAATACGATTAACACCTTGACCTGCCTGGAGTCCAGATCCAGAGACCCTGAGTGCTCCCTGCAACTTGAAGGATATACAATATATTCTTTTTTTTTTTTTTTTTTCAGACAGAGTCTCACTCTGTCACCCAGGCTGGAATACAGTGGTATGATCTCGGCTCACTGCAACCTCCACCTCCCGGGTTCAAGCGATTCTCCTGCCTCAGCCTCCCAAGTAGCTGGGATTACAGGTGTGCGTCACCACGCCTGGCTAATTTTTGTATTTTTAGTAGAGAGGGGCTTTCAACATGTTGGTCAGGCTGGTCTCGAACTCCTGACCTTGTGGTCTGCCCACCTCAGCCTCCCAAAGTGCTGGGATTACAGGCATGAGCCACTGCACCCAGCCATGCAATATATTCTTAACATATATATGATTACATTGCCCCTAGATACTGCCTGTCCTTGTTATGGCACCATCACACTCCCCAGCCTCCCATTCTCCAGAAGTCAGCTCACTGTCTTTTGGCTTCTAAGCGGCAAATCATTAAGTCAAACATCTAAAAGGAAGAGTTGTTGCCCAGAATTTTTAAACTATTTTTGACAAAGCAAAGCATGGAATTAGGAATTAGGTGGCATCGAGAAATAAAACACAGTGCTTTTTACTTTTTTGGCTTCATACTTGAAAGCAAGACATCTAACTATGAGTTCCAGCATCAGAACAGAATGTGTGAGACATGTTCTCTAAGTGCTGTTACTTTCCACCAGGAGTCCTTACCCTGTGATCTAATCACCTGGGAACTTGCTTGAAAGGCAGTTTCTGAGGTCCCACCCCACTCCTACTGAATCAGAAATTTGGGCTTGGGAACCAGCAATGTGCTTTTTTTTTGTTTTTTTTTGAGATGGGGTCTCCCTCTGTCGCTCAGACTGCAGTGCAGTGGCATGATTTCAGCTCACTGCAAGCTGTGCCTCCCAGATTCAAGTGATTCTTCTTCTCAGCCTCCCGAGTGGCTGGGATTACATGCACCTGCTACCATGCCAGCTAATTTTTGTATTTTTAGTAGAGACAGTGTTTTACCATGTTGGCCAGGCTGATCTCAAACTCCCGACCTCAGATGATTCGCCTGCCTAGGCCTCCCAACATGCTGGGATTACAGACATGAGCCACCTAGCCCGGCCACAACCTGCATTTTAACAAGCACTGGGGTGCTCAGTTTGAGAAACCCATTTGTCAGCCTTGCCTTTCCCCTTCCTGCGTTATAAGCCCTTTGAGAATCTGATTCAGGCTAGCAGCTCTCTCCAAGAAAAATGCACAAGCAAACACTTTTACACACAATTTCGAGGGAGCTCAAAGACCACCATGAAGCCCATTCAGAAAAAGCCCTATGCCTTTGGAGACCCTGGCTGAGAAGGCCCACTCTCATGATGGAATCATATTAAAGGAACACTCAGAGTCTCCGGATTTGGACTCCAGACAGGTCAAGGCGTTAATCATATTTCATCCGATCGATTGGAATCAGCCTGCAAGTTCACATCAGCAAAGCAGGTGCTCGAGCTTGTCGCTGTCATCGCCCCCCACGTCCTGAACAGCGCCCTCTCAACATCACCCCCTCAATTTCACTGATTTCCGGAAAAGAAAGGCGAAAATCTGCCATCAGGGTCTCACTTTAAACATTTCATAACTTTTTTTTTTTTAATAATCAAAAGCAAATTTAAGAAGGGGAGCAAGGAAGGAAGCTGGTTCTGGCTGTTGTTACAGAAAAACAGAGTACAGCAACCCACACCCACCACTAGGTGGCGGCCATGGACGCAAAGGCACCCTTAGGCCAGAGATCCCCAGGGGCCCAAATTTGCCTTCGTGCCTAAGCATTTTGGCCTGTAAAGCGTTAATAAATATTTTCAGGAAATTTCACGTAAAATCTAGTTCTCAGTCTCCATTGCAAAACGGTCCCATGATCTGACACTGTCTGAGCCTGCCTTTTCCAGAGCTACCGTTGCCTGGCCCAAGATGGAGCACCACGCCTCACGGGAACTTCGCTTGCTGTGGTCCTCTGGATCACCCACATTGCCTGCCTGGTTCCTGCAGGCCGTAGACGTTGCCACTCCAGTACCCCAAAGCCGCCTAAAACATCCGCAGGTGAGGGATACGTGTGGTTTCCGAACAAAAACTGACTCAGAGCAGCAAACTGAAAAGCAAGAGCTGCCTGCATGTATTTTTCTGCTCTAACATTTACCCCTTGACTCTTGACTCTTCCCCTCCCTTCCCTCCTTGGTTTTATTGTATGCATCCCCTGTTTAATGGCTCATGCCCAAGCCTGGGTGGGATACCTCTTCACAGGCCCCACAGCACGGGACCTCTTTCCTAGCACGGGGCTTACCACGTGCTCAGATTTTTTTCACTGCCTCTCCCATTGGTTTGTAAATTCTGTGAGGGCAGAAACCAAGACGATCTTGTCCACTATTGAAATGCTCAGCCCAGTACCTGGCTCTTCAAAGGAATTCAATAAGCAAAAAAAGGAAAAAAAGAAAGGAAGGAGGAAGGAGTGGAGGGGGAGGGGAAGGGAAGGAAGGCAAAGGGAAAGGGAATGGGAAAGGGAAGGGGAAGGGAAAGGGAATGGGAAAGGGAAGGGGAAGGGGAAAGGAGGGAGGGAGGAAACAGACAGGCATTGCCAATTGAGCATAGCATTCTCGCTCTTGAGCCTGGACCCTGAGGCCTCAAAACAACACTCCAAGCAGCTACCTCAAGCCTGAGGCACAGGAGATATGCAAATTACTTTCTGCCTGACAACCTGGGAAGAAGTTGTTTGAGATTCCAGTAAGGAAATGACTGCCCTGCTTAAACCCTGGACCCAAACGTGTCAGGGGAGATGGGAAAATCCATGTTGTTCTGGCAGGAACCGAACCCAACAGAAAAGAGAAAGGAAGGAGAGGCAGCTATTCAGCAAACAGAACATAGGGTGTCACACAAAAAAAGTCTTGGTTAACTTCAGGCTATAGGTCACAGGGATGAAGTTGACTGAGGGATTCTCCGGATGTATCTAAGTAATGTAACTCAGAGAAGCTTTCTGGGAACAAAGCCCCGTGCTGATAGGAACCCTTCCCGCGCCTGGGCATCTCAACTGCAAAGCAGATGGAAAAGCGGCTTGGGCATTCTTCACAAATTTTTCGCCCATGGAGGAAAAGCATGAGTGTACACTGCCCCCTAGTGCTCATCGTTGGTAGCACGCTGAGGCTAGGGAAATGATAAAAACCATAAATGTCTAATGAACAGATGCAAGAGAAGATAAAAACTACAATGATTTTATTTTAGCTTTTTTTCAGTTCACTGAGACACACATTCACATGCTTATATATAAAGTGTTGAGAAAAAGCCATCGCCAAGAAGGAGAGTCAAATCTTTAAAGATCCCAAACCAGATACTGCTGGCCAAGAATGAATGGATGAATTGGGAATACAATTCAGGCCCTTTGGATTCCATCCAGATGTTCAAGCAGCTGGTCACACCAAGTCCCTTCCAGTCAATTACTTTTCTTGATGTTTCTAATCAACAGCATTATATATGTGATGCTATCAACTTTTATATTTCATATTAGCTCATAACTCAGGATCCCAAACCAGATGTTTTGGGTGAGAAAGAAATCGATGACTTATCAGGAGATTGAACCCAGGCCACTGGCTGCTCTCCAGGCATTCTACCAGTTGAGCCGCAAAGCAGGGGTGGTTGCTACCAGCTCCCTTTAGTTTTGAGGCGCGAGAGAAAGGGGTGGGCAGAATATGAACATGAAGCCGCATTCCAGAAAAGCTTCCCTGAATTTTCTCTTATAAAACAGAAGCCTGTAGAATTGTCTTAAATCAGTAACGGCCAGGAATATTCAAAGCTCTGAACTCATCTCCCTTCCTTTATGACATTATGGAGGTGGCAGGTAAGCAGGGATGGAGGGGAAAAGAAAGTAAAATAGGCCAGGCACAGTGGCTCATGCTTGTAATCTCAGCACTTTGGGAAGCTGAGGTGGGCGGATCACGAGGTCAGGAGTTCGAGACCAGTCTGGCCAGCATGGTGAAACCCCATCTTTACTAAAAATACAAAAATTAGCCTGGCGTGTTGGTGTGCACCTGTAGTCCCAGTTACTCGGGAGGCTGAGGCAGAAGAATCACTTAAACCTGGGAGGCGGAGGTTGCAATGAGCTGAGATCACACCACTGCACTCCAGCCTCGGCAACAAAATGAGACTCCAACTCAAAAAAAAAAAAAAAAAGAAGGTAAAATATATGGCCAGGAAATGGAGATGAGCTGACACGATCAATTTCCACCAATGAGGTGGGGTAATGCCTTAAAAATATTAACCAACTTTTTCTTCCAGGAAAAGTCTCCCTGTGCCCGTCCCTCATCAAACAGCTAGGCCCACTCTGGGGGAGGGATTAGGCAGAAGAGAGAGCTGAGAACAAAGAAGTCTTCCAGGATTTGGTTTCAAAAGCCTAAGCCCCTGGGGAAATGAAGAGCACAAAAAGTTTGAGTGAAAGCTAAGAAAAGAGAAGAGAAACTCCTGCTCATCATCTCTCTTGAAAAACATTCCCCAGGGCTAGGCACGGTGGCTCAGTCTGTAATCCCAGCACTTTAGGAGGCAGAGGCGGGCGGATCACAAGGTCAGGAGATCGAGACCATCCTGGCCATGGTGAAACCCCGTCTCTACTAAAATACAAAAAAATTAGGCTGGCGTGGTGGTGCATGCTTGTAGTCTCAGCTACTCAGGAGGCTGAGGCAGGGGAGATCACCACTTGAACCCCGGAGGCAGAGGTTGCAGTGAGCTGAGATTGCACCACAGTACTCCAGCCTGGTAACAGAGCAAGACTCCGTCTCAAAAAAAAAAAAAAAGAAAGAAAGAAAGAAAAAGAAAAACATTTCAAACATTTCCCAATCCCCAATCTGTGGAGCAGAGGGAGCAGAAAGATTGGTGGGTCCCAGAGACAGGAGGCTTGTGTCCAACCAACTTCCTGGGTTAGAGACCTGTGGAAGTAGCTCACTCCAGGCAGGGCAAGGCTGTGCACTGTGTCTGCCAGATGGGGCCAGAGTAATTTCAAACAAGATAAGCCATGAAAAGCACTTAGCAGGATATAATAGTAAAAGGTACATAGTAAGTGCTCAGTAAATTGCAGCTGCTACTGCTTTTGTGAGGGCACTCAGTTTTCCAGTGCCTTTAGAATCAGTAAAGCCAAGTTGACCGTGGCAGGCGGAGGAGCGCTTCCTCAGCAAGGCTCAGCCAGCCTCCACCACTCTCGCTCTTTCTACCCCTACCCCTCCTCCCGACATCAACCCAGACGACTTTTAACTCAGTTTCTTAGAAATAACCAACGTCAACCAATGTGTGATGGTTCATTTTGTGTGTCAACTTGGCTAGGTCACGGCAGCCGGATATTTGGTCAAACATGACTCTAGATGTTTCTGTGAGAGATCTGTTAGGCGACATTCACATGTAGATCAGTAGACTTTGGGTAAAGCAGAGGACTCACTGTATTGTGAGTGGGCCTTATCCAATCAATCATCTCGAAAGCCTTCGAGAATAGACTGACCTTCCCAAAGAAAAACGGAATGCTGACAGCAGGCTGTCCTCAGTCTTGAATAGCAACTCTTCCCTGAGTCTCCAGCCTGCTGGCCTGCCCTGCAAATTTTTTACTTGTCTGTCTCTACAATCACTGTAGCCAATTCCTTAAAACATTTATTAAAAGATTTCTATCTATCTGGCTGGGTGCGGTGGCTCATGCCTGTAATCTCAGCACTTTGAAAGGCTGAAGTGGGTAGATCACCTGAGGTCGGGCGTTCGAGACCTGCCTAGACAACATGGCGAAACCCCATCTCTACTAAAAACACAAAAATTAGCCAGGCATGGTGGTGCATGCCTATAATCCCAGCTACTCAGGAGGCTGAGGCAGGAGAATTGCTTGAACCCAGGAGGCTGAGGTTGCAGTGAGCCAAGATTGTGCCATTGCACTCCAGCCTGGGCAACAGAGACTCCATTTCAAAAAAAAATAAATAAATAAATAATAAAAGATTTCTATTGTCTGTCTATCTAATTATCATCTATGTTTCTAGGTATATTTATATCTATCTGTCATCTCTTTATTTGTCCATGTATCTATCTTTTCATCTTTATATCCTATCTGTTTCTCTGGAGAACCCTGACTAACAACACAAGGATTCCACAAAAGTGTCGTAGAATCCACACAAGTATGTCTTTTCTCATGGCCTTACCACTACACTGCTGGACTGAAAGGTGAAGACTGGATGTCTAGTCGTGAAGTATCGCCAGGGTAACTATCTCTATAGGATGCAATGTCTTCATCCCAGAAGGCTGGGAGATGAGATCATATGAAGAATGGCAAATAGATTTCATTTACGTCCTATCTTCCATCCATGAGTAGTGGTTTGCCAGAAACACTGTGTTGATTTTCCGCCCCCCGTCAATGGCAAAAATTAGAAATAAATGCATGGGCTGTGCGCAGTGGATCACGTCTGTAATCCCAGAACTTTGGGAGGCCGAGGCGGGCAGATCACCTGAGATCAGGAGTTCAAGACCAGTCTAGCCAACATGGTGAAAACCTATGTCTACTAAAACTACAAAAATTAGCCGGGTGTGGTGGCAGGTACCTGTGATCCCAGCTACTTGGGAGGCTGAGGCAGGCGAAGGGCTTGAACCTGGGAGGCGGAGGTTGCAGTGAGCTGAGATCGCACCACTGCACTCCAATCTGGGAGACAGAATGAGACTCCATCCCCAAAATAAAACGAAATAATAAAAGAAAAAAAGAACACTGTGTTGAAAAGGATTCTGAGGTGCTGTCTGAGGTGGGAATGGGCATGGGGAAGGGGGCCATGACTGGTAGCTGAGCATGCTAAGTGGTGGTGATTTGCCCACCTGTGTTCGTGCGAAATCTGACTTCTCAGCAGTGTTTGCCAGAATTTTCACTCTGCTTAAATGCTTTGGATACTTCATGTTGAGACCCCACATGCTACTGGTTTTCCGATGACTCACTGGCGGTTCCTCCTTGGCCTCCTCTCCCCCGGTCCAACTCTTCTGCTTAAGTTTCAATATTGGGAACCACACAGTCTCTGGGCTGGGCCTGGGTCACGTCTTCTTCCCTATGTGAGATTACTCTCCCCAGGGGGATCTGAGCTAGCCCGGGGCTTCATACAACATCTGAATGTCAAAGAACTGTCATTTTATATCCCCAACCCTAAATTCTCCTAAAACTCCAGAGTCAGGCGTGGAACAGAGCATGTGCTGGATCTACCTGCAATTGGCAATCCAAATATGACATATGCAAAACAGAACTCTTGCTTTTACCCGAAATCTGCTCCCCATCTGTCTTCTACTATGTTCACAAAAGGCAACTTTATCAGCCCACTTGACCAGGTCAAAACCTTGGCGTTCTCCTGGATTCCTGAATATTGCTTTTCTCTGACTACTCCCCTCATCCATCAGCAGGCTCTGAGGGTCCGTGTAAAACCAGGTCCTGACTTGTCAATTTCTCTTCTTCTCTGCCATTCCCACCTCAGTCCAGGCTACAAGCCAGCCCCTACAGGCTTGCTGTGCTCCTGTGACCTTCCTGCCTCCTCTCTACACAGCAGCTAACAGCAGCAACAGCCCGCCTCCGAAAATGAAAACCCCATCTTTCCATTGTCCACTCAACTACCCTCTGGGGACTTCCCATTCCCTTAGAATCAGATACAAACTCCTTGTCCTTTGCCCCTACTGAGGCGACAGTCTAGAAAGACCTATAACAAGTAAATGATGACAATATAGCATGTTAACTGCTAGAAAAAGAAATGGGAAAGCATTCTGAACCTGGGGGAGACTGGAAGAGATTGAGAGACCGAGCGGGAGAGAGAAGAAGAGAAAGAGAGAGGGAGAAGGGAAAAAGGGAATTGAGGGAGCAAGGGAAGGAGAAAGAGGGGGAGAGGAGAAAGGGGCTGGGCATGGTGGATCACACCTGAAATGCCAGCACTTTGGGAGGCCGACGTTGGCAGATCACTTGAGCCAAGGAGTTTGAGACCAGAGTGGTCAACATGGCGAAACCTCGTCTCTACTAAAAATACAAAAATTAGCTGGGCGTGGTGGCGCAAGCCTGTAGTCCCAGCTACTTGGGGAGGCTGAGGTGGGAGGATCGCTTGAACTTGGGAGGCGGAGGTTGTAGTGAATTGAGATCTCACCACTGCACTCCAGCCTGGGCGACAGAGTGATACCCTGTCTCAAAAAAAAAAGGAGAGAAAGGGAAGGAGAAAATGGGAGAAAGGGATGGGGAGACAGAAAAGGGGATGGAGAGTGAGGAGGAAAGAAAGATGGGGGGAGAGAGAAGGGAAGGGAGGAGAGAGAAAGGGAAGGAGAGAGTGAAAAGGAAAGAGAGAACGAAGGGAGGGAGGGGAGGGGAGAGAGAGAAGGAAAGAAAGAACAGGGAAGGAGAGAAGGGAAGGGAGAGAGAGAAGAGGGAGGAGGAATGAGGGAGAAAGAAGGGAGGTGAAGGAAGGTAGGGAGACAGAAAGGAGGGGGGAGAGAGGGGAGGGAAAGAGGCAGAGCAACAGAGGGGGCTGGGAAGGGAGGGGAGAGGATGAGGGGAAAGGAGAAGGAGGGACAGATGCACATTCCTTACCTCTACTACCTCCTTTCATCCTCATGGCAATCCTGGAGGGCCACACACAGAGTGGTAAGACATTTGCCCAAGGTTACCTGGCTGCTCTGCGTCATGTTCAGCACCCCAAAGTCCATGAACCTCTGACCGCACAACACTGTCTCCACAGAAGCCAGCCACACCACGTTCACTCTCCTCCCTGGACAGCTCCTGACACCCCACGTTATTACTGTCCCCACACGGGACACTTTGACACACCCGGGCCCCACCCCAAGGATACCTTCAGCAAGCACGGGATCCTGCAGTGGCACTTCCCAAATGTGAGTAACATAAGGAACCCAATTAAATGAAAGACACACACACACACTCACACAAACACACAGACACATGCATACACACATGCCCCCACACAGACACATAAACACACACACATACGTACACAAAATCACACACATATGCACATCCCATACATACACATACACACTCACATGCTCACACACACATACACAGATACACATATACACACATAAGACACACACACTTCACATGTACACACACACACAGACACACACATAGCACATACACGCAGACACAGACACACACACACACACGCTGAGGCCCCTGAGAACGTATCCCTGAGCTGCAGCTTGAGTGAAGAATTAAACAGTAAACCCTGATCCTTTTGGGATCATCTGGCACCGTTAGCACTATGACCGGGAAGGCAAATGTGGACAGTGACCGGAGTGGCATTCCTCGTTATTTAAGGGTCCCCCCTCAGCCCTGCAGTGACTATGTGCATGATTTTAGAATACCGTCAGTGGAAAGTGCTACACTGAAGAATCTAGAATTCCCAGATCCCTGAGAATAAATCAACAAACTCGCAGGCGATCCCGCCTCCTGGCTCAGCCTTCCCCCAGGACCGGCGCTTCTGCGCCCTCTAGTGACCACGGGCGCGCATCGCACTCCTCCGGGACCTGATTCTGCACCCCATCCTCTGACCCGGGGAGAAGTAGAGGCGGGGCTGCAGAATGAAAGGATTAAAGGATAAAAGGAAACCTCCAAGCCCCTTCCTGTTGTGACTTTCGCCCACTGCGAGCCACCTCGCCGATCCTCCTTCATCCTACTTCATCCTGAATGTATCCTACAGTAATAGCAACTGTTTGAGGCGAAATAGTGAGTTGGAAGGAACGTCAACTCAGGAACTAAGCCGCCTGGTGTGCACGCTAAATGCATTACTTAGTTTTGTAATCTTGTGCAATGAGAATAGTAATAGGCTACGCCTCGGAAGAGCTGGGAGGAGCAGGTGACCTGGACACTTGAAATGTGTAGAAAGTGAACCTGTAACGAAGTGGAGCCTCGGTGAACTGCTGTGTATCATACCGCTTTTGGGTACACTCCTACCTTTCCTGACTCCATGCTGCCCCCCTCTGGCTAGAATACCCTTCCTCATCTTGCCATCCTGGAAATCTCCCAATTTTTTCAAACTTCTAATTGCAGGCCGCGCATGGTGGTTCACACCTGTAATCCCAAAGCCAAGGGGGGCAGATCACGAGGTCAAGAGATCGAGACCATCCTGACCAACATGATGAAACCCCCTCTCTACTAAAAATACAAAAATTAGCCAGGCATGGTGGTGCACACTTGTAATCCCAGCTACGCGGGAGGCTGAGGCAGGAGAATCGCTTGAACCAGGGAGGCAGAGGTTTCAGAGTCGACATCGCGCCACTGCACTCCAGCCTGGGCGACAGAGTGAGACTCCATCTCAAAATAAATAAATAAATAAATAAAATAACAGTTGGATAAGGCACTTACCATGAATGGAACTTGCAGGATGGGAAGTTATCCTGGGTGCATCAGTGAGTGATGAGTGAATGTGAAAGCCTAGGACATTGCTGTAAATGACTGCAGACTTTTTTTTTTTTTTTTTTTTTTTGAGACTGAGTCTCATTCTGTTGCCCAGGCTGGAGTGCAGTGGTGCAGTCTCGGCTCACTGCAACCTCCGCCTCCCAGGTTCAAGCGATTCTCCTGCCTCAGCCTCCTGAGTAGCTGGGGTTACAGGCGCCCACCACCACACCTGGCTAATTTTTGTATTTTCAGTAAAGACACAGTTTCACCATGTTGGCCAGGCTGATCTCAAACTCCTGACCTCAAGTGATCCTCCCACCTCAGCCTCCCAAAGTGCTGGGATTACAGAGTGAGCCACTGCACCGGGCCAACTCCAGACTTCATAACACTGCACACTTAGACTATACTAGATTTACAAAAAATACTTTTCTTTCTTCAAAAGCAAATTTAACTGTAACTTTTTTACCTTACAAACTTTGGATTCAGACTTTTTACTGTTTCATAAGAACACAAATATCTGTAAAAGGTCAGGTAGTGAATGGTCCAGGTTTTGTGAGCCACCTGGTGTGTTGCAGTGATTGCGTCTGCTGCTGCAGCACCAATGCTGATGTTGACAGTAAGTAAACAAAGGCCAGGATGTGTTCCAGTACGACTTTACTCATGAAAATAGGTGACGGCCTGGATTTGGCCACAGTTCCTGGTATAGACAGTGGGATTCAGTGAGGCGACACAAGTTTGTTATTTTTTTATTTTTATTTTGGTAGAGATGGGGGTCTCACTATGCGTCCCAGGATGGTCTCAAAACTCCTGGTCTCAAGTGATCCTCCTGCCTCAGCCTCCCAAACTGCTGGGGTTATAGGCATGAGCCATTATGCCCAGCCTACAAGTTTAAAATTGTCTGAAAAGCATCTTCATTCACTCCATTTAATGTATTCCTATGAGTCAATGTATAATCTCATTTTTTAAATTATTTTAAAATTTATTTATTATACTTTAAGTTCTGGGGTAAATGTGCAGATTGTGCAGGTTTGTTTCATAGGTATATTTATGTGCCATGGTGGTGGTTTGCAAAATCCATTGCCCCGTCATCTACATTAGGTATTTCTCTTTAATGCTATCCCTCTGCAATCCCTGTGCCATTGCTCCCTTGGACACCCACCCCGCAGGCCCCGGTGTGTGATGTTCCCCTCCCTGTGTCCGTGTGTTCTCATTATTCAACACCCACTTATGAGTGAGACCATGTGGTGTTTGATTTTCTGTTCTTGTGTCAGATTGCTGAGAATGATAGTTTCCAGTTTCACCCATGTCCCCCGCAGAGGACATGAACTCATCCTTTTTTATGGCTGCATTGTATTCCATGGTATATATGTGCCACATTTTCTTTATCCAGTCTATCATTGGTGGGCATTTGGGTTGGTTCCAAGTATAACCTCGTTTAGAAACACAGTACTATCACCGGGCACAGGGCCTTACGCCTGTAATCCCAGCACCTTGGGAGGCCGAGGTGGGTAGATCATGAGGTCAAGAGATCGAGACCATCCTGGCCAACATGGTGAAACCCTGTCTCTATTAAAAATACGAAAATTAGCTGGGCATGGTGGTGCGCGCCTGTAATCCCAGCTATTCAGGAGCCTGAGGCAGGAGAACTGGTAGAACCCGGGAGCTGGAGGTTGCAGTGAGCGAGATTGCGCCACTGCACTCTAGCCTGGCGACAGAGCAAGACTCCGTCTCAAAAAAAAAAAAAAGAAAAGAAATACAGTACTATGAAGGGTTGGATTTGAGGCCCTTTCTAAATGGGAAGGCTAGGCCAAAAGACCCTAATTCTGTCCCCATGCTGTGGTTAAGTCCAACATATTGGTTAAGCCTACAAGACGGTTAAGTCAATGGACTAGACTTCAGCAAGTTATGAAACTTTTTAGCCTCGGTCTCCTCATTTGTGAAATGAGGTAAACGATTTCATCCTAGTAGTGTTGTCAGGAGTCTCCTATAAGAGGTTGGGCCGTAAGCCAGGCATGTACCAGCAGAGGGTTCTGCCTGCCTGAAAGGAGAGAGAAGCAAGGAGACAGTTGTGCTAGTGTCTAGCTGCTAGTGTAAGGTGGGAAGTTCCTGCTAAAGAATTTCAAAGTTCTTAATCAAAACAGGCAGTCTGAGAACCCACTCAGGGATTTGAGTGCAATGTAGTCTGTTCTTGGCTGACAATGTGATTTGTTTCAAAATAACTTTTTTTTTTTTTTGATACGGAGTCTCACTCTGTCGCCCAGGCTGGAGTGCAGTGGCACCATCTCAGCTTACTACAACCTCCACCTCTCAGGGTCAAGTGACTCCTGCCTCAGCCTCCTAAGTAGCTGGGACTACAGGAGTGTGCCACCATGTCTGGCTAATTTTTGTATTTTTAGTAGTGACAGGGTTTCACCGTGTTAGCCAAGCTGGTCTCAAACTCCTGACCTCAGATGATCCACCCTCCCCAGCCTTCCAAAATGCTGGGATTACAAGCGTGAGCCACCACACTCGGCCCAAAATAACTTTATTTTCAGAAACCAATTCTCGCTCAGATGCATTGTGGCCATCAAGTTTGGAGTTGTTGGGTTTCTAGGGATTTAAACCAGAAACACCTAAGACCCAACGAAGACAAAAGCATCCCTGACCTGATTCTATTATAACATTTTCCTGTGTGCCCTGGGACCCCATCCCAGGCCCCAAGACACCAACTTTCTAAGAGCAAGACCTTTGTTGGAAATAGATGCTCGGTGCCACAAAGAAAAATTAGTACTGGGCTTGTTTTTGGTTTAATAGAAAAAAGAAAAAAAATTAGTACTGGGACAAAGGATCTTTCAGCAACACAATTTTTACTTCCTGGACCGCAGGAAGGGTACCCCCGGTAGCCATCGTGCCACAAGAGTACAAAGAACAAAGGAAAACACATAAATTTATTCCTTACGCATTTGGGGTCGTCCTTACTGCTGGGTCTGATCTCCGTTGGCTGGAGCCACACCTCACAATGTAAACTAAAACCTGACTGGCTAATAAAAATTTTCTAAACAGGTAAAAGCAATGGAGAGCTGGGACATGCTTGTGAGCACGTCCAGCACAGATATCTTGGTTAAAGTACAAGGACATAGAATGTACTACATGCCTGTAAGCATGGCATCTCTAACAGCTACATAGCTACATAGGATAGGGCTTAACAAAGAGTTTTTAGCACATTATTCTTTAACAAGAAAGGAAACTTCAAAAAGGAACTTTTCTACTTTCCACAACTTTGTTGATCTTTCTATACATCAAGGTCTTAGTACGGTATCTAGAATCCTAGAACACTGTTTAGAAACTCGTATGTGTGTGTGTGCGTGAGTATCAAATGAATCAATGAATGAATGTCTATGTGGATAAGGCCAGCGAGTATTTCAGACAGGGCCCCAAAGTATGTGTCTCTTGGTCAGATCAGCAGATCCTGGGGGATCCCAGGAACTGCCCCAGCTTTGTAGGTATAAAAGTCCAATTTCTGAATACACCCAAGAGATGGCCAGAGATGAGTGGACTAGCTCGTGGCAACCATACTTACAGCAGAAAGTCAAATTATACCTCTGTAACTACAGGCATATGAAAATGTACTGCTACCAGCATTCATTGGCCAGATTATTCTGCCCGGCAGACATCTCTTCATAGGACCCCCTAGGATAATCAGTGGGTTCCAAGAAAGCCTGAACTTTTCCATTCCAAGGGCCCTTTTGCAATGTGACATGGATACTTCTCCCCTCAAGAGGTAGAATATAATTTTCCTTCCTTTGAATGTAGGTGACTGCTATCTGTGTCTTGTGTTGACTTCTGGGCCTAATTCTTCAGAAGCACTGCAATTTCACTTCATCCTCCTGGAGGCTGACCACCATTCAAAGAAGCTCAGCCTGACTACGATGGACGGTCTACATAGATGGAAAGGCAATGGGAAATGAACTAAAGCACCCCCAGCAGAGCCAATACCCAGGTCCCACACCTGTGAGTGGAGCCATGTTGGAGGTTCCACTCCCACTGAGCTACCACCCAGCAGCCCCTGCAAGGAGCAGAGTCAGACTATTCTTACTGAACACAGCCGTGAGCAACAAAAGGACTGTAAGTGATTTCAAGCCACAAGCTGTTCATATACAAAACGGAAAACAAAAGAGACGCAAAGCAAGAGAAAGTGGCTGGATTATATTCATTGTTGATGTCACTGACTTCTGAAAGTCTGTCACTTCGATTTCCACTTTCTCTGCTGTCCTGATGGCCAGGCTGCCTCTACTCCAGCAAGTCCAGAGACACTTTTCTCTTCCGACTCTCTGAACTACCCTTTTGGAGGTGCCAGTCAAACCAATCACCTTCAGAAAACACAGTCATTATTGTCTTAATTGAATTTTAGACCCTGCTTCGTTGCAAATTGAAAACCTCATCTAAGCTACTGGCTCGTTTCTAATTTCCTAGTATTTCTTGTCTGCCACAAGCCAGACTCTGTCCTAGGAGCTAATGATACAACAGAGAACCAGATAGACAAATTCCAGGCTCATGGAATTTGCATTCCAGTATAACCTCAGACTGAAGACGTACTAGCTGTCATCTTCATATACCAGGAATAAAAATAGGACCTACAGTGTAAGTGCAGAAAGGCATACTGGGCCCTAGAAATAACCCAAATACCATCCAGCCCTCAGAATTTTATATAAGTAGATGACCAAAAGTGATTCTTGCTACAGTTTTGAGATAAGTAGTCTGAGATTACCCAACAGATAGATATGCACATAGGGCATCCATAAAACAGATGAACCAATGTTTTTTTGTGTGTGTGAAATTTAATATATGTATTTAAAAGGATCAAAGTAGTCATTACAGGAAAAAACAAATCAATATTTGATTGCACTACACTTTTTAAAAGTAGTTTTAATGAATGAATGAATGTTTTTTGTAGAGAGCGTCTCACTCTGTCAGCCAGGCTGGAGTAAAGTGGTATGATCATAGCTCACTGCAGCTTCAAAACCCTGGGTTCATGCGATCCTCCTGTCTCAGCCTCCAGAGTAGCAGGCACAACAGCTCTTTGCCACCATGTCTGGCTATTTATTTATTTTTAAATTTTTTAGTCTTTTTTGGTAGAGATGGGGTCTCACGTTGTTGCCAGAGCTTGTTTGTTTGTTTTTGAGATGGAGTCTCCCTTGGTCACCCAGGATGGAGTGCAATGGCGTGATCTTGGCTCACTACAACCTCCACCTCCCAGGTCTAACTGATTCTCCAGCCTCAGCCTCCCCAGTAGCTGGGATTCCAGGGGGTTTCACCATGTTGGCCAGGCGGTTCTGGAACTCCCCCACCTCAGGTGATCCCCCTGCCTTGGCCTCCCGATGTGCTGGGATTACAGGCATAAACCATCATGCCTGGCCACAGTGCGGGTATTGAACTACTAGCCTGAAGCTATTCTCTAGCCTTGGCCTCCCCAAAGTACTGGGATTACAGATAGGAGCCATGGTGCCCAGCCTTTAAGCAGCTTTTACAAACTACTGTTTTTGGCCTCGGTGGCTCACGCCTGTAATCCCAGCACTTTGGGAGGCCCATGCAGGCAGTTCACCTGAGGTCAGGAGTTCGAGACCAGCCTGGCCAACACGGTGAAACGCTATCTCTACTAAAAATACAAAAAATAGCCAGGCGGGGTGGCACACACCTGCAGTCCCAGCTGCTCGGGATGCTGAGTCAGGAGAATTGCTTCAACCTAGGAGGCAGAGGTTAGGTTGCAGTGAGCCAAGATCGCGCCACTGCACTCCAGCAAAGAGACAGAGCAAGACTCTCTGTCTCAAAAAACAAACAACTAACCTAAAAAAAAAAACCTATTGTTTTTATTTTGAATACTTATGGGGATGGTGGTATGATCATCTTTTCAGTTTGTAAAGGACTCTAACAGTGTAAAATCGATTTGAAGTGTTTTCCTGACCATCACTGGGATGGTTATTTCAAGTACAAAACGTTTTCACACAGTGGGTGGTAATCTTCCATAAAAATGTTACATATTTGAATGAAAACAGCTCAAGAAATACACTAATGAGCAAAAATATATGGGGAAAGAGGAATGCGTAGTTTTGACTCAACTGAAGAAACCAAGAGGAAACTGGTCTGCATATGAAAATGTTTCATCCTGGAAAGTCAAGTGTCAAGATTTCTGTGTAGGAATTGATACGACTTGAATCTCTCCTATTCCCTAAATGAAAGTGACATTTTCCAGTATTCATTTAAAAAATTTGTATTTGAATGGAGCTTCCAGGTAAATTATCTCCCTCTATAAGGGAGCTCTCTATATTTCTAGCTGTTTTAATAAATGAAATCGCTTTCGGTGAGAAATCCTTATTAGATATATAAGAGGGGACTAAGTGTGTTTTTCAAAGAGCTGGTATTAGGACACCTACCTCTGTGTTGTCCCTGGTCAGCTATATTATATATGTATTGAAACATTTTGCATTTTCCTTAATTTTCTACCATTTACTGGGTGCCTCTTCTGTGACAGTGCCACTTAAAGGGCTGCTGATATATTATTAGGTGACTGAATTCTAAATATCTTCTGAAGTAGGATTCTGTTACTGCTGTTATTACTCACATTTTACAGATAAGCTGAAGCCCTGAGAGGTCAAGGTCTCGCAGCTAGCAAATGAGCCAAGACTCTCTTGCTTTAGAGCTTGTCAACTATTCTTGCTTTTCTTTCCAAAAAACACTAAAAATATTTTTTCTGTTTTGTTTTGAGACAGGGTCTCGCTCTGTCACCCAGGCTGGAGTGCAGTGGCGCGATCTCGGCTCACCGCAACCTCCGCCTCCAGGCTTAAGAGATTCTCCTGCCTAAGCCTCTTGAGTAGCTGGGACTACAGGCGCGCGCCAACACGTAAAAATGATCATTTTCTAACATGTATGCATACAAATTGCAGTGGAAATAAAGTCAGCAAAAGCGCCTATGCTAACG
The DNA here is from genome assembly GCA_036589455.1 of Ateles fusciceps. Classification (NCBI taxonomy): domain Eukaryota; kingdom Metazoa; phylum Chordata; class Mammalia; order Primates; family Atelidae; genus Ateles; species Ateles fusciceps. Next base: position 2,447,170 of record JAZHEH010000284.1, read on the forward strand.
CTCAATACAATTGATCTCCTCACATTTAATCCTCACAACCACTACAACCACCTCAAACTCAAGCTCGGAGGGGCTGACGTACCTGAGGGCACAGCTCATTTCTGGTGCGAACAGGAGCCGCTCAGCGAAACTCAAAACTCCAAGGACCCGACTTCCCCAGGAAGGCTTTTCCTGGCCCTGTGCTTCCGGAAGTCCCGCCCCAGGAGAAATGACGGCTTCCGGAAAAAATTGAGACTAGGAAACCGGAAAAGAACCAGGGGCGGGGCCGCTTGAGACGCTCTAGTATTCCTCTACTCTATGGCCGCTGCCAACTGACAAGTCCCGAGCGGTAAGACTCCTTGCTATTGGATGATCAGTCTCGCGTAGGCGGGCAGCTCTGTGCGCGGCGTGCTGATTGGCTGGATCCGCCATGCGGAGCGGCTGAGCGGTGCATGGGGCACGCGGACGGAGGTGACCGGCGACTTTCTCAGTTCTGGTGGAGACAGGCGCATGTGGGCGCTTTGCTCCTTGTTGCGGTCCGCGGCCAGGCGCACCATGTCTCAGGAGCGCACCTTGTCGCAGGGATCTGCCCGCCGCCAGCGGCCGCCGAAGGACCCACTGCGGCATCTGCGCACGCGAGAGAAGCGCGGCCCGTCAGGGGTGCTCTGAGAGCCCGAACACCGTGTACCTGCAGGTGGTGGCCTCGGGCCGCCGGGACGCGGGCGCCGCGCTCTACGTCTTCTCCGAGTACAACCGGTCAGTGCGCCGCGCCCGGAGTCCCCTCAACGAGGCACGCCCAATCCCGCCGGGCCCTCAGTGCAGTGGACCTCAGAGCATCCGGGCACCTCCCAGCGCTTCGGCTTCCCTACTTGACACGTGTGGGATTTCACTGTTGCGGCGATTCTTGGAGTTTTAGTGGTTGGGAACCCCCAGATTCCTCGCATCCATGTGATTTCTGGGGATATATGAAGAATTTAAGACGGGTCTGAGCGTCTTTTTCCCAACCGTTGGGCCCCGGCCTGGCACTCAGTACTCTCGCAGCTTCATCCTCTTCCTTGCACCCCAAGGCCAGTGCGTCGTTGTTAGCATGTGGGGTGGACAGATCTGGTGAAGAGCCAGTGGTGGGGGAAAGGACCCATATTGGCCCAGCAGCCACACACACAGGCCCCCACTCCACCTCTTCTAAGGAGGACTCAAAACCCACCATCCTAAGAGCAGAAATGTGGCTCGGTAGTTCAACGTGGACTTTTAATTTTTTTTTCTTATTCGTTCTATTTCAGTTAGATGCTACAATAAAGCATCTAATTGGTGTCAGAGAGTTTACAGAATAAAACCTTCTGAGGGTCTTGTGTAATGTTTGTCTTTTAGGTATCTCTTCAACTGTGGAGAAGGCGTTCAGAGACTCATGCAGGAGCACAAGTGAGTCAATCTCTTGCCTTTGGGAGGGGTTGATTATGGGGCTGAAAGCCTAAATGAGAGGCCAGTGTTTTTTTAATAGCAAAAGTGGTCATTGTGCTATTCATGTTATCCTGTTCAAATGTTTTCTCATTCTTAGGTTGAAGGTTGCTCGCCTGGACAACATATTCCTGACACGGATGCACTGGTCTAATGTTGGGGGCTTATGTGGTGAGCATATTTTTTGTAGTGTCAGAGGCTGGTGGTAAGTCTTCAGAATTTTAACCTGCTTTACCATTTTTCTGAGTCTGGGGTGGACAGCTAGACTTTTTTTTTTTTTCAGTGGCGTGATCTTGGCTCACTGCAGCCTCTGCCTCCTGGGATCAGGTGATCCACCTCAGCCTCCCGAATAGCTGGGACCACAGGCATGCACCACCACACCTGGCTAGTTTTTTTTGTATTTTTTGTAGAGACAGAGTTTCACCATGTTGCCCAGGCTGGTCTCAAACTCCTGGGTCAAGTGATCCTCCTGCCTCAGCCTTTCAAAGTGCTGGATTACAGGGATGAGCCACCATGCCCGGCCTGGAATTCTTTTTATACCAGCCCAGTCAGCTGCAGCACAGAGCATTAAAAGCTGTGACTCAGAACAGCAGATTTTAATATGGATACTGCCTCTAAATGTTTCCATCCACTTAGTTTCTTGGATTGCTGGGCCAGAGATTTGTGGCAGTAAAGTGGAGAGTCTAGCAGTGGTGATTATAGTTAATATGTTTACCGCAGGTGCCATTGGCAGCCACGTGCATACCCACTGTCCAGATTACCCAGTCATTTATGTCTGTCAACTGAGGAGGTCAGGACTGTGTTGCAACCAAATTCCGTGGGCTTGCTGGCAGGGACAGGAAGGAGTGAAGTGTTAGACCAGTCTCCTTTCTTAGGGCCGAGGCTAGGGTGAGGCACTTAGGGTGCAAAACTTAAGTCCAGCCCTTCATGTGCATGATTCTTTAAATTCTGCACACTGAGTGCCTTGCTGCTTCACCCTGGTAACAGCTCAGCCCATTCTAGATGCATTTAAGGAATATTTGGTGTCCGTTACACCTCTAGCCAGCAGCACTTCTGCTCTGTACATGTTCCCTAGTGATACTTCTGAAGCTGGAAGGAGGACATGTAGATAAATACCTGGATTAGCTGGATTAGTATGGGGTGCTCCTCCTGATAGTGACAACAGGTCAAATTGATGAGAGATCTGATTTTATTCATCCTTTTTAGGAATGATTCTTACTTTAAAGGAAACCGGGCTCCCAAAGTGTGTACTTTCTGGACCTCCACAACTGGTGAGTCTTCCCTCACTCACCTTTCAAAACCAACCTTTCCTTTTGTAATGTCAGTAACAAGAATTTTCCTTTTTGCAAATTAATCTTCTGGCCTCCAGAGACACCTGATAGTTGAAACGCTTCACCTTTCAAGTTAAAAAGACTTGAGTTCCAAACCTGATGAACTGTGTGACCTCGAACAAGTTACTTTACCTTTCAGAGCTTTGGTTTATTCTTCTGTAAGATTACTATAATGTTTCACAGAGTGGTTAAAGATTAAATGATACAGCACATCTAAAGCACTAGATCACTTTGTAAGATGTTTGGTACCAAGTAGGCACACAAGAAAGGGCAGCTTTTCTTTTTATTCGTTAAATTTCCGACATCTTCTTACCTTTCAAACCAGCTTATTACACTCTTGAGAAGTCTTGTGTATGTTGTTGAATGTAACAGTTCATTTTCTAGTTCTTAAGAAAAAAGTCACCAAGACTTTCTTGCTGAGTCTTTCCCCAAAATAACATTTGAAATCCATCCATTTGTCTCTTTTATTTATTTTTTTTTTTTTGAGTCAGAGTCTTGCACTGTTGCGCAGGCTTGAGTGCAATGGCATGATCTCGGCTCACTGCAACCTCCGCCTCCCAGGTTCAAGCAATTCTCCTGCCTCAGCCTCCCGAATAGCTGGGATTACAGGCGCCTGCCACCATGCCCAGCTAATTTTTTGTACTTTTAGTAGAGATGGGGTTTCACTATGTTGGCCAGGCTGGTCTCAAACTCCTGACCTTGTGCTTCGCCCACCTTGGCCTCCCAAAGTGCTGGGATTACAGGTGTGAGCCACCATGCCCGGCCTGAAATCCATCCATTTGTCTCTTTTTGAGGCCTTCCTTTTCTCTGTTTTCTACACCTGTAAACTACAATAGCCTCCCATATCCATTCTTGCCTTCCTGTAATCCATATGCCACACAGCAGCCAGAGAGGTCACTTTAAGACAGAAGAGTGATGTGTCACTTGCTACCCTAAAGCCCTCTGTAGGCTCCCCCCTTGGAATACAGTCCAAAACACGTTGATAAAGCCTACCAGTCCTGTAGGCCCCAGCCCCTACCCACACTTCCATCTGTGCCCATCACTGAGTTGCAGCTTCCACGGCTAACTCTTAAGCCCCTCTAATTTCCTGTTCACTTCAGGACTTTCGTCCATCCACTAGTTCCCTCTGCCTCTTCTAACTACTGCCTATATTTTACTGAACCTTCAGGGCTCAGCGAGTGGGTCATTGACTCCAGAACTGTCTCTTCTCCAGACAAGTTGGATCCCAGCCCTCTGTATTTTTCATTTTCCTTGCAGAGCACTTAGCATAATTGCCACTAAGCTGTTTTTGTTACCATGTTTCATTTTGTCTTCTCCACTGACCTGATTAAATCAAGGACTCCATCTCTTTCCTGCTAAATCCTTGGCTTCTGACATAGTGGACACTTAGAAACGTTTGTAATAAATGATGTTCCAAATACTAAGGCCTGTTTTATGTTGAAACCTATTGGTAACCTTTAAAATAATTGAATACTTGCTGTGTTCTACGTTTGTTTAACCATAACTGCTCATTTCTTTGTTTTTCATTAGGAACAATACCTCAAAGCAATCAAAATATTTTCTGGTCCATTGAAAGGAATAGAACTGGGTATGTCTTTGTGACTCATTATCTGCTAATTCTTACTCATATATGCCCTGACCTCTCAAATTAGAATCCATTAAAAACATCGAAATTAAACCTCAAAATCAAATGCTTCATCACCATGAAATGGTGGTGTTTTTTTGTTTTTGTTTTTTTGATGGAGTCTTGGCTCAGTCACCAGGCTGGAGTGCAATGGCACCATCTCGGCTCACTGCAACCTCCACCTCCCAGGTTCAAGCAATCCTCCTGCCTTAGCCTCCCAAGTAGCTGGGACTACAGGCGTGCGCCACCACACCCAGCTAATTTTTTGTATTTTTAGTAGAGATGGGGTTTCACCATGTTGGCTAGGGGTCTCGACCTCTTGACTTCATGATCCACCCGCTTCGGCCTCCCAGAGTGCTGGGATTACAGGCGTGAGCCACCGCGCCTGGCCGGAGATGGGTTTTTTAAATAGTGCCTGTTGACATCTCCTGTGCTTCCACCTCAATGCTGCAAAAATAGGGACCAGATAGGCAGGAGTAATTGAACAGCTGATCCATGCCTGTGTACATGCTGAAAGCGTTCTCCATTTATACAGGGCTCCTGCCTCAGTTCTAGAGGTGCTTCTCGGTGTTGCTTTGAATTTCCTGTAACCAGGGGACGGGGCGGTGGGTGTGATGAGGGGCTCTTAAAGGTTTTGTGGCCAACTCTGTACGTTGAACTGCAGCTCTAGCTGTGCAGGGAGGCTTACGGCCTCTTGATGGGAAGAGGCTTCACTGAGGATGCTAGTAGGGCCCTCTTCCCGGCACTGGTGTGCATCTGTGGGTTGTTAATACTCCTCTTTTATAGAAACACTAATATTTTGTTTCAAAATATATATCAGCTCTTCTAGTTGAGATGATAGGTTCTCTGGCTTCATAATTCTTTTTGTTAACTTGGACCTCTGAAAGTTGAGTTCTAGTTTCTTGTTTTTAAATATATATATATATGTTTTGAGGTGGAGTCTTGCTCTGTCGCCCAGGCTGGAGAGCAGTGGCATGATCTCGGCTCACTTGCAACCAGGTTCAAGTAATTCTTCTGCCTTAGCCTCCTGAGTAGCTGGGACTACAGGCACGCACCACCTAATAGCACCACCCCAGCTAATTTTTGTATTTTTAGTAGAGATGGGATTTTACCATTTTGGCCAAGTGGGTCTCTTGACCTTTGTGATCCACCCACCTTGACTTCCCAAGGTGCTGGGATTACAGGCGTGAGCCACCGTGCCCAGCCTTGCTTTTAAATTTTTAATTGATAGTCACCGATAATTATAATGTCCTTTCATCTGGCTATAGTAAATATAAATGGCTGACAAAGATACACTTTTATTTATTTCCTAAAAATTGTAATCTCCTTAGACAGTCTGGTTTTTGTGTCAGATTCCCACCATAAGACTGAGGCAGTTCACTGCAGGCGATTCCTGCTTGGTGATTGTGGAAGTTAGTCTTTCCACACGTCTTCACTAATGCAATCACTTTGCTGTTGTGTGGTTTCCTCGTAGCTGTGCGGCCCCACTCTGCCCCAGAATACAAGGATGAGACCATGACAGTTTACCAGGTCCCCCATATACAGTGAGTATGAAAGCCAGATGTCCCAGGAGGCGGGTGTAGGTCCTGGGTAGAGAGAACATGGGTGCTAATAGAAATGGAACATTTGCTTTGGGCACCCTGGTTTGTGTTCTGAGCATGATTAGAAAATTTAGTTGAGGAATTAAGATATGGTTCCTGCCCTTAAGGAGCTTATAATCTTATGGATAAGCACATCTAACCCACGCCTGATGATAGTGATTATGCTTTGGAATATTACGTCATCAAGCACTGTTGGGAAATAGGTTGTGTTCCAGATTGCATATTCATTGCTTGGAGGTTTTTTCCCCCACAGGCATAAGTACCCTCTTTTGATGACAGGATTGTGAAGAGGTTTGCACAGATAGACTTTTAAAAATAACTAATGATAACAGAAACCTAAAAGAGTGTTGTTAGGGGGTTAGAAGCTCCTACAAATTCTGAAGTACCAGGGCCAGGTGATGTGGTCTTCGCTTAAGAAGAGTCAGTCTTGTCCTGAGCGTGGCTAAAGATGTTCCGTGTCCGGTTTTACACACGTGAAGAGAATACCAAGCAGTAGGAGTATTTCCTTGATAGTGCCGACTAACGTGATGCTTACCAAGTGCTGATGGGTAACAGACCGGTGCACCCAACAAAGGCCAGAGAAGTCAAGACCTGGCGAGGAGATGAGGTTTATGCCGACTGTGGGCAGGAGGCGGCAGGGAGGGGGAGGAATGTGCTGGAGCAGTGGCATAAGTGCTCATAGGCCAGTGCTGTGACGGTCTGAGCAGCACTCCCGTGGCCTGGCTCGCTCCTCTGACTCACATGTCTTCTCTCACCTGAGCCCTGCTGTAGCCACCCCCAGCCTGAGTTGTTCCCTCTGTTGTCCATTTCTAGCACCCTGTTCTTCGCTCCATTGCATGTAATAGTTCACTTTCATGTGTTATTTGTGCGATTGCTATGAACATGCTCAGTTTTGCTGATCATTATTTTTTCAGTGCCCAGTGGCCCTAAATGAATGAACATATGTTCGTTGTCGTTGCAAAATGATGCTCCTTCTCCTAGAGATAGGTACCCTTTGGGCGTATGTTTTTTTAGTGGGATTGATGATAATAAATATGCATGTCGACAACCCACACTGTTTAGATAACACATTGTTGAGTTGGTATCATGGGCAAGGCTGTGAGCTAAGCAGAAACAAAAAGATGAGCAGGACATAAATGCAGCCCAAAAACCAGGTAGAAAGGTAACTAATTAGGTATTTCTTACTGTATAGTAAAAGGTGTGGTGATTTAATTGGCATTCTGGCATTCCCATGTATGAACATCTGGACTTTGGCTGTGAGCTCACCTTGTGCAATGTGTAATTTGGTGATGTCTGTACTGACCAGGTGAACCGAGGAGTGGAGAGCACCAACCATGGCAGAGTCCAGAAAGGCCTCTGGGCAGGCTCAGTCCAGAGCGATCTTCAGACTCCGGGTCGAGTGAAAATGAGCAGCTCCTTCCACATGGTAATGGTATAAACAAAACAGAGCAGCGGAAAGCCTTGAGTTTTCCTAATTCTCTGCCTCTTCATGCTTGAAGAGAATCATTCTTAGAAGAAAACCGTGTGTGTAAAACAGATACTTCTTCCTGGGCTCATGATGACTTGACCCGTGGGGAGAATGAGAAGGGTTGTTGTAAAGGTGGCAGCCTGGAGCTTTAATAACGACCAGTCCAGGGCCTGGGTAGGCCTAAAACTGTGTTCTGTTTTCCCAGAGGAGAACAGGGCCTGACAAACTGATTCATTTTGTATTTTTCATTTGTATTTTTCATCAATGTAACATTCATGCAAATTTTTCATTAATGTGGAAACCAGAACTGCTAAGCCAGTGAGACAGTCACATCAATGAGAGGATCTGCATCTCTTCTTCCAGAATGACAGCCCACTCGGAAACAGAGTTAAAAGTCCACGATTAGATGTAGCTTGGGCTGCTTCCGGAGTTTGCTGTCCTTAGCAGAAGGCCAGCGTCGGCGAAGCTCGCCAGCTCCTCTTTCTGTCCCAAGGTCGTGTCTCCTGTCTAGTGACTGAGAACAGGCTGACCCTATATGCTGTCCTCATTTGGATGGCACTGGGTGAAGCCTGACACCAGCATTTTCTCTGCAGGCCTTTGAACTTTGTGTTATTTCATGTATTCTAATATGTATTATAAAGCACAGTACAATTTATTTTTTCTCTCTTTTCTGCAGTCCTAGGTGAAGTGTGTCATTTAAAAAAAAATTTACTTGCCATTCTAAAGTTTTTCTGGTGAGAGTTTTGTGTTTTTCATTTACCCAAACACATCTCCACATAAATAGGGGAAAAAAACATCTATAGTGTCTTCAACCTCTATATTGGGACAGCAGCGTCCATTTCGTTTTTATGTGAAGTGAAATTAGGTATCGGGGTCATACTCGGTTTGTGATGTCTTGACAACTTTCACATTTACCTTGTTATAATCAAATGTGTTTTTCCTCAGGTGTTAGCCAGAGAAGAGGGGGCAGGGACCCTTCCCTGGTCGTGGCTTTCATCTGTAAGGTAAGGGAGCCTTTCCGGAGGGCTGTATGTGACTGGGGGCTTGGCCAGCAACCTTTGGTTTGCACTTAATTAATAATTTGAGGGTAGCAGCTCCTGCTACCTGAACCAAGAAGAGATAGCGGATCTTCAAATATAAATCAGTAGAAATGACACTGGCCATGAGCCTGCAACGAGTGTTACTACTGACCTTCATAATTGTCGTCACTTGCAGTTTTCAGAGTTTGGATGCTCTGTTTCTCAAAATAACCCCATACTTTTATTTCCTTTTAAATTCTTTTCCAGTGCCCTGTCAGCCTCCGTATATATTCTTTCTTTTTTTCTTTTATAGAGACGGAGTCTCGTTCTGTCACTCAGGGTGGAGTGTGCAGTGGTGTGATCTCAGCTCACTGCAACCCCCACCTCCTGGGTTCAAACAGTCCTCCCACCCCAGCCTCCCGAGTAGCTGGGATTACAGGCATGCACCACCCATGCCTGGTTAATTTTTTTTTTTTTTTTTTTGGTATTTTTAGTAGAAACAGGGTTTTGCCATGTTGGCCAGGCTGGTCTGGAACTCCTGACCTCAGTTGATCCACTTGCCTTGACCTCCCATAAGTGCTGGGATACAGGCATGAGGCATCGCACCTGGCCCATATCCTTTTTTATTTGCCAACAATCGATCCTTTTAGAATTCTGAATTTATTTTTATTTTTATTTATTTATTTATTTTTGAGATGGACTTTTGCTCTCGTTGCCCAGGCTGGAGTGCAGTGGCGCAATCTCGGCTCACCGCAACCTCTGCTTCCCGGTTCAAGTGATTCTCCTGTCTCGGCCTCTTGAGTAGCTGGGATTATAGACACCCGCCACTATGCCTGGCTAATTTTTGGTATGTAGAGACGGGGTTTCACCCTGTTGGCCAGGCTGGTCTCGAACTCCTGACCTTAAGTGATCCGCCCATCTCAGCCTCCCATAGTGCTCGGATTACAGGTGAGAGCCACCATGCCTGGCCGAATTCAGAAATTATTGAAGGCAGCTGTGTTTGTTTTCCTTCGACTCCATCAGGCCTTTATTCGAAGTCTTTTAACTCTGTTTTACTTTATTTCCCTGTAATAGTTAAGGTCTAACAGCAGATTGCTTGGAATATTAGCTAGCATTCACAAAGGCCTAGATCTGTAACTGTGAAATTGGTCAAATTCCATTAAAAATTTTTATTACAGTAAACTGTTTGTAAGATCTGACTAGTGGATTATTTTTAATAGAATTTTGCATTAAAATTTTATCATAATACAGTTTGCAACAAATTTGTCTAAATATGTGAAAAGATTTCATTGCCTTTTTGTGGGCTTAGATTTTTTTTTTCATGTTGATTTTGAAATATATTTGGAATTTTTATCTAAATTCTAAAACCTACAAGTGAAAATAAGTAGTAGTATTAGTTGCAATATCATTGCCAGTATCATTTCTATCAATTTATTTGAATAATGTGATTTTCATAAAAGTTAAGTATTATTGTTAACAGGCTTATTACTTATATGTTTCTGAGTTTCTAGACAGCAAAATAATTTTTTAAACTTTAAAAAATTTTTTATTTTTGGTAATCTATATTTATACTGTCTGATTTTTCAACTGTTTTTACATGGTATTCTTTAAATTGTATTCCTGCTTTCCTGAATAGGTGACAGTGAGCATGATGAAATGTGACAAGCTCACTTTTACACACTTGGGCAGTTCCTCTATTATCAGGCAGCCATTCCTGGGGGCTACCAGCTGCCTGCCCTGGCTTTTCTGTCTCCTTGCTGTCTTCTGCTGCTGCTTCTGAGGGCTGTTGTCACTGGATTAGCCTGTAACCCCTTTCTCCTCTTCTAATTAATTTGCTGCTCTCAGGTGAGGGTTTGGAAAGCAGTAAAGCTGAGCTAGGTCAAGTTCTGAGAGTCTCTGGGCATGAGGACCCGAGAAACTCATCTGATGGAAGACCTTGGCTTTGGGCAGCTGGTGCACTATTGGGCCTTGTTGGCTGCATTCTGGCTCTCATCCATCTTCCAAATACTCTACATTCTTCAGAGAGGGACACATCTCCATGGGTTGAGTTCAGCTCCTGGGGAGATGGGTTTCCCTGCCTTAAGTCTACAAGTATCTTTTTTTTTTTTCAAAGATGGAGTCTCCCTCTGTCACCCAGGCTGGAGTGCAGTGGAGCCATCTCAGCTCACTGCAACATCTGCCTCGCAGGTTCGAGCGATTCTCCTGCCTCATCCTCCCATGTTGGGATCACAGGTGCCTGCCACTCTGCCGGGCTAATTAATTGTTGGTAGAGACGGGGTTTCGCCATGTTGGCCAGGCGGGTCTCAAACTCCTGACCTCAAGTGATCTGCCTGCCCAGGCCTCCCAAAGTGCTGGAATTAAAGGAGTGAACTACCGCACCCAGCCTTCAAGTACCATTTATTTATTTATTTTATTTATTTAGAGATAGAGTCTTGCTGTGCTGCCCAGGCTGGAGTGCAGTGGCACGATCTCAGCTCACTGCAGCCTCCTCCTCCCAGGTTCAAGTGATTGTCCTGCCTCAGCCTCCCAAGTAACTGGGACTGCAGGTGCCCATGACCACACCCAACTAATTTTTGTATTTTTAGTAGAGATGGGGTTTCACCATGTTGGCCAGGCTGGTCTTGAACTCCTGACCTCAAGTGATCCTCCTGCCTTGGGCTCCCAAAGTACTGGGATTACAGGCATGAGCCACTGCCCCCAGCGGCAAGCACCTTTTAAACATTAGAGAGATATTTAGTTGCTATCCTCAAACCCCTTTGGGTGTGTGGAGAGAATGCTGGGGTCATGACATGCTTGTTAATTATCTAAAGATGTGAGCCATCAGTCATCATTGTGTGGTGTGCACACTGAAGCCGTAATCCTTCATCTAGGACAGTGGTTTTCAACATGGAAAATTCTAGAACCCTGAGAATAAGGATTTCAGATCCAAATTTGAGACTTAGCCCTTTGAGTAAGTTTTTGACTTCAGGGAGTTAAAAGAAGATGCACATAGTTGATGAAGATTTAAAGGAGAAAATGAAAATCAGATATAATTCAACACTCAAAGACCTATATGTCATTTCTGACTTTTTTTCTGGTGTTGTGTGCAAAAAATTTTTTTTCCCTGTAAAACGATTATGAAGCTTTGTGATAGAATTATTGTTTGCCTTTCTAACATAATAGCATATTGAGGATTTTTAATTGTAATTTTTTTCTCCAAGATAAAAGCAATGACATTATATTGCCAAATAATTGAAAAATACAAGAGAAATAAAAAAAACCATCCATCCTTTTGTTAGCCGATCACTGTCGTCGTAATATTATGTTACATGCAGTTTGCTTGATGGTTGCTCTGTTAGGCAGTGCTCTCTGGTGACATTCCTTTAGCTATTAATTGAGGAGTGTAGAATGGCAGAAGAGTGTATCTCCTCAGTGATATTTGAAGGATGCTTATTAACTTTCATATTGAAATGAGTTACATTTTATTACATTTATAATGAGTGGATCTTAGGAAATAAAGCACTGTGATTTAAATCATTTTGGCTTTTAGTACTAAAGCATTTGACAATAAATTACCTATTCAGAATATAGTGTACCTTCTGAAAGCAATAAATGCATTTTAATGAATTGTAAGAACACAACATTATTATTTTTTTTAATCCAGAAAGATACACTTCTGAGAAAATTGATTAAAACCAAACTTCTTCCTTAGCCACTGAAATCACATTTATGTTTTCTTTGTTGCAGCTTCACTTAAAGAAAGGAAACTTCTTGGTGTTAAAAGCAAAGGAACTGGGCCTCCCAGTGTGAGTGTTGGGGGGTGAGGTTTCTGGGGCCTCCCTGGGTCACTTTTGCACTGAAGGAAAACATCTCACAGAGGCCTTGCCTCTTCATTTCAGTGGGACAGCTGCCATCGCTCCCATCATTGCTGATGTCAAGGACGGGAAAAGCATCACTCATGAAGGAAGAGAGGTGAGACACCTGGTGTTCTTGATGATTCAGCAGTTACAGGTAGGGTCTGGAGGAACATTGGGCAGAGTCACTGTCTGGTGCAGGCCCTACAGACACCACTTTTGAAGGAAGAGGAACAGTTTGGATATCACTTAGCTAAGTGATAAAATGGACTCTTTTTTTTTTTTTTTAAGATGGAGTTTTGCTCTTGTTGCCCAGGCTAGAGTGCGATGGCATGATCTCAGCTCACTGCAACCTCTACCTCCTGGGTTCAAGCGATTTTCCTGCCTCAGCCTCCCGAGTAGCTGGGATTACAAGCACATGCCACCACATTCGGCTAATTTTTTGTATTTTTGGTAGAGATGGAGTTTCACCATGTTGGCGAGGCTGGTCTCAAACTCCTGACCTCAGGTGATCTGCCCACCTTGGCCTCCCAAAGTGCTGGGATTACAGGCATGAGACACTGTGCTCGGCCACAGTGGTCTCTTTTTATCTGGCTTGTTGCTTGTCCTGCATGTCAGCACGGCTACATTTGAGCATTTTTGTAGATTGTCCATTTAGGATCCTATCATCCTCCTCCTCAAAGGGTGCATGCTTTCCCTGGTACTTGAGCTCAGGACAGTGTCTAACAATAGACCCCAGATGGATGGGCCTCACGTTTGTGGCCCAGAGGAATGTCACCGTATTCTTTGTCAAGATACTTGTTCTGACTTCTAAGGACATGAGGACCAATGGCCACAGACTGAATAGAACCTTAATGCACGCCTCATTTCCTGGCCAGTGTAGTCCTGAAATGCCTCTGCCTGCCAGTTACCTATTTATACGTATCAACAAAGAGAGCAGGAGGGTGCTGCTGGTGATGTGTAAAGCTGGTTTTGTGCTTTGTGTACCTGTCAGCTCACTGGATAGGATATCCCATGTTAGCAGTTGCCTTGAAGGCAGTTCGGTTTGGCGGCTGACCTGTGACCCCAGTGGGCGGGCTTATTTGATTTTGCAGATTTTGCCTGAAGAGCTGTGTACTCCTCCAGATCCTGGTGCTGCTTTTGTGGTGGTAGAATGTCCAGATGAAGGCTTCATTCAACCCATCTGTGAGAATGCCACCTTTCAGAGGTAATGAGGGTCTCTAGGGTGGGAGAACTGAGAGCTGAAACCCAGCCCCAGCACCGACATGGGCATCTTGTGGCAAGAGCCCTGTTTCTGGCAAGGCCCACTGTCTGGGTTTCAAATCTAGAGGCCAGGACTTCTACCTTTGGGTCGGTCCTACTGTCAGGATTTAAGTCATTATTGGTAGTTGGTGGGCTCCCCGTGTACACAGACTCAAAGTGAAATTAGAAAAGATTGAAAACTGAAACCACTGAGTACTAGAAATTCAACTAGAACTGTTACAGGTCTTACACTACAAGAAATTCTAGAACCCCCTTTGAGTTCTAACTAATGGCGCAGATTATCATTTGGATTATTTTAACTGAATTTGCTTCCATTACCTGCATTGAAACATCTGAGGTAGGTCAGAGTGTGAGACTGTCGTGGTTAAGAGTCTGCGTTACGGGATGGAATCACAGCTGGGCAGTGTCTTTGGGGCCAACTGCCACTCTGTTTTTGTCCTCCAACAAAGAACCAGTTTTGCAGTTCGGCTTTCATCCCAGGTGGAATCTTAGACCCACATATCTGAGTTTGAGTCTTTTCTCCAACTCTTTACCTGTATTTTTCCTGTTCCTAGTTTGTGTCTGTCTGTTTTTTCACTTGTTTTTTCTACTTACCACAAATCCTTTTGGGCTGCTGCTCCCATTCCGAGTCAGAGTGTTAGGAGTTCATTCATAGTCGGCTTTATTCTCTATGGGTAAATGTGGGTGCTCTGGTAGCCCAGGCTTTGTATTTTAATCAAGTTTTGGGCAGCAGAGCTTCTTCAGTGAATGAGGTGTCATCTGAGAGCCGCATGCGTCTGGGTGATGCTGGTGGTGGGATAGATAAAAATAGCCACTGTGTATATCTCTTTTTAAAGGGAACTGGAGGGAAACACATCAGCATGTTAGTAAGTGGTCCATTGTCCAGGTGGTAGAATTTCAGACGATTTTCAGTTTTCATGCCTGTGTCACAGGTCCCCTGGAAGACAGACACCAAGGTGGCATTGGAGTGCAGGAGGTTCATTGGAGGAAATGCCGTGAGAGACAGTTGAGAGGGAGCAGGAGGAGGCAGAGAGAGCCTGGGTCTGGCTTTGCAGGTCAGACCCCTGTGAGTGGAGAGGACAGGAAGGAACGGCAGTGCTGAGAAAGGATCTGCCAGGCCGACTGGAAGGCCCAGAGCAGAGCTTGCCAGATGGAGCCCCGTGTCCACTGGAAATGGCCCAGCACTGGGGCCTGCAGTGAGCAGCCCGGGAAGAGCGTGGCCTGGGTGTGGAGGCTGTGGACTCACTGCAGTGCCGCAGAGGGCCTGGTGGTAACTCTCCCTGGTTGCATGGTTCCTGTCTTGGTATGTCCTGAGTCTGTATCACTTTGTAAAGCCCCATTCTTCCTTCTGCCTAGGTACCAAGGAAACGCAGATGCCCCTGTGGCCTTGGTGGTTCACCTGGCCCCAGAATCTGTGCTTGTGGACAGCAGGTACCAGCAGTGGATGGAGAGGTATGGAGCCCAGCCCAGCAGCACTTGGGGCAACTCGTGGGGGTAGTGGTGGCTTCCCCCTCTCCTCCCCTCTTGCTCTTTCAGGCTCTACCTACCCTTCTGCACCTGCCTAAACTTTCTGTGGGATTCCTGCCTTCCTGGAATTATAGGCACCCTCATCTGTGCCACACTTGTGAAAAGATGCACCGCTAGGTGGCGCAGCGTCCACACAGTTCCATTCATTCGATACCCTCCACACTCTTCAGCTTGTCTGAACAAATACTGCCCTTTGGTTGAGGATTCCACCAGTGAACCCCAAAGAGATTGCAGATATAAAATGATAGCTTCTGCTTCCTGAATGCCTACTTTGTGGCAGGCGGTGTGTTAAATACCCTGTGTTTCACTTCGTTTCCTTTTGGGTCGTCCCCAGCAACCCTGGGAGGTAGATTTTAGTCACTGGAAGGAGGGAGCTTTACTTTTTCCTCGGGGCATTGCTGGCCAAGGCCCGGTGGAGGAGTGTGAGTTCAGCTCGGGTGCAGGGTGACCATGGGCTGCCTTTCGGCCCCTGCTGTGTCTCCCCCACACAACCCCTTCACCCACCCCTCGCTCCAAGGCCTGCTCTCCTGCTGGCTCTTCTTTCATTCCTCAGGTTTGAGTCCCCTATCTGTAGGCCCTGGACATCTTTCTTTTTCTCGTTTTTCCTCTCGCTCTTCCCAGCACACCTGAAAGGCAGCTGAGATAGGGAACACCAGGCTTTGAGACTCCAGGAGTGTGACCATGTTTGGCCATGCAGTAACCGTGTTTTGGACAAGTCACTGACCTTTTTGAACACCTCATCCCCATTACCACTCCTGAGCTCGGCGCCACTCCTCAGGGAACTGCTTCCTAACATGCGCTGCAAATCCGCGGTCTGTTTCATTGCAGGTTTGGGCCTGACACCCAGCACTTGGTCCTGAATGAAAACTGCACATCAGTTCACTGCCTTCGTAGCCACAAGATCCAAACCCAGCTCAACCTCATCCACCCGGACATCTTCCCGCTGCTCACCAGTTTCCCCTGTAAGGTAGTGTCTCAGAACGGCCCCTTGTCGGCCCAGCTCTTGCCCCCTCTCTTTCTTTCCATGAATGTGTTTTCTCCCCTTTCAGGAGGAGAGCCCCGTCCTCAGTGTGCCCGTGGTTTGGGGTGAATGCCTCCTCAAGTACCAGCTCCGTCCCAGGAGGGAGTGGCAGAGGTCTGTGCCATCTTGAACTAATGGAATTGTCTCAGTCGGGTTGGGAAACATTTCTGTAAATAGCCACAGAGTAAATGTTTCAGGAGGCTCTCCAGACCATATGGTCTTTGTTGCAACTATTCAGCTTCACTTTGAGCACAAAGAGACGTGGACAATAATCTAATGAATGGGCTTGGCTGTGTGCCAGTAAGAAAACAGCCTACTCCAGGCTGGACTGAGGTGGGAGGATTGGGGCCAGTAGTTCTCCTTTTCTAAAACTGTCCTGGAAACAGCAGTGATAGAGCTCATTTGTTTCACAGTATAGAAAATAAGAAATGTATGATGAAGAAAGTCACCCATAATCCCGTCACCCAGAGACGATGATTGTTAACATTTTGTGTTGCTTGGTTTGTATATGTTTATGGCCCGACATCGTCAGTCTTTTCCTGTGTCACTAAATAGTCTTAAGTAACAAGATTTTTATTGGTATTCCAAATAGGGATGTTTACTCATTTGGGGTGTTGCCAATTTTTTGCTGTTTTAATGAAACAGTAAATGTCTCATATATAAATCTTGGATGGGAACTCTGTTCCCTTAAAGTCCTTCCTAAATGTGGGATTACTGGCCCAGAGCGTGACACTTCTTAAGGTACTTGATAAATGTAAAATGCCATTTTGAAACCCTTACCAGTACACTCCAACCAGGAAAGTGAATAGTCTTACTTCCCCCACGTCTTTAGTTTTTTTTTTTTTGAGATGGAGTTTTGCTCTTGTTGCCCAGGCTGGAGTGCAGTGGCATGATCTCAGCTCACTGCAACCTCCGCCTCCCAAGTTCAAGCCGTTCTCCTGCCTCAGCCTCCTGAGTAGCTGGGATTACAGGCATGCACCACCATGCCTGGCTAATTTTTTTGTATTTTTAGCAGAGACGGGGTGAGACCACATTGGCTAGGTGGTTCTGGAACTCCTAACTTCAGGTGATCCACCCACCTCAGCCTCCTAAAGTGCTAGGATTACAGGCATGAGCCACTGTGCCCAGCCTCTTTTAATTTTTAAGATCTGAACCTTGATTTAAGTTTCCTGTCCACTCCGCAGTGTTTGTATTCACATAGACCATGTGCTGAATTATGACTGGATGCTGTGTGCTGTTGTGGTTGGGCAGGTGGGGCCCTTTAAGAGACTTTAGTAGCAAGACTCTGGCCCACAGGCAGCATCGCCGGGTTGAAGAACCTGGTGTTCCTTTGCTGGCATCTGTACAGGCTCTTCACACTCAGCAGCGATTCACAGTCCCAGCTGACATTCAGACTTACCTTACGCTTGTGAAATACACTGCGTAGGGCCTGCCCCAGACCTAGTGAATTAGAATCTTGAGAGTTAGACTTGGGACTCTCACAAGCTCCCAGATGATTTTAATGCTCAGCCAGGTTGAAGAGCCGCCTGTTCAAGTTGTCACTCGGGTGACCTGGGGCTTGCTAGGAAAGTGAGATCTCAGGCCTCGCTGCAGAGCTACTGAATTGGGTTCTACATTTTGCCAGGGTTCCTGGGTGTGCACATGAGTTTGAGAGTCACTCCTCCAGGGCCCTGCTTCTCACCTGGGACCATTTACCCCTCAGCGGACATTTGGCAATGTCTGGAAGCATTTTTGGTTGTCACAGCCTAGGAGGTGGGTGGAGGTGACAGCAGCACTGGCCACAAAGAAAACCATCCTGCCCTGAGCATCAGTAGTGCCCCGTTGTCTGGCCCTGGAGGCGGAGCGATGCAGCTTCCTAAGGGCGGTGGGAGCAGAACTGCCCCGGATCTTAGGCACTTAGCCTTCAGCGTTGATCTGAAAGAACTTCCAGCAGATTGTCCCCCTGAATTTATTCTGGACATCCACATTGGGCTCTGCTGAGGCCATATATCCCGTCATCACCTGAGATGCTTCTCTCCCTGCAGAGATGCCATTATTACTTGCAATCCTGAGGAATTCATAGCCGAGGCACTGCAGCTTCCCAACTTCAAGGAAAGTGTGCAAGAGTACAGAAGGAGTGTACAGGACAGCCCAGCCCCAGCAGGTGAGGTGGCCCAGGAGGAGTGCACAGGACAGCCCAGCCCCAGCAGGTGAGGGGGCCCAGGAGGAGTGCACAGGACGCCCAGCCCCAGCAGGTGAGGGGGGAGCCCAGGAGGAATGCACAGGACAGCCCAGCCCCAGCAGGTGAGGGGGTCCAGGAGGAGTGCACAGGACACCCAGCCCCAGCAGGTGAGGGGGCCCAGGAGGAGTGCACAGGACAGCCCAGCCCCAGCAGGTGAGGGGGGGCCCTGCAGAGTAGCCATTCTTTCCTGGACTCAGCCCCCTGCTGCTGTTTTCATGGCATTAAGTAGCCTGCTGGCAGGGGACATTCTAATCTGGCTTTTCAGTTTAATCCTGGGCTTCTCTACATTAGAATTATGGCCATTGGAACAAGGGGCTCTGGGAAGTTTTAAGAACCCCAATTCCTGTGCCCCATCCCACCCAATCAGAGCATTTGTTGATGGCACCCAGGCATTCTTTAGGAGGCACGCACCGAGTGAAACGGTTTAGTGAATGCCTGTGGAAAGAGCTTGGAACAGGGACTTGGCTGGCCAGGGATCTAGTCCTGACTTTGCCGATGCACGTCCTTGGAGGATCTTGGCCACATCACTCAGCTGAGGTTGACGGCCGGGTACAGGTTTTGTGACCATCAAGTCCCTGGATTTGAATCCTGACCCTGCCTCTTACCATCTTCGTTGAAGTCCTGGCCCTCTGAGCCTTGTCGTCCTTGTGAGTCACAGCATTTCCTAGAGCTGGGAGGATCCCACCGAAGCACATGGTGTTGCAGTATGAGCTGGATGCAAGGCAGACTCAGCACTCTTGAAATAAATGACAGTTCCCAGCATAAAGACATGTCATGTTTAAATTTAAAAGAATTACAGCAATTCTTTTGAAGAAAGGACTGTAGAATTTATTTGCTCTTCTCAGATAGCCCTTTGGTAACGAACGGCCTGTGGGTCCCACACTAGTTGAAGTCCTTTGTGTGGGGGCGGCTGCCAGGGACCTGCCAGTCCCCCTCCTGGGAAGCTGGGCAGAACTATGTTCCTTGCCCATCTGTCTTCATCTGTTTTTTGTTATTTTAAAAGAATATGTGAGGCTAGGCCATTTTTAAAGAAAAGAGGTTTATTTAGTTCATGGTTCCGCAGACTGAGAATTTAAGGTCCTGGCCCTGGTTTCCAGCAAAGGCTTTCCTGCTGTGTCATCACATGGCAGAGGAGGGCAAGTAGGAAGGGGACGCTTGTGAAAAGGGGAAAACCTGAGCTGCACCCTGGCTTTATAACAACCCCCTCCCTCAGGAACTAATCCATTCCCTTGAGAAGTAATCCAGTCTCCTGAGAGCCAGTACTTACTACTGTGATAACTGCTCCCAGCCACTCAGGAGGGTCCACCCCCATAGCCCAAACACCTCCCACTAGGCCCCGCCTCCCAACACCGCCACGCGGGAGAGCACATCTCCACATGAGGTTTGGGGGAGGAACCAGTGGTACACAAACCATAGCACTCATGGCTGCATGCTGGCTCACATTTGACCCATAGAAATGGACTGTTTTACATGTGTTTTTTCACAGAGAAAAGTTCATACCCAGAAATCATCTTCCTTGGAACAGGGTCTGCCATCCCAATGAAGATTCGAAATGTCAGTGCCACGCTTGTCAACATAAGGTATGCTGCTTTCCCACGAAGCATCCTTCCCTCAAGGGCTTGTTTACTTTTTACACACAAGACTTGCTGCACTCAACCAGTTGATTTGAAAATGCAGCCGTATCAAGCCCTGTGACTTGTCATCTCCGCTGGAGTGTCCAGGAGGAGCAGTGGCCTTTTATAGCCTTGGTAGCAAACATTTACTTGGGGAATCACCAAAATTCATCCCATTATGTCTTCTTTTTTTTTTTTGAGATGGAGTTTCACTCTTGTTGCCCAGGCTGGAGTGCAGTGGCACAATCTCAGCTCACTGCAACCTCTGCCTTCTGGTTTCAGGTGATTCTCCTGCCTCAGCTTCCCGAGTAGCTGGGATTACAGGCATCCACCGCCGCACCTGGCTAATTTTTGTATTTTTAGTAGAGACGGGGTTTCTCCATGTTGGCCAGGCCAGTCTTAAACTCATAACCTCATGATCCACCCGCCTTACCCTCCCAAAGTGCTGGGATTACAGGCATGAGCCATATGCAGCAGTGACGAGATGTGCCCTGATGTCAGAAATGTACAATCTGGGGTTTGTTTCTCTATGGATGAGGAAATGCAATAAAGCAGCTTGGAGTGAGCTGGGCTTTTACAGGGGCTGAGATCGTGGGAGAAGGGCTTTTTGAGTTGCTGACCCAACACCCTGCAAATGGCCCTGAAGCTCATGAGAAGGTGCTTTTGCTACCTTGCCTCCCCCGCTCCTCCCCGCCCCTGGAAGATAATGTCTTAGCACTGAGGCTTCTCTCTGCAAGTTGGGTGCAGCCCTCTCAGTCTTCATGGCTCCTCCCAAAGAAGGAGGAAGGCCAGAGCAGGCCAGCACTCTTTCTACCTTGAAGCTCTCGCTGTTATGTGAAATGGACTGCACTTCAGAATAGCCCAAGAAGCTTGTCAGATCCAAGCTTCCAGAGCCCTGCTTAAAAGCAAGTCAGAAGCCCTGAGTGAAACCTGGGAGTCTACGTTAACTAGCTCCCCTGGATGAAGCACCTGCAGCCCGACCTGCACCAGATGTCTTTGAGAACATGAGCTGAGGAAACCCTGGCTGGTCGAAAAGGGGGAAAATCCGATGGCAGCTGGACCTGAAAACAGTCTTGTATGGCCTAGTGCCTGTCCTGGTATCCTCCACAGAGGGTGTGGCCACACAGTCAGTCTATGTAGTCAGATTCATCGTTAGGACTAAATGCTTTACGTGCTCTATAAACTTTTTTTTTTTGATGCCCGGCCTTTGTGTAAGTATACTTGAAAGGGTTTCAGGGTTCCATGGATAATTCTTTGCTATAAAGAGGAGAGACACATGTAAAATTACCTTTATGGTTAAATTAATTGGCTCATGTGTTAGCTCCTCAAAGAAAAGCACCAAGAGACAGAAATTTCTACAGCGGCTTCCTGGTCTTATCCAAAGCAGACATCAGCCTCTGAACTGTCAGCAGCCTTCCCTGTGGCGGTGACTCTCTTGCTCTCTCTTCTGTAGCCCCGACACGTCTTTGCTGCTGGACTGTGGTGAGGGCACGTTTGGGCAGCTGTGCCGTCATTACGGAGACCAGGTGGACAGGGTCCTGGGCACCCTGGCCGCTGTGTTCGTGTCCCACCTGCATGCTGATCACCACACGGTGAGTGCTGGGCTGGACCACGAGCCTGGAAGAGGCGCTGCCACGTTGAGATGCTCCTTTGTCCTTGTCTTTTTCTCCAATTCCCAAACTTGCCCAGAGCTTTTGTTACTCTTCTCTAGCGAGGAAATAGTCTTTTACAAAACTCCAGCACGGTCCTGCATAACAGGAATGTCTTCTCTTTCTGTTTAGTTCGTTGCCTGCAGCAAGACAGGTTTGGGTTTACCCAATCTTTCTTAAATCTTGCCTTCTCACATGGCCTGCTCAGAAGAAGCTTCGGCCAGATGCAGGAGGTGTGGCTGTGAGGCCCTCACCATGGTCTCCTGGGGTGCTGGGCCCTGGGCTGTGCGCAGTTAACAATATCCCTCTTCCCACCATGGGTCACGTTGCTTTCTGCCTCTGACATTTCAGGGTCACGGCGCAGGGGGCTCAGCATGTGCCACCCCCACTGCGGCTGTGTTAGAGGCTGGTGGCTGACATAGGGCTGCAACTCCTGCAAGAGGGAGGACTCGAGACCCTAACCCGAAGGAGAAGAGCCTTGGGGCCTCACTAACGCCTGTCTCCTGTTTCCTTCCTAGGGCTTGCTAAATATCTTGCTGCAGAGAGAACGAGCCTTGGTAAGTGTGGCACTTGATTGACGTTTAGAGTTTCAGTGGCTTACGCGTAATCCGCCATACCTCTTGGCACTCCAGTTTTTATTGAGATGTTCTGTCGTTGACTCGGCACTTGGATTTTTTGTTTCAGGCATCTCTGGGAAAGCCATTTCGCCCTTTGCTGGTGGTTGCCCCCACCCAGCTCAAACCCTGGCTGCAGCAGTACCACAACCAGTGCCAGCAGATCCTGCACCACATCAGGTGAGTGTCCAGGGCAGCCCAGCCCCCCAGGCAGCTTGCTGCCACCTCCTTCAGAAGCTCAAGGTTGACGCTGGGGCAGTTAACAATATCCCCCAGCAGCCTTGCCCTTGACATTGTCCCAGATGGCAGAAGCAGGGGGGGGAAGTGCTTTGGCTGAAAGAAATCATTAGATGGTTCCCATTTAATGCTTATTTTCTTAGAAGCATTTCTTCCCAGTCCTCATTTGAGTTCTGAGCTGCTTTCTAGACTTTGATCACCTTTTCTTCATGAGGCAATTCCAGAGCCAAGCACCCAAATAGAGGCTAGCACAGAGACTGTCCACACCTGGTATGTGGCCAGCTGGGAGGTGGCACTGTACTCAATCCAAGGGGAAGGAGTCCCCCTCTGCTGGAGTCGGCCGTGGCCTGTGCTGCCTGAGCCGGAGGCAGCGTTCACCTGCTGGGTTCCTCCCAGGGGCCTGGAGGCTTTGGTTTGGCTTTTTACGTTTCACAGCTGTTTCCTCATCTTAGTGACTATGATTTAAATCATGTTTCCTCCTAAGAATGATTTTGGGGCTCTCCAGCCAAAGACTTGAACTTGGTTCCAGGTGTCCATGAAATGTTTATTACCATTTTAAATATTTTGTCTTCTTATAGTATGATTCCTGCCAAATGCCTTCAGGAAGGGGCTGAGCTCTCCAGTCCCGCAGTGGAAAGACTGATCAGTTCGCTGTTGGAAACGTGTGATTTGGAAGAGGTAAGGGGCACAGCCGCAGGCATTGTGGGGGTGAGGTGAGGAGCAGAGCCGCAGGCCCTCCAGCCCTGCCCTTTTAGTTTCAGACCTGTCTGGTGCGGCACTGCAAGCATGCGTTTGGCTGTTCGCTGGTGCACACCTCTGGCTGGAAAGTGGTGTATTCCGGGGACACGATGCCCTGCGAGGCTCTGGTCCGGATGGGTGAGTAGAGGAAGAAGCAAGCCACCCTGAGGTTGCCCTGGGGTTTGTGGAGCTGGAGGTGAATGCAGGTGAGCTTGCAGGGAAACATCAGCAGAGGCAGCAGACTCAGGTCCCCGCCCTGAGAGTCTCTGGCTATTGTCCTAATAGGCAGACACAGGGGCAGGGGGGCTGAGTGTTGAGACCAGTACATAGCGTGTGACCAAGGGCTGTGTGCTGCTCTCGCAGTGAACTCTGTCCTAATACTTGTGCTTCTTCTCCAGGGAAAGATGCCACCCTCCTGATACATGAAGCCACCCTGGAAGATGGTTTAGAAGAGGAAGCAGTGGAAAAGACACACAGGTAGCAAAGGCCAGTTAGTCCTGGTCACCCATATCCTCTCCCTCCCCTAGCACGTGAAACTGAGCAGCCGTATGTTTGTGCCTCCTCTGATATGGGGTTGCCCTGCTTCTTACCAAGGGCTGTGGGGGCTTCCTTGACCTGTGGCAATGCTCAGGCCCTTGGCCTTTATTTTTGTAGAATTTTCTAGGCAAGTTTCTAGAGCAAGGCGCAGTTTTTTTAAAGCATTTAGAATAGGCTGAATAAACTATAAGCCATGTCAGGGAATTGCGAGGGGCAGGTGGGGGCTGTGGGACGGAACGCTGGGCTGTTTATTTCAGTGAAAGTGCATCACCCTCGGTGGGTCCTGTGCTTTCTCGGGTACCCTTGTGGACAGATTTGGCAGCCAACACAGAGGGCGGGCTTCATTAGGGGAGCCTGTGGAGGATCTGGCCCTAAGGGGAGATTGTGTTGGCTGCAGAGGTGCCTGTTAGGAAAACTCACCAGCTTCCCTGGGTGTCCTGGCAGTTGAGGGCCAGAGGCAGTAACACTCTCTGCTTTGCAGTCTTGCACTTGGGTTCAGCTTCAGTCTCCTCTGTCCTTTGCCCACAGCACAACCTCCCAAGCCATCAGCGTGGGAATGCGGATGAACGCAGCGTTCATCATGCTGAACCACTTCAGCCAGCGCTACGCCAAGGTCCCCCTCTTCAGCCCCGACTTCAACGAGAAAGTGGGAATTGCCTTTGACCACATGAAGGTATGTCACGCAGGCGGCATGGGGCGGGGACGGGGCAGGGAAACAGGACTCTACACACTGAGTAGAATGGTCAGCTGGAGTTTGCTTTCTGGTTTGGGGCCACCCAGGGAAAAGGATACCTACCTATCACTAACCACGTTGAACCATGTTGGGTTTGCTGGTAAGAACCACCTCCTGCAGGGGCCAGCTAGTCTTCGGTTTCAGTTCACTGGAAATTTCTGAGAGTCTTTTTAGACCTGGACTGCTCACACACTCATGGCATTTGAGTCTCAGCACAGACCTATGAGACAGGTGGTTGCCTCTTGCAAGTGGGAAAGCCAGTCCTGACCCCGGCCTTCCGGAATGAAGGGGCAGGGCACGAGCCAGGCCTGGTTTTTCAGGAGCCTGATTTGAGAGCATCTGGACTGTCCTCCCTTCCCTCTCCTGAGGCCCTTCGCCAGGCCTGGGGAGCCTGAGGGCTGCCTCCATGCCATTCTTTTTTCCATTTCAACTGTGGCCCACTGGCTTGCACTAAGAAAGGGGAGTTGGTGCTGCCGTGTGGCACGATTGCCTCCCCTCCCAGCTCCTGTCCCCCACCCCTGCCCCCCTGAGGCGTGGCTTTGTCTTGTGTTGTGTCTTCTAGGTCTGCTTTGGAGACTTTCCAACAGTCCCCAAGCTGATACCCCCCACTGAAAACCCTGTTTGCTGGCGACATCGAGGAGATGGAGGAGCGCAGGGAGAAGCGGGAGCTGCGGCTGGTGCGGGCAGCCCTCCTGTCCAGGAAGCTGGCCGGCGGCCCGGAGGATGGGGGAGCCCCAGCAGAAACAGGCCCACACAGAGGAGCCACAGAGCAAGAAGGTCAGAGCCCAGTGAAGAGCTGGAAGTGATCCTGGACTCTGAAGGCTGTGTCTGCTGCCCCACACACGCCCTTGTATCTGCCCTCCTTGCTGGTAGAAGCTGGACAGTCCACCCAGGAGGCAGCTCAGGATGGGTGGTATGGAGTTGTGCCAAGGCTTGGGCTCCCAGATAAGCACTGGTCCGTAGACACCTCTTATAACTGGTGCCTGGCACAGCTGCGGCACAGCTGCGGGACAGGAGGCTGCTACATGGAAACAAGCAAATGAACTAATTTCATTGCAAGGCAGTTTTTCAGGAAGTCATGGAGACACAGACGGCAGCACCTTTCCTCTAATCCAGCAAAGTGATTCTCCTGCGCGCCAACGACAAGCCACGCAGCAAGAACACTGGGTCTAAGGGTCCGAGACAAGGAGAATAGTATTTCAGCTGCAATAAAGATTGAGTTTGGAATTGTGAGTTCTTTCGCTTCCTCCTGCTGTGGTTACAGAGCAGGGTCTGCTGCACGCTGCCTTGGAGAAGGCTCTCTGTGCTGCAGGTGGCAGCTGCCTGGTACCCAGGGGCCTTGGAAGTCAGCTCCCATTGCATGAGCACCTCTGGAACCTGTCCTCAGAGAGCCACCCTCGCTCGCCAAGTCTTTTGACAGAACTCAAGGTGTGCCAGCTGACAGCTGGGCATGCTTTCCCCTATCACTGGGAGCCCGGCCAGGCTGGTGTCATTGGTCAGGGAAATGCAGGTCTTCTGGTTGTTGTGGGTAAAAGTGGAGACAATAGATTTGCTCCCTTTTGCTTCCATGCTGAGAATGAGGATCACTTTGCCCTTGAAGGTTTTGAGAAATGTCACACTGGGCTGGTTTCCTTTGCCCTCCTTGCGGGATTTACAAACGGGGATTAGTGCTTGAAAAATTGAGAGCACGTTCAAAGTTGAATCTAGAATTTCCTGTGTATTCTTCCTACCCAGGAGAGTATGAAAAGAGCTTTAAAAACTCAAGTGACAAGTGAGAGATCAACCAGGGACTTGGCTTGACACTGGTGGTGACCTTCGGGCTCCATCCTGGCACGCATTGAGATTGACAGCCATGTCCCCCACAGGTTTATTAAAGCAAGAACGGATGCCAAGCTCAGGGATAATAAATCTATTTTAATAACATTACTTTTGACAACAATTTGTACATGTATTTAAAGATAACTTTCAACCCCCACCCTCACCCCAGACTCCATTACAAATTGAGGCGTGAACTGCCCTTGCCAGGAAGTGAGCAAAGCTGTAACATCAAAAGTCTGCACATCCCACTCGGAGAAGGGTGACTTTACACCGTGTTGGGAAAAATAACTAAGCATTTCAGTTTTTCATTGTACACCTGTACATTGGTTTAGATTGAATGGCTCAAATTAAACAAATATAGAGAGATTTCATATATACAAATATTATATCATGTATAGGTATATTATATCTATTTTAAAAGGATAAAATTTAAACTTTGACGTTGCATGCATGGCCCACACCTTTTCTCACTCCCCTAATCCCCCAGGTGTGAAGAGGCTCCCCGGTGCCCTCCCGGCCCTCGTCCCCATGACTGGATGGGACTTCATGAGAAGGGATGAGCGGCTGACGCTGGTGAGCAAAGCAGGCCACACCGCAGGCCGAGCCCGTGGGCCGGTGTCTCCGTGGCTGGTTTTGCTTTCCACCACATGCTTTGGGTAACGTAATTATTGCTATTCAGTTTTAACCTCCAGAAAGAAGAGACAGGCTCTAGGACCCCACAGACTAGTGAGCTGGGTGCCTTTAGGTACCTAGAGGGGTAAAATTACTCTCATACAGCCAATCTATTTGGGGACATGGAGGCCACCTTTGGGCCCTCCAGACACTGTCAGGATTGTTTTGCAGATTCAGAAGTATAAAATGACTGTAATAGGAGCTTTCAGTCATACAGTGGAAAAGAAAAACTTAGAAGTGAAACAAATTTTGTTTTCAGCCATTTACTTTGGAGCCTACTGAAGGGGCGGCCTGAAAGGTTTTCCAGTGGCAAGCCCCCTACAAACCAGTAGCTGGCAAAGGTCAGTGCCCCAAGACTGCTAGAATCCTGGACCTGGTCCAGTGTGGGTGAAAGGGCCTGCTGTCCTGCTTCCTTTCTGTGGCTGTTAAACTGATATTGCAAGACCTGACAAGAGTTGTCCAAGGAGAAGGTAGCAGCCCTCGGGTCTAACCAGGCAAAGCGAGCCTCTCCCGCACCACCCCCGACCCCGCAAAGGACGTTCCTGACCAGCCTTGGGTGGAGAGGTGGGTGCTGCTTGGCATGGAGGCTGAAAGTGGATCAAAAGAGGCACAAAGTCAAAAGGCAAAGGTCAAACAAAAGGCCGAAGTCACCACCCGAAAGGAACAAACAAAATCTGCACCACCAGCATCACCACACGGACTGGAGATCACAATTTTCTGCCACACTCCAACTTCGTGTTGGCAGTGGCAGGGGAAGAGCCAACAGAGAACACTTGGCAAGCTCACGGACGCTGCTCCTGGCGGCGTTCCTGGGGCCCGTGATGTATGTACACGTGAGTCAGGATGGGCGGTACCATGTCAGAGGGCGGTGCTCTCAGACTCCTCCTCCGAGTCCCTCTTGTCAGTCACTGAGTGTCGCCGCATGTGCTCCAGGGGACTCAGGCGGAGCGTCGACCCGAGCTCTATGTGGATCGAGGGGATATCAAAGTGGACAAGATCTGGAAGGCGGCAGAGAGAGGTGATTGAAAGGGGGCTTCCCGGCAAATAAGCAGCGAGCTACAGGCAAATACAGTCAGCCTTAGGAAGCAGGGGTGGTGTTATTATAGGGATAGATGATTTGGAGGTTGGTTTAAGCATTTGGTTGCAAAATCAGGTTGTGGTCATGCCTGCTTCGCTTCTACCCCATACATTGGTAGAACCAAAGCACCCCAGGATGTGCCGCTGTGGTTCAGAGGAAGGCCAGAACAGCGCTTCCCTCCCAAGCCACAGGGTGCTTTCTTCTTGATAAGAAGGATGCTGAGTAGGGTCTCAATGACATCTTTTTGGGGATCTGTATCCAACTGCATTTCATTCCCCAGAATCTTGAAGGACAGGGCGTGAGGCAGTGGAAAAGGACCCCTTTCTCCTCCCAAGCCTGCGAGTGACTGGGGGGAACCCTGAGCCTGTGTCCTCACCCTAAGAAACAGCTGCATTTTGGATGGCTGACGTGGGCAGAGGAGAAGGTCTCCCCTCAGGACCCTGGTTGTCATTGGTGCCAGCTGTCCCTGACTGCAGGAGAACCGCCACCTCTGGTTACATCCTTATTAGGAGCATTAAAAGATCATTTTTTCCCCGGCAAGATGATCAGGAGAAATGTACTTGAAATTAATAGCTCTGTGTCTGGACATCTGTTAAGTCAGCAAAGACGACAGAAGTCCTCAGCCTGGCAGCTGAGTTGACACAAAGCCTGTTTGCCAAACCACGTTAAAAACAGCCTTGCTGTTGCAGCCACCACCCTGGGGGGGGACGCTGACGAGGCTGAGCTTGCTGACTCCTCTGGCATGTGCTACATGGAGAATCACAGATCCCCTGGGTCCCTTACTCTCGTCATGTGCCTCTTTTGATCCACTTTCAGCCTCCACTGTCCTGTCCTTTGCCTGCTTATAGTTTTTTGTTTTTTTTTTTTTTTGAGACGGAGTTTCGCTCTTGTCACCCAGGGTGGAGTGCAATGGTGCGACCTCGGCTCATTGCAACCTCCACCTGCCGGGTTCAAGCAATTCTTCTGCCTCAGCCTTCTGAGTAGGTGGGATTACAGGCGTGCACCACCATGCCTGGCTTTTTTTATTAATTTTTTATTTTTAGTAGAGATGGGGTTTCACTATGTTGGCCAGGCTGGTCTCCAATTCCTGACCTCAGGTGAATCACCCACCTCAGCCTCCCAAAGTGTTTGGATTACAGGCATGAGCCACCACGCCCAGCCTGCCTGCTTAGTTTCTGGCCCTCACTTAGCCTTTCGAGGTCAGGAGCAGCACTCTAGGAGGCAGAGGAAGGGAACAATGTTCAGACTGAGGTACCATACTGAGTGTACAGACATTATTTGGACACTGTCCTGAAAGACATCATACAAACACGGAAGCTCTGGGACAAAGGTCCTCCTCGCCCCACCCCCCAGGCAGTCCTCATGTCCTTCCGGTCTTCATTTCGCTGCCTGATGGAGAAGCAGAGATTTGGGAGGTGGGGCTGGAGGAACAGCCAGTGCCACTGAAGCAGTGCCTTCCCCCATTGCCTGGGTCATCTGCCTGCACAGGCTTGACACTGAGTGGCCCGAGGCGCACCTCACTGCACAGGGTTCACTATCAGGTAAGAGCACATGCTCCCCTGCTTAGATTAAAAATCCCAAATGTGTCTGGCAGGCAGAGCGTGACCTTGGACAAGTTTCCCACCTTCCCTGTGCCTCAGCAGTCAAATGGGAATAGTACAGGGAGGTGATGAGTTTAGACGGGCCCAGAACAGGCACTTGTGCGAGTTGTCATACTCATCCTTGCTGCAACCTTAAAGAGACCCCCAAGGGAGAAGAGTCACTAAGCGAGGGAATGGGATTCAGGGGCAGAAGCAAGCCCTCATCAGCATTCCTGGGAAAAGGGACGCGGTGGCTGCCTGTTTCCAGGCCACTCTGGAAGCACCTGGCAGATGCTGTCTGTGAGCACCAGATACCCTGCTGCCTCTCGCTAGTCTCTGCAGAACCATGGGCCGAATTGGGGGAGAAGACCTGGCTTACTCCAGCCACCCCTACTTACAGAGGCAAATACACCTAAGTCCCGCTGGCTTCCTTCACTTCCTTCCCTCAGTTATGGTTTCAGCATTTACTCTTTAGAGGAGAAGGAGATCAACAGATACTGATATAAATGCTCCCCCCAAATTTTATTGAGTTGGACGGAAAGGATCTGTCTGGCATATCCGCTGGGGATGAGGGAGAAGGGGAGCAGGATGGGCACTGATATGGATTCTTCAGGATCTGCCAGCAGTCTCAGCCCGGAAGAAGCCAGACATTAAGATCTAAGTCTAGGAGGGGGAGATCTGGTGGTACAAACTGTACAAACTCAGGGCCACAGAAAATGGGGTCCAAGCTGTGGTGTGGACCCTGTGCCAGGCTGCACCAGGTATGACCTCCCCTCAGGATGGCTTCCTTTTTTTTGAGACGGAGTCTCATTCTGTTGCCCAGGCTGGAGTACAGTGGCTCGATCTCAGCTCACTGCAACCTCTGCTTCTGGGTCCCTGCAATTCTCTGCCTCAGCCTCCCGAGTAGCTGATATTACAGGTGCCCAGCACCAGACCTGGCTAATTTTTTGTATTTTTAGTAGAAATGAGGTTTCACCATCTTGGCCAGGCTGGTCTTGAACTCCTGACCTCGTGATCCACCTGCCTCGGTCTCCCAAAGTGCTGGGGTTAAAGGCATGAGCCACTGCAACTGGCTCAGTGCGCCACCCTAAACGAAGGTGAGCAGGTGCACGTCCCCCAGGGCACTGGGCACAAGCACCTCCAGCACAAAAGTCTCATACAAAGAACAGATCTGTTACCATTCCATGGTCTAAACCTGAAGGAGAGCAGAGAAGGAGGAACTGCAGATGTGATTCTAGTGAAAGAGAAGTGGGGGAAAGGGGCTGGCTGGGTTCTCCCCCAGCTCCTCCTAATGAAAAGAAAGAAAAAGAGGCCAGGGATCCCCCAAAGCCAAATAAGCTCATGGATCAACTCATCCTTGCTGAGGCTGGGGAAGGCTGGAGAGTGAGGCAGCCATGCGGATGGTCTGAGCCACATGCAGAGAGGAGGATCGGAGGGGAGGAGCGGGGCAGCTGGCCTGGCTAGCTAGCGGGGTGGAGGGGCGCGGCTGGGGCCAGCTTACCCTGAAAATCCCCCCTCACACGTATCCAAAACTGCGCCACTCATGTCACACAGCTGCAAGAACACAATGATAGGATTCGGAGAAAGGAATCAACACAACAAAACATGAACGTCACAAAAAAAAAAAAAAAAGTGCCAATATCACAGTCCCAGGCGGGCCACACCAAACCATGATGGATTCTACACTGGCTCAGAGACCTGAATGTACAAGACAAAACAACAGCCTGCTGCCAAAAGGACATTAAAACAGGGTCTGCACGGGGTGAGGGGCATTATGAATCCTGAAGGTCAGGTCAGGAGGTATTTTGTTTTTTGTTTTTTTTTTTGAGACAGTCTTGCTCTGTTGCCCAGGCTGGAGTGCAGTGGCTCGATCTTGGCTCACTACAACCCCCACCTCCCGGGTTCAAGCAATTCTCCTGCCTCAGCCTCCCAAGTAGCTGGGACCACAGGCGCCTGCCACCACACCTGGCTAATTTTTTTTTTTTTTTTTTTGTATTTTTAGTGGAGACGGGGTTTCACCGTGTTAGCCAGGCTGGTCTCAATCTCCTGACCTCGTGATCCGCCCGCCTCGGCCTCCCAAAGTGCTGGGATTACAGGTGTGAGCCACCATCCGGCCCATCTTCTGCTCATTCTATTGCTTATGTATTGACACCACCTGTGTCCCTTCCCTGGGGTGGCTGGAAAAGTCAGCAGGTGTGACACGTTGGGAGGAGCAGCCCTGGAGAACTGGCTCTGGTGACCTTCAGCTCCTCTGCAGGTGTGACCTTCCCGGGGCGGGGCAGGGCGGGGGCGGGGAGGGTGGCAGCAAGCCTGTCCCTCCCATCATCACGGGCTCCTTCAGGAGATAACGCCTCACCACCAAGACCCACCAAGATAGGAGTGGTGCTGACTGTCATTTTCCAGGGAGAAATTTGCCTAATTTTTAATAAGCCTCAGGGTAGATGACAGCAGCTGTACATTCAACATTAATCACATCCAAAAATAAAGAAGCTGAATCACCAGATGGCTCTTCCCCGTAATGTTTAAATCTGACCCAGCACAAACACTTGCAAATTGGACTAGCCTTTTCTAAGGCAGTACGGAGCTGAACCCCACGGGGTCACCACTTCCATCTAATGAAGGAAGAAATAAATCACTCTTTTGGAGAAGAATGTGGAGGGGAAAAGTGCAATATTCATGAAAAGTCCCAGCGGGCACCCTAGGACAGCACTGTTCTTTGAAATGGGTGAGTGGGTGTGTGGGGTGTGTGATGTGTGGTATGTGTGTGTGTTCCAACCCAAACTGCCTCACCTTCTGCTACTTGAGACAACACTAAACACACATGTGCTCCAGCTCACCGCCATGCAGTAAAGTGGGTTGGCTCGAGCCCAAGACACAGCTCAACCCTGTGCCTGTCTCCCTGAACAAGGAAAACGCTCAAATGACTTTAGCGGCCACTGCAAATATGCCCCTGACTTTATAATCTCATGTGGTTGAAGTGTGTGGGGGATGTTTCTTCTAGCCAGTGAATGGTTTTGGCTAAATGTGGTGTGTGTTTGTCATTTCGTGCTTACACATTTTTTTTTTCTGGGAGAAGAGAGCTCCATTTTTGTTTCTAAATTTAAATCAAAACTAAATTAAGTGGTTGTGGGTTTGTCCAATCAGTTCCTCAAGGAATTGGCCAGGCAGAGGAGTCTGGGGTGAGGGGAAAAGGAGACATACATCTTTTCTGAAATTCACCCCTCTCTAACAATCTATTTAGAAGTATATTTTTCTAGGAAGGCTTATTTTACTCATGGAGAAAAACATCTTTGGTGCTTAGCCCGTTCTCCAGATAAGCATTTATACCTGTCGGGTGCTTGGGCTCTATCCAGGGAATACCTGAGTTCTGATGCTGTTTCGTCATCATAACCAGCTTCCAGCCTCTCCTGAGGCCCCACTCCAAATGACTCAGTATCTTCAACTCCCCCATTAACAGCAAAAACAGAACCCCAGGCTGGGAGGCTTAGACCAAGAGAGATCCCGTAAGAAGCCCCTGTGTGGGACACCTGGATTCCAGGGTGGCTTTGCATCAGTGGGCTTTTTTTTTAGATTAGGTTTTGCTCTTGTTGCCCAGGCTGGAGTGCAGTGGCGCCATCTCGGCTCACCGCAACCTCCGCCTCCTGGGTTTAAGCAGTTCTCCAGCCTCAGCCTCCCAAGTACCTGGGATTACAGGCACGCGCCACCATGCCCGGCTAATTTTTTGTATTTTTAGTAAAGATGGGGTTTCTCCATGCTGGTCAGGCTGGTCTCAAACTCCAGACCTCAGGTGATCCACCCGCCTTGGCCTCTCAAAGTGCTGGGACTACAGGCGTGAGCCACCACGCCCGGCCAGCACTGGTGGGCTTCTGAGGAGCTCTTATGAGCTACCCCTGGTGCCAGCCCAGTCACCTCAAAGCACACAGGAATTTGTTCACTGGCAGTGACATTAACACCCCTCCCCTAGGCACATTTCACAAAGGTTCATAAAGTAAAGGTGAAGGAGCCTGTGGCTTGCTTACCTGTAGACATGCTTTCCCCAGGAGGCATGCCGTCTAGCATGGGGGGCTCCGTGGACTGTGGACTAGAGGCCGAGAGGTTTACTGTGGGAGGCTGAGGAGGAGGCAGAGTAGGTCTCTGTCGGGGCTTAGGAGTGGGCCGAGATTTGGTCAAAGTGCTTGTAAAGACAGAAGGAGAGGCCAGGGGGAGGAGCAGCAGCTGGAGAGAGCTGGCCCGAGGCCAAGGAGTACCCTGGAGGATAGCTCAGTCCATAGGGCGACGGGGTGCTCGGCGGGGTGGGGGGACAGGCTGACTGGGGATGGCTGGCCAGCAGACTGGTCTGCCACAGCCCCTGGCTGGCCAAAGGGGACCTTGGGTGGAATTGGTGCCAGCTTCTTCGAAACTGAAAGAGAAAACACAACACAACACAAAGTTGTTAAATAAAGCCGCTGTGGGGCCTGTTCACACACACTTCAGTGTTCAAAGCTGTCCCCACCTCCTGCCCCTAGCACCCAGCCACCCACACCTCCCTGCCCTGCCCACCAGCCTCTTGCCCACACTGAGAGCAGCCAATACAATTTTCTTTCTTTCTTTCCTTTTTTTTTTTTTTGAGACGGAGTTTTGCTGTTCTTGCCCAGGCTGGAGTGCAATGGCATGATCTCAGCTCACTGCAACCTCTGCCTCCTGGGGTT
The DNA here is from genome assembly GCA_036589455.1 of Ateles fusciceps. Classification (NCBI taxonomy): domain Eukaryota; kingdom Metazoa; phylum Chordata; class Mammalia; order Primates; family Atelidae; genus Ateles; species Ateles fusciceps. The sequence goes on from JAZHEH010000284.1 coordinate 2,481,469, forward strand.
CAAGCGATTTTCCTGCCTCAGCCTCCCAAGTAGCTGGGATTACAGGCATGTGCTACCGCAACCAGCTAATTTTGGATTTTTAGTAGAGATGGGGTTTCTCCATGTTGGACAGGCTGGTCTCGAACCCCTCACCTCAGGTGATCCACCCGCCTCGGCCTCCCACAGTGTTGGGATTACTGGCGTGAGCCACTGTGCCCGGGTCCAGTGCAATGTTTAAAAATTAACCTAGAACTGCAAGTTTTCCTATCTTCCCATCTGTTAACTAATTTCTCCTCCTCGTTTCTGGATTTCTGCCCTGATCTACACACGTACACCCAGCCAAACTGGAGAACAAATTTCCCATCCACAGGAGTGGGCTGCTTTCCCAGTGGTGAGAGGTATCACTGCTCCACTCTGAGCAAGAGTGAGTCAGTGGGGTGGGGTCCAGCAGAGGATGACTCTAGTTCCATTTGCGGTAATGGACAGAGGAGCCCTGACCCCGGGGGCAGGTCCTCGGGATGGAAAACTGACTTTTGGCTGAACCTGCCCATTGGTTTCTGGCTCCCCTAACAGTGATATGTGATCAAATCCTTTGGCCACAGAACCGCTGTTCCTCCACCACTTTATATTCTGTGCCTCAATCCCGCATCCTTGCTGCTGAAGCTTTCTTCTCATTCATTTATCTTTGGAGAATTGTACCCTCCGGTCTAAGCATGTATATAGATTGACTGCATTTTTCAAAGCACATCATTGCCCTGACCTCCTTTGCCTTAACCTTCATTTCCCTTTACCCAATCACCCTATAGGATGACAATGAATTGGTAAAGACAACAAATTCAAACATCCAGGAGATGCTTGATGGGCAAAAAGTATCTTGAGAGAGTGATCACTTAGACTTAAGTGAGGACTGGCTGTGTGTGGGTCTGATTCTAAAAGAAATTATCTTGTAAGTCCTCAGGGAGGCGTCAGAAACTCTACTTTCACCCCCACCCCACTCCCACTCCCTCCAGGGAACAAAGTCTGTTAGGAGGACATATTCTCTGGGTGTGGTGAGTCTGCCGTGTGGACAGAAGAACATGCCCTGGCCGGGCGCGGTGAATCATGCCTATAATCCCAGCACTCTGGGAGGCTGAGGCAGGTGGATCACGAGGTCAGGAGATCGAGACCAGCCTGGCCAAGATGGTGAAACCCCATCTCTACTAAAAATACAAAAAAATTAGCCTGGTGCAGTGGCAGGCACCTGTAATCCCAGCTAGTCGGGAGGCTGAGGCAGGAGAATCGCTTGAACCCAGGAGGTGGAGGTTGCATTGAGCCAAGATTACACTATCGAACTCCAGCCTAGGCAACAGAGCGAGACTTCATCTCAGAAAAAAAGAAAAAGAAAAAGAAAAAAAAGGACATGCCCTTCAGAATCCTACCAACTTGGGCTCAAATTTCTATCCTGTCACTTACCTGCTCTATTCCCTGGGTCAACTTATTCAAACGTCTTCTATGCAATCGGAGGAATAAGATTTTCTCTGCAGCAGTGTAATAATTAAATGAGATCATGCATGTCAAGTACTGCATAATCAGGACACAATAAAACCACTTAACTTTCCAATTTCACTTTTCAACCCTACTTCCTGAGTACAGGGGAAGTGTTTTCAGCAGCTGCTACTGTAGCTCATGACAGCCACATGGTCATGGGTGACAGATGGAGGGGTACCCCTGGATGAGAAGCTGGTGGAGACCCGAGGTATCAATACTTGTGCATGCCTTCTCGTGAAGGAGCTGGGGGAGGGAGGATGCATCACCATGTCTGTGATGACATTTACCACTTCCGGTGGTGATAGGAATAGGACGTGAAATTGTAGGCACGTTGTCAAAAGATTGAGGTGTTAAAAAAAAAAAGACCAGCTAAGTGTGCCATCTGTGGGCATGACGCGGAGTAGAGAAGAAATTTATACTTTTCAAAAGATGGGTTCAGGCTATTGAAGGTCACTTGGGAAAGGGACCTGGTCACTCTAGGCCATACTGCCTGCATACGTCCAACGTGCTGCAAAACTAAAAGGGCCAACCTGTCACTGGCATTAGGAGGTTGGTTGGCTGCTACAGGAACCCTGGCCCTCCCACTGGGCAAGGTAATGACTTAGCCATCACCCCTGTATTGTAGTGCTGTGGGGTAAGTTAAAGGACTCTTTCTTTCTTTTTAATTTCTTTCTTTTTTTTGTTTTTGAGATGGAGTTTCATTCTTGTTGCCCAGGCTGGAGTGCAATGGCGCGATCTCAGCTCACTGCAACCTCCACCTCTTGGGTCCAAGTGATTCTCCTGCCTCAGCCTCCTGAGTATCTGGGCTTACAGGCATGCGCCACCACACCTGGCTAATTGTGTACTTTTTTTTTTTTTTAGTAGAGACGGTGTTTCTCCATGTTGGTCAGGCTGGTCTCGTCACTCCTCAGGTGATCTGCCTAACTCGGCCTCCCAAAGTGCTGGGATTACAAGTGTGAGCCACTGCGCCTGCCCTTTTTTTTTTTTTTTTTTTTTTTTTGAGTTTCGCTTTGCTGCCCAGGCTAGAGTGCAGTGGCACAATCTCGGCTCACTGCAACTCCACCTCCCGGGTTCAAGCAATTCTCGTGCCTCAGCCTCCTGAGCACCTGGGATTATAGGCACCCGCCACCATGCCCAGCTGATTTTTTATATTTTAGTAAAGATGGGGCTTCACCATGTTTTTCAGGCTGGTCTTGAACTCCTGATCTCAGGCAATCTACCCGCCTCAGCCTCCCAAAGTGCTAGGATTATAGGTGTGAGCCACTGCGCCCTGCCAGTGAAAGGGCTCTTAAGTGAAGATGTGCCCAAGAATATGGCATCTAGACCAAGGAGAAAGCACTGGTGCTGGAGAAATGCTCTGAAATGCCGAAATCTCACCCCTGCCACTTTGGCCCAACTCCGATTCAACCTTCACGATGTCCTTTCTTCTGGGTCACCCGTCCTAACTCCTGGGTCTAGAAATCATGCCCCCAGGTGTCCTCACAGCACCCTGAGTGTCTCCCAGCACAGTGTCAACACCTTTGCATTACTGTTGCCTTCCTTTCTGGAAAGCATAGCGCTCTGCCCATAGCAAGGCTTAATAAATTTGTATAGAATGCAGAAGGAATGAGTGGGGAATCGACTAAGATCTGCAGGCTTGTTGAGGGCAGATGAAGAGAATGAAACTGCCACTGACGATCGGAGCTAAGGGGGCTGGAAAAGGGCCTGTCATGAAGGCACCTGTGGATGAGCTAAACGCGGCCCTATTCCACAAATCCCAGAGTTAAAGCTGCTACTAGACATGCGAGTGGCCTGAATTTGGAACACATGCAATGATGTATTATTTTACATGAGTGAAAACTGCAAAGAGATGACACAGGTCAGAACAAACCAAAAAGGTCCAGATAAGTACACTCAGTACAGCGCCTCATTTATGAAATGTCACCACGGAGCTTACCTTTAGCTTTTGGGAGTGATTATCTGAAGAGACAGTAGTAACTGGGCAGTGTAGCTATTCTCAGGACTTCCAAAGCAGAAGTGTTCTGCGTTGAGACTCAGTTTTTTTTTTTTTTTTTTTGAGACAGAGTCTCACTCTGTCACCAGACTGGAGAGATCTCAGCTCACTGCAATCTCTGCCTCCTGGGTTCAAGTGTTTTTCCTGCCTCAGCCTCCCGAGTAGCTGGGACTACAGGGACACGCCACTGTGTCCAGTAATTTTTGTATTTTTAGTAGAGACGGGGTTTCACCATGTTGGCCAGGATGGTCTCGATCTCCTGACCTCGTGATCCACCCACCTTGGTCTCCCAAAGAGCTGGGATTACAGGCATAAGCCACCAAGTCCGGCTGAGACTCAGGTATTATAGAAGCTATCCTGAGTCCCTCTTGTCATCCTGAGTCCCTCTTGTCACCCTGTACGAGTGATCCCGGGGTAGGCAGCTGTGCAAGACTGGCTCGGGGGGAAGGAGGCTCCTGTAGATGACCCTATACAGTTTTCAAATGACAGAGGTAGAACCTGGCAAGTCTCTGGAAAACACATGTCATTGTGGACAATAATTTTTGCCCTGGTGGAATAATTTGGTATACAGGAAGCACTGTCCTCTCTATGCCCCTAACGAGCCCATCTGTCAAATGAGTAAACTGAGGAATCATACAGAAATGATCCCTTTTAACTTCCAAAGCTCGAATGACCAGATGGGAATTATTCACTAAACCCACGGTTTCTTAATATCCAAGTGAATTGAGGAAAACAAGTCCCCCTGGGAATGTAAATGCCACCTCTGGCCTGAGACCAAGGAGAAGGGAAGCAGGGCCATACCTTTCCGGAGGGTGTGAGGACTCTGGTCTGCAGACAGCTGGGGCTGGGGCTGGGACTGGCACCCGGCTGAGGCCCTGGTTGCGTCCCCTGCACAGGCTGTCCCCTGGCTGGAGCCTGGACTTCCTTTCTGTGCAGACCCTGGAGAAAGTTCCTTGCTTTTTGATGCGCTGAAACACAAGCACACAAGACAAAAGAGAAGCCCCGAACTCAGTGAGCTGCGGCACCAGCCTCGCTGATGGCCACCCTGTGTGTCCTTCCGGGCCCTGTGCAAGTCTGTCCCAGCTCTGGTCTGTGTTGGTCCCTTTCTAAAGCCTTTGCAGATGCCCCATGAGGTGACTGTCCTTCCTGGAGCTCCGACAGCCTGGGTGCCATCCCCGTCTCTGTGGCAGTTGGCATTCACTGCCAACGCCCTTTTCATGCCTCTGCCCTCCTCTTCTCAAGGAGGCCGTGAGCAATGTGAAGGCAGAGGCCTGAGCACCTCCACTGTATCCTGCCATTAACCCGGGAATTCTAGATATTCTCAAACTGGAACACCAAAGTGTTTTTCCTACTACAGCCAAGAGGACTTCTTAGGGCCACTGTGCCCAATGAGCGTTGATGACACGGACTCCCACTGCCAAGCTTGTGGCCCAGCTCTCCAGCTGCTTGCCCTGAGCCTTCAGTGCACCCTCAAGCAGGAGGAATTCTAGGACTCATCCTCAAACTCAATACCCGTTCCAGCAGAGGCGAGGGCAGACAGAGACCCAGGCCACACCCTGAACTGTGGGCCAGTTTGAGTCCCAGTCCCAGGCTTAGAGAGAGGTGAAGGTCAGTGGCAGAGCCTCTGGCCTCTCGAATTGACTACGGGACACCCTAGAGGTCACCAGGTCCTGAAGAGGATTCATCGTGACTGCAAGGCCATCCCTCAGCCTTCTCCTAAGGATGAAGCACATATTAGAAGACACCTGACTCCACACCACAGACCACGGATTTGCCCTCCCGACACGCTGACAGTAGATATTACTAATTGATCTCCATTCTTCTCCCACAGTGTTCTCATTCTTCTTCAAGAAAATACTCTAGATGGCCACTAATGAATTAGGGGGAGATGCCCCAGAGCTGGGGAGCTATCTGTCATCCCTGCTAGAACCTACCTGGATTCTAATGCCCATACGTGGGGCATGAAGAGTCTGGGAACCGAAATCCTCTGCAATGGCTGTTTCTATCCCACAAAAGCAGGCACAGCCTGGGCTGGGTGCGATGGCTCACGCCTGTAATCCCAGCACTCTGGGAGGGCAAGGAGGGTGGGTCACCTGAGGTCAGGAGTTTGAGACCAACCAGCCTGGCCAACCTGGTGAAACCCCGTCTCCACTAACAATACAAAAGTCAGCCAGGTGTGGTGGCACATGCCTGTAGTCCCAGCTACTCAGGAGGCTGAGGCAGGAGAATCCCTTGAACCCGGGAGATGGAGGTTGCAGTGAGCTGAGATCGCAGCACTGCACTCCAGCCTGGGCAATGGAGTGAGATCCTGTCTCAAAAAAAAAAAAAAAAAAGAAAGAAAGAAAGAAAAGAAAAGAAAAAAGAAAGAAAGAGAGAAAAAAAAGAAAAAAAAAAGGCAGGCACGGCCTATTTCTTTCCTAACTAGAAACTCCAAGTGTTAATTTGGAGAAAATTCCAACAGAAACACAGCACTCTTGTCCGCTGAGGTGAGAAAGACTGGGAGCAGGGGAGCTGGGCCAGAGAAGCCCACGGTGTCAAAGCACAGGCTGCTTTCCTCATGCAAAGGAAAAAGGAAAGACCACATTTAATGTGGAGGCACATTCTCTCCCTTTTGGGATGAGTCTAATACACTATACCTATTCCCCCGAGGGGGCAAAGACCATTTTATTCAGAGGAACCAAAAGAGCAATGATTCCTGTCTCTATTCTGTTAATGAAAAACGAACACAGAAGCAGAAAATCCTTGCCTCACTTAGGCTGGACAAGGAGTTGTCTTTGATTCATCGTCAGGCTCAAGGTTACCAGGTATCCAGGCATCAGTGCCAAATATCTACCTACCCTTCCCTCCATCTCTGCCACTATCAAGAGGAAGGCCCATCAACCAAGCAAAAAAAAAAAGAATGTCATAACCAGCGAACCAAAAAAATTGCTTCTTGTGGGTGGGTAGACTCTTCTGCCTTCCTTTGGACACACACCTATCCAAGGAATCTAGGAATGAGTTCTTTCTTCTGTCTCGCTCTGTCGCCAGGCTGGAGTGCAGTGGCGTGATCTCAGCTCATTGCAATCTCCACCTCCCAGGTTCAAGAGATTCTCCTGCCTCAGCCTCCCGAGTAGCTGGGATTACAGGTGCATGCCACCACACCCAGCTAGTTTTTGTATTTTTAGTAGAGACGGGGTTTCACCATGTTGGCCAGGATGGTCTCGATCTTCTGACCTCGTGATTCACCTACCTTGGCGTCCCAAAGTGTTGGGATTACAGGCGTGAGCCACCACACCGCGGCTTGGACACACTTTCTCCAGCACAGAAACAGGTATTTACCTACTTAACTTTGTCCTCTCTCCCCAGCATAGGTGTAGCTGGCCCAGTGTGGAGAGGTGGGGTGTAGGGTGGCTATTAGGGACACTACATGAACAAGGCATGCTTAAGGCACGTTTGAGGACAAGTTAGCTCTGAAGATGCATGACTCAGCCCACGAGCTTGGTGCCAAGAAGCAGGAAGCAGAATTTTAGGGTTAGCATTCATGCTAAGCAGTTGGGCAGGATATGGAGGCAGAGCTTGGCTGGACACAGCCAGGGAAAGAGCTGAAGGCGGGGCCTGGGGTCTGGGGCTGGGAGGGTGGGAACCAGTCAGAGGAAAGGAGGGGCCTGCGGCACCTCAGGGGAGGAGGAGCTGGAACAGGAATCTAGCCACTGGAGGGGATGGCTGTCATTTCCCAGTTTCACAGTGAAAAATACTTTTTTTTTTTTGACATAGAGTCTCACTCTGTCACCCAGGCTGGAGTGCAGTGGCGCAATCTCAGCTCACTGCAACCTCTGCCTCCCAGATTCAGGCAATTCTCCTGCCTCAGTCTCCTGAGTAGCTGGGACTACAGATGTGTGCTACTCAGCTAATTTTTATATTTTTAATAGAGATGGGGTTTCACCATGTTGGCCAGGCTGGTCTTGAACTCCTTGACCTCAGGTGATCCGCCTGCTTCGGCCTCCCAAAGTGCTGGGATTACAGGTGTGAGCCACCAAGCCTGGCCGTGAAAATACTTTTTACTCGTTAAACAAAATAAAACAAAAAAGCCTGGAAGCCTCTCATGTAAGGGGTTGGTGTGGGTGTGTTTGTGTGGTGTATGAGGATGTGTGTCTATGTGTATGCGTATGTGTCTGGAGAAAGATTTGGGTTAGAAGATTCAGCTTCCCAAAGTCTCCAAAGCTTTTCTGGCAGTGGCCACATATGTCCTCTAACAGAAGACACAGGGGCACCTGATTTCATGTTGCTTTTCTGGTGTTCGACATTGCTGTTTGAGGAAAGATAGAAACAAACAGCAAAGTTGTTTCATGGTGTAATTCTCACTTCCAGAATCTGCCTCCCCTGATCAGGCCCCTTTCAAGGAAGGGCCAGGTACTGTCTCCTCCCTGCAGCCCTGGGGGTGCATAGCCAAGTGCTGTCATTATCCGTCAGGGCCTGTTTACTCACTGGAACGTGAACTTTTATTTTATTTATTATTTTTTTGAGACGGAGTCTTGCTCTGTTGCCCAGGCTGGAGTGCAGTGGCACGGTCTCAGCTCATTGCAACCTCTGCCTCCCGGGTTCAAGCGATTCCCCGCCTCAGTCTCCCGAGTGGCTGAGATTACAGGAGCCTGCCACCACGCCTGGCTAATTTTTTGTATTTTTAGTAGAGATGGGGTTTCACTATGTTGGTCAGGCTGCTCTCGAACTCCTGACCTCATGATCCACCCGCCTCGGCCTCCCAAAGTGCTGGGATTACAGGTGTAAGCCACCCTGCCCGGCCTGGAACGTGAACTTTTTAAGGGCAGCAATCATGTTTTTATCTTTAAAAAGAGAAAGTTCTCAGTTAATGTTCATTGAGCCAAGCATGGAATGAATTCCTGTCTTTTTCCCTCTTCTAAAATAATGGAAATTCAACCATGTGGCAAGCTGCAAAGGTCACCAGGCCCAGTACGACTGCCACCTCCATTCCTTCCCTGACTTGCACCCATTTTAGTGCAAAAAAAAAAAAAAAAGAAAAGAAAAGAAAAAAAAAGGCTGCTATGACTATAAACAGGAGGAGAAGGAGAAACAAAGAAATTGTAAACTTCGAAACAGGATAAAGTAGCCCCCTTATCCGTGGTTTTACCTTCTGCAGTTCCAATTACCTGTGATCAACTGTGGTCCAAAAATAGTGTGCTATTCAACTGTGTGCTTACAGTTGAATACAGTGTTTTGTGGCTGGGCACGGTGGCTCACGCCTGTAATCCCAGCACTTTGGGAGGCTGAGGCAGGTGAATCACTTAAGGTCAGGAGTTTGATACCAGCCTGGCCAACATAGTGAAACCCCATCTATACTAAAAATACAAAAATTAGCCTGGTGTGGTGGCGCATGCCTGTAATCCCAGCTACTAGGGAGGCTGAGGCAGTAGAATCCCTTGAACCCGGGAGGCAGAGGTTGCAGTGAGTCCAGGTGGTGCCACTGCACTCCAGCCTGGGCGACAGAGCAAGACTCCTCCGTCTCAAAAAAAAATAAAATAAAATAAAAAATAAATGTTTTTTGAGACGCAGCACATTCGCATAATTGTATTACAGCATATGGTTATAATTCTTCTATTTTATTACTAGTTATTGCTCATGTCTTACTGTGCCTAATTTGTAAATTAAACTTTATCATAGTATGTGTATATGAGGGAAAAAAAAACAGTATATATAGGATTGGGTACTATCCGCTGTTTCAGGCACTCGCTGGGGGTCTTGGAACGTATCCTCCAGGGATATGGGGGGCTACGTAACGACACAGAGGAAGGGGAAGACAGAGAGTTGGGGAACCCTAAGACTCCTCATCCCGCCTTCGCAAGCTGCCACCTTCTGCTTGCTTGCGATGATTTACTGGGAAGCCTGGGCTTTGTGTGATAATCCAGGCAGCTGTGGATGACTTACTTGGTGCCAGCGCGATGCAGAAGCCAAACGAGAATGCTTAGAAATGGGGGCGGGGGCGTGGGAAATGACAAAATCCACGAGGTCTCCAGAGCCGCAAACCCAGACACCCCCTGCACCGCACACCAGCCCGCCCGGACGGCAGTGGCCCGCGCTTACCTGGTTCGCTCGGGCCCGGGCTGGAGGCCCAGGCCGGATGGAGAGAGCGCGGGGGCTGCGGGACTGTCCAGGGGCTGCTCCGGCAGCGGCGAAGGCAGGGGCGCAGCCAGCTCGGCGGGCGGGGCGGGAGGCTGCATGGAGGGCGGGGCGCAGGACGCTTTCCGACCGGCCGAGGAGCCTCTTCTAGCCACCCAAGATGTGTCCATGACCCTCACGCCCATGCTGGCGAGGGACACAAAGACACCGCTTACCCACGCGTGACAGATGACAGGTGACAGGCTCCCTCCCCCCATCAAGCGGAAACATTCAAGCGGGTCCGCGTTGGGGAGAAGAGCAGCGCAGCTTTAGCACCCTGGAGGCCCGGGAAGCGATGCATGGGGGCTGTGCTCCCAGCGCCCTAGCTCCTCCCAGCGGCCCAGACCCAGCCCTGGGCAGCCCAGGCCTGGCAAGAGCGGCCCTATCACTGAGGCAAGGAGCAGGGCACAGTGGGCAGCGCTGGCGGCCACAAGCTGTGCTTCAACCCTCTGCCAAAGCCCGCTGGCTGAGGATGATGGCCCGGCAAGCTCCCTGGGTGTCAACTGCAAGCCTTCCTCACAGCAGTACGTGGCCCTAACTGGGGGGCAGGGGTTCTCACTCGTCCCAAGTGCAAGATGAAGTGGGAGGGGCAGAGAAGGGGGAACATGAAACTGACAGCAGGAGACATTTAAATATGCATCCCTCTCTTGGTAACTTGGAGTCTAGTCCCAGCTCCACCACTGCTGGGACCCTGGCCAAGTCACACCTCTGCAGGCCACTCCTGCTTGTCTACAGAGCAGGGAAGGGGCTGCTTCTGCCTATGGTCCCTTTGGGCTCTGATTCTATTTTAATGATGGGCACACAGCTTCAAAGAAGTCGGCCAAGCAACCAGACGCCGCACATTCACCCTCTGGTGGAGCTCACTACGATGCATGGGTCGCTCAGTTTCAGAGACTGAGCATGGCCTCACAGCTACCAGAGGATACCATACCTTTGGATTTTCCTAAGGCTGCAGGGACAGAAACATACAGATATTAGTGTCAAAAACCCTAGGCCTTCCTTTGGACATAAAGGTTGTCTTTCTGCAAGGGGTCTCTCTCCACGGTCCAGGGTCTTAGGGTGGGATTTTTATTGTGCTATACAATTATTGCAATTTAGTGGGTCTCTCTAAAGTGACTCTTCTATCTGTGTAAGTGAAAGTCATACCCTACCATGCACACAAGTAAAGAGAGCAGCTGAAGAGCTGATATTGCCGTGGCATGGGGAAGAAGAGGCAGAAGGGGGGAAAAAGAAATTGGTAAAAGTAGTCATCTGCTCACTTTTTTTTTTTTTTTTTTTTTGAGACGGAGTTTCACTCTTGTCACCCAGGCCAGAGTGCAATGGCATGATCTCCGTTTACTGTAACCTCCACCTCCTGGGTTCAAGCTATTCCCCTGCCTCAGCCTCCCGAGTAGCTGGGATTACAGGTGCCTGCCACCACGCCCAGCTAATTTTCATAGTTTTAGTAGAGATGGGGTTTCATCATCTTGGCCAGGCTGGTCTCAAACTCCTGACCTCAGGTGATCCACCTGCCTCAGCCTTCCAAAGTGCTGGGATTACAGGCATGAGCCACCGCGCCCGGCCTTATCCACTCACTTCTAAGTTACATAGACTCAGAAGGTGGTTAGTTCCCTTTCCTCTGGTTTAGGAGGCACTGCTACTGTCATCCTCAGTCAAGGTTTCACTGACTAAGAGAAGAGCTCACATTTCTAGTATTAAGGGAGAAACAGGACATTCATGCAGGGAGAAAACATATGCTCCCGGCCAGCATTTGTCTCTGTCATGTATCTGCACAGGGGGATAGGTGTATGAGGACTATTATGTGCTCACTCTCACCTCCTCCCTACCAAATAAATGGCCACTTATACTAGTCAGAAGCACAAAACTATTACACCATGAAATCCTGCTCACCTAGAAAGGTCACATGTACCTTGTAGAGGTGCAGCAAGATTTAAGAACAGAAAAAGTTCAAGTATGGAGATTTGGTTTTAGCAGGTGGGATGGTGGGATTTAGGTGCTTTAAGGAGATATGGGGGAGTGATGAAACCAAGCACATGCTGGGATGGGGACGGCTTCCTGATGCCCTTCCTTCCTAGGATCACCAGGGACCTTCTCACGTCTAGTGCCATTGCTGGTATCTCTCATCACCACTGGATGGCTTCAAGGAGGCACCAGGGATGGAGGGGAAAGGGGAAGGATGTCTCTTTCCTGGACCCAGTAGTTTCCAAAGTCATCTGGGGTCTGAGAACCTTCTATCAATAAGCAAACACCTCCTATAGGATATCCAGAAATGCTTTTGGAGGCCACTCGAAACTCTGGGACAGAGTCTAGTTGCATCCCCTGGTATTTAAAGTGGACTGCAGAGGATCATTGAACGGTGGTGTGCAGGCTTCAGAATGTATCAAGATGAAAAGAACAAAGAGCTTAACATTCCTCCTGGGGGAAGGGAACTGATACCACTTAGTTGCAATTGGTGAGGACTGCAGGCATGTGAGATATTTCCCATGGTAACCAGCACAAGGAGCCCTAAAAAAATCTAAGTCCTACCCATCTGCTCTTCCTTGCCCAGTTCTCTTCTACTTTAAAAAGTCTTTCCCAGCCGGGCGCGGTGGCTCACACCTGTAATCCCAGCACTTTGAGAGGCTGAGGCGGGAGGATCACGAGGTCAAGAGATCGAGACCATCCTGGCCAACATGGTGAAACCCCGTCTCTACTAAAAATACAAAAATTAGCTGGGCATGGTGGCGCGTGCCTGTAGTCCCAGCTACTCAGGAGGCTGAGGCAGGAGAACTGCTTGAACCCCGGACGTGGAGGTTGCAGTGAGCAGAGATTGCGCCAGTGCACTCCAGCCTGGCAAGAGAGCAAAACTCTGCCTCAACAACCACCACCACCAAAAAGGCTTTCCCACCTGGTGGAAAGGCCTGGGCCAAAGCTTGTGGGGGGATGCTTTCTATTTCCCCAACATTACATTCTAGTATCAGTAATCTCAGACAGCAGGCTCCTTGGTGATCTTCTGGTTTACCAAGGGAAGGTGTCAGCATGGGCATGGGGTAGGTACTGGGTAAGACTTGCTAAATAACACTGGTAAAATTTCGGCAACTGAGACATATGAGTTGAACATGCTGCTTCTCCCTTTGTAAAGAGCCTACAGTGCCGTATGTAATCACTGCTTTCCCAGCTGAAATGACTTTCTCATACAAGGCAGCAGCACATGTTCACTGTGAATCCACATCAAATGTTCACTGACATTTTCAAACAGTAATATAAATCTTTTCACAGTAAATCAATCACAAAGGCAGCAGCGATGCTCCTGGAAGCCTAACAGCGCATTTACCTTCCAAAGCAAGTTTGTATATGTAAATATTCAAATGTCTAGATAAAACTCAACCTGAAGACAGAAATAATAAAATTGCTCAGTATGCGGCCAAGAAGGGGGAATCTACTCACAGATGGGGGATCCAACCAGAAGGTTATAGCGGCAGTTCATAAGCTTCTGTTCATTGCTTTATTGCATAAAGAAACAGTAGCCAGAATCACAGCACTGCTGCTGTTTCTTAAGAAAGGAGCAATACAAAACTAGAATTAATAAAAATATCTGACTCCAGCAGACATTTCTGCATGGATACCTAAGGCCAGTCTAGATGGCAAAGATTTCCCATGCCTCTGCTGAAAACTGAGAACAATTTGGCTTTCAGATCTTTTTATAGTTGAATCAAGGTGAAAGCAAGAAGCCAGGGGCCAGGAAGAATCTCTGTGAAGCAAAGGGCCTAGAAGTCAGTAAGCAGGACACCCATGGCCTCCTTATGCCTTTTCTGTGCCTCCTGGTGGTAGGAGGTAGGGAGCCTGCAGGATCTGGGGGAGTAGAACCTGAGAGGATGATCTCCACTGCTTTTTTCTTTTTTTTCTTTTTTTAGGGTCTTGCTCTGTCACCCAGGCTGGAGTGCAGTGGCATGATCATGGCTCACTGCAGCCTCGACTTCCTAGGTTCAAGTGAGCCTCCCATCTCAGCCTCCTGAGTAGCTTGGACTACATGCACATGCCACCATGCCTGACTAATTATCGTAATTTCTTAGAGATGGGTTGTGCCATGTTACCCAGGCTAGACCACTGCTCTCTCTCAGAGTAAGACGACAAGGGGCAGGGAATACAGAGTTGTCACCGCACATCATTGGGATGCACGGGACGTGAGTCAGGTGACAAGTCCTCACTTTGGCAAAGTAGTCCCACTGAAGAACTATCTTCCCTGCCTGCCAGCACCTTATATTTGCATACGATTTATCATAATGCACACATGGGTATTTTTCGTGAGACTGTATCATGGAACAGGTTCTGGAATGACCCAGGCCTCTAGTCCTAGTTAAACCATTCACTGACTCAGTAGAGCTCTCTCTTCATCTATAGAATCGAGCTAATAGGTCCCTTCCTGTTTCCAGCATTTCCATGAAGGTAATTTATCAATTATTGAGTACTAAGATATATTTAGGATGTCCATGCACCATGACCTGGGGGCAGAAGCTGAGTGGTCGTACGATGGGTTGTAGTAGGCTCTAGCTAGCTAAGCCAATGGTGTTTTATGGTGTGGACAAGCTGGAGATTCAGAGAATCAGACAGTATCTTGATGGAGGGAATATAAAGGCCTAGTAGCTGGCTTATGTTTTTTAGGTGTAACATGGTGACTCCACACCCTCTCTGGCTCAGTACAGTAGGGCTTTGAAAGCAGAGAATTTGGGTTTGAATCCTCGATTTTCCAATGACTAACTCTGTAATACAGAGGAATCCTTTAAAAAGGGATTATCCTCTGATCATCCTTTGTAAAATGGAATTAATATGCTTCTCTTCCTTATATTTGTTGTAAAGAGCCAATGAGAAACTGTGGGCATTTAAAAAAGGGCATTTCTCAGCCCTTACTAAGAAATCAGTAAGATGTAGTGTCAATGATAATGCTTCGTGCTTACAGGTACCAAGCACATCTTACTTATTTTTAAAAATCTCCTCAGAAAAAGAAATAAAGAGAATGAACACAGTCTAAAATACATTGATAAAGGGGAGAAAAGGAGACTCCACTGCTGAGTCAGGTACAGCCTGACAGAGATGTTAGGAAGACCCCATCTGGCTCATGTCACCTGCACTTATGGGGTTTCCCATCAGATTTCTTCCTTTCTAAACAGACCCTAAACCTCAACAGATTTTGGAGTGAGTTCTCTGATAGAAATAGAGCAGGGGAACAAGAAAATGAGGACTGGAGGTTATTAGCAGTCCTGTTTCCCTAGGTTTCTTTTTTTTTTTTTTTTTTTTTTTTTTTTTGAGATAGAGTCCTGCTCTGTCACCCAGGCTTGACTGCAATGGCACGATCTCAGCTCACTGCAACCTCTGCCTCCCAGGTTTAAGCAATTCTCCTGCCTCAGCCTCCCGAGTAGCTAGGATTACAGGTGCATGCCACCATGTCTGGCCAATTTTCACATTTTTAGTAGAGACAGGGTTTCACCATCTTGGCCAGGCTGGTCTCGAACTCCGCACCTCGTGATCCACCCGCCTCGGCCTCCCAAAGTGCTGGGATTACAGGTGTGAGCCACCGCACCTGGCCCATTTCCCTAGGTTTCTTAGTCTTGTAGGGCTCTGGTGAGTCGGATGAGCCAATCTGGGTTTCAGAATAGGGGATGCTAAAAGCCTACTTAAATGATTCCAGGTTTAAGGAACAAACAATAAAATTGGGGGAGGGGATCCTTGCAAACCCTTCTAAGTCTCACTGCCCAACTCAGGTCACCGGGGCAGTAAAGGAGGCAAGAATCAGAAGGGACATCCTATCTGAAAGCTTCTTTGGAAAACAAAATACCCTAGAGTTCAGGAGACTCAGCCTGGAATGGTGACAGCAGTTCCTGCTCACACAGGGGTTTCCATGTTCTGGGGGAGCTTCCTGCAACTGCCAGCTGTCCTTGGCTGTCAGGATATTTTGTGCTTTGTCGCTAAGCCCCTGGTGTTTGTATATTTTGTGCTTGCAGAATTAGCTCAATCAGATAAAAACATTCAAGCACCTGAAGGAAAGGGCTTGATCAAGGTGCCTCATGAGTGGGAAAGTGGGCCCCGCCATGTTGCCATGTTAAAAACATGAGGATATCACTCAAACATCTGGTTCATGTACTAAGAACAGCTCACATTTACCATGTGCTGAGCTTTGCTCTAAACACTTCGTAAGCAGTATTTCATTTAACGCTCAGAATGACTCAAGTCGGTGCTTACTGTG
The DNA here is from genome assembly GCA_036589455.1 of Ateles fusciceps. NCBI lineage: Eukaryota > Metazoa > Chordata > Mammalia > Primates > Atelidae > Ateles > Ateles fusciceps. Next base: position 2,497,338 of record JAZHEH010000284.1, read on the forward strand.
ATTTTCCCATTTTGCATATGAAGAAACTGAGGCATTCAGAGTTAAGTAAGCAGAATTTGAACTCAGAGGGGGCCTGATTGCAATGCTAACTTGCCATGCAGGGCTATTTATAGGGTTATTCTTTTCACGGAGTGTAAGCAAGGAGAAGGAAGCAGGAAGAGAAGAGCTATAAATGGCACCTTGATGCTAGCGATGAAATGGCATGCTTCTTTTAAAGTCTGCAACCTGGTAGACCACACAGGGAAAGGATTAGGCCCAGGACCAGTGGAACGACAGCTCAGGGCTTAAGAGGGAAGCAATGACGTGATGCGTCAGTGAGGAGGTACTCAGCAGTCAACTAGAGCAGCTAAGGGTAAACCAGTAGAAGATGCTGTCTGCTCACTTCTAAGCCCCCTGAACTTAGAAAATGGGTCATTCCTTTTACTTCAAGTGAGAAGGTCACTGGTATTGTGATGGGGCAAGCAAGGAAACCATGTAAGAAAAATGCCTTCACGATCTCTCCCTGACGGTAAGGTTTAGAATAAGCCTGTCTTTGTTGAGGAATTGAGGCAGAAGGGGAGAGTGGACAAATTCAGTTACAGACACTGCAACCACAGTATACAACATTCTATTGTGTACCCGCCCACTAAAAGTTATGGGTCATGGTATTCGGGAGGCTGAGGCGGGAGGATCATTGAGCCCAGGAATTTGAGACCAGCCTGGGTAACAGGGCAAGACTCTATCTCAGAAAAAAAAAAAAAAAAAAAAGTCTAACCCTGGCCAGTGTGCAGTCACTGAGACACCCTGGATGGAGACCTTACCAAAATTAAAGAGAAACAAAGACCTGCCCCAGAAAAAAAAAAAAAAAAAAGGAAGAAGGAGGAGGAGAAGGAAGAAGAAGGGGGAAAAAAAAAGAGGAAAAGAAGCCAAAATATAAAATTTGGAAGATCTCAGCTCCAAGGAGAACAGGTATCTACACTTATCACCAGACAGAATTTTGCTGTGGCCCATTCTAGCTTAGTTGTCTGGTGAGTAGTTTGTTTTTGTTTATTCCTCTGAAGAACAGATATCTGCAGTGCTGTTTCTGACTCCTGGTCAGGAAGAAACCTAGCCAGAGGAGGTGTCAGCCAATACATGGGTGTGAAGCGTTCAAGCCCACAGAGATTTGGAAGGTTTTGGGTTTTGTTCTAGAGATCAGTTACATTTGGCAAAGGCCAGCCAGGAAAGAGGAGACAGGGAAACTTGGTAGCTTCCCAAATATCCACAGAAGCTTCCCAAACACCCATTGTAGATGTGCAGATTCAGGGACTGTAAGATGAACTGTGGCAGGGAACCACAGGGTCAGCAGACAGCGTGCTGGACAGCGAAGGTGAGTGAAAGGGAGACCCAAAGCTCCTAAGACAGCCTTATCTACACGCACCCAGTGTGACCTGAATTTGGTATTTTCCAGCTTTTCTGGGAGTAACTCCTCTCTTCAGCAAGTAGCAACAAAGTACCTTAACTTCTCCAGTATATATAAAGGCCAAGTCCTCTGACAACATTTCAGACTTAGTCCCAGCATCCATCAATGTCTAAGTCCAGGGGAGGAGAGCAGGGGAAGACGGTAGCTATCCCAGAGCTATCGGGAAGGGAGAAACGTGATGCTAGGAAGGAGGTCGCATCACCCATGTCACTTCTTTTTTTTTTTAGATGGAGACTCACCCCATCGGCCAGGCTGGACTGCAATGGCACCACCTTGGCTCACTGCAACCACCGCCTCCTGGGTTCAAGCAATTCTCTTGCCCTAGCCTCCCAAGTAGCTGGGACTACAGGTATCTGCCACCATGAATAGCTAATTTGTCTTTTTTTTTTTTTTTGTATTTTTAGTAGAGACAGGTTTCACCATGTTGGCCAAGCTGGTCTCAAACTCCTGACTTCAAGTGGTCTGCCCACTTTGGCCTCCCAAAGTGCAGGGATTACAGACGTGAGCCATAACACCCAGCCCGTCACTTCTATTCTTGCCTGTGGGCTTCTCCACAGGTCCCTCAACAGTCCTGGCCCAGCTTGTCCAGGCTCACTCGGAGATGCAGTCAATGGAAGCATCTGACAAACGCTTAGAGTCCAAAGCCCACTGCCGGCTCCATGACCAACCAGCAATAGAGTGTAGACATTTTGGCAAACTCTTTTGAAGGTAGTAGAAAAACAACTGATTTGACCAGGAAGTCTGGCACTGTCAGAGAAACAGAAGGGACTGTAGAGTTACTTTCATTTATTATTTAGGACTCATGATCTAAGACACAAATTTCACTATTCTATAAACAAGAAAACTCAAAAAAGACACTAAAAACATAACCTGCACCCGAAACTTTCTAAGTAGGAGCTTAAAAAGTATAGAAAACAATAGTGTGATTTATTTAATAATTTGTTGCTCAGAGTATTGGCAGAGTTAGAACACCCTATATATCACACCAACACTCAATGGCTAAACTAGGAACGTTTGATAAATTTTTTTAAAAAATGTACCACTGCTAAGTTCTTTATTCAGAGTGGCAAAATTATTCAGTGGTTCTCAACCCCAGATGCACATTAGAATCACATACTTATCCCAGGCCAGGCCATTTAAATCAGATGGGGAGATGTGGGGCAGGTGAGGGGGTTGCAGCGTTCTTTTTTTCTTTTCTTTTTTTGAGACAGAGTCTCGCTCTGTTGCCCAGGTTGGCGTGCAGTGGCACGATCTCGGCTCACTGTAACCTCTACCTCCTGGGTTCAAGCGATTCTTCTGTCTCAGCCTCCTAAGTAGCTGGGATTATAGGTGCATACCACCACTCCTGGCTAATTTTTTGTATTTTTAGTAGAGATAGGGTTTTACCATGTTGGTCGGGCTGGTCTTGAACTCCTGACTTTGTAATCTACCTGCCTTGGCCTCCCAAAGTGCTGGGATTACAGGTGTGACCCACCACTCCCAGCCATCTCTTCAAATTTCTCTCTGTTCCATCCTCACATTTCCTCTGTATGTGTAGTAAAATCTCTCTCTGCCTTCCTCTTAATAAGGATGCATGTGAGGTCATTTAGAGCCAACCTTGATAATCCAAAATGATCAATCTCTTTATTTCAAGATCCTTATTTTAATCACATATTCCAAGACCTTTTGCCCAAATAAGGAAATATGAATCGTTTCCAGAGTTTCAGATCTATTTTTCTTTGGAGGATGGGCATTATTCTACCTACCACAATGATGAAAAATGTATATGTAAGCTCCTGAATTGGACCCTAAGCCCTGCTAAAGAAACCCAGCTTCCTGTATCGTTTTGAATCAGAAAGGCATCAGGTCCAGAGCCCAGAGTTGTGAGGGGAGTAAGACGCTTCGTATGACGCCTAGGACATAACAGCCATCAGCCTAGGAAAGTGTCACTGACACAGATGGGGAACTTACCATTTCCTTCCAATTTTATCCAGTTTTCTTGCCCCCAATTTTCTTTTTTTAAAGTAAGTATCTGCTTTATTCATATATATAATTCATATATTTTTTTAACCTGGCTGAAAACCTTCAATAACATGAGCTTTAATTTCTCAGGGTTTCAATGAGCAGTGTGAAGACTTTAAAATGCGTCTCATAGATTTCAAAAGATCAGAAATGGGGCCAATGTAGGGAATTCCCCTAACGTTACTAAGATAACACAGGGACTCAAGAGATGCAAGTTTCTTTCCTCTCCCCCGCAAACACCCACAACTTTAGGTTTCGCTTTCTCTTAAGGTCAGGTAAGACCTGATCTTCTGCAATTCAGTGTACCTCCTTAAAACATACGCACGGATGCTCCATCCCAGACAACTCAGGAAGGGTGACCCTAAACTGGTAAGACCTTCACTGAATTTAACATTTAATACGCATTTTAAAATATATATATTTTTAGGCCAGGCGCAGTGGCTCATGCCTGTAATCCCAGCACTTTGGGAGGCTGAGGCAGGCAGATCACCTGAAGTCAGGAGTTCGAGACCAGCCTGACTAATATGATGAAACCCTGTCTCTACTAAAAATACAAAACTTAGCTGGGCATAGTGGTGGGTGCCTGTAATCCCAGCTACTCGGGAGGCTGATCACTGGAGATGGAGGTTGCAGTGAGCTAAGATCGCGCCATTGCACTCCAAGCCTGGGCATCAAGAGCAAAACTCTGTCTCAAAAGTAAAAATAAAAATAAAATACATATTTTATTTTATGTACAACAATAATTTATGTAATAAATTTCCTATACTCTTAAAGTAGATAGTGGCAGTTTCAACTTTAAATAAGGATAGTATACAGACTGGACATATCAGTTACAAAATTCTTAAGCAGGAGAGCTTTATCAGAGATAAGGCATCTGCTTAAGATATTGCTCAAGCTTTTACATCTGCCTGCAGAGAGTGGGCCAGCGACCTCTCAGTATCTCAGTGTGTCTGCAGTGGTAACTCTCTCTTAGAGGCCATTTGGAGTGCACCCAGGGGGCACTGGAATCAGACCAGATCTGGCAGAGAGGATGGAGGAGTGATGGAGGGGCACACTTTGGATGCAGAAACACCTGGGACAGAACATCAGGAGTGCTGTATCACCCAGCTAGGACCAGAATTTACCCTCAAGAGTATCCCTTCAGCTTACACAGATTTCACAAAGGAACTGAATTAATAAGATTTAAAAACAAATTTCAATGCACTCTCTAGTTCTGTCTCTGACTCTTGGATTCTAAGTATATTCCTTTTTATAGATTAAAGATATTTTTTCTGAGGCCAAGCACAGTGGCTAACACCTATAATTCCAGTACTTTGGGAGGCAGAGGCGGGAGGATCACTTGAGGTCAGGAGCTCAAGACCAGCCTGGCCAACATGGCAAAACCCCATCTCTACTAAAAATACAAAAATTAGCCAGGTTGGGTGGCTCCTGCCTGTAATTCCAGCTACTCCAGAGGTTGAGGCATGACAATTATTACTTGAAACCAGGAGGCGGAGGCTGCAGTGAGCCAAGATTGTACCACTCCATGCCAGCCTGGGTGACAGAGCAAGCCTCTGTATTAAAACAAAACAAAACAAAAAAGAAATTTTTTCCTACTCATTTGAATTTTTTTCTTTTTCTTTTTTTTTGTGAGACAGAGTCCTGATCTGTCGCCCAGGCTGGAGTGCAATGGCACAACCTCGGCTCACTGCAACCTCCGACTCCCAGATTCAAGTGATTCTCTTGCCTCAGCTGCGATTACAGGTGACAGGTGACAGCCACCACACCCAGCTGAAATTTTTTGTATTTTTTTATAGTAGAAATAGGGTTTCACCATGTTGGCCAGGCTGGTCTTGAACTCCTGACCTCAGGTGATCCGCCCGCCTTGGCCTCCCAAACTGGTGGGATTACAGGCGTGAGCCACTGTGCCTGGTTTCTACTCCTTTGAATTTCTAGTAATTTCCATTTTTTTTTCTTTCTCCACTAAGTGGAGAACAATAAATTATCAGCATAGTGCATACAAACAATTCCCACCTGCCACATACAAATAGTCTCTGACCGGTGAGGTAACAAGGAAGAGATACTGGCCATTGTGAAGGCTTTACCATCATCCTGGGAAACAAGCCTCGGTCTCCTCTGACAACTTTAGTTCTCCAATACCAACTCCCACTCAGAAAGAAGCAGGGTGAAAAGTAAGACTCACACACCTCTAACAGTTCCAGGATTTTCAATCTTCCCTCCTGTGCCCTTGAGGTCATGGTCCTTTCAAGCACATCTTTCTGGCTACCCAGTGGTCTGTCAGGAAAGGGGAAGGTCTAGCCACCTTACTTCCTGTTGTCTCCATTTCCAATACTCCCATTCAATGCTTTATGCTCTCTTCTATCCTAAGGGAGCAGCTGCTAAATGTTATTTTATCATAGTAATTTTTTTTTTTTTTGAGATGGAGTCTCACTCTGTCACCCAGGCTGGAGTGCAGTGGTGCAATCTTGGGTCACTACAACCTCTGCCTCCCAGGTTCAAGCGATTCTCTGCCTCAGTCTCTCAAGTAGCTGCGATTACAGGCGCCCGCCACCACACCTGGCTAATTTATGTATTTTTAGTAGAGATGGAGTTTCACCATCTTGGTCAGGCTGGTCTTGAACTCCTGACCTTGAGATTCACCAGCCTCAGCCTCCCCAAGTGCTGGGATTACAGGCGTGAGGCACTGCGCCTGTCTGTGATTTTTAATTTCTAACCAAAGTTTACTGAACTAACTTGCCTGACCAACCAACACAACCCCCTCCTTCTGTAAGAGGGATTCGTGGGTGCCTGCAGCTTGCTGAACATGCTCATTCATTAGTCCACGTCCTCTGGTTGCCATGGCTAAGCTGGTGCTCACCGTGAGTCAGCTGTGCTTGTTATGAAACCTGTTTATGCCCATCTTACTTGCTACAGGAATCATTATGTAGTTCAATATTATATAAACTAATTTAACATGAGTGTGCACAGGGTTGTTCCTATGCAAATTAAGTTGAATGTACTTACAAGCCTCTTAATACCTGCATTAGTTACGGATGTTAATAATAAAAGATAGAATAACATCTTAAACACCTAGAAAGATTTTACACTCAGACTGTTTCAAGTTTTAGGCTGAAGCTGGGAATGTTCAACTGTACATTGAAGGTATTGTTTGTGCCAGAATGCAAATGAGCTTATTTAAAATCAAAGTAAAGCCACTACAAATTTGGGAACTGATCTACATATATACATTTTGATTCCAAATAAAGTGTGTATGTATTTCTTTTTTAATTCCCCTCAGTGACTACCTTTTTTCTTTTCTTTTTTTTTAATGACAGAGTTTTCACTCCTGTTGTCCAGGCTGGAGTGCAATGGCGCAATCTGGGCTCAATGCAACCTTCACCTCCAGGACTCGAGCAATCTCCTGCTTCAGACTCCCAAGTAGCTGGGATTACAGGCATGTGCCACCATGCCTGGGCTAATTTTTGTATTTTTAGTAGAGACAGGGTTTCTACTGTTGGTCAGGCTGGTCTCAAACTCTCCAACTCCAGACCTCAGGTGACTCGCCCGACTCAGCCCCCCAAAGGGCTGGGATTACAGGCATGAGCCACCATGCCCGGCCCAGTGATTACCTTTTCTTCCTTTTGAAGAGACCTAATTAATACTGATCACAACTGTGTCAGCTAAGAAGGCTACACTGACCTCTGATCTAAAGGGAGGCAAGTCAAAGAAATTCATCCCAGAGAGAGCAGATACAGCTCAATTGCTACAAGTCACCTACACTGCTGAGAGGAGTCGGTGCAGCTCCTGTAATTCTACATTTGTTATGTCTCACCCACCCACTCCACCACCTCCCCCAATCCCCAGTGCTGAGAAAGAGACACCAGTTCATACCCATCCTTTTTGTAAAACTCCAGCATCATATTATCTGTGGCGACGCTGAGGGGCCGGCGGGCCTGCTCAGGCTGGCGCCGGTCAGCGGGGTCCATGTCTGGGGAGGGCATTGAGCTGTAGTTGGCATTATGGTTCACATGTACTGGACTCCCATAATTGCCGGTAATGTTGAATTCTATCTCTGTGGGGAAGAAAGAATTGGTACACGTGAACACTTGGTCTCCCACACGCGTCCTGGGCAGGGGAGTGATGAGTACAGCCACCCAATCCCTCATATGTCATTCCTAGAAAATTTCACCCCGTGGTTCCACATATTAATTCACCTTATTAATATAATGCATCACATTAGCAGGCCAAAAAGGGGAACACATGTGATCACCTAGATAGACATTTAATAAAGCAATGTCAATTTGTGACAAAAAAAAAAAACAAAACAGTAAAAACAGAAACAGATACTTTCTGAAATATACGAAATCATCTCTCTAAAACCTTGTGCTTAAGACTAAAAGCACACAGCTGTCCTAATCAAATCAGAAAAAAGGGCAATGCCCACTATCACTACCATTACTTAACACCATTTGAGAAATGCTAGCCAATGGAATTAGTCAAGAAAATAAAATAAGAGGCAATACTCATATTTACAGATGATGTTACTGCCTTTCTGGAAAACCATAGAGAATCAATTCAAGATATTAGAAATAGTAAGAGATTTCATCAAAGTTGTTTTTTGGCTGTCAAAGAGATATACAGAAGAACTCGTCCCATCCTTTCCTAGTCAATGAGAATAAATTAGCTCTGCACAATTCTGTCTGCCTGCAGTGGAAATGAATTAGCTCAGCCACAGAACCTGTAAGATTACTGCCTTGACTTCTATCTCCTTTATTTCTTTATCTTGATTCCCAACTCTGTGTTATCAACACAACTCTTAGGGAGTCAGCAGTTCAGGCCTTAAAACACATGAAGCAAAAGAAAGACAAATTTCTTCAATGTTAGAACAGCATTAATTGATTACCCCTAATGGGCAGAGCATAGAATTACTAACATATTATGCTCACATGCCTTAACAGCTGTTGTGGCACAGCTAAAAGCACTCCCTTAATGTCTACCAAACATAAGGTACAGTATCAATTATTATTTTTTTAAGCAGATGCCAAATTTAATGTAACAACTGCTGTCTCTTCAAAGTTGTCACCAGTGAGAGTCATCTACTTATGGAAAGAGGCTGCTGTGGCTTAGAACATCTCTGAAACTCCCTCTTAGGAAGCTGCATTGAAAGCCTAATTTTGAAGCAGGTATTAAAAGAAAAAAAAAAAGAATCTCATTGCCTTTGAGATTGAGCTCCACCTTCACGAGCTGAGGGACAACTCAAAGGTACAACCTAGGGTACCAAAAGGGTATATAGGCACCCAGATGATCTGTTAGTCCTGAATAAAAGTCCTCATCCATATCAGGACTCAGTCTCCCTCTGCACCTATAAAGTGAAGGATTTGGAGCAGAGGATCTCTCTTTCCTTCTTGCACCAGCATTCCAAGATTTGTAGATTTGACGAAAACATAGTATGGATATTAGACCAGTAAAATCCATGGACATGGTTAGTACATACAGTGGACACCTTCAGGCCAGAGCATCCCTTGAAATAGAGATTACAGAATAGGAAGCTGACGGTACCCTGATAGGTGGATGCCTTTGTGTGTGTGTGCGCGCACGTGCATGTGTGTCTGTGTTTATAGGGGAATTAAAAAAAAAAAAAGCCCGTGGGCAGTGGTACTTGGCTTCAAAGGCTCAGGACTCACAGTGATATTCCCGTTCCCTGCCTCCTGCCCCTCCACCTAGGTGCTGTCACGTACCCCCAGGGAAGAACCAGTCTGCATGCTGAATGATAGGTTCAATGATCCCAACAATTTGCAACGACACGGTGGTCATCATCTCTGTAATGTTCCTGTAAGCAGAGAGCAGAGGCAGACAGGGTGAAGTTACCAGCTGAGGCAGGGTTTGAGGCCCATGGTCCTCTGGTCGCAAAGCCCAGGATGGGGCCCTGGACTGGAACCCTGCAGGCAGAGGTGTGAGAGCAGGCTTTCTCTTGGGAGGGACACTTCACCTTTCTGAGTTTCTCTTTTTCCATCTGCACAATGGGGATAACCCCAGGGCCCATGAACAATACCTACAAAGCCACTTTTAACGTGAGGTATGACTCTCCTCTGTCCCATCCCTGTGATTCTCAACCTCTTTCCAATTCTGCTGTCTCTGGAGACAGCCCTCTATCCCTCCAAATCCCGATGCTGGGATGTGTCCTCTGATGACAGAGTCTAAGAACTTGCCTGGCCTGTGCCACCATGTCCTATGCCCTTTTCCCCCCATCCCAATGCTGACTTAAGTAGCTCAGAGAAGACCCTTATTTCAGACCTGTAGCTCTGGGACCATCAACAGAAAGAAAGATGTGCAGAATTTGTGCCTCCTCCTCAGCCTAAAAAGGACCAGGCCAAAAGAGGAATAGGGTTTGGAAAATACAAGAGGCTGGTGCTTAGCTGGGGCCCCAGCTGGCCTGCCCGCCCTGCCCAGGCCCTGCAGTCCCACCTGCTCACCCACATGGCTCCTCCACTCTGTACTTACCCTTCTGCTTGTGGCCATAGGAGGTTGGGTCCTAAAACAATCGCCATGTTACTGGGAGTCATCTTGTTTACATCTTGATATTCTGACAGCTTAGATAAAAATTTAATCAAGTATCTAAAAGGAAATTAGAAGGGCCAGGTTTAACCAGGGCTCAATAACAGCCATGTTCCCCCAGGGACTGGAGAGGAATTTCTCTCATGTCACATATCTCACTGACAAGAGATCCATGCATCCTGCAATGTAATGAAGATGTGTCATGTGTCAGGAAACGGAAATTCTGCGTCCTCTTTGCAAAAACAGACAGGCTCAGATCTCACTGGGTCAGGTGTCAACATCTGCTTCAACTAATACTGGCCAGGAAGTCTCCATCTTTCCTTCTGACTCAGTATATAATGACTTGAACCACCTCTCTTTTTTTTGTTGTTGTTGTTTTGAGAAGGAGCCTCCCTTTGTCACCAGGCCGGAGTGCTGTGGCGCAATCTTGGCTCACTGCAACCTTCAACTCCCTGGTTCAAGTGATTCTCCTGCCTCAGCCTCCCAAGTAGCTGGGACTACAGATGTGCACCACCACGCCCGGCTAATTTTTGTATTTTTAGTGAAGACGGGGTTTCATCATGTTGGCCGGATGGTCTTAATCTCCGGATCTTGTGATCCACCTACCTCAGCTCCCAAAGTGCTGGGATTACAGGCTTAAGCCACCACACCCATCCCGCCTTGCTTTTTACAAACCCCATTACCTGCCATTTTCCCTGTGTGCAGAAGTGATAAACAGTATGTCTAAGTAGTATTGGCAGGAACATCTACATGCTAGGGGTGGTGTTTCCTGGAGTTACCCTCAGTTGGATGCTCTGGAAAGATCCAATAAAGAAAAAGTCCAACACAGACTTAGTATATGACCCAGCAATTCCACTCCTAGCAATAACACCCCAAGAAAGCTGCCCACACACAAACTTGTACATGAATGTTCATGGAATCATAATTATTAATAATAGCCAAAAGGTAGAAATTACCCAAATGCCCATAAAGGGATGAACAGATAAATTACATGTGGTATGCCCATACAATGAAATATTATTCAGCCACAAAAAGGAATGAAGTATTGACACATCCTGCAACATGGATAAATCTGAAAACATTATGCTAAGTGAAAGAAGCCAGACACAAGAGGCCACATATTATATTATTCCATTTCTATGAAATGCCTAGAATAGGCAAATCTATGGCACCAGAAAATACATTAGTGGTTGCTTAGGGGCATGGTTGGGGAAAATAAGGAGTGACAGCTAATGGGAAGGGGATTTCTTTTTTGAGGTAAGGGAAATGATCTAAAATTAGACACCAGTAATAGTTGCAAAACTATATGCACACACTAAAAACTACTAAACTGTACATGTTAAAAAAGTTCAGTCGTTTGTAAATTATAGTCTAATTAAGTTATTTTATAAAACAGCCCACAAAGTAGCTATATAAAAATAAAACAAATACAATGAAGAAGCTATGTGCAAATTAAAAAAAAATAGCTCTAGCAAACCACACTAAAAATCTGCCAGGCCCTGACAAGAGGACCTGGGACACCCCAGGGCACATGTTTTCTCCTGGCCTCTTAGTTACAACAGGCCGTGGTCCTCACCCCATTTTGCTTGGATCATAGTGGAGCAACTCATTTGGGATTTCCTGCTCACCTTCATCAGCCCAGTAGAAAGTCCAGCAGACTCACGTCCTAGCATGTAGTCACTTAGCTGTCACTGTGACAATTGCACCCACAGCCTCTCCTGGCCATGCCTTACCCTCCAAGAGGCCACACAGGTCGGGACCAGTATGTGGGAGCTAAGCTGAGAGCTTAGGCCAACCCATGGGCTGGGCAGCCATGAATTGAACCTATCTGAGTCCCACTCCTGGGATTTTATTTGTAATCTACATACAATTTACTACTTTAACCATTTTTAGGTATACAATTCGGTGACATTAAGTATATTCACAGCGTTAGGAAACTATCACCACCATCCATTTCCAGAATGTTTTCATCTTCCCTGGCTAAACTTTGTTCACATTAAACAATAATTTTGGCCAGGCGCAGTGGTTCACCCAGCACTTTGGGAGGCCAAGGCAGGTGGATCACCTGAGGCCAGGAGTTTGAGACCAGCCTGGCCAACGTGGTGAAACCCTGTCTCTACTAAAAAAAAAAAAAAAAAAAATACAAAAATTATCTGAGTATGGTGGTGCACACCTGTAGTACCAGCTACTCAGGAGGCTGAGGCAGGAGAATCACTCGAACCCAGGAGGTGGAGGTTGCAGTGAGCTGAGATCACACCACTGAACTCCAGCCTGGGAGACAGAGTGAGACTGTCTCAAGAAAAATAAAACAAAAACAATAATCTCCCACCCCTAAGGCCCTGGCAACCATCCCTAGCCCCTGGCAACCACCACTGCATTTTGTTTCTCTCTGAGTTTGACCACTCCCAGTACGTCATATAAGTGGAATTACATATTGCGTTTGTCCTTTGTGTTTTGCTTCTTTCCCATAGCATAATGTCCTCAAGGTTCATCCACAGGATGACAAGAATGAGAATGGCATCCATTAAATGAACATACCACATTTTGTTGATCCATTTATCTGTAGACGGACATCTGATTTTCCATCTTTTACCTACTGTGAATACTGCTGCTGTGAATACGAGTATGCAGAGAGTGAGTCCCTGCTTTTGATTCTTGTGGGTACATACCCAGAAGTGGAACTGCTAGATCCTACAGTAATTCTGTGTTTAATTGTTTGAGGAACTGCCCTCCCATCATTCTGGGGATTTTCAGCACAAAAACAGAAATAATCAGGCAGATGGCAGGAGGTGCTGATGCTGAAAATCTGCATCCTAAGAAGCTGGGAGGAAAGGTGGCAGGGCCGGGACAGGCGCTGGCAAGACAACGCAGTAAAGAAGCGGAGTGTGAAGGAGCGGGAGCCAGGCGCGGAGAAGGATTGCAGCACACAGGAAACAGAGGCACAGCCGGTAGCAAGAAAAGCGAGAGGCAGACGTGGAACACGGGAATGGTGGCACGCTGGAAATACTCTCCCTCGCCTCTCCTTCCTGTGGACTTGCTCAAGGACACTTCTGCTCCCCCACCTCCCACGTAGGTCAGCTTCTCCCGGGTGTCCACGAACACCTGTCTTTACCATAAATCCCCAGTATCTTAAGATCGCTTGCATTAGTCTTTGCTCCTTTAACAGAATTAGCCAGTGGTTCACTTCTTTGAGTCCATTTCCTTATCTGTAAAATGGCAATAATTGTCCCTGCCTTACCTCACAGGGTGGTTTGGGGTTTAAAAGAGACCATGCATGTTAATAATACCTTGGACATCATAAGATGCTGTGCATGGTGATTACCATGACTTTTAGCCGGGAAGCTGTAAGCCCAAGCCATGCGTCTTACAGTATCCACTTACCGGATGTTGTTGTGATTGGCCTTGGGCAACTTTTCACAAGCATTCCATAGAGCCTGAAGCTTCTTGTCTTGCTCCTGGATACTGGGAAATTGATAGGAAAAGTCATCGGTTGAGCACAAATCAATAAAGTGTCATTGGAAATCATATTAACCAATCACTGTAATATTTGATACCAAAGAACCAACCATTGTAACTGACCATATCAGCAAGCTAGTATTAAACAATTTGGTTATTATTATTTACCCCTCTGTGTTCTCCTTCTGTCTTGTCCTGTGCTATATAAGAATGCTTCCTCTGCACACATCAGAGGCCCCAGGTGAATATGTGCCAGAGGCCAGAGACCTGCTCTGGTGTGGCAGGGTTATGGGGCTGCAGGAGGACCCAGGATACCAGTCAGGGAGCTTGGCCTCTGGGCTATTCCGAGCCTGTATTCTGCAGGACTCCAGCATGGAAACAGATCATGTAAGTGGCTTGCAATGATGAGTCCTTTTCAAGTTTCAGGGGTAATCCCTAACTTCAGCCCTTGCTTCCCTGCCTCCTTCTGCGACTCCCGGATGTACCATCCTATGGCAGATCTGTCTGTGCCCTACTGAGTTGGCCTGAAGTGCAATGCTATGTTAAGGTTAGTGTCGACCTCTGGTGAAACTCAGCTTCGTCAGAGGTTCACAGGTTATCAACCCAATAGCGTTGGGAACTTTGAATCACAGAACCCAGACCAATTCAATCGAAATCTCCCAAAAAAAAGGTTCAGGCATTAGTATCTTTAAAAAGCTTCCCAGACCACGCTGATGCATGCAGAGGGTTGGAAACCACTGTTCTAGGCAAAATTACTCAGTTTAGATGAGGTGACCATAAGTCCTACAAACACGTTATCCAGTGGCAGAAATAGGCTCTTGTTTTTCCCTGGTTCAAAGACACTGACCTCTTTGAGTCATCTGGATCATTCCTATTTCTTAATGGAGACCCACATTTGCAAATGAAGTGGGAACCGGAGTATCTCTGGATAGGTCCTGAAGCACTGAGCTATCCTGCCTTTATCTAACTTTGTAACACCAAGATCACTTATATATTCAACGAATAAGAGTGACAGTTTCCATCAAAGGATATGTTCTCACTCGGCTTCATCCCTAGGACCACATTCTTGTCCTAGAGAGGCAAAAAGTGCTGTGGTTAAGTGTAAAGACCCTGAAACTGTACTCCTTGGATTCACGTTCCCATTCTACCATTTAGTAGCCAGCAGGTAACCTGTAGTTTCATACCTGTTCAACACCTCAAATTCCTCTAACGTAAAATGGGAGAAACAGCACACCCCACTTCATAGGGTTCTTGTCAGAATTACATGAGTTAAAAACATACAATGAGCTTAAAACAATGTCAAGTCTCTAATAAGCACTCAATAAGTGGCAACACTTGTGATTATTAATATCATGAAACCCAGCACCCCCATTTCACAATGAGATAAGAGAGGATCCTATATTCAGCCAGCCTTTTAAAATGCATAATCTCCATTCTACTTTGGAATCAAAATAGCATCACGCAACTTGATTGGAGTTTGGCTTTTTCTGACTCTACACATTTGAGCCTGGTGTGTTTCCAGGTCAGGTGGGTCTCTTCCAGGCCCAGTTCTTCAAAGAGTAGAAGGCGCAGCATCAGACACAGTGGAATCACTGTTGTTCCCGACAGGTGATGTAGCTCATTACAACAAAATCCCACGACCAGAAATCTCTAGACACCATCTCCTTTCACAGGCCCCTAGCTAAGGTGGCTATTCGCTCTAGTCCTGCTCTCAGAAAACATTCTTCTCCCTCCTTCATCTCCTTCCTGGACTATCTCTACCCTCTCTACCCTCATCTCCACCATCCTTGTGCTGGTACCACTTCTCCCACGTTGGTGGTGTCTCGTTCCTCACTACACAGGTCCACTAGCTCAGTAAAAGTACATTCCTCCAAACACTACTATTTACTTAAGATAGCTCTTACCAAGTCTCAAAAGGACACACAAGGCCAGCCTAATGCATGCATCACTGAGGAAATAAGCCAGGACTCTAAATAAATAAATAAATAAATAAATAAAAACCACATGTAGGACCCGGAGCACGTGTTCGGGCTAGCAGCTTTGCCTGCTATGTGCAGCCATATTCTTCACAGCACACTGCTACAGCGCTAGGCCTGGCTTTGGGCTGTGACCTCTCCCTTGGGTGCACCTTCGGGAGGGAGACAGAGGCCACTGCCCACGTGTCATGACATGTGACCTCCCTTTAAGTTGGTCATTACTCACTGTTAAAATATATTCAGCTATTACAGATGAGGGTCAAGACCCTGTGCCCACACCCTTGTCCTACAGAAGGAATCACTGCTATCAGCCTATGTGAGCCCTTCCAGAACTTTCTTTATGCGCTTACACACAAACACAGGTCCTCTTAAAATTCTATTGTTTTAAGTGTGCTGAGTGATTATTTTCCTTTTTAGAACAATAGAATGTTACAGGAGTCCTTGTTAACTTGCTTTCATATCTGTTCATGCTAGCATGGATAACTCTACCTATTTTTTTTTTTTTTTTTTTTTTTTGACACAGTTTTGCTCTTGTTGTTCAGGCTGGAGTGCCAACGGCATGATCTTGGCTCACCGCAACCTCCGCCTCACAAGTTCAAGCGACTCACCTGCCTCAGTCTCCCAAGTAGCTGGGATTACTGGCGTGCACCACCATGCCCGACTAATTTTTGTACTTTTAGTAGAGATAGGGTTTCACCATGTTGGCCAGGTTGGTCTCGAACTCCGGACCTCAGGTGATCCACCTGCCTTAGCCTCCCAAAGTGCTGGGATTACAGGCATGAGCCACCCTGCCTGGATCTACCTATTTTTTAATTGCTCCAGAGTGTGCCATGGTACAGACATCCACAGTTTATTTAGCCACTTTCCAACCCCCTTCTCCAATGAACCTTTAGAAACTTCTAGGCTTCTGCTATCTCAGATAATGCCACCATCACTATCCCTGGACCTGCCTCCTTGGGCAAACATACAAGCACTCCTTCATGACAGGGATCAAGAAACGGGGTTCCAAGATCACGGGTTACATGCTACTATAATTTTAGCACATAATTCCAAATAAACTGTAACTCACAGGACATTCCAAAACAAGGGGTACTCACTTGGAAGCCTGGATCCACTCGTCATAGAGTTCAAAGGTCATAAGAGGTTCTGGCAACTCTCGGAGATAAGATTTCAAAGCTCCTAGGCATGAATAAAATATTAGTCGTGAGCCGTTACGACATGGCAGAGACAAGACCCACCAGCCAGCACTGCCCATGTGGGTTGCATTGGGGGATGGGCCTACTGACCACTGTGTCAACAGCAAATGGTGGCTTCCTACAGAAATGGGTGTGAGGCTCTGACAGGGGACCTGGCCCCTCCTACTTCCCACCATTATCTCATCTTCCCTTGGCACACTGGGAGGTCTTCCTTCAAGGGGCCAGAGCAACCAGTCCTGAAACTGGGCGCTGACTGGACACATCTGAAGTGCATCGGACAGCCACTGGCTGGAGTGTCCTGGACTTGGAGCCACACAGCCTCCCACCCCCCCTTCCCCGTGAGCCTCCGTGGCACACAGGAGCGCCGAGAAGCTGTGGGTGCCCACCTGCAATCGCGTGGGGGTCTGCCGAGTACTCCTGCACATCCACCACGCAGCAGTCCAGGGCAGCTTTCAGCTTCTTCAGCTTGGAGGCAGAGGGGGCTACGCGGAAGAGTCCCTACCAACAGGACAGAGGGTCAGCGCACAGCAACTCCAAGGCACAACAGCAAAGCACACAGACCCCACGTCCGCCCGCTTCTTTTCTCCAAAACCTCTGAGATGCGTTTCCCCAACACCGTTTCCAAATCTCTCATGTATTCTGCAGCTTGCTGTCTCTGTCACAGCAACCTCACTGATACACTCGTCAAACATGCTGATGCTTTCTCAGTGTCTCCCTCTTTGCACATAAGCAACTTCAGAGCAGGAACTAGCTTTACCTACTGTTGTGTCTCCACAGCCTCGTGCAGGGGTAGCTCATCACACTGGCTCAGTAACTACTTACTGGGTAAATGAAGCCTGGGCACTTAGACATCTTATTCTTGTATATGTCAGATACGTCTTGGAGCAGAATTTGGCTAAGACCTGGTCAGTCTGGTAAGTTGAATGTGAGAAGATCTATAGGGTGTGTGTGCATGTGTGTGTGCGCACGTGTGTGCGTGTGTGTGTGCGTGTGTTGGGAGGCACCAGGGCTATACTTTTTGTTTTCATTTAGTGGCATGATCTTAGCTCACTGCAGCCTCCACCTCCCGGGTTCAAGTGATTCTCGTGCCTCAGCCTCCTAAGTAGCTGTGGAGGCGCCTGCCACCACTCCCAGCTCATTTTTTGTATTTTTAGTAGAGGTGCGGTTTCACCAGGTTGGCCAGGCTAGTCTTGAACTCCTGACCTCTCAGCCTCCTGAAGTGCTGGGATTACAGGCATGAGCCACAGTGCCCAGCCTGTAATTTTAGAATCAAATAGTTTATGCCTTCAGGGGAAGGGCAGGCTGGGTAGGGTGGTTTCTGAGATAGCCTCCTTCCATTCTTCTGCATTCCATTCTCAAGAGTTATTTTCAAATCATTGCCACTTCTTCCAAGTGAACCACTGCACCTCAGAGAGTGAAAGAGAGCTATGAAAAGAAAGAGAAGAGGAGGAGAGGGCTGTGTGGAGGAGAAGATAATGCCGGTCAGGGTTGGAAAGAAACCTCCACGTCACAGGTAAGTTACACATGGGTTAAATACCTATTGGTTTCCATTTCACCTGAGCTCCTTGCATTCTGTGATGAACCCATAGGCTGATAAACAAGCAGACAGAATAGTCCTTGCTCCTTTAATCTTTTATGGCCATACAGACTTCCAATTTCCTCTAGAAAAAGTGTTCCTACATTGGAATATTGAGCTTCTGCCTTGCGAGGATCACTAACTCCTTTCTCAATATAGGGTACATCAGATAAACAGATGTGCAAAGCTCTTTGGGCATATATGTGAGGAAGCTACATGAATGTGTTTGGACGAGTGTATCAGTAAGGCTGCCATGACAAAGACAGTAAGACGCAGAATACAAGGAAGGAGTCGCCCAGGTCTTCATAAAACCACGCCCTTGCCAGACAAGAAGAGCCAAGAGGATCTGGTGACAGACAAGGCTGAAGAGAAGGAAATAAGAATTGTCAAAGACAAGCCTTTAGATTTTTGATTGTGTAACTGAGAGACACATAAAAACGAGGAGGAAGACGGGATTGTTATATTAGCTAAGGAGTCCAGTTTTAGGGGTGTTAGAGGAAAGTCTGCATGGAAATATTGAAGGATGGCAGTGAGCACGAGTGAAGCCCTTCCACTGGAGGAATCCTGAACAGAGACCCCTGGAGGTGGTGCTGAACAGAGAACCCTCAGAGGTCAGAGGGGACCATGGTGCTGAACAGAGAACTCTGATGCCCCTGTGATCAGAGGCCAGAAGGGACCAGGGGGCCCCAAGTGAGCTAGAAGTGTCGAGGATGGTTACATGAGTAACACCAGGCAGCGCTGTGGCCAAGGAGGCTGGCAGTAAGTCATCAGATTTGGCAATCTGGGGGTCCCTGGGGACCATGGAGGGCAGTTTTAGCCCAGTGGCAGGGGTGAAGCAACACCACAGGTAGAGCTGTAGGTGGTGGAAAACATGCAGGAGCTGCAAATGTTGAGAGCTATTTTAGGAAATTGGGTAGCTTAAAAAACAAAACCAAAGAGACTGGGAAGAAATATGAGGCTGTGGCTGGGTTGAAAAGACAGATATTTTTTAGGCTAGGGGAAATTTGAGCCTACTTGTTATTAAAGGTAAAGAGCTGACACAAAACAGGGAAAAATGCAAGTGAGAGAGTGAGATCTGGTGACAGATGGAATAGCCCAGAAAAAACAGAGCCGGGAGCCGGGAGATGTCTAAGGGGCTGCTCTTCAAGAACCAGTTTATGTTGATTAGATATTTGATGGTACTAATAAGTTACCATTACTTTTTGGGTATAATATTTTTTTTTTTTTTTTTTGAGACGGAGTCTCACTCTATTACGCAGGCTGGAGTGCAGTGGTGTGATCTCAGCTCACTGCAGCCTCTGCTTCCAGGGTTCAAGCCATTCTCGTGCCTCAGCTTCCTGAGTAGCTGGGATTACAGGCATGCACCACCACGCCCAGCTAATTTTTGTATTTTTAGTAGAGAAAGCGTTTCACTATGTTGGCCCGGCTGGTCTCGAATTCCTGACCTCAGGTGATCTGCCCTCCTCGGCCTTCCAACTTGCTGGGATTATGGGTGTGAGCCACCAAGCCCAGCCTATTATAGATTTTAACTACTTTTTTTTTTTTTTTTGAGAGGGTCTCACTATGTTGCCCAGGCTGGTCTTGAACTCCTGAGCTCAAGTGATCCTCCTGCCTCAGCCTCCCAAACTGCTGGGATTACAGGGTGTGAACCACTGTGCTAGCCAATAATTATATTTTAAAACATCCCCTATCTTATAGCGATACATACTAAAGTATTACAAACGAAATGGTATAATGGCTCGAATGTCCTTCAGAATATCCAAGGCAGGGGCTAGGGGGCAGGACATGGAGGTAGAAATTAAACAAGATTGACCATAAACTCAGGCTCATTATTTTATTTTTATGTGTTTACAGTTTTCTGTAATTTAAAAAAATGATAGGAAAAGAAAAGGTCCAGTTCATCTTCCTCCATGAAACTATCAGGGATGGTAGAGACCTTCTCAGTTTTAAACTGAGGCTGGGCATAGCGACTCACAACTCTAATCCCAGCACTTTGGGAGACCGAGGCGGGTGGATTACCTGAGGTCAGGAGCTCGAGATCAACCTGGCCAACATGCTGAAACCCCATATCTACTAAAAATACAAAAATTAGCTGGGGGTGGTGGCGGGCGCCTATGATCCCAGCTACTTGGGAAGCTGAGGCAGAAGAATTGCTTGAACCCCGAAGGCAGAGGTTACAGTGAGCTAAGATCATGCCACTGCACTCCAGTCTGGGCGACAGAGCAAGACCCTGTCTCCAAAACTAAATAATAAATAAAATAAAATAAAATAAAATAATTTGATAACAAACATGCAAATGCCTGGCACATAAAATGTATTAAAAAGATACATTTCTTCCCATTCCTTTCGGAATATCCAGTATCTAGAACAGGCTGGCACACAGGAAGCATGCCACGTACACCTGCATGTTCACTGGCTTCCTTCTCTTCCATAGCCCTTACTTTGTCCCATAAAACTTAGTGCTGCCTTAAGAGACTTACAGACTGTTTTGGATGAATGAGGCTTAACTTGAAATGCTAGACTCATCTCCTGTGCTAAGTTTATAAGTCCCCCATCTCACTAGTTCATACTTTGCTCATAAAACATGCACTGCATGCCCTAAATAAATACTGACTGGCTAATCAGATCAAAGGAAGATGGAGTACAGATGTTAAAACAGTCTACGGAAGAAACCAAAGATGAACTCTATCTCCCAGGAAATGATTTTCCCAGCAATAAGACAACACTTTTCAAGAACTTCTCAGGTCAGGTGTGATGGCTCACACCTGTAATCTCAGCACTTTGGGAGGCTGAGGTGGGCAGATCACTTGAGGTCCGGAGTTCAAGACCAGTCTGGCCAACATGGTGAAATCTCGTCTCTACTAAAACTACAAAAAGTAGCCAGGCATGGTGGCAGACGCCTGTAAGCCCAGCTACTGTGAGGCTGACGCTGGAGAATCACTTGAACCTGGGAGGTGGAGGTTGCAGTGAACCAAGATCGGGCCACTGCACTCCAGCCTGGGTGACACAGTGAGACTCTGTCTCAAGAAGAAAAAAATTTCTCATAGACATTTTTTGCATGTGCATCTTAAAAAGTACTTTCTAATATATCTATCAATCATATTTTCAGAATCTCTATAAAAGAGCTGTGATTAAAAAGTTGAAGAGCCTTAACTTTTAAAATTACCTAAAATTAGGTAACTTTTTAAGCAAGAGGAAGAGGGAGAAGAGGAGGAGAAGGAAGACGCAGAGGAGGAGGGGGAAAAAAGTAGTAGTAATAGCAGCAGCAGAATGCCCAAATCATCCAAACACGTCCAACCTGAGGAAAGAATGGCTAGAATATGGCCATCCATTCCTCAATGGCCAGATCAGTCTCTCACAACCCTCCTCTCTTCTTGCCAAATGAAGGCTCATGGTAAAAGGCAGGATTGATCTGTGTTCTGCAAAAGACAGGGCTGCACTACTGTCTCAACCTGTTTGGATTCATGGGGGCTGGGGTGGAGATGGTACGGGAGGGAGGATCCTGTCGGCTCTGTCTCCTGGAAGGTGAGATCTGCCTGGGGCTGCATGTGGCCGTGCTCAGCCCTACCTCCTCCTGCATCCCACACTCAAGCAGCATGGTCACACACGCCTCGATGGGGAAGGCGATCTCCCGGCCGCTGATGGTGAGGTGCTCCTCCAGTGGCTTCCCGAAGGAAGGTTTCTCCACCCAGGCCTCTGAGGGGAGGAGTGAGAAAGAGTCAGTTAGCTATTTGCCAGGGGCACTCATGCTGGGATCTCGCTTTTCTTTGTCGTCCAGATTCTCCTAAGATTACCAAAGAGAGGGAGGCCCAATTGAGCATCCACTCTGTGGTTTTAGGGATGACAGCACTGGAGAGGGGGTATGGCCAGCCAACTCCATCCAGGGCCACTGGGGTTAATGTTATATGGGCACCCCTACGGACACCCAACTCAAGGCACCAGCTTGGAAGTAAGTCTTAGAGGCTCATCTACAGGTGATCCTGCTGGACAGAGTGGAAGGGCAAATGACATACATGGAATTCATCTCACTCGGAAAGGCAAGCAGGCTCCCCCAGCCCTCCCTTCTCCAGGGAAGGCCTGCACTTACCCTGTTGTGCTTTGATCTGAGGCAACACAGCCTGCAATAGTGTCAGGGACTTCCTGTGGTATTCAGCTTGCACTTCTATTAGCTGAGAAGACACAAGGCAAGCATCGCCCTTAGTGAAGGGCAAGGACACAGGCTGCCACGGCATGCAAAGCACTTTGCAGGAAGGCGATTCCACATGGGGAAGGAAGTCGTCACCTGTTCCCTCCTCTGATCTACCTAAAATAATGAGCATGCTTCCTCTTCGCCTCCATGACAACAAAGCCACTACGAGTAGAAATTTGGGAAGCAGGAGCACCATAAACGAACAGGGGGGGAACTCCCCCAGAGCTGGAACCTGGCTTAGAGAGCTTGACTTCATCACCACCCTGCCTCCTCTGGCACCCCATCCTTGATGCAAAAGGCAACAAAGAAAGGGGCAACCGTAGCTAATATAAATGGAAAACACATTTAGAAATTCATTTGCTGAGCCAGGTGTGATGGCTTATGCCTGTAATCCCAGCTACTCAGGAGGCTGAGGCTGGAGGATCACTTGAGCCCAGGAGTTCAAGACCAGCTTGGGCAACATAGTAAGACCCCATCTTTTAAAATAAGAAAAAAAAATTGTTTAAAGAAGTATAAAAAATAATTTGCTTATGAGATATATACAGGTTAAATGTCATTAACTTGTATACGTCTTTTGTTTCTGCAAAGTTAGTTTAACATATAACTGATCAGAAAGTTTGTGGCTGGATCTGCAATCTTTTTCAAATACCCTGGAGGTGAGATTGCTTTGGTGAGAGTGATGCAGTCCAAAGAACAAATACCTTCCAAGTATTCTATTTCGATCATCCCATTAATTAAAAGTGGCCAAAATGGTGATAAGAGCAGATGCAACTCATGAACGATAGTTACATCATTTGTTTACTGAATCCTCCTCTCCTTTCCCCAAAACAGGGCATGTATAAGGGAAAGAGAGGAAATTAATCTGTTTGAAGGCTTATTGTGGAGTTTGGATACTCACGTCCCTAAGTAAAATTAAAGTAAAACTAATATGACTTTTTGAAAAAATCAGAATATTGAAATAAATGGTACTCAAATAACAATTAGGCTCTCTAGTAAAACTTGGAATGTCAACGAGGTCATTAGTAAAACTCTAATGTCTTAGAGTTTCTAAAATTAAATATTACCTTCACAAATACAACCAATGGAATACACTTGAAAAGATTCTACTACTTTAAAATAAACTTTCCAAGTTGGAAGTAATGCATATCAACTTCTTTTCCAGTAGGAGGGGGCTTCTCTGCACTCTGAACCACTAATGAAATGTTGGAAAACTGCTCACAGCCCACAGGTGTTCCACCATACTTATCAAAGCATTTTAAACTTTTCAGAATTTCTTCCCTGTTTTTCTTCTCTTTACCCTCCCTCCTTATCATTCCTTTCCATCCCCAATTATAAATCAAGAGTTTTTAGGTCTTAGCATTTTATTCCTTTAAAGGCAGGTGAGCATAACTGGTATTTTTTATTTGAACTTTTTTGTCTCTTGCAGTTTTTTGACTGGCTTTGCATTTACCCTGGTAAACAGCCTGAGTGTTAATTATCTGCATCAGTTTATCCAAGTTTAGACGACTCAGATCCTGTTTCTTTCTGTCTAAATCACTTTGATGGATGAGAGGCAGGCCAACAGGCCACATCAGTCATCATTTACCTACCAGTTCACTGTCTTTCATAAAAATCTAGATTAAAAAAGCATATATGCTTGGGGGGAAGGAACCGCCTTCCTGTTTTTCTCAAGCCCCTTGTTAGCACAGACCACAGTTTCTTAAATGTCAGCCCTACTGTCATTTTGGACTGGATAATTCATTGGTGTGGGAGCTGTCTTGTGCACTGTAGGATATTTAGAAGCATCTCTAGCCTCTACCCTCTAAATGCCAGGAGCACCTCTCTCCACAACTGTGACAATCAAAAATGTCTCCAGATATTGCCAACTACCCACCAGGGGAGGGAGCAAAATTACTCCTGGCTGAGAACCACTGGACTGAGTTGCAATAATCCTGAGGGATAGGAATGAGTTTTATTCTAAGGTTTCTGAAGAAATCCATATCAGGAGCAATGGCAGGATTTATTCACTAGTAAAATGGTCAAAGCTCCCCACCTTTTTCTAAGGAGTCCTTTCAACCAAGGGACTCCTTAGTTCCATGCCCACATTCCCTTCTCCTGTGAACAGCCTTTAAAGCAATCTCGCCTTTCTGGGCACTTACCGTTTGAAAGTAGTTTGCATAGTCAATTTCTTTGGCCACAAAACTGTACATGTCAGCTGAGAGCTGGTCCTGTGCAAGGTAAAATACACAAGCAAGGTAAAACATAAACCAATGGCAAGTGGCTAGGGCAAAAGTCAACATATCACAGGAAAAAGAACCTTAAACACTGCTTAATCTCATTTTTAGTAATACTTGATATGTTGCAAACTTCCCATAAGCATTTCCATATTTGTCAACCACAGCTCTGAAGAAGTTGTAAGTTTGAAAACAACACCTATGTCAGTCATTTCCCCAAAGATTCTGACATTTGGACCACAGCTAGAGTTAAAGTCAAAGCTGGTGTAGAGGAGTGATGTGCAGATTAGTTCCATCCATCTCTACAGCTTGTGTCGCCATTCTGAAGCAAGCTCCAAGTACACGTTGTGCTACTGCTCTTTTGACGCTGCCATTTCTTCTCTCTGATCATTCCACTGCTCTGCTTCCCTTCATTCTCAATACTGACTCAATACTGATTGGTTAATCACAAGCATATGGTAAAGAGATGGAAATCCACCAGTTTGGAGGAAGCTTGGATAAGAGGTGCACAGTGAAAGGATTGGTGACTCAAAACTCGGCAAAATCTGGACTCATGCAATACTGCACACAAATGGTGTTATCAATCCTTCACTATTCAGTTGTCCATGAGATTGGGTGACACAATGCTGCATTGAAATCTGGAACGTTTTGTCCTCCAAGGTTTTCAGTTCTATGGAATCACCCATAGTATGGCATAATAGAAGTACATTTTGAGCAGAATGTTGACTCTGTCATTAACCGTATTTTTGAGCATGTCACTTGTCTGAACTTGCTTGTTCAAGTCATGTGATCTCTAAGATTCCTCCCTGTGCAGCTGCTCTAGGCTGGAGATCCTTAGAAGAGGCACTTAGTTGAGGAGAGAAGAGCCTACGTGTTCAGGCTGGCGCAAACATGACAACGGCACAAGAAAGCTGACCTAGATGCTGAATTAATAAAAGCAGATAACTATACGCTTCAGGAATAGCCTGTTTCATGAAACCTGAAGCAATCTGCATCAACGCCATAACCCTCAGTCTCTCTAGCTGCTAATTAAGCTATTCTCAGCAAGAACACTGGGATGTACAGGAGCAATCTGTTTCCTTTTCAGTATCTGTGACAGGCAAGCAATTGCTGAGAACATCATTTAAGAGTTCTTATACACAAGGCAACAGAACCAACTCACAGAGTTAAAAGAGGAAATGTGTTCTCTAGAGAGCTTGAAGTACAAGTTAGACAATGCTATGCTTGATCCAGTTTCACAGAAGAAAGAAAGAGTAAAAGAAATTAACATTCATTGGGTCTAGATGCCAGGCACAATGTTACAAAAAATTCTCCTCTAACTCTCTTAGGTTAAGTATTGAATTTCCAATTTCAAAGCCATAGATAGCAAAAGACCAAGGATCTTATCTGTCAGTCACCCACTATCTCAAAGCACTTAGCATAGTAGGGGCTCCACAACTATTTGCTGAATGAACAGATGAAAAAAAAAAAACAACAAGGCTAATGGATGGTAAATTTCCCAAAGAGTAACAAAATGGGCTCAAAGATCACCTTGGCTCCATTTCACCAGAGGTCCCTTAAATGAATGCTTTTGTAGGCTGCCACGTTGGGAATCAACCTTATCTGTCTTCCCTGAAGCAGCTTTGCTCAGGAGACGTCCATCACCAGCCAGGCGGCTGGAGGATGACATTGAAAGTCAGAGAAAAACAAAAGAGTTAAGTGATACAAACCGCTCAACAGACAAAGGAAAGGAAGGGAGGCCCTGAAGGACTAAATGTTGCATCAAATACACCTTAAACATCTCTGCACCTGTGCTTCTATAACAGATGACCCTACAAAAATCTATATGTACCCTCTGAAAGAAGAAAAGATTTTTAAAGATATGATTGGATTACTGTGCTATTAAGCTAACAATATGGGTTCCAAAAATAAAAATAAAAAAAACCACACACACAAAGGACATGAACTCATTGATTTTTATGGCTGCATAGTATTCCATGGTGTAGGGACATGGATGAACCTGGAAACCATCATTCTCAGCAAACTGACACAAGAACAGAAAATCAAACACCGCATGTTCTTGCTCATAGGTGGGTGTTGAACAATGAGAACACGTGGACACAGGGAGGGGGAGTATCACACACTCTGGAGTCTGTTGGGGGGGGGGGGGGAAATAAGGGAGGGACAGCAGGGGACGGGGGAGTTGGGGAGGGGATAACATGGGGAAAAATGCCAGATTAGGAGATGGCGAGGAAGGCAGCAAACCACACTGCCATGTGTGAAACTATGCAACAATCTTACATGCTCTTCACATGTACCCCGAAACCTAAAATGCAATAACACACACACACACACACACACACACACACACACACACACACTTCAAAGTAAGAAGAAAAGTATAAATTAAATTCTCATTTATCTAAATCATTAGCAAATTTTCTTTATAAAGGTAAAAAACCCTTGCAACATTAATCACCAGAGTTTAATGCATTTTGAAAAATCATGCTTTCTGATTTTGCAACTAATCCACATTCAGAAAAATAAAAAAAGTAACCAAATTAACCTGTAATCCCACTAGGCAACTATTTTTTTATATATATATATAGCTAACCAAATGTCCCAGAACTGTTCATGAATAGAGCAGATTGTCTCTATGGTATGAAAATGTCATATTTATCAGATGAAACCTCATCTGTATTTGGATTTTCTTCATGCTGGAATGTCTGAAATAGTTCCTAAGTTTTAATCATGTGACTGTGTAATGTATTTTGAAAGCTAGTAATTCAAAGCTCCAGTAATTCTTCCACATTAACTTTTGAAATACTTTTTCATTCTTTGAAAAATTTCTTACAATTATATCTACATACTACAGTACTAATCAAATAAATTCCAGGAAATTCAAAATGTTTATAATAGTAACTCTTCTCATCTAGAAACAACTTTCAATTTTATAATGTCTTCTTGTCATTATATTGTCAAATATTGTCTTCTTGTCAAATAGGGTAAGCAATATTTTACAATTCATGAGTTTGTGGTAGAACAGTTCATGATTTTATGGTAGAATTTTTTTCTGTCACCCAGGCTGGAGTACAGTGGTACAATTTCAGCTCACTGCATCCTCCGCCTCCTGGGTTCAAGTGATTCTCCTCCCTCAGCCTCCTGAGTAGCTGGGACCACAGGCGTGTGCCACCACGCCCAGCTAATTTTTATACTTTTAGTAGAGATGGGGTTTCACCATGTTGGTCAGGCCTAGTCTTAAACTCCTGACCTCAGGGATATGCCCATCTTAGCCTCTGAAAGTGCTGGGATATAGGCGTGAGCCACCACGCCCGAACAATGGTAGAATTTTAAATATTCTGTTGTTTGTCAGTCCTAACAGGTAAAAAGCTGAAAAAACTAAAACTCAACAACTCTTAGATTTGTCAGAGAAGTGAGTTCACAGAGCAAACTGCTGCCCTGAAAACTGGAGACACAGGCAGGCAAACACAAAAATCACAACTCACTGAAGCAGCAAACTATCAGCAGAAACCTCTGCAGAAATCAGTACTGGGGTGGGAAAACCAGTATTGTAATTGATAAATTGCTGGAGGCCCAGTGTGGACAAATCTGAAAGTTAAATCCTCCAGGGGGACCCAGTCATGAAGGGGCCCACTTTTACCTCCAGGAGCTCTAAGAGCAGGTTCTCACAGAGAATTTCAAAGAAAAATCCTCTCCTGCTTTCAGCTGTGGGAGGAAAAGTAGCCATTTTGAAATTTGCTGGAGTACTCCTTTCTTAACAAGGTCTGCCCTAAAGAGAAAGTATTTTAACAAAGCCTAAACTATTGGCCTTGTGAAATTGCCTAACCTACCTGGAGGAAGGGAAATACTGAACTCCAACTTCCTCTAGCCATTCTGTCCCACCTAAGAAAGGAATAACAATAAAAACAACAACAAAATAAGAGGCACTGGTGAAATTCACAGCTCTAAGGCACAGGCTCACCAAAAGAAAGAGACCTATCATAGCACTATGAATGCTTCCCCTTCTCCCACAACTTATCACATCACCAAAGAACTATTTACCACTGTTTCTTTTATAATACATCATGTCCACCTTTCAACAAAAAATTACAAACACAGTAAAAGGCAAAAAACAAATTAAAGAAACTGAACAAGGATCAGAACCGTAATTGAAATGGCCAAAATCCAAAACACTGACAACACCAAATGCGGGCACAGATGTGGAGCAACAGGATGTCTCATTTATTACTGGTGGGAATGCAAAGAGTATAGTCACCTTGGAAGTCAGTATGACAGTTTCCTACAAAACTAAACATACTCTCACCATGTGATCCAGCAATTATGCTCTTTGGCATTTGCCCAAATGAATGGAAAACGTATGTCCCACAAAAGCTTGCATGTGGATGTTTACAGCATCTTTGTTCATAATTGCCCAAACTTGGCAGCCACAAAAATGTCCTTCAGTAGGCGAATGGATAAACTGTGGTACATCCAGACAATGAAATATTATTCAGTGCTAAAAAGAAATGAGCTGTTAAGCCATGAAAAGACTTGAAGGAAACTTAAATGTGTATTACTACATGAAAGAAGCCAGTCTGAAAAGGCTACATACTGTAGGATTCCAGCTATAAGACTTTTGGGAAAAGGCAAAACCATGGAAACAATAAAAAGATCAGTGGTTGTCAAGGGTTAGCAGGGAGGAATGAATAGGAGGAGGAGAGGACTTGCAGGCAATGAAATTATTCTCCAGGATACTATAATGGTGGATACATTTGCATACATTTGTCAAAGCCCCTAGAATATATAACACTAGAAGTGAATCCCTAAGTAGACTATGAACTATGGAAGATAATGATGTGCCAATATAGGTTTATCAATTATAACAATTCTACCACTTTGTGTGTGATGTTGACAATGGAGGAGGTTGTGTATATTTGTGGGGGTATGGGGTAATATGGGAGGCCTCTTTATATTCCACTTAATTTCGATGCAAAATTAGAAGTGCCCCCCCCAAAAAAATCGAAGTTTACTAATTAAAGAACATTTGTTTAAAAATCATTTCAAAGGTTAAAAAAAAAAAAAAAAACTACAAAATCTCTGTTTTTCAGAATCACAGATTTGAGATAGAGATCTTTGATGCAGGTCAATTTTATTTTTCTATGCTCTTCTGATTTGTTTTGTTTGTTTTTCAGGATCTCCTATTGTCTGTACATTGGTTGTCCATTATCTTCAACATCTGCCACCTTTTCTTTCATTCTTTTTGGCTCTCACCTTAACATTCTAGAAGAAACTCTCAAATTTTTCTCTACGTCATTGGCTCACCTTTCTGTAGTGCCAATTCTGTTGTTTATTAAAATGGATTCCATATCTGCATTACTTTTCTACTTAAAAAACATTTCTTAATCTCATTCAGTTCCCTTTCCACTTTGACACTTTTATCTCACCTTTATTTATTGCTGCCTAAAATCCATATTCCCTTGATTTTCATTTTTTTGAGACAGAGTCTTACTCTGTCGCGCTGGCTGGAGTGCAATGTTGCAGTCTCAGCTCGCTGAAACCTCTGCCTCCCAGGTTCAAGTGATTCTCCTTCCTTGGTCTCCCAAGTAGCTCAGATTATAGGCGTGAGCCACCATACCTGGCTAATTTGTATTTTTAGTAGAGACAGGGTTTCACCACATTGGCCAGGCTGGTCTCAAACTCCTGACCTCAAGTGATCCACCCACCTCAACCTCCCAAAGTGCTGGGATTACAGGCATGAACCACCACACCAGGCCCATATGCCCTTTAATTGTATTTGAGGCACCAAGACCTGTTGTCTGAAATTTACTATTATCATAAGTAAATATTTTCTAAAAGTGTTCTATTTTTGAGTACTTTATTATTATCCTCTAACACAGAAAAACAATCTATTCAGGGTTATTTTTTCACCTTAAAATGGTAAGCATCTCTTTCCTGCCCCCTCCTGCCCACTCTGTTAGAATCTTCTCAGAACCTAAATTCTGTCTGATATAAACTTAGTGACTGAGAACCTGTGGGGCTGCTGCCATAGAGGATGCCTGCAATCAACTTTAAAAATCATAATATATTTTGTTGTGTCAGCCAAGGTTGACTTAAAAAAATAATAAAAATCGTTTGAATTTGTTGAAGCTAACAGACCAGGGAACGTCTTTGTACATGATGTCTTCTGTCCTCCATGTTAGATAAATGATCTGGCTGTGACCAGACTCCTTGTGGCACTACTCTCCGACATGCCAAGGAAGGTCCCAGCCATGCTTCAGAAAAATCCACACAAGCTAGCTCTGCCACCAGCTAGCTTCCCACTGGTTGTGGCCATGCTTGCCTGTAGCTCTGCTGGGCTGGATGTTTCTGGCAGAAGGGATTCCAAGTAATGTAAGTGCTTCTCAACAATTCCACAGCCTTCCAAATTAGAGAGTAGTCATGGGTTCTTCCAGGATCTAATTCACTTCCCATGACATGGCACTAATTTTGTAATAAGGAGCTGTAGATTCAGATCAGTGTTGTCTTTTAGTCTAACAATATACGTGCTCTTCAGATTATGAGGGGGACAAAATGAGCTAGACATCTGTCTTGCTGTTGTTGTCTTTCTCAGATTCAAGTATGATTTTTAAAAAGCAAAGATTACACATTGAAGAAGAATAAAATGGAAAAGAAGAGACACAAGTTAAAAGAGAGAGAGGACAAGGCTAAAAGAGAAAAACAGAGACGTGGATGAAGCAAGGATAAGAATTTATGTGATGAGATATGGGGAGATAAAAGCAGGAAAAATGATGATGGAAAGTGTCACCTTACAGTGAAAATCCTAAGACTGTGGCCAATCTCCCATAAAAAGCAAAACAAAGCTGATACTGCTGTCACCAAGTGCATTAGGTTTCTAGTCACTGTCTTCTCTACTGTTACATCGTTGTTCACAGGTCCTTCTTCACTTTCTCTCCTCTTAATGAAAAAGTACCAACTACTTACACTTCCTTGGATGTACTGATTCCGGGGTCTTTTATAGACAGTCTTGGGAAGAAAAGAGAAAGCAGGTACCCCTTGTGAAGAGTTGGGACCAGTCTTGTCTTGAAATAGGGAGGGGAAGGCAGGGGTTGGATGGGCTCCTAAAAGAGCACAGGCAGGCAGTGCTGCACCTGCAAGCTTGCCTGAGGTCTCAGTGGGTTTTGTCTTATGGAACCCACCTTGACTTGGTTTTCCTGGTGGGCTAAATCTCTCTGGGTCCCAAGGATCTGAGGAGCTCTGCTTGGTCCTCAGAAAAGAGGAATCAGATTGCTACTTCATCAGCTTTCAGCCTACAAACTTGCACTTGGCTGGTTTGCCACAATAAAGGAGATCCTAAACACTTGCCTGCTGAAGAAACACAAAACCATGAAGATATCTGGGGAAATAATCCATTCAAGGAAACCCAACAAGGGGAGGTAGGAAGACCAAGGCAGATGTTTAAAACAGTTGGCAACCAACACAGTAAACATAAAAGAATAATCAGAAGAGAACTTTAACAAAACCAGCACTGAACACTCTCAAGGAGATCAGCTGAGCACACAAATGAGACTCCCTAGAGCACAATGTAGGTTTCATGAACTGGATGTGATCATTTCAAAGTTCATATAATAAAACAGATGTAAAAGACTAGCCAAGATAACTGCAACAACAGAGTAAGGGTTACCTTACCAAAGATTATATTTGATATGAAATTATTAGAATAAAAATTGTATACTACTGTCTCAGGAGTAGGCAAACAGATTAATGGAACACAGAATCCAGAAATAAGTTTGAGTAATTAGATAGTGAAATTTCACTTCAGGGGGAGGTGGCTTATTTAACAAATGGTGCTGGCATAACTGACTATGCATCTGAAAAAAAAAAAAGAAACCCCTACCTCGCATCATAGACAAAAAATAAATTTTAGATGTATTAAAGTATGTAAAATACATGTATAAAATGAATTTAAAACATAAACATAAAATTAAAGACGAAAAGTCATTTAACTTTTGCATAGAAGATGGCCAAAGGGCTACCCAGGATCTTTTCCCATGCAAAGGAAATACGTGATTAAATTTTTAATGGCAGATGTCAACAAAAAGTCAAAAGACAAATGGCAGACTGGAAAAGGTATCTGCAGCACAGCAGAGAGAAAAAAAGTTTAAAAGTGCTGCTATATAGAGAATTTTTATAAATTGATATTTTAGAAAAACAAAAGAAATACTGGTCCAGTTGCCAATGCAAATAGACAATTCACCAAACTATGAATGGGTATAAATACATGAAGAATGTCCAATAAATACATGACGATATATTCACCACCACTTATAGTCAGGTAAATTAAGATTAGAATAGTGGGGGAGGTAATTTTTCTTCCCTCACCAGATTGGCAAAAACTGAAAATAGGAGAAACACATATTACAAGACGAAGAAAAATGTGCAATTTTACATGTTGCTGGTGGAAATGTAAAATGCAATTTCCCTTCAGAGAAGTAAACTGTCAATAGCTATGAAAATTTTAAAAAATGTATACATAGACTCTGACCTAAAAATGTCACTCCTTGGAATCTATCCTATAGAAAAAAAATTACCAGGGCATAAGTATATATATATAAGTATATATTTATTGTATCATTTTTGGGAAGGCCAAAAAAATAAAACAAAAACACACCAGTTTGAACATCCATCAATAAGAAAATGGCTAAATAAATCATGATGTGTGTGTGTATGTGTATATATGTATCCCTACTATGGAATATTACGCAATTTATAAAAAAGACTTAAGTTAGAACTATAGCTACTAACCTAGAGAGATGTTCAGGATGTGGTGTTAACTAAGAAAAGTAAATGGTAGATTGATATAAACAATATGACTTTTTTATTAAAAACAAACATACAGGCTGGGCACGGTAGCTCACACCTGTAATCCCAGCACTTTGGGAGGCTGAGGCAGGCGCATCACCTGAGGTTAGGAGTTTGTGACCAGCCTGGCCAACAGGGCAAAACCCTGTCTCTACTAAAAATACAAAAATTAGCCAGGAGTGGTGGCGTGCACCTGTAATCCCAGCTACTCAGGAGGCTAAGGTATGAGAATTGCTTGAACCCGGGAGGCAGAGGTTGCAGTGAGCAGAGGTTGCACCACTGTACTCCAGCTGGCGTGACAGAATGAGACTCTGTCTCAAAACAAAATAAAACAAACAAACAAACAAACAAACACATAAATAACTAGAAAAATGCTATATATGACTGTATATAATTACGAAGTTTGGAGTACGATATAACAGGTTCCATCTAGCACTGGCTCCTTTATCGTTATAACTGTTATGGCTGCTTGGCACCTAACAAAGTGCATTGTCAAAACTAAGTCTTTTTTTTTTTTTTTTTAAGCAGAGGCTTACTCTGTCGCCCAGACAGGAGTGTAGTGGCACAATCTCAGCTCACTGCAACCTCCACCTCCCGAGTTCAAGCAATTCTCCTGCCTCAGCCTCCCCAGTAGCTGGGATTACAGGTGTTGTCACCACACCCAGCTAATTTTTTTTGTATTTTTAGTAGAGGCGGGGTTTCACCATGTTGGGTAGGCTGGTCTCCTGACCTCAAGTGATCCTCCCACCTCAGCCTCCCAAAGTGCTGGAATTACAGGAATTAGCCACTGTGCCTGGACCTATAACTAAGTTTTAATAAATATTGGTGGAAAAATTTCCACCTTGATTTAGAAGCAGAAAGCTTGCTGAACAGGAATGGGGAGAATATTGGTATTTTTCTTTATATATTTTCATATTTTTTAGCTGATTATGCTGAACATGTACTACTAATCTTTGAAGAGAAAATGAATATATTTTTGGCACAACAGCAAATGTAAGAAGCTAGACAGGAATGGATAAAGCTACCGAACTTTTATTCTGATCTATTTGAATATTCATATACAGCATCCCTGCTTACCACCACCCTCTCTTGTCTACTGAAAAATAAATTAAAAGAAAAAAGAATTCTTAACTGAGGAATATAGAACCATGGTAGATAAAGAATAAACAGTAGGCTGGGCACGGTGGCTCACACTTATATTCCTAGCACTTTGGGAGGCCTCGTTGGGTAGATCACCTGAGGTCAGGAGTTTGGGACCAGCCTGGCCAATATGACAAAACCCCGTCTCTACTAAAAATACAAAACAATTAGCCGGGCATGGTGGCGCACACCTATAATCCCAGCTCCTTGGGAGGCTGAGGCAGAATTGCTTGAACCTGGGAGGCGAAAGTTGCAGTGAGCTGAGATTGTGCCATTGCACTCCAGCCTAGGCAACAAGAACAAAACTCTGCCTCAAAAAAAAAAAAAAAAAAGAGAGAGAGACAGAGAAAGAAAAGAATAAAAAAAAAGATACACAGTAAAAATGAAATTGGAAGGAGAGAAGAATTATACTTCAGGAATATCACACACACCAGATATTTGCCATTTATGCAGGAGTTCAAATGACAAATAACCTGTACTCACAAAAAATCTTGTATGTGAAGTATTGTTCTTACTTTGCTTGGTTCCATAGTAAGGTAGGCTGGGAGATGATAATGCATTCTTTAAAAATCTTTCAATGTTTCTAATTCCAGAGAGAAATTCTACCTGATTCTGAACGTCACCTGAATGCAAGGTCAACAAAGCCAGTTCCACAGGGTGGCCGTAGGAGAAAAAGCCAAGGGACAAGCTAAGACGAGGCAGAGCCATGAAGAACAGAGATGTCCACACACAAACTGGTTATTCTCCTTTAAAACTGGATGTGATTAAGACAGGTTCCCAGAATACTTACAGAAGTGTGATATTTTTGTTCCTAGGATCTAAATAGTGTTTTGGTTTCCTTAGAAACCCAAGCTGACACATATGCAGGTAAAGAAGTGTATATATACACAGAGCATCACCAATGGTCTATAAAATGCTAACCAAGTCTTATAAAATGTTTGCAAGCAAAGGGGATGGGAAACATTTGAATGAGTGTAACAGAGGACATCGTTACACCAGTACAGAGTCGCAGGTTTCAGAATGATGTCCTCTCTCTTAACAAGTGGGAAGTTTTCTGTAACTATCTTCATGGCTAGTATTTCAACTTCAGAGATAAGTGTCTTCCAGAAGGCATAGGATGAATAAATTGACTCAGGAAATACCAAAAGGCAACCAAGAATGGAAATAATTAAGTATCAACAGTGAGTCAAGGCTCGTCTAAGGTCAAATTCTCAACTGTCCTGTGTCACCTAGAATTTATACTTTGGGACTCAGATGATGTACAAAAGCTTCACACAGAAATAAAGGTCATTTCTCTTTGCCTCACATGCAAGACCGCCAATGATAATTCAATAATAATTGAATTATGATTACAAGCTACTCAAGATGATCTCAGAAATCATCACTAAAAGACTTATTCATGTAACCAAACACCACCTGTTCCCCCAAAACCTATTCAATAAGAACTGAATGCTGCCTCCCTGTCTAGGTCACCATCAAAGCCCCAACTCCTTGGGTTCATCCTGGCCTCCTTGGAGACGCTAGCTGGCGGGCTTGGGGACATTCAGTTCAACTAGAGGCTCACTGACAGAGTGTTAAGAGAACTCCAGTGAACAAAAGGAAATCCCTGAGGGCTCCCCAGCCTGTCCCAGTAGAGAGGAGCAAAGAGGGCAGGTACCCTGCAAATCTCCACTCTGTTGGCAGCCTCTTCCATTTCTTCCCTGAGGGCATCAGCCTTGGCACCCGCAGGCTGTAAGCTGCTGGACAAACCTGAAGACTTGGAAGTCTGCTGCCACCTGATGGAAAACAGGAGAAAAAGAGATGTGAGACAGGTAGAGCCCTGGGGATCCCATGGGAACCCGGAGAAAACACCTGGTTACAAACATTACCCAGGAGCTACATACCCTCACCTGAAAACGGAGGTCATGACAAGGTACCAGGTGCTAGGCAAGGAGACAGTGGGCCCACATTTCCATGTGTCAACTGCTGACTGAAGCTGAAAATCAGCTGCCCCTTCATATAGGACAAGCATCCCCCAGTTTGTCACCATTTTCTCTATGGTCTTCCAAACACCAAAGGCAAATGACAATCACTATTGCTGTCTTTTCAACAAAATTAATGATTTTTTTTTTTGAGATGGAGTCTCATTCTGTCACCCAGGCTGGAGTGCAGTGGCATGATCTCGGCTCACTGCAACCTCTGCCTCCCGGGTTCAAGCGATTCTCCTGCCTCAGCCTCCCAAGTAGCTGGGACTACAGGTGTATGCCACCACGCCTGGCTAATTTTTGTATTTTTAGTAGAGATAGGATTTCACCATACTGGCCAGGCTGGTCTCAAACTCCTGGTCTCATGATCCGCCTGCCTTGGCCTCCCAAAGTGCTGGGATTACAGGTGTGAGCCACTGCGCCCAGCCAATTAATGTTATTTTTTCCATGGATAAATCATAATTATATACATTTATGGGTGCAATGTGATGTTTTGAGAGAGATGTGTGTGTATACACACACACACAACACACACACGCACACAGTATGGAATAATTAAATCAAGCTAGTTAACATATCACATACTCATGATTTTCTGTGGTGAGACATTTGAAGTTTAATCAGGGTGATTACAGTAATATATTGTATATTATATATTTCAAAATAACTATCATTACCATTTAAGCACAGTCTCTATCACTGGTTTAAGTTCCCTGCCTATCCTGTGGGAATTTCAGTCTGGAAATCTTCACCTTCTTGGCCAAACCCGGTAATGTATGCTAAGTGAGCAGACATGCTGATAAAATTAAAAAGAAATCTGGTAGCAAAAATCTCCACTGGTAAGCCCAAAAGCATTTTTTTAGCAACATTTAGATTCCTCATGAGTGCTTTCTTAAAAATGTGGCCCTCTGAGGAAGCCTCTCAGAAAACTTTAGGGGGAAGTATAAATATTTGTGGCTGCTGTGTTATTGACAGGGAATTACCAAAAGCAGGACCTGAAAGACAGTTCCAATTATGTTAGACAGTAGTATCTGAATTAGGTCTCAGCAGTGGGTTCCTCTCCTGAGACTGTAAACTCAATGGGCTATAGAGGCCAGCAAGTTAAAAAATCAATCAATCAAATGGGCCAATATCTTAAAAACTAGTCCGCACGATCCTCTATTTCCTACTTGTAATAGAGACATGAGATATGAAACAATTTCTCAACTCTAAGAAAAACAATCCTGTAATCAGGAGGACAAACAGCAGCCAGGCTGGCTTCAGTCTTGGGAAGTCAGAAGGGACAGGGAGGAGCTGGGAACTTGGTAGGAGGGGGTGCTACCTTGTCTAAGAGAGGGTAGCTGTTCTTAAGCTCCAGCTGATGGGGCTGAGGTGGGCAGGAAGCTGGGCTGCCGGTTGCCAGATGTTTCAACTGACTAGAGAAGGTGGAAATTGTCATGTGAACTCTCCCAATGAAATGTGGCAACAATAACTTATTTTAAAAACCGTGCAGGCCAATCGTGTACAGATCAGACAAAACAGCTCTGAGGGCTCTATCTGGATCTCAGACCATCAGTCTGAAGCCTCTGATACCGGGGAAGAAAGTGGAACTTCATTCTCATGTCCAGAGTTGAGAATCTAATCATTTAATATTTTCTCTACTCCACTATTCTTTTTTGCTATCTGCAGGAAAAACCGAAGCGTGCAAGGCTCTATAATATAAGAAAGGGAAACTAAAAGTCTCTTTGCTGTTAGCAAAAAGAAATAAAAATGAGGATTCTCTATCACTTAAAGAATGCAATCACAGGAAAATGACTTTAAAAAGGTTTTGAGACATGAAGCTGACTTGAAGCTCTAGAGATGAACACATATCCTCCGAAAGATTCTGGATTCCAAGGTAAGAATTCAGGGCAAACTAGAAAGGAAATATTCTACTGAAAGATGTTTAAAAATCTAAGTTGAAAAAAATTAACAGATCAAGATTAGTAAGAATTCCTGGATAATTTTTTCTTATAAAGATTTACTCTATATGTGATACATTTGATTAATACTCTCCCAGTTGAATCATTTCAAATAAAGTGTTAAAGTGTTGTGGAGTTCTGGAAAATAAAATATGAGATGCCATGGCTATAATTCATATCTCAGACGATGACTATAACACAATAGTAGATTATGGAATTAAGTTACAACCACCGTCTGACTCATGCTATCTAAAGAAAAAATAACTAGCCAATACGTAAGTGTTGAAAATATATATAAAGTGACTACAAACACTAAGTAGATTTTAATGGCTTTGTAAATCAGGATTAAACTTTTTTTAAAAACATAATTATACTAAATACATGTATATTAAAATAGAGACATTTTCCCAAGTTCTTTCTTTCCTTTTAATCCCATCAATTTTTTTCTCCAAATTTTATCCTGTAGTGAATATCCCAATACCTTAAAAACATACACCTTTCCCTCTTTGTAAGAAATTTCATTTACAATATGTTAGTAATCTATTTTAATTGGGGATATATATATATATATATATATATTTTTTTTTTTCAGACAGAGTCTTGCTTTGTCACCCAGGCTACAGTGCAGTGGTGTGGTCTCGGCTCACTGCAATCTCTATCTCCAGGGTTCAAGCAATTCTCCTGCCTCAGCCTCCCGAGTAGCTGGGATTATAGGCACACACCACCATGCCCAGCTAATTTTTGTATTTTGAGTAGAGATGGGGTTTCACCATGTTGGCCAGGCTGGTCTTGAACTCCTGACCTTAGGTGATCCAT
Organism: Ateles fusciceps; assembly: GCA_036589455.1. NCBI lineage: Eukaryota > Metazoa > Chordata > Mammalia > Primates > Atelidae > Ateles > Ateles fusciceps. Next base: position 2,536,618 of record JAZHEH010000284.1, read on the forward strand.
CCTCCTCAGCCTCCCAAAGTGCTGGGATTACAGGTGTGAGCCACCGTGCCTGGTCTATTTGGATATTTCAAAACAGTGACAAGATGTCCAAATGTTCTCTTTGTAGAACACAAATAGCAAAACATCAAGGTAAACTCCTGTCATGTGAACAGACGAGTTTTGTACCGATACTCATACTGGGAAAGGTGAGATGAATTTTGTACAGATAGTCATGTTGGGAAAATTTTTACAGATAGTCATGTTAGGAAAAGTTACATCAATTATGAATTTCTAGCTATGGTAGTCTTTCCAGACATCTGTTGTACACATAAGCTCAAGAGGTGGATTGCTCTGTCAGAGAAGAAACAGGGACACTAGCCCAAGGAAACTTTGAGCTTTGAAAGTGGAAGAGCAGAAGGCTCATTTCTTCCCACTAAAGTAGCTGATGTGCCGCCATCCTTCTCTGGGGAAAGAGGGCTGTGACTACGTGATCTGGGGGAGATGAAGGCGGGACACAGCTTTAACGAAGTTTTGGGAGAGATGAGAGAGAAGGGTGAGGACTAAGGGTTTAAAATTTCAGGTATCAGGACTGTGTAAAGAAGGTAAATGCAAGGTCAGTTCAGGACAACAGAATGTCCAGAAGAAGAATTTTAAAAGGCAAACATGGCCGGGCACAGTGGCTCATGCCTATAATTCCAGCACTTTGGGAAGCTGAGGTGGGCAGATCACCTGAGGTCGGGAGTTCGAGACCAGCCTGACCAACATGGAGAAACCCTGTCTCTACTAAAAATACAAAATTAGCTGGGCATGGTGGCAGGCGCCTGTAATCCCAGCTACTCAGGAGGCTGGGGCAGGAGAACTGCTTGAACCCAGGAGGTGGAGGTTGTGGTGAGGTGAGATCACACCATTGCACTCCAGCCTGGGCAAGAAGAATGAAACTCCATCTCAAAAAAAGAAAGAAAAAAAGCAAACAGGAGAGTGTATTCAGTGGGGCACTCACTGTTCCATCTGTCTAGTCTTGCCCTTTCCTGTGTCACCAGCATCCCCTACTTTTTGAGTTCTGGCTTCCACTCCTGCACTAATGCGTGGTCCAAAGGGGACTGCCGGGTTCTGCATGACCCAGGCAGTGAATGGCCCAGGTAAGGGCCTCTGATCCAAGTCAAGCCTGTGCCATCCTTCCTCATTTTGACCCAACTGATGGGTCATGGGAGCAGGCATATGAGCAAAGTCCAGACAAATGAAGTCCCTCTTTCGCACTTTCGAAATTGGGGCAAAAGGAAGAAGGCTTATAATGGAGAGACAAGAGTCCAGTGGACATCCAGTGACCTTGAAGAAATGGGATCTGAGAAAAAGACACCTGTATGAGGAGAGGTGAAAGATGAGGAATGAGTTTTGAGGGCCGTCAAGACTCCCCTGCCAGTTCTAAGGAGCCGTCACACTGCCCTGCCTCCAGAATTCCACTTCTTAATTCCATAGGCTGTGCAGTTTCCACTTCAAAATCCTCCTGTCTTACACTAGTTCACTCACTTCCAAAGATGACAGGGCTTCCATAACAAAGTTCCACAGACTGGGTAGCTTAAACAACAGAGGCTTATTTTCTCACTACTCTGGAGGCTGGAGACCTCTATCTCTGACTTGCAGTGGCTGCTGTCTCTGCCCTCACACAGCTTTCCTCTGAGTGTGTGTAGAGAGAGATGGCTCTTTCTTCCTATAAGACCACCAATCCTAGTGAAATAGGGGCCCATTCTTATGACCTGATGTAACCTTAAAAAGGTTCTCCCAAAGAACTTCTCTCCAGATAGTCACATTGGGGGTTAGGGCTTCAACAAACAAACTCTGGGGGAGACACAATTCAGTCCACAGGACCCAGAGGCAGCTGGTTCAGCAGAAATGGAATGTGTATGTGCCCAGGACTCAGGAGGGTTAACCTTGAGATACATGACCAGAAAAAAGTCAGGCTGACTTTGGAGAAAAATGAGACTTCTTCTTTAAGCACTGCTAAACCAAACCTATCACAAAAAAAGAAATTTGTGTATCATTCAATTCAATTCAGCATAAAGCTTTAATTCAGCATAAAGCTTCCTACAAGCATCAGTTTCTCTAAGAATATTGAGGTCTCTATCATTGGCTTTTCAAGCAGACAAGCCAGATTTACTTTGATAGTGACAAATACACACATCTTATTGGGATCTAACTGAACAATGGATAAATTAGTTGGATTTGACAGTATGCACCAGAATTGCTGCGGAAATTAAAGATCCAGTCATGGAACTACTGTTCAAGATATGCTGATAATATACAAAAAGCGACTTCCTGTCTTGAAAGGCAGAGCGTCTCTATGTGGAATTCACTGTTGTAGTTCTGCAGAGCGTATTTCATGAAGGACAGAACAATATGAAAGAAATCTTTGGTAATCAGAAGTAGGATGCTGCAAGGAAGAGAAGCTAACCTATCCCACTGGCTTTATGGAGAAATATGAGGGATGGGAGGGCATTAAGAATTCAGCTGTTCCAGAAGAGGAGCTGGTGATCCCTGCTGTTCGATAGCATAGTATTTGCTCTTGTTCTCACTGCTACATCTGGGGATGCAGCCGTCCCGTTGGCTAAGCGTGAGGAGTTAGGGAAAACGGCAGAAGTTGTGTCTTATGGCTTTCGGCAAGGTCCTTCAAGACAGATAGACTCAGGCTAGAAATGGCCAGTCTGAGAGTAAAGTGGAAACAAAGAATACACCTTTGCTAAAAATTCCCTTTTCATCCTGTAGCCTGTAACTCATACTGATGGAGAATCTATAACTTGAGGCCTTGGGAAATCAACTGAGTTTTTAAGGGGACTGTATTGTCAACAATCCCCCCCAAAGCAATTCCCTACCCCTAAACTCACAACCACACAAAGTGGGCTATGAAAAATCACCGATGCGATAAAGGAGATGGATCAAATTTATATGAACACAATGCAAAAAGACTTTTTTAGTCTAAAACAACAAATGTTGTAAAGGGTCCAAGCTGAAGTTTGTGAGAACAGAAATTTGCACAGGGGGAGGCAGAATTTCCTTACAGATTTTAGTATACAGGAGATAATAAGTGGAAGATATAATAAAAATATTTGTTAAATCACAGGTGAGAGGTCCCTAATGACACCAAGTGGTGTGTATGTTTGCAGAACCTAAACACTACTTGGTATCACCATCGAAAACATAACACTAGACAAAATGGACCATCAGCGTGACCAGGAGTAACTCTCTTTCTCCTAAGAAGACAAAACAAAATTATGTATGGTAATGGCATGCTTTGATACTAGCATTCAGCCCTCCAACAAGAGGCTCTGTGGTGGAAATGTGGGTTTTCTCTGTAGAAGCAAAGAAAAGACTTCAGAGCTAAGCCCCTGGTTTCACAGAAGGGAAGTCACTTCACCCAGGAGCATGGTGTTCACCTCCTGAAAACAATGTGGCAATCTGTATTTTTTCAATCATCTTACGTGACTCCCAACATAGAGGACTTGAACACAAGGTCATAGAAGTAATAGCAAATCAATACTTCCTACGAATTCTGCTCTATTCCTCCATGCACACTCAAGAGCTAGCCTCAGATTTGCATCGGAATAATTTTAAAAGCACCCAACGCCCCCCCACTCCCCGCCCCACTCTGCTTTTCTAACAAAGGGAGATGAGCTTCAGGGCAACATTCTTCCATAGTCGACAGGTTCTAAAATTTAATAACATTGGCTTTGCTTTCATCTGTTCACTTTTATGCTTACCTGATATTTGTAGCCAAGGATACTGCTTTCCAATTTATGGTAGTCCTAAAGGATTTCTTTCTTATACAGATTTATTTTGCAAAAGTAATCAGCTCTTTTAAAAGATGTATCCACACAGATGGCAAAAGTCATTCAGGTGGATTGAGGTTTGGGGAACACTAAGTTAACCAAAGAAACCCTTGTTTCTTCGTTGATTTAACCGGTTTTATGTCTGGTCTTAGGAGACTTCTCTGTACTTTTCATTCTTCCTGATGCAGAATTTCAGTGCACCAGTTACATACGGTATCAGCTTCTTTTTACAAAACAGTTGGGAAGTGATATCAATACTCAAAACAGCCACTCACACTACTCCCTGTGTCCAGGTGAAGAAACGGATATTCTGGGAGATTAAGTGACCTGACCATGGTCACATATCTAGAAAATAGTTGATCTGAGCCTTGAAATCTGACTTTTTTTTTTTTTTTTTTGGTTGTCTAACTGAATTTTATATTTAAAATGTGAACTTAAATTAATTTTTTTAATTAATTAATTAATTAATTATACTTTTGGTGCATACTGTATCTGGCATTTCTCCCCATGTTATCCCTCCCCACCCTCCCCTCCCTCCCCCACCCCCCGTTGTCTCTCCCCCACCCTCCCCCACTGTCCCCTGTGTGCGATGCTCCTCTCCCTGAGTCCACGTGTTCTTGTTGTTCAACACCCACCTATGAGTGAGAACATAGGGTGCTTTCTAACTACCGTTCCAGGACCTGTATCCTACCTCTCTCTGCCCAAATATGTTCTATTTTTGTTTCTTTATAACAAGAAAATGAAAACAAGATGTGGAAATGATTAAAACTGGCCTACCTTGGAGTTTGAAACTAGCCTGGGCAACACAGTGAGACCCTTTCTCTACATAAAATTTAAAAACTTAGCCAGTTATAGTGGCACATGCCTGTAGTCCCAGCTAATGGGAGACTGAGGCCAAAGAATTGCTTGAGCCCATGAGTTCAAGATTGCAGTGAGCCATGATCACATTCCTGCACTCTAGCCTGAGTAACAGAGTGAGACCCTGTCTCAAAATTTTTTAAAATAATAAAAAATTAAATAAAAAATAAAGTTAGCCTATGAAAAACCTAAGGTAGAATCAAAGAGCTCTTTCCATATTAATATTCATGCACATGTATATATTCAACATATATACACGTACCCCACTGTAAAAAATAAAAAGACATATGTGCACAATTCCTGCTCTGATGGCCACAGGCAATGCCATCTCAGGGCCTTTGGCGCCCAACTGCTACTACAGGAATTTTCTGGTGGACTCTGGAAGACGAGTGTGGAAGGACAGCACTATAGAACTTGACTGCTCTCTCAAAGGACTTAAGAGAAAGGCGACAGAAAGGGGATACCTACACCATTAGCTTCAGGAAAAGGCGAATGAGTTCCCAGAATGCGAAATCTCCCCTTATGGACGGGACATAGCATCCCTCCTATCTCCTGGCTCTCATATCTCCCCCACTTCTCTCCCCTTTGCTCCTTCCACCCAACCATCCCGACCTTCCTTTTGTACCTTGAACAGCCCTTTGCATTTGCTATGCCCTCTGCCATAGATGGTTTGCACCAGATAACCCCATGGTTGCCAGCTTCTCATCATCTAAGTCTAAGACCAAAGTGACACCACCTCAAAAGAGCTTTTTCTCTTTACCCTTACTGCTGTTGCTCCCTTTCTCCATCATCCCCTTCCAAAGCTACCCTGTGTTACATTTGTTATATGACTTATAGCTTTCTGAGACTATCTTGTTTCTTCACATGCCTAGTGTCTCCAAAACTCAACTGCAGCCTTCATGAGAGCAGGGACCCAGTGTCTCGAGTTCGCCACGATCACCTCCAGTGCCTGGCACACAGTAGGTGTCAAGAAAAACTTGGTGAATGACAACACACTCACCTACTTGAAACCCACCTCCCCGAATATGATCACTGTTCCTTCGAAGAAGCAAAAAAGAAAGTAAAGAGATTCTACCTGGTTCTGGAGGAATCCATGTCCAACACCAACTTGGCTAAGTGTTTCCTCTGCTTTTGGATATTTGGGATTTCCACCTGTGGTTACAGGATATAAAAGATACAATCAAACTGAAGCTCAAAATCAATTCTTTAAGAACTATTCCTGGCCGGGCGCAGTAGCTCATGCCTTTAATCCCAACACTTTGGGAGACCGAGGCGGGTGGATCACTGGAGGTCAGGAGTTCGAGACCAGCCTGGCCAACATGGTGAAACCCCATCTCTACTAAAAATACAAAAATTAGCCAGGCGTGGTGGCCTGCACCTGGAGTCCCAGCTACTCGGGAGGCCGAGGCAGGAGAATCACTTGAATCGGGAGGCAGAGGTTGCAGTGAGCCAAGATCGCACTACTGCACTCCAGCCTGGGTAACAGAGCGAGACTCCATTTCAAAATCAAAAAATTCCTTAGAACAATTCTTAAAGAACTATTGGCAGTCACCCAACAAGTTTACTAGTGGTCTCCCAATCCTTATTTTCAGATGAAATCCTTTTTTCCCCTTTCACTTTATTGAGGTTTAACTAATAGGAACTGTATATTTTTTAGGTGTATTGTTTAGTGTTTTCATATATACACATTGTGAGGCTAATTAACATGTCCATCACATCCCCTAGTTTCTATTTTCGTTTTTTGATGGTGAGAACACCTAAGATCTATCCTCTTAGCAAATTTCAAGTCTACAATAAAGTATCATTAACGATCACCACACAGTGCTACACATCACGTCTCCAGAATTTCCTCTCTTGCATAAGCGAGACTTTGTACCCTTCGACCAACATCAGATGAATTTATTGATGCCCTGTCCTGAGCTAAACTCTGGTTCATCTTTGCTGGACGCCAGCCAGGCTCTCCATCAACCCAGCCCACTTCACAGGTCCCATGCTTCTCTGCTCACGGAGGCCTGGCCACTTGCCCGCCTTCACCTTGGCCAAAAGAAACCAGGGTTCAACCACATCTGTCTACTTCCACAAAGGCCAAAGGTGGGGAGAAATGAAGGGAGCCATGCAGTCATGTCTGACACACAGACCTGAGGCAAAACGGACAGCTGAAGGAGGAAGAGCGCAGAGAGGCTATGACTGCAACTAGGATACAGATTCTATATTTATAAAAATAAAGGAAGCAAATGTTTATATTTATAGAAATAAAGCAAGACTTTTCCAAAGTCAGTAATGAATAAACATTGCCATCATGGCTTTTCTCGGCTACGAGTTCTTCCATTCTGGTTGTATGTGGATGCTCTTTTTATATTTTTCATCCTAAAAATGGCTTCACTGAACACCCCCAGTGCAGGATTTTGGTTCCGGGCCCAGCAAAAGTAGGGCAGGATGTGAGAATGCAAAACGAAAATTGGCCGAAAATTGAACTGAAATCATCTCGGGCTGCGGTTTTTACATAAGGAAAAAATTCGAGGAGAATCCAATGTTCTCTGAAGTGCTTTCTATTCACTCTCCCAAGCAGGGATGAGTCATGCTCCGGGTGTAACAACTTCCAATAGGAAGGAGCAGTGTAACTGTCCCTGGGCAACCTGAGTCACCAGTCAGCCCCGGAGCGAAGCTGGAGGGCCACTGGGTATCTTGCATGAGCCACGTCAAGTGACTGTCAGCACCCCACACTGGACTTGCTTCTTGGTTTACTTCAGGCTTGGCCAGAGCCAGGACCCTCCTTTTGAAGGCATAAAGGGGATCTTGTGAATGCTCCAGGCAAGGAGATGACCTAAGAAGCCCAGAGCTGGCCGATGCCAAGGTACCTCATCCAGAATTTTCTCCTTGAATACTTTTAGGTCCATAAGTAATTATTTGTCCACAGCTCTGTCCCAGAAAGAGTGGCAGGGGATGTGGAGGCGGCGGATATGGTCCAGAGAGGAAGCCAGACAGGGTCTAGGGCAATGCAGTTTCATGCAGTAGCCTCTAGCTACAGGTGGCTATGAAATAATATTAAATTTCATCAATAGGACACTCAATTAAACTATTCTATTAAAAAGCAACCTTAATGTCTATGTGACAATTTTGCTAGCTTCAGTCAAGTGAAAGCTTCTCAAGGGAGATCTCGAATCCAAATATGTGAAATCCAAAATACTTTAATGAGCATTTCCTTTGAGTAGCATGTTGATGCTCGAAAAGTTTCAGATTTTGGAGTGTTTCACGTTGCAATCTATTAACAGATGACCAATTAAAAACAATTGAGAGGGATCCAGGATTCAAGGCTCCCCAACCATTTCCTATCTCCCTTGAGAAGCTTTCACTTCACCGAAGCTAGAAAACTGGCATAGACATTAAAGTTGCTTTTTAACAAAACAGTTTAATTGAGTGTCCTTTAAAGTCCAAAGAGAAGGAACCCATATAAACAAAAACTGTGGCCGGGCACAGTGGCTAACGCCTATAATACCAGAAGAACTTTGTGAGGCTGAGGTGGGTGGATCACTTGAGGTCTGGAGTTTGAGATCAGCCTGGCCAACATGGTGACACTCTGTCTCTACTAAAAATACAATAATTAGCCGGGTGTGGTGGCATGCGCCTGTAATCCCAGCTACTTGGGAGGCTTGTGACAGGAGAAACAATTGAACCTGGGAGGCGCAAGTTGCAGTAAGCCAAGATTGTGCCACTGAACTCCAGCCTAGGTGACAGCGCAAGACTCTGTCTCAGAAACAAAATAAAAACAAAAAACCATAAACTGCAAGAGGACTTAGAGAGTCCCTTAGGCCTGGTTCCCCAGAATCCTGCTAAGGAGTGTCTACTGTTCACATCACTGAAGACTTTAGATGGGTGGAGGGCAGGGGTGAGAGCAGTTGAGGCTGTGGGTAAGGAAAGGAGCAAGCTGCCAGCTCTCCACTTACTTCTAGGAATGCCTGCAGGGAAGAGGATGGGTGGGAGACGGGGTAGTAAATGCTGAAAGGACATATTTGGGAATCTTGACCATGTGTTTGGGTAAGAATCTCTGAAGAAAAACAATGTCATAGCTGGGCGTCGTGGCTCATGCCTGTAATCCCAGCACTTCGGGAGGCCGAGGTGGGCGGATCACATGAGGTCCAGAGTTTGAGACCAGCCTGGCCAACATGGTGAAACCCCACCTCTATTAAAAATACAAAAATTAGCCAGGTGTGATGGTGGGTGCCTCAAATCCCAGCTGCTCAGAAGGTCGAGACAGGAAAATCACTTGAACCTGGGAGGTTGCAGTGAGCCAAGATGGCACCATTGCACTCCAGCCTGGGAGACAGAGCAAGACTCCATCACAAAAAAAAAAAAAAAAAAAAAAAAGAAAAGAAAAGAAAAAATCAGAGAGAAGGTTAAACAACAGAAACAATAGAAAGCTGGAAGGAGAATGACTGAAGGGTTCCTGCTTGGTACCTCCTTGCTCACTCAGGCCTGGCCTCATTCCTGCTGCTTACCTCGGCCAGCAGAAACAGGGGTTCAATCACGTCTCTCTCTACTTGTAATTCAAAATGTATCAGCTCCTGAGCCAGCTTGTCCTCGGTCTCACCACAGAGTTTCAGCATCTTCCTGTAATCCAAGGGGGGAAACATATAGTGAATACTCTCGAGGACCACATTTCACTTGCATTACCCTCCCCTCACCTATTGGCTCGCTTGTCAACTTTCACAAGTCAGTGTTAATAAGCTGGCTGATCTCCATGGCATCCCCTGGGCCAACCTGTTCCCACTCTTTGCATTTCTGAAATAATCAGTTCTTCCAAAAGGTACCATTCGCTGTGTGCCTGGGGCACAAGGGGACAGTGGAGAAAACAGGCGACCATGCCGAATTCACATGCCTAGAAACAGTCAGACGCTTCTCTCTCCGAGGGGGAACACTGCATAGCTAAAATCTGCCTGCTAACAAACCAGCATCTTCAAACACACGCAAAAACTCAATATCAGCAGGTCCTGATACAAAGAAAACCCTGACTCCTAGGCCATGAAAATTAGTAGAGGGATATATAGACAATTATCCAATGAAAAAAATATTCCAAAAGTTCATTAATAATGAGCAAATGACAGAAGACCTGAATGAGTAGAAAGTCATGCCATATTCCCACATGACAGAATATACTATTTCAAAGATGTTCATTTCTACCCAAATTGTTTACAGGCCGTTCTCTCACTGTCTGGTACCCATGTTAACTGAAATTCAAGTAAAAAGTTTTTACAAACCATCGGGGGCAACATGGTGGAAACCCCATCTCTACTGAAAACACCAAACTTAGCCAGGCATGGTGGTGCACGCCTGCAGTCCCTGCTTCTCGGTAGGCTGAGGCACAAAAATCACTTGTACTTGGGAGGCAGAGGCTGCAGGGAGCCTAGATAGCACCACTGCACTCCAGCCTCGGTGACAGAGCAAGACTCTGTCTCAAAAAAGGAGAAGTTTTTACGATTCAACAAAAGTACAAGCAGAGGTAACAGTTATTTTAAAATGAGGATGTTCCTTTCCTGTTCATATTTTCACATTTTAACTCTACATGTACGTGTTTCCATACAATATATAATACCACTGCTTTGCTTTGTTCAGTTTACGTGCATGGTTTTTACACTGAACATATCCTGATGCTACTTGTTTGTTTTTTTTGTTTTGGTTTTGTTTGTTTTTTTTTTTTTTTGAGACACACTTTCACTCTTGTTGCCTAGGCTGGAGTGCAGTGGCACAATCTCAGCTCACTGCAACCTCCACCTCCCAGGTTCAAGCTATTCTCCTGCCTCAGCCTCCCGAGTAGCTGGGATTACAGGAGGCCACCACCACACCTGGCTAATTTTTGTATTTTTAGTAGAGACGGGGTTTCGCCATGTTGGCTAGCCTGGTCTCGAACTCCTGACCTCAGGTGAACCCCTCACCTCAGCCTCCCAAAGTGCTGGGATTACAGGCATGAGCAAACCACACCCGGCCTGGCTGTTTTACTCTATCATTATGTTTGGAGCTTATCCATGTTGGTACATGCAGAATTAGATCATTTTCCAATGGAGAATGCCATTCTATGAATATACTACCATTATGTTAAGGTGTCCCATAAACAAGAGTTTTTGGCTATTCATGGAGTGCTTCAGTAAATATGCTTGTGTGAAAATTTTTTGCATGTGTGAAAATTTCACTAGCACAAATGGGAGTTCCCATTGCTCTATGCCCTTGCCAACCCTTGGTCCTGGTAGGTGTCTTAATTTCTGCCAAGCTGGTGGATACAAATTATTATCTCGTTCTGGTTTTAATTTACATGCCTTGACTACTAGTGAGACTGAATATCTCTCTCCCATGAAGTGTCTGTTCATATTCCTTGGCTATTTTTGTATTAGGATCTGTGTATTTGAATTTACTTGTAGGAATTTCATATACATAGGTGTGTGAATACAGATTTTAACTCTTTTTCCTATCTGCTGCAAACATCAGCGCCCAGGTGTGCCTTTATCTTTGTATCTTTCTAATGGTGTCTTTTATATGATTTTCTGATATTTATTCCATATTTCTAACACTACTTAATTTAAAAATTTTAAATATTAATGATGTTAAAGAAAATGAGAATTTTGTGATATTTCCATTTCCCCTCCCTCTCTTTATTTATATTAATAGATACTTATTATTTATATTCGATGTTGACTCCATATTATTTGGAGTTAATCTGGGTAGTATACTATAATTATTGGTTTTCCCTGCACATATCCCTATGAATATACCACCTTTATGTTAAGCCGTCCCATAAACAAGAGTTTTTGGCTATTACACATAGTGCTTCAGTAAATATGCTTGTGCAGTCTCTTTTTGCATGTGTGAAAATTTCACTAGCACAAATGGGAGTTCCCATTGCTCTAGGCCCTTGCCAACCCTTATATGGAGTTGTTATTTGTTCTCCTTGAAGTTAATAATTGCCTTGTTTTGGCTTGCTTCTTTTCTGTGTACCTAACTGAATTCAAAATACTCTGCCACTTTCCTAATTTATCTCTTAAGATAGTGAACCAACATTTGCTTAACTTACTTAAAAAAAAAAATTAAACCTCATCCTAAGCAGGGATAAACATCAAATTTATGAGTTTTGTGTGCTAATTTTGTTTCTTCTGTTATACATGAAAATAAAAACATTACCAAAAAAATATTGAACCATATATCATGTAAATGAATTTCATCTTCTTGAACTAATCCCCCCCTGGACCTATCCCAGTGCTGACTGAGTTTTCCTCTATCCCTAAGGCACAGCTGTCTTCCTGGAATCTTCCTTCACCATTCCCTGGGATTCTCTCCCTCTGTCTTGTGTTGGACACTCTGTTATCTTAGGTCTACCTCTCTTTTGATCACTCCCTCACTAAGGACACATCTGGCTGTCTTGCTTTAGCTTGCTGAGAAAGAATAGGTGGGAAGTCAATTTCTGAGGCCACGTATGTCACGCCATTCTCCTCTACCCTCTCACTGATCGAAACGTGGGCAGAATGTTGAACTCCTATGCTGTTCATGGTTTCCTTCAGAATTCTGAAGGCACGGCTTAATCATCTTCTATCTTCCATTGCTGCTTTTGCTCAGTCTGGAAGCATTCACGTTTCCGATCCTTCGTATCAGAAATGTGACATGTTTTTCTCTCTAGGAGGTTGTAGAATCTTTTGTCACCAGTATACGCGACGGTGAGCTCTGCGGCACAGGCTTAATTCTTCCCATTGTATTGGGAGCTGTGAGCCTTTTCAGTGTAGAAACTCATGTCCTTAAGGTCTGGAAAATGCTGTTGGATTTATTATTATTATTTCTTCCTCTCCTTTTCTAAGAACTCCTGTTATGTGGGCATAACACTTCCTAGATTTATCCTCTAATTTTATAAATTTTTCTACTGTCTGTGTCTTTGTCTTCTTGTTTATCTAGATGATTGCTTCACATTTATCTTCCAAACATTCTACTGAGAATTTCATATCTGCTATCATATTTTTTCATTTCTATAAGCTTCCTTTTGATCTCTGGCTGTTTCTTTCCCATAAATATTTTGTATTAACATCCTGTTTTTCATTTCATGGACATATTATCTTCCCTTACCACTTGAAAACATAAGTGATTGTTTTCCTAAAAATTTTTTCCTCCCCTAAACAACCCCTGTTTCTTCCAAGCTGTATTTTACCCACCCGATTGTTTTGGTCTCCAGGTTTCAGGTGAGAGACTTTCCTCAGATGTCTGATGATCTTTGGTGCCTCTCTATCTTTAAAAGTGGAGATGAAAAAGCTCAGAGTATGTGAACTCTTGTGGAAAGATGAGGTTGGGTCACTTACTGAGGCACTGACCGCCCCCCTCAACATCCTCAGATCTTTAGGCTCTTCCTTTTGGACTGATATGATTCCCCAGAGAAACCTCTTCTAATTTTCTGCTTAGAGAGTAAAGGCCTGGGGGCTGCATGAGCCGAAGAAGAGGGCTGAGGAGTAACAGCAACCACATCCAGTATGCATTAGATCACTCAAGCCTCTTCTTTACCGAATGGTACCCATACACTCCACTGCACCTGGAGTCCCCCATTCTAGAGATGCTCTGTCCTATTCCCTCTAGAGAATTCCACTCAGCTGGGAGTGGGGGGATGACAGCCTCCTAGACGTGTGGATGGGGCAGGGTTTAGTGATCCAAGTGGTATCTGAAAAGCTTTCCGCCACATTCATGAGTTTAATCACCCACTCCACCCTCAACGACCCACTACTCCAGAGATCCCTGGTACCAATTCTTGAGCACTGTAAGTATTATATGATGTGATTTACATGGAATCTTTGCACATCTACTTCTGGCTCGGGAATCAGCTTTCCGGGACTTGCCAAGTTAGTTCTCAGTCATTCATATGCTTTGCGGCTCACAAAATTGTGTCGCTTTTGTCTTTCTGTTTCTTCCTGCCATTGTGGGTTTATGTCTTTTAAGAAAAAAAAAATCTCCATATTGTAGTTTTAGTGGATTTTTGGAAGGAGACAAAATCAGATGCATGTTCAATCTGTCATCTTTACTTCCAACCTTGCTGTGTCATTATATTGTAGGCATGACTCCTGGAAATACCATACAACAGGATTTCATGTCTGTCCACCTGAAATTTTCTTTTTTCTTCTTTTGAGACGGAGTCTCGGTCTGTGTCCCAGGCTGGAATGCAATGGCGCGATCTAGGCTCACTGCAACCTCTGCCTCCCAGGTTCAAGTGATTATTCTGCTTCAGCCTCCCAAGTAGCTGGGATTACAGGCATGCCACCAGGCCCGGCTATATTTTTAGTAGAGATGGGGTTTCACCATGTTGGCCTGGCTGGTCTCAAACTCCTAACCTCAAGTGATCCGCCCACCTTGGACTCCCAAAGTGCTGGGATTACAGGTATGAGCCACTGTCCCCAGCCTGAAATTTTCTTTAAACAGTTGAGTTTATTCCATTTACATCTCTTATGATTGCAGAGATACATGCAATAATCGCTACCACCCTCATTTTCTGTTTTCTATTTATTATGGTTTTTTCTTTTGCTTACTTTTTTGTCTTCTAGTCCCTTCCACTATTTCTTTTATTTTCCTTTTCATCCTTTGTTAGTTTGAAAGTTATGTATCCTATTTCTGTTCTTTTTGTGGTTAGTCTTACTTTTCTAACATGCATATTTGACACTAATTTATTTTTATTTTTTGGACATTAAATTTAAATGTAATGCCTTGATCCTCTTTTCAAACAATACAAGAGCTTGAAATACTGATTCTACCACCACAGAAACTTCTCTTTTGTCTTGTCACTTCTCTTAAAAAGTATTATTCTTTTAAAAAATGCTATATAAGCATGCCTGTAATCACAGCACTTTGGGAGGCTGAAGTGGGCAGATCACTTCAGGTCAGCAGTTCATGACCAGCCTGGTCAGCATGGTGAAACTCCATCTCTACCAAAAATACAAAAATTAGCCAGGTATGGTGGTATGCACCTATAATCCCAGCTACTTCAGAGTCTGAGGCAGGAGAATCACTTGAACCTGGGGGGCGGAGGTTGCAGTGAGCCAAGATCGTGTCACTGCCCTCCAGCCTGGGCAACAGAGCAAGACACTATCTCAAAAAAAAAAAAAAAAAAGAGCTACATAAGGCAATGTTCTAACTATGCTTTGATTTACTCAACCCTGAGTCTTCCATGTGTATGTACTACACATTTTAATAAAATTTATATGCTTTTCTCTTGTTAATCTACCTTTTGTCAGTCTAATTTTCAGGGCCCAACCAAAGAACCTAAGAGGGTTAGAGAGAAAAAAAGTTTTTCCTCCCCTATAACACATTCTCCAATTTTTTTCCTACCTTGCTACTTGTACTTCTCATCTTTCTTCTGGACGTAATCTATTTCACATAGCCTTAATTAGCCCTTTCAGTGAGAATATGCAGGCAGCAACTTCTTCAAATCTTTGTCTGAAAATAACCTTACTCCCCAACTTTATCATAGAATACTAGGTTTCTTATATTTTCACTCAATACTTGAACATAGTACTCCATTATATGCTGGCATTCATTGTGACTGATCAATAGTTTGCTATCAGTTTAATTGCTATTTTATAGTAATTATCTTTTTTCTCTCTGGTCAATTTTACATTTTTCTATTTTCTGCTGATAATCTGTGGTCTTACTATAATATATGTCCAGGGATGAATTTCTTCTTGTTGATCTCAGTCAAAACATTTTGTGTTCCTTAAATCTACAGACATGTTTTTCTTCAAATCTGGAAAAGTAAAATTCAACCACAAACTTCCCCTTCTCCCTATTTCTTCCTCAGGAATTCCAATTAGACGGAATGTTACACTTTTGCACTCCATCATCCACATTTCTCGACTTAAGAATGCCTACATCTTTATCTCTGCACTTCGTTCTCTTCATTCTGAGTGGCTACACCTGTTTTCAAGTTCAGCAATTCTTTATTTGTGTATAATCCTCAGTTTCTTTCGAATAAAGATCATTAAAAATTATTCGCATAATTTCTAAAAGTTCTCTTTGGTTTTTCTTCAATCCTGCCTATTCTTTTAAATAATGTTTGATTCTCTTGTCAAGGATTCTTCTTTTTTATTTTAAAATTTCCATTTAAACAATGATTTTATATTTTCTTCCATATAGTTCTATTATTTTTAGTTCTCAGGGTACCGACTCTCCTACTGATTTTGTCTGCAGATGCTGTCTCGTGACCATTCTATTTTCAGTTTGTTTTATTGTGAGTTCAACATCAGTAAGGGCTGCTTTTCTGAGAATCCCGTAAGTTCTGACATTTGAATTGAGACATTTCATATTTGCTTCTGCCAGAGCCCTAAGGATTTCAATTGTCCTTTGCTAGTTTCATGTTTATCTCTCTACTTGGACCTTGCCTCACTGCATAGATATGACTTTAGAGCCAAGAGTTCTGATTTCCCCCCTGGCAACATCTTCCTTTTTTCCACCAAAGTCCCAGAGAGAATTCAGGTGTTTTCCTGAGAGTCTAGTCCCCTTTTCATGGATGGGGACTTACCTAGATTTGGCACCAACCCACGCAAAGTGTCACCTTACCCAAGAAGTGTGTCATCTCCCAGGATAGCTGAGCCCTCCATCAGACACTGAGCCAGTGTTGTCAAAGGCAACTTTTTCTGAAAAGAAAGCAAATGGTGTAACAAAGCTACTTTCCATAGTCACCTGTTGGCTCTAAAATAGCAAAAAGTCAAATACTTGCCTATGTTATTACATTAGTATGAAACAAGCTGACTTTAAAATAGTTTTAAACCTAGAAATTCATAGTGTACAATGATGGGTTAGACTTTAGAGATGTCAAAATTCAGAAGACGAGAACTGAATTACAACTGCCACTTTGGGAAATCAGCCTAAGGCTTACATGCTGCATTTTAAAATGAGGTAGGATGGCAAGAAGGAAAAATGAGAAAAATGTAAAATTATGTTAACAAAGCTTTGAGCAATGCCTTAATTTCCAAAAATCAATACATCTCTTAAGGAGTATATTAGCTTTATTTTAAAAATGAGGCAGTAGCCAGGCGCGGTGGCTCACACCTGTGATCCCAGCACTTGGGGAGGCTGAGGTGGGTGGATCACCTGAGGTCAGGAGTTTGAGATCAGCCTGGTCAACATAGTGAATCCCCGTCTTTGCCAATAATGCAAACATTAGCTGGGCATGGTGGCGCACGCCTGTAATCCCAGCTACTCAGGAGGCTGAGGCAGCAGAATGGCTTGAACCCAGGAGGTGGAGGTTGTAGTGAGCCAAGATTGCACCACTGCACTCCAGCCTGGGCAACAAGACTGAAACTCCATCTCTAAAAAAAAAAAAAAAAAATGAGGCAGCTATGGTCAAGAAACAGAGAGAAAAGTGTTCACATGCAATTACAACCCAGAAAGAGTAAGCACCAAAATAAAGACACACTCCAAAGAAGACAGATGGCCAAAGAGCACATGAGAAGATGATTAACCAACCTCATTAGTCATTAGGGAAACCCCAATCAAGGCCACAGTGAAATATCACTTTACACTAACTAAGATGGCTATTAGAATATTAATACTTGACAAAACAAAACAAAAATAAGGATTGGTGAGCATCAACCTTCATTCATTCCTAGTGGAAGTTTAAACTGGTACAGCACTGTGAGAGTGTATTAGTATCTCAATAAGTTAAGTAGAATTATCACACGGCACAGCAATTCCACACTGGGATGTATATCCAAAGTAACTGAAAACAGATGTTCAAAAAAGGGGTATACAAATGTGAAGAGCAACACTATTGACAATGGCCAAAAGGTTGTAACAACTCCAATCTCCACCGGTGAATAAACGGATAAACAAAATGTGGTATATCCATACAATGGAACATTATGTAGCCATGAAAAAAGGAATGTTCCATGCTACAGCATGGATGAATCTTGAAGACATCATGCTAAGTGAAATAACCTAGACACAAAAGGACACACATTGTATAACTCTATTATAATGAAATATCCAGAATAAACAAATCCATAGAGACAGAAAGTAGATTAGTGGTTGTCACAGGGCTGCAGGGGTGAGTAGAATCAGGAAGGACTGCTTAGTGACTATGGGGTTTCCTTTGGGGATGATGAAAATGTTCTGGAACTAGATAGTGGTGGTAAATGACTAACTGTTAAAACCACCGTACACTTTTAAATGCTAAATTTTATGTTACAGAGAGGGAGAGACAAGCTGTGATAGGAGTTCAGCATGACCCGTTCCCCATGCTAAGTATCAAAGAGCTCTTTCCTTGCTGAGCTAAGACCAGCCAGCACACACAGACAGACAGACCAAAAATAAGGTAAGAACCACTAGCACCTTCTCAGGTCTTCCAGTCTATGTGGCTACAAAGGTAGTTCTTCAAATAGAAAGTGACTGAACTACACCCAGCCCAGAGCCTCCTGGTGTTATTACACAGAGAGTTTTCACAATTCATTTACTAATCCAATATTTATGACGGGTAGGTACCACACCAGTGATAAACAAAACTAAACACTGCTCTCATGGAACTTTCTCTTTTCTCTTTTCTTTTTTTTCTTCTTTTCTTTCTTTCTTTTTTTTTTTTTTTTTAATACAAGGTCTTGCTCTATCACCTAGGCTGTAGTACAGTGTTGCAATCACAGCTCGCTGAAGCCTCGAGCCCCTAGGCTCATTCAATCCTCCGGCCTCAGCTTCCCAAGCAGCTAGAAATACAGGCATACACCCCCACGCCTGGCTCATTTTATTTCCAAATTTTTTTGTAGAGATAGTGTCTCACTATGCTTCCCAGGCTGGTCTTGAACTTCTGAGCTCAAGCAATCCTCCTGCTTTGGCCTCCCCAAGTGCTGGGATTGCAGGTGTGGGCCACCACACCCAGCCACAGAACTTACTTCTAATGGTGAAGATAAATAATAAACAGCATCACACCTTGCCCTAAGTCTCTTTTCATCTGGCTGTTCATTTGTATCCTTTATAATATCCTAACTGGTAAATACAACTATAGTGTTTCCCTGAGTTCTTCAAGCCATTTTAGCAAATTATCAAACCTGAAGAAGGGGTTGTGTGACCCCTAATTTCTAGCTGGTTGATCAGAAATACCAGAAGGCTGGATTTGCAATTGACATCTTACGTAGGGGCAGTGTGGTAGGACTGAGCCCTTAACCTGTGGGATCTGACACTAACTCCAGGTATACAGTGTCAGAATAAATGGCAAGACACCCAGCTGGTGCTCAGAGAGTTGGAGAATTGCTTGGTGTGTGCAAAAAATCCCTCGACACATGTGGTCACAGAAGACATGTAAGCAAAGAGAAACAGAGTATGGTTTTCACAGAAGCAGGCATAATATTCCAATTGCAGCCTCACAGAGAAGGTGCAGCTCAACCAGGGGTGATTTTGGTCCTCCTGGGATCATCTGGCAACACCTGGAGACATTTCTGGTTGGCACAGTATGGGAGGCGCTATTGGCATCTGATGGGCAGACATCAGAGATGTTGCTAAACATCCTGAAGTGCACAGAACAGTCTCCCCCCAACAAAGAATTACTAGGCTCAAAATGTCAATAGTGCCATAGTTGAGAGACCTGGTTTAATTTGCAAGTGTCTAAAATATGCCAGGGACAAGTCAGCGAAGATGCTTCATCTAGAATGTCAGATGGTACAATCATAGCACTGATGAGCTCACGTAAAAAGACCATTTTGGTTTGTGATAAACATTCACAGTCCCATGATCTGCCATCAGGGCAAGATTTCACTGCTTCTGAATCTTTTTGAAACTTGACAAAGAAGAGAGGATTTGCCTCTAGTAAAGGGGACTTGTGATCGTCCAGGAGTTGACATCCTTTAAAGAAATAACATCTACCAGTAGGTGAGTAGAGTTTTTCCAAATATGGAAAAGACTAGTCAGGTGATCCTGTCAGTGAGTGGAGCAGAAAACTGTGCCCATGGGTGACCAAATGAATGATGGTCAAGGTCAACAGGACAAGACCGGCCACTGGAGGAACATGAAGTTGATGGGACTTTTGGAGGGAGGATGGAGAGGGGACAGCCAAGCAACTGTTCTGCAAAATGCAGAATGGAAAACACAGTTTGGAACTACAGTGCTGGAGGCACCCTGCTCCTGAGCCAAGGAAGCTACAACATTTTCTCACCATTTTGAGTCACTTAACACCTGCAAGAATGATTTGAGTCGTCCTCTTAGGTAGCAGTGAGGACAAAATTACGTGAATTCTTAAGGGATATGCCTTTTAATTTTAACAAGGAGTGTAACCTTTTCCTCTTGGCTTTTCTCATTCTCTATCATATCTATTATATTAAAAGAATGAATTAATTTTTGAGTGGGAAATACATGCATATGGCATAGAACTAAAAGATGCTAGAGGATTTATAACCAAAAGTCTCCCTCCTCCACCACCTTATTCCCCTCACCAGAGACCACGACAGTGACCAGATTTTGTGTATCCTTTCATAAACACTCTGAGCAGATTCAATTATACATATGTGTGTGTGTCTATTTTTAGTATTTCTCCCCACCTGTTAGCATACTAAATACACACACACCCTGTGCCTTGCTTTCCTTTTCACAGAGAGCTAGATACCTTTCATATCATTTCCTACCATTACGTATGGAACTGTCTTGTTCCTTTATTTTAATGGCTACGCAAATCATTGAATGAAGATGACAAAATGTATTTACTCAAGTACCCTACCAATGGTGTAACTGTCACTCTAGGAGAGACGACAAGGTGAATTTGAGAGCTTGGATTCTAAGGCAGGGGTAAAAGTTAGTGAAAATCAACCTGAGTTTTTATTTGTGTAGATAACTGAATAATCAATTACAAGGAAGTCACCAAATGACAAGAGAAAGGAAGAAATGCATTAAGGTGGTATACTTTCATATCAAAAGGGGGTAAGTGCAACCCTAAAATTAAAGACAGTACATAAGAAGAAGTTAACGGGACTATAACCCCCAACAGACTACAAATGATTTCTATTTCTAAAAAGATTGTGTAACGCGAAAGGACATTATCAGCTCAAGAGATGCCAGGCGTTGTAGCAATCTCGTACAACCTAATGATTGCCTCTAACTGAGATACTGTTTGCTCTCTCCCTCACACTTACCAAAGTATACCCCCCGTTACCCCCCATTTCAAGTATAATAATATCCAGTCTTATACAAAGGCATAAGAAAGCTACAGTGGACTCTGGGGACTCAGGGAAAAGGGTGGAAGGAGGGTGAGGGATAAAAGATTACACATTGGGTACAGTATACACTATTCAGGTGACAGGTACACCAAAATATCAGAAATCACCACTAAAGAATTTATTCATGTAACCAAACACCACCTGCTCCCCAAAAACCTGTTGAAACAAATAAATCAATTTTTAAAAAAAAGGATATCCAGTCTCAGAAGAACTAAATTGCTGAAAGATCTAGAAAAGCTCCCGAAATCTTTTTCCCTCCAGTACCAAGGATCCACACTGACAAAGCCAGTCCCGATCCCTGGCAAATACCACTGCCCAGGTAAAAAGATCTTAGCAAACTTCATGCTGGCCAGTGATTTTCAGAGTTAAAGAGGAGCTATTAAAATAATGGTTTTCCCTGGCTCTGGAGTTCGGATAGAACCTTAAGAATTAGGGGAAGGAGGCCAGGCACCGTGGCTCACGCCTATAATCCCAGCACTTTGGGAGGCCGAGGCAGATGGATCACAAGGTCAGGAGATAGAGACCAGCCTGGCCAACATGGTGAAACCCTGTCTCTACTAAAAATACAAAAAATTAGCCGGGCGTGGTGGCACATGCCTGTAATCCCAGCTACTAGGGAGGCTGAGACAGGAGAATCGCTTGAACCCAGGAGGCGGAGGTTGCAGTGAGCCGAGAATGCACCACTGTACTCCAGCCTGGGCAACAAGAGCGAAACTCCGTCTCAAAAAAAAAAAGAGGAATTAAGGGAAGGAAAGACAGACTGTCCCAGGGTTTGGATATAGTCAATCTAACATGTCTGAGGTGACTGTTCTCTCTAAAATTATCTTGGCCATAAGCAACAGAGTTTGTAGGGTGACCCAGGCGATAAGTTTCATTCTAATATCCACCCATTCCTACACACACACACAAACACTCTCTCTCTCTCTCTCCCTCCCCCAAATCTTTCTCTCTGCCCCACCCCTTTCTCTCTCTCACATATTTCCTATTTTTGAAAATTGATGTCTACTCTCCTCTAATTCCAGGCCCAGGCAACCAGCTCTTCTGTGGTTCACCCCCAACAAGACACACAGCCCAGGGTTGATGATTGGGTCTCAACAGTTCTCAGCAGCCACTCCAGCCTAACAGTGTGCCACTGCTAATGGCACCAGGTTACACTTCTTTCATATTTACTTAAGCTAACGTTGTGCAAGGCAGATACATGCTTTACCTCACTGAGCCCTCAAACAACCCTGCTAGGTAGGGAATTACTATGATTCTTACCATTTTCCAAATGAAGAAACTAAGGCTTATGAGGTAATTAACTTGCCCAAGGTCAGGTTAAATTAGGAAGCAACAGAACTTAGGAATTAGGAAGCTTCACCCTTGGGTCATCAGATTCCAGAGCCTAACCTCAGAAGTGCCTGTTACAGAAGAAGGACATGCTAGTCTGGTAGGCAAGTTCTGTGCCTAAAATATTCACAGACCATCCATTCATGACACGAATCTACTTGTATCATTGCCCTGTTGTGGCAGGCTCTATCTCAGGCATGGAGAACAGAGCTGATGGACACACAAGATCCCTGCTCCCATCACAATGATGGAAATGAATGATCACAGTTATTTCAGATCCTAATATGTGCTATGAAGAAAATAAAACAGGGTGATGGGATTAGGGTGAAGGAGGCAGCAGACACATTAGGTGGTCAAGAAAACCTCCTGAAAAGGTGACATCTGAGCTGAGAACAGAACAAGTTACTGGCTTGAAATGCTGGGTAAGAGCATTGCTTGCGAGGGTAGAGCAAGCACAATGGCCCAAGAGTGGTGTCAGCTGGGCATGGTCAGTACCAGGTCAGCACAGCTACAGAATGATAATGGAGGGGAAGGAAGCCCAGAGCCAAGTTCAGAGATGGAGGTAGAAAACACATCATAGTGTCCAAGGGCCAAGGTAAGGAGTTCAGTTTTTTTTTTTTCTTTGAAACGGAGTCTCACTCTGTTGCCCAGGCTGGAGTGCAGTGGTAAAATCTCAGATCACTGCAACCTCCACCTCCTGGGTTCAAGCAATTCTCCTGCCTTAGCCTCCTGAATAGCTGGGACTACAGGCACGCGCCACCAGGCCTGGATAATTTTTCTGTATTTTGGTAGAGACAGGGTTTCACCATGTTGCCCAGACTGGTCTCGAACTCCTGAACTCAGGCAATCCACCAGCCTCGGTCTCCCAAAGTGCTAGGATTACAGCTGTAAGCCACCACGCCCGGCCAGGAGTTCAGACTTTATTCTACAGCGGGAATCCTGGAGCAGGGTTAGGCAGGAGAGTGACGTTACTGGATTTCCAATTTAAACACTGGCTCCCGAGGTGGCAGAGAAGGGAATACGGAGGAGGCGGGGAGGGATTGGGGTGGAAGACGTGATAGGAGCCACTGTGTTCGGGAAGAGCTGACAGCTGCTTAGACTAGAGTGGTAAATGTTGAAGCCAAGTGGAAATTCTTTGGAGGAAGAGTCAGCAGCGCGTACTGACAGCCTGCACATGGCGGGTATTGAAAGGAAAGAATAAAGGATGGTATCTGGAATTTAGATGAGCACATGCATGGATTGAGAGTACCACTTTCTACTGTTTTGCCTCTTTGTTGGGTCCTTCTCCTGGTAGAGCGTGAAATGCTGCGGTTCCTGGAGTTCCTGATTCAAAGGCCATTTGTCTTCTCACCCTACATTTTCTCCTGAGGTGGTCTCAGCGACTCCCACAGACTCAACTGTCACTCAAGGTAGAGACCATGAAACCCGTCTCTCCTCTTCATACGTCCACATCCCTTCCATTACCAAGCTCTGATACTCCACCTCCAGGATCTACCATATACGCTGAGTTTTCTCCATCGTCACTGTCTTCACTGCATCTCACTGATATTGTTCCCATCTCTGTGTAACCAGCCTCTCACTTCTACCACGGTCCCACCCATCAGTCCTTTATTCATACAATTTTCAACAAATCTGGTCATGTCTCTCCCTGTTAAAATGTTGGCTTTCCTCTGCACTTAGGGATAAAGTCCAAACCCTCACCAAAGCCTACAAGGCATGAGCCCATCCCCCCTGCAGTCCCGCCTCATGCCACATCCTCCCCATTCTCTATAGTCTGGTCACTCTGGCCGCCTTTATGTTTCTCAAAAATGCCAAAGTTGGCCGGGCGTGGCAGCTCATGCCTGTAATCCCAGTACTTTGGGAGGCTGAGGCGGGCGGATCACCTGAGGTCGGGAGTTTGAGATCAGCCTGGCTAATATGCTGAAATCCCATCTCTACCAAAAATACAAAAATTAGTTGGGCATGGTGACACATGCCTGTAATCCCAGCTACTTGGGAGGTTGAGGCAGGAGAACAGCTTGAAGCCGGGAGACGGAGGTTGCAGTGAGCCAAGACTATGCCATTGTACTCCAGCCTGGGCAACAAGAGCAAAACTCCGTCTCAAAAAAACAAAACAAATGAAAAACAACAAAAAAATGCCAAACTCTTCTTTCCTGTCTCTGGGAATCCGGCACATCTTGGCCCCTGACGGAGAAGTACATTTATCCCTTGTAGTGCGGCTACTTTTTACCTGTCCTTAATGTCCACATCCTCATGGAAACCTCCCACTATTTAATTCCTAGCAAGTGCTTCTTCTCGGTGCTAAGACATGGTCTGCGCAGCAAATGCAATGCACTGTGACTGTGATGCCTGCTTCCCCCAGGTGGTGAGCTTCTGGAGCATAGAAATCCTGCTCAGCTGGCTCATCACTTGGCATACACACCGCCTTGCATGGCAGAGTTGGTGCTTTCTAAATATTTGCTGAATAAGGTAGAGAAACACTTTCGCACGGTAGCACTTTATTTTTGGGGCATGACTTTGTAATGAGAAATGCAAGGACTTCAAAAAACCAAACATCTTCATTTTGTGAAAAGTCTCGAAAACCTAGTTATTATCCTGGACTAAAGATGGCAGCATGGAAAGGTAATTCATGTTATTTCTATTCTTCACCCCACAGAAGGAATCCAGTTCACTCAGTACCCATGAGACAATCATGTTCTCTCTGGTCATTGAGATAATGGCAACAAAATCCCATTTTTATGACTACCCATATCTGGCTGGCAGCCACAGCTTTCAGGGCAAAACTTTTAAAAGTGGTATGACCAAAATTTAGAAGTTGGAACACATGACTAAATGGCTGAAGAGCTACTGAGCTTGTTAAAAGAGAAATAACAATAAGCAACTTACATGTGCTCAAATAAAAAGCAGAATACTGCAAGGATCCCCCAAGAAGTCTCTCCTGATCCTGAGATTCTATGACCCACACGCCCCCTGTGATTGTCCATCTCTGGACCCTCTCTCAACATTCAACTTCCCTAGACAGTGTTGCTTCATTCACTCCCTCTCTCCCACCCCACCTTCCCTTTACCTAATCCCTTTCATTTTATTTCTTTTCCTTTTCACCCATTTCTCTGATCTTGACATATCTCCCCACTTAATCATCACAAAGAAGTGGATATACGTTTCAGTATTTGAGGTGATTTATAAGTATCACGTTTCCTATTAAATCTCTTAATGTGTTTAGAGAAAAACTGAACAAAATTGAGTTTGGAATTTTTTTTCCCCCCCCCAGTTCTTTGATTGTATCATATTTTAAGTAGCTCTTTGACTTTCAGACCATTTATTCAGTCCTATGATGACAAAGAAAGACAGATCAGCACAAGAAATCACCGACAAAATCAAGCACTGGAAATCCATGCAGTGAAATCACTGACCTGTACGTGCCTGGACACCTACTTCCACTGTAGACTTCTCCTAGTTCACGTGTTTATCACCGCATGCACGTGACTGCAGCCTTCAGAGCCTGATAACGCTGCTCTGGGTAAGTTGTTTACTATTTCTAGGAATTGGCTAGCCTGGGAGGGGGCAGTCTCTCCAGGGTCAGAGAAGACACTGCATGTCTTCTCTTGTAAGACAAGCCAGATAGTATATGTTCCAGCCGGTGAATTATGGCCAGTCATAGCAAACCCATTTCTCTTGGACATATATTCACCTTCTCAGCCTCCCCTGCAGCTAGAGAAACACAAATGAAATTAATTCATGGTCTTACCACTTCCCTGCTTGCTGCTTGTGATGTGGTTATGTGAAGATGTGATGTGTGGAGCTGCGGCAGCCACATTACAGTTATAAGTGGAGGCCTAAGTGTCACATGGATGCTGACCCAAAGCTGCTGAATAAACCTTGGAACTGCCTACATTAGACACCTTGTTAAGTGAAGCAGTAAGTGCCTTTTTCTCAAGTCTCTATTAAGCAGTGTGGTTATGAACCATGCGTTTTATTTTCCGTATTCAGATGCTCTGACAATATCTTGAGCCCTTGCTGACCCTAGAGGGACTGCCCCTCCCAGGCTAGCCAATTCCTAGAAATAGTAAACAACTCACCCAAAACATGCTTTTTAAATGCAAACCAATCTAGAGCTCACACTTCAACAACCTCCTCTAAGGGGCTCTCACACCCCAGGCCCCTATCCACCTACCCTAATCACCTGACTAGGAGGTCAGGTACTAAAAATAGTCCTTAATAAATCAAACAAATCAGTCCTAAATTTTCTGCAGACACCATAACAAAGGCTCCGGCCCACAGTCCCCTCCTCTACCTCCTGACCAACCCTAGAGTTCCCCTGTGGCCTCCCTAGGTGATGTGGCCTGTCCCCTTCTCTTGGGAAGGCTGAATAACTATCTCTCATTGGCAGTCATCTCTTGATCTGCTGGCTTTGCCATAGTTCAGATCTTCTATTAATACCCTATACCTCAGATCACTCGGGGACCCAAATGTCTCCTTACTGATATAGTATGTAAGACTCTCAATCCAATGAAAACTCCATCAATCCAGGTAACTTCATCTCATCCCAGAAAAATAATGTTAGTACTAATCCACCTACCAACACCAAAGGCTGCATTAAAGCCTCTGGTGGTAGCATTCAGGTGATGCTCTCGATACCAAAACACATTGTACTTTGGACCAGTTATTTTAAAAATAGTGCTTCTTGGAGCAAAAGAAAGGAGATGGATCAAGGCAGGCTTGGCTCCAGCACTCCCATCTGGAACCGTTCCTGGCGCCCCCATGCGATGTGGGTTTGATAAAAGGGTTTCATGCCCAAAGTTGTTCTGCAAACTCTCCCTTTAGACGGTTCAGGTTCCCCTTGCTGAATTCCTGATACATGCAGAATTATTTCTATAGATATTTTTCAGAGCTGTGAAGTTTTATTTATACACATACAAATGATTCCTGCTGGGAATATTAAGAAAGAAGAAACCAGGGCTTGGGAAAAAAAAAAAAAAAAAAAAAGAAGAGAAATGACTGGTAGGGCAAGCAGAGCAAGTTTTTGCACTGCAGCAGGACATGGGAAGAAGTATTATGGCCCATCACGTCACAGTTAACAGAAACGAGGCGAACAGAAGCTGAGGGGCATCAGGGACACCAGGGGGAAATGGAAGTTGGCAATAACTGCAAGTCAAAGAAAAAAGTCTACAAGATCCCAATCATGTAGATTATCAACTCAAGGAAGGAGGAGAAAAACCTAAATTGCGTAGCCCTCGTCACAAAGCCAAGGGAATGTCTAAGAATATCTTTTAATCTTTGGGGGAGTGGAGAAGGATAGGGTCAAAAGGAAGGTAAACCTGCAGAGACTGTTCATACGGAGGGGTGTTTAAAGGGAATCGCATTATACAATGCCTGTTACTTCTAATGTAGGTTATAGACATAGGCATTAGAGTCGCTTTATTTAGCAGGCTCTCTTTCTTGTGTCTCATTATAGCGAAAACAATTTTCAAGGGCCTTTAGAGGTCACTTGTAACCTCTAAAACCACAATGTAATTTTTTTCCATGAGATCTTAACATACTGTTGAGGCAAATGCAATCCATGAATGAGCTGAATCAGGGGTCAGAAAAACCATCAAGGATAAAGCTTCCCTAGAGGTGAGATCCCAAGCTCACCTCTGCCATCTTCCCAGTTGGTCCAGTCTGGGGAGGACAGGGAGGGGACCTCACTTTGCCTGGGGAGGGCAGGGGATGTTTCAGGCTGAGCTGAAGAGCAGGAACAGTAGGGAGGGTTGTCACTCCACAGAAACAGGGAGCTAGGGCTGCTGAGTCAATTCTCAGGCACGTAAGCAGCTACATAAACAGCTACGACCAGGAGGGTCACACGAGTAGGATCCTTGTCCTCGGCAGGCAAGATGTAAGCTCCCCGGGGACAGGAGGGCACTTACAGAGCGCTTGTCAGCCTCTGCCCCTTGCTGGCCCTGCAGACATGCGGTGAGCTTCTTGTGCGTGCTGTGCGACACCTGTTTCACCAGCTCCAGACGCTTCTCCACCTGCAGAGAGAAGAGCGGGTGATGTCACTGGGAGAGGGCAAGATCAGGGGAAGAGGGGTTGTAGGTGTGGACAATCACAACTCATGTTTCCACGGAGACAAGGACTCCTGGAGAGACAACTTTCAATGCCGGAGAACTGGAGGGGCAGCAATCACAGACTCCAGGATCCTTGGGCTAAATGTATGGTGAAATGATTTTAAACCTCTCCTGAAAGAGCTTAATATACACCAGTATTCAACATGCAAAGTACTGTCGTAAAAGACAAAAAAAAAAGAACAAAAAACTTATCTCCAAACAGTTTGTAAGGAGCAGCTGGAACAGTTTTAACTGCATCGGGGGATGGCTTAGTTTTAAACAGAAAAATATCTCTGGGGTCTGTGAGCCAGCATCAGTGACCGCCTTACCTGAAGAAGGTCTTCACTCAAAACTTCTGTCTTTCGGCCCTAAAAAGAACATTAAGAAACATTATCAGTAAGAAAACTAAGAACAGAGCCTCATAATTACTCCCCAATCTCTTCACTTAAGCCAATACCAGAAACACAGAGACATTATTAGCAGAAACATCTAAGAAGAGAATAGATAAAACTAGAATTTACTAGGAAACTTTAAAAAACCAACACACCAGCAAACACAGCAAAGCAGAAGACTTTTCTGCTACAGATTGGAACCTGGATTCATGACAATAAATGTTTGCCTTTGTTCCCAGTCATATATATATTTTTTAAGTATCAGAATTAAGGTTTTCACACCCATAACCCTTGGCCTTCCCCAAAGAAGCAAGCTAATGTAGCAGAAATCTGAGAAAGGATCAATTAACAACAAACATAGGGACAGTATTGAATCCTGGCAACTAACACAAATACCACTGCAAGGTCTGGCAACCAAGCGTTAGGTCCACCGGAAAGCGGAGGGCTTGAACCTGAAATTTCTACATGTAGAGAAAGAACCTGGATGTGTGGGTGACACCCTCCATGGGCACTGAGGAAGGAGAACTGTGCAGACCCCAGGCACAATTAGTGCCTGAAGTATAACTCACTGCTTACTTATATCTAGCTTATATATATATAATCATGCTTAGTCCCACATAATCTTTCTATATAATCATATAACTTACTGCTTACTATATCCAGCTCATATATATAATCATACTTAGTTCCATATAGTCTTTCTATATAAGCATATAGGTATTGTAGTCAGAGCTGTACTGACAAATTTAGTGCTGATTTATAGAATCCTTCTATATAACCATATAGTAGTTTATAGTAGGAGGAATGCCTAGAGCAGTCACAGAACAGAAGCAGTACATGGGAAAACAGCCAGACCAGGACAAGAACCAAAGAACCCAGGTGGTGGCATCCCTGCCTGAAAGGGCATACGCTGTATGGCAGGCTTGGAGAAAGAGCCTCTCCTCCTGAAAAAGGAGTTGTAGTACCTTGCATCAAGTTCCTGTGGAAAGCAGGCCTCAGGCCTGAGAGCCCACAAATAACTGAGGGGAGAAGAACCCCTCTGGTGTGACCAGTCATGGAGGCTGTACACCCTGTCAGTCTTTTCTCACTTCTGTGCTAGCTCAAATCATCCTCCCATAAATATCTTAAGAGAAGAGCATAAGTCTGTTAGCTCCACTGCATTGGCTTACGATATCTTTCTATTAGAAACCCTTTGAAGTCTCCAGCCCCCAGATAAGAAATGTTGCACATGACACCTGTTGCACACAGCCCACTTCCTTGCCTCTGTGACCTAAAGGGGGTGGACCCCTTTTCTGCACTCGGCCCTCTACTACCGCGCACAGCATGGCCCCCTCCTGCTCACGGCCCACCTCTCCGCCCGGGTGACATAATGGGATGGCCCCCTCGCTTGTGACTCATGTGATTATGTATGCCCTATTACTAAGCCTACAGATGATGACCTCACTTATGACCCTTCCCCCTGCTTGTACCTAATAAATACAGATGCTTCTGGGTGTTTGGGGCTTCACCTGTCTCCGCTCATAGGTGGTGGGGCCCCCCCAAGTCCAGTTGCTCTTCAGTTCTTCAGTGTCCTGTCTCTTTACTTCTCAGATCCTGTACCTCAGCAAAGCATAAGGGACACCCCACGACGCTGTGGGGCCAACAGCCCTACATGGATGCTAGTGAAATTGGACCCTGCTAACCCGTTAGCACTTCCTGCCTCAGGTCAGAGGAGAGTGCCAATTCTCTCCAGAACGAAGCATTCTAATTTAATGCGTTCTCTCTCTCTCTCACATACACACAAACACAGCAAATTCACATGAAAACAAACCATCAAGATTTAAAAGTACAAAGAAACAACATATGAGAGGCATAAAGAGCTTCAACTACTGAAATTATCAAAGACTGTAGTGCATGTATAAAATATTTAAGAACACATGATATATTAAAAAAATAAGCAGTAGGACTTCTGCTTCCAGGAAGAAGGAGTGAATATATTTTAGCAATTTTTCTCACTGACACAACTAAACACCTAGGAGAGTACAGAAACATAAGACTCTGAGAAGGAGAGGGAAAGCATACTGGCTGGGAGCCTTCAGAATAACATGGTAAAGAAATAACATGGTAAAGATGTTGTCCTTCACATTTCTCAGACCTGGAGCTTAAGAAACTGGCAACCTAAAACATCAACAGGCTCAGATAAAACAAACCCCAACAAAAGCCTGGTCTCTGTAGACAAATGACCAAGGAGCAGCCTAATAAGACAGACACTTTTTAGAAAACCGCTCACTGCAGCCAACATCACAGAAAAGAACTGTTGTCCTACTCCACCTATGCCAGCCAAAGCTGAGTAGGGAGCCCTGACTTCTACCCCCTCCCAGGGAGGAACACGCACGCAAGCCCGTGCCCCTCATCAGTGTGGGAGCATCCGAAAACACTGAGAAACATAAGAGAACACCCATCTAGGGAGTAGGAGCGTCTATCACTGCTAGGCAATTGACAAAGCCCATCTTCCTCTGCTGCAGGACCAGTGGAAATCGCATGGCCACCTGGACACCCATGCCCACGTGGTGATAATGAAGCATCTCTTCACCTTCCCATTGGGATGGTGTCACAGGAGTCCTAGTGGACAGACAGGAGTCTTGCCAATGCCCAGCAATAACGAGGTCACTCCCTTCTACGGTATTAGTGAAAGCCAAGTAGGGAGCAACAACAAGATACTCATAACCCCCCACCAGCCAGTGAGGTAGCAGTGGAAGCCCAGTAGAGAACCAGAACTCCCACACCCACCCAGTACTAACAAGGAGCACCTCCATCTTCGAAGGGTCAATGAAGGCCAGCCAAGTGGGGAATCTGGACTTCTAATCCAATTCATCAGAAACAAAGCAGCACTGATATTCCCCCCTATTAGAGCAGCATCGGAGAAAGCCAGCTACAAGACAAAGTTTAAATGAGATCCAGAGTCTCATAATAAATTAGCTATAATATCCAGATTTCAATTCCTCATCACATCAAGAACCAGAAAAAACTCAATCTAAAAGAAAAAAAAGACAATAGATGCCAAATAAAGTATTCACTATAAAAATGTTTCAGTGTGTAGTAGTAAACATGCTTGAAACAAATAAAACAGGAAGTCTCAGAAAGGAAATAGAAGATGTAAAGAAGAAACAAATGAAAATTTTAGAGCTGAGGCCGGGCACAGTAGCTCATGCCTATAATCCCAGCACTTTGGGAGGCTGAAGCAAAAGGATCACAAGGTCAAGAGATCAAAACCATCCTGGCCAACATGGTCAACACTGATGAGGGGCACGGGCTTGAGTGCGTGTTCCTCCCTGGTAGGGGTAGAAGTCAGGGCTCCCTACTCAGCTTTGGCTGGCATAGGTGGAGTAGGAAACCCTATCTCCACTGAAAATACAAAAATTAGCAATTAGCTGGGCATGGTGGCATGCACCTGTCGTCCCAGATACTTAGGAGTCTGAGGCAGAAGATTTGTTTGAACTCGGGAGGCAGAGGTTGCAGTAAGCTGAGATTACGCCACTGCACTCCAGCCTGGCAACAGAGCCAGATTCCGTCTCAAAAAAAAAAAAAAAAAAAAAAAAAAAAAAAAAAATTAGAGCTGAAAAATATAGCAATCTAATTAAAAAAAAAAAAAAACTCAGTTGATGGATTCAGCAGCAGAATGAAGGGGGCAGATGAAAGAATCAGTGAACTGGAAAAAGCATAATAGAAATTTTCCAATCTGAACAACAGGGCAAAAATCAACCAAAAAAATCAGCAAACAAAAAAAGCCTCAGGGACCTGTGGGGCTATAACAACATATCAAATGTTTTATGTCATCAGAGTCCCAGAAGAAGAGGGGGAAAAACTGGTAGCTATATTAGACTAGGTTTGTCAAGAAAAAAAAGTTAAAAAAAGATAGGCTAAAAAATACTCAAAGAAATAATGGCTAAAAATGTCCCAAATGTGGCACGAGACACAAGTCTACATATTTAGAAAGATGAACAAACCCCACAGAGGATAAACATAAAGAAATCCTCACCAAGACACATCATAGTCAAAGTTCCAAAAACTAAAGACAAATCTTGAAACCAAGGTGAAAGAAATGATACCTTAACAATGGGGGGAAAAGCAATCAGAATGACAGCAGATTTCTCAAGAAGAATGGAGACTCAAAGAAAGTGGCACATCGTTTTTCCAGGGCTGAAAGAAAGAAACTGTCAACCTAGAACCCTTTACCTAATGAAACTATTCTTCAGGAATAAAGGGGAAATCAAGACAATCTCAGATATACAAAAATTAACAGAATTTGTCATCAGCAGGCCTCGTATTGCTAAAGAGAGTTACCTAAAAACAACCCAAAGGCCAGGCACAGTGGTTCACACCTGTAACCCCAGCCCTTTGGGAGACGGAGGTGGATGGATTATCTGAGGTCAGGAGTTCAAGACCAGCCTGGCCAACATGATGAAACCCCATCTCTACTAAAAATACAAAAAATTAGCCAGGAGTAGTGGTATGTGCCTGTAATCCCAGCTACTCGGGAAGCTGAGGCAGGAGAATCGCTTGAACCTGGGAGGCGGAGGTTGCAGTGAGCCAAGATTGTGCCACTGCACTCCAGTCTAGGCAACAAGGGTGAGACTCCATTTAAAAAAAAAAAAAATGATAAAAGAAGGAAACTTGCAATACCAGAGGGGGGATAAAAAACATGATGAGCAAAGCTGTGGGTAAATATAAATCTTCCTCCTTTTAAGTTTTCTAAATTATGTGTGATGGGAAAACAATATTTATAACACTGTCTAATGTGGTTCCAAATGTAGGTAGAGGAAATATTTGATACAATTATAATGAAGGGAGGGTAAAGGGACATAGAGGGAGGAAAAATATCACTCAAACTGGTAAAATGATGACAGCAGCAATGATAAACTACGTATATAGTATGTGACACCTACAGCCACCTCAATAGTACCACTATGGTTCAAACGCGTTCCCCAAAGTTCTTATGTTGAAAACTTAATCTCCAACGAGGCGGTACTGAAAGGCGGGGCCTAATGGGAGTAATATGGGTCATGAGGACACAACCCTCAATGAGTTAATGCTGTCATTGTGGGAGTGTGTTTATTACATCATGAGTGGGTTTCTTATAAAAGGACAAGGTAAGTTCCCTCTTGCTCTCTCCTGCCCATGTGATCACTCCTATCATGTCACAATGTAGCAAGAAGGACCTTGCCAGATGCTAGCTCCTCTATTTCAAACTTTCCAACCTCCAGAACTGTGGCCAATAAATTTGTGTTTATTATAAATTAGAGACCATGGTATTCAGTTATGGCAGCACAAAGAAAATTGGTACCAGAGAGTGAGGTGCTGCTATAACAAATACCTGAAAATGTGGACATGGCTTTGGAACTGGAGAGTGGACAGAGGCTAGAAGAGTCTAGAAGAGCAGGCTAGAAAAAACTGGCACTGCTGTGAACAAAGAGTTAAGGGTGATTCTGGTGAGGGCTCAGAAGAGAAGAGCCGTATGAAGTGTAAAACTTCTTAGAGATTACTTAGATATTAATGATCAGAATGTAGGTAAAAATATGGAGAGGAAAGACCACTTTGATGAGATCTTAGGTGACAATGAAAAATCTCTTATTACAAACTGAAGTAAAGGCCATTCTTGTTATAAGGTTGTACAGAACTTGACTGAACTATGTCCATGCCCAAGGGTTTTAATGAAGGCAGAACTTAAGAGTGATGAATTGGCTGGGCACAGTGGCTCACACCTGTAATCTCAACACTTTGGGAAGCCAAGGTGGGAGGATCAGGAGGTCAGGAGTTTGAGACCAGACTGGCCAACATAGTGAAACCCCGTCTCTACTGAAAATACAAAAATTAGCCAGCCATGGTGGCACATGCCTGTAGTTCCAGCTAATGGGAGGCTGGAGATCGTTTGAACCCAGGAGGTGGAGGTTGTGGTGAGCTGAGATGGTGTCACTGCACTCCAGCCTGGGCAACAGAGTGAGACTCTGTCCCAAAAAAAAAAAAAAAAAAGAGTGATGAACTAGGATATCTGATGGAAGAAATTTCTAAGCAAAATATTGGAGAACCTGCATGCCTTCCTTTAACTGCATACAGCAAAATGCAAGAAGAAAAAATACTTAAAGGTAGAATTTATGATTAAAAGAGAAGAAGAATATAACCATTTGGAAAATTCACAGCCTGGCCACGTAAAACACAAAAATGTGTACAAGGGTATGGCCAAGTGTCCCGTTTGAGAAAAGGCTTAGCATGGTAGCATGGGTAGAAGGAAGCCAGGTGCTGTTCATGAAGGCAATGAGAGAATATTTCAGAGATATTTGAGGCTGCTCCTCCCATTACAGGCCCAGAACTCTAGGAGAGTAGAATGGTTCATCAGACTGGCCCAAGACACCTTCCATGGGTTCACTGCCCAGGGACTCTGTCCCTGCATTCCAGTGCAGTGTTCCTTGGCTGCCCCAGCTATGACTCAAGTAACCCCAAGTGCAGTCTGGACTGCTGCTCTCCCGAGGGCATAAGTGGTAAGCTTGGTGGGATCCATATGGTGCTAACTCTGCTGGTGTACACAGTTCATAAGCTGTGAAGTATAAATTTTTGGAGCCAGGGGCACAATGCTACATCCACCTAGATTTCAAAGGATTTATCAGACAGCCTAGGGATCCAAGCAGAGACATGTCACAAGAGTGGAATCACCACAGAAAGAACCTATTATGGTGATGCCCAGCAGAACTATGGGGTCAAAGCCACTGCAAAGAGTACCCACTAAGGCAATGCCTAGTGGAGCCATGAGGATGGGGCTGCCCCTAAACCACAGAACCATGAGCTACCAGCACATAGCCCCAGCCTGGGAGAGACGCCACACAGGCTGAGTCCAGAAAAACCATGAAAATAGGACTGCCCAAGGCCTTCTGAGTACCCCAGTGTGCTCAAAAGATTGGAATAAAAAAGATTCTCCAGCTTTAAGATTTAACATTTTCCCTGTTGGGTTTTGGACTTAGTTGGAACCAGTTATCCCTTTCTTCTTGCCTAGTTCTCCCTTTTGAGACAGGAATGTCTATCCCATGTCTTGCCCTCCACTGCATTTTAAAGTAGACAACTTGTTTTGATTTCACAAGCTCACAGCTAGAGGAAGTTTGCCTCAGGATGAATTCTGCCTTGAATCTCACCAGTATCTGATCTAGATGAGATTCTGGACTTTTGAGTTGGTATTGGAATCAGTTAAGATTCTGGGGCTATTGGGATGGAGCAAATGTATTTTTCATGTGAGAAGGACATGAATTTTGGGGGCCAGAGGCAGAATACTATAAGCTGAATGTGTCTCCTGAAGTTCTTGTGTTGGAAACTGGATCCCCAGTGCAGTGGTGTTAAGAAGTGGGATCTAATGGGAAGTGTTTAGATTAATGCTGTTATTGTGGGGAATAGGTTCATTATCACAGAAGTGGGTTTCTTATAAAAGGACAAGGTTGGCCCCCCTCTTGCTCTCTCACCCATGTGTTCCCTTCTGCCATGTTATGATGTTTCAAGAAGGCTCTCAACAAATGCTAGCCCCTTGTTAGACTTCCCAGCCTCCAGAACTCTGAGCCAATAAAATTTCAGTTTATTATAAATTACTCAGACTGTGGCATTCTGTTAGAGCACAAAATGGAACAAGACAAACACAAGAAATACATCAATAGAATTACCAAAATGGTAAACTAACCCATAGAAATAGAAGAAAAATAAAAGCAAGAAATGAAAAAACGAAAGAATAGAAAACAAAAAAATAAACAAAGTGGCAGATTTATGTTTAACATGTCTATAACTGCATTAAATGTAAACAGCCTAAATACACCAATTAAAAGACAAGAACTAGAAGACTGGATTTAGAAATATGGTGTCTACAAAGATCTCATTTCAAATATAATTATATAGGCAGCATGAAAATAAAAAACTGGAAAAGACATAATGAAAGCATTAATTCAAAAAAGCAGAAGTATCTATATTAATATCAGATAAAGACAATTTCAAACAATCCTAAATGTATACCCACCAAAAAACAGAGCTATAAAATATATGAAGCAAAAACTGATACAATGAAAAGGAGAAATAGCCAAATACACAACTATAGTTGGGAACTTCAATACCTTCTCTCTCAACAATTAATAGAACCAGATTTTAATCATCAGCAAGAATATATAAAAGACACAACACCTCCATTAACCAATAAGATCTAATTGATACTTACAGAACACTCTACCCAACATGAACAGAATATATATTCTTTTCAGTGTCCATGGAACACATACCAAGATAGACAACATCTGGAACTACAAAACAAACCTCAACTAATTTGAGATGATGCAAGTCATATGCAGTTTGTTATATGGCCATAATGTAATCAAATGAGAAATCAATAACAGCAAGATAAGGAGAAAATTTTCAAATATGTGGCAACTAAACAACTTTTAAATAATCCATGGAGGGTGTCAAGGAAGATGTTTACAAATTAAACTGAATGAAATAAAAACATAACATATAAAAATGTTGGGCGCAACCAAAGTTGTGCTGGGAAAAAAAGTATAGCATTAATATACATTAGAAAAGAAGAACAGTCCCAAGTCAATAAATATCCTACTCCAACAACCTAGAAAAAATACCAAATAAAGTCCAAAGCGAGCAGAAAGAAGAAAATTATAAAAATAAGGGAAGAAAATAATGACTTAAAAAAAAAAAACGACTTAAGAAACTCAATTAAAGAGCTGGTTCTTTGAAAAGATCAGTAAAATTTTAAAAATCTCTAGCAAAACTGAAAAGAACATTATCAACGATAGAAGCAAAGCAGGGAATATCACTACATACCCTATGGAAATCAAAAGGATGCTTTTGAAAAAACTTACACACATAAATTTGACAACTTAGATGAAATGGACTAATTCCTAAAAAACAAAATGATCACAATACACATAATATGAAATAGATCCTTTGACTATTCTCTTTAACTATAAAAAATTGAATTTGTACTTTAAAAACTTCCCCCACAAAAATCTTCAGGCCCAGAAGGTTTCACTAGATAATTCTACCAAATGTTTTAAAAAGAAATATCACCTATTCTAGGCCGGGCGCAGTGGCTCACACCTGTAACTCCAGCACTTTGGGAGGCCAAGGCGGGCGGATCAAGAGGTCAAAAGATCGAGACCATCCTGGCCATGGTGAAACCCTGTCTCTGCTAAAAATACAAAAATTAGCCGGGCGGGGTGGCGTGTGCCTGTGGTACCAGCTACGGAGGGACCTGTGGGAGGTCCTGTGGTCTCTGTGGGAGGCTGAGGCGGAAGAATCGCTTGAACCCAGGAGGCAGAGGTTGCAGTGAGACGAGACTGCGCCACTGCACTCCAGCCTGGCGACAGAGCAAGACTGCATCTTAAAAAAAAAAAAGAAAAAGAAAAGAAAAAAAAGAAACATCATCTATTCTAAATAATCTCTTCCAGAAAATGAAAGAGGGAACACTTCTGAATTCATTTTATGAATCTAGTATTACTTTGATATCAAAACATGACAAAAAAATTATAGACCAGCATCCCTCCGTAAATATGGGTGTAAAAGTCTTTAATAAAATAAAAGTAAATAGGCTGGGCATGATAACTCATATCTGTAATCCCAACACTTTGAGAGGCCAACGTGGAGAATCACTTGAGGACAGGAGTTTGAGACCAGCCTGGGCAACGTAATGAAACCCCAACTTTACAAAATGAAAAAAAGAGAGAAAAAAAAAAATTAGCCAGGCATGGTAGTGCATGCCTGTAGTCCTAGCCACTTGGGTGGCTGAGATGGGAGGATCACTGGAGCCCAGGAGGTCAAGGCTCAATGTGAGCCATGATCACACCACTGTATTCCAGCCTGGAGAGCAGAGCAAGACCCTGTCAATCAATCAATCAATCCATCAGTCAATGCAAATAGAATTCAGCAACGTATAAAAATAACTCGTCACCATTATGACTAATTCACCATTATGAATAACAAACCAAGTAGGGTTTATTCCAAGGATACAAAGTTGGTTCAACATTCAACTATCAATCAGTGTAATCCACTCATTGTATTAAAAGATTAAGGAAGAAAAACCACATGATCATAGCAATTAATGTAGAAAAAACATGACAAAATTCAAAATCCATTCATGGTAAAAACTCTCAGAAAAAGTAGGAATAGAGGGAAACATCCTCAACTTGATGATTAGCATCTACAAAAAATCTACAGTTAGGACTATACTTTGGAAGACTACATGCTTTCCCCCAAAACAGGAATCAAGGCAAGCACATTTGTTCCTGCTAGTCATTCATCATGGTCTTGGAAGTTTAAGTTAGCGCAGTAAGAGAAGAAGAAAAAAAAAAGCATGTAGCTATGAGAGGGACAAATAAAAATGTCTCTATTTGTAGATTATATAATAGTCTATGCAGAAAATGCCAAGGAAGCTACAAAATAAAATTCCTAGAACTAATAAATCGGTTCTGCAAGATGGCGTGAGATGAGATAAACATACAAAAATAAATTGTACATACTAATAATGAACACATCAATACTGAAATTAAAAATACCATTGGCAGTTTCTTTAAAAAACACTTAGGTGTTAATCTGTTAAAACGTGTACAGAATTTGTAGGCAGAAAACTACAAAATGCTTATGAAATAAATAAAAGCAGATCTAAATAGAGAGAAAAACCATGTCTGTGGTATTTGTACATGGTAAAGACATCAATTCTCCCCAAAATGATCATAGATTAAATGCAATCCCAATCAAAATCTTAACAAGATTTATTATAGTTACAGACAAATTGATTCTAAAATTGATATGAAAGTACAAAGGAAATAGTTAACACTTTGTAGAAAGAAAAGGACTCACATGATCCAATTTAGAGCCCATTGTCTAAACCAAGGTCAATGTTATTTTCTTAGCGTAAAATTAAGTAATCAATCAGGAGAGTATGGTCCTGGCAAAAAGACAGAAACCCAGGTCATTGGAACAGAATAAAGAGTACAAAAAATAGACCTAGGTAAATATGATCAGTGATCTCTGACAAAGGCACAAAGGCAATTCAGTGGAGGAAAGATAGTTTAACAAATTGTGACAGAACACGTGAATATGCCAAACTATGAACCTTTGCCCATTCGTCACATCATTTACAAAAATTAATTTATCATAGGGTTCTTAGGACATTAAAACATAATTTATAAAGTCCAAAAAAATGATACATTAGACTTCTTCAAAACTAAAAGCTTTTGCTCTGTGAAAGATAATACTGTTAAAAGATGAAAAGACAACTCACAAAAAGAGAGATTATTTGTAACTCACCTACATAAGAACTGTATACAGAACATGCAAAGAACTCTGAAACTTAACAATAAGAAAAAAATCATATTTAAAATGGGCTACAAATCTGAATGAAACTTTACCAGTGAAGACAGACAAGGGGAAAATAAGCACAAGAAAAGATGGTCAACATTGTTGGCCCTTAAGACAATGCAAATTAAGAACAAAATGAGATACTAGTATTTGAGTGAACACACACACACACACACACATACCAAGTTCTGGAGAATATGGAATAACTGGAACTCTCCTGCACTGCTAAGAGTTGGGCACAGCAAAATGGTACAACGATGTAGAAAACACTTTGGCAGTTTGTCATTAACACCTAACGTATACTTGCCATATGACCAAGCAAAGCCACTCTAGAGAAATGTTAAACACACATAGACACAGACACACGCGTGCACGCGCGCACACACACACACACACACACCCCTACCCTGTGAATGTTCATAAAGCTTTATTTGTAATACTAAAAGTCTGGAAGCAACCCAGATGCCCTTGAACAGGTGAATGGATAAACTGGAGAATAGGCACATACAATAGAATATGCTCAGCAAGAAACAGGAATGGACCATGGACACATGCTAGGAGATGGATGGATAGATGCCAAACCATTATGCTCAGTGTGAAAAGCCAATCCCCAAAGGCCATATACATACTGAATGATTCCATTTATAAGGCACCCTGGAATAGCTAAACGGTAGGGATTGAAAGCAGCGCAGTGGGTGATACAGATGTGGGTTGGGAGGGTTTAACTGCAAAGACACAGCACGAGGGGAACTTCTTGAGTTAACACAATTGTTCTGTAATTTGTTTGTGGTGGACGTTACATAAATCTATGTCTGTGTTAAAACAAGTAAGAGTCTACCAAAAAAAGTAAAGTTCACTTCATGTAAATTTTAAAGGTAAAAAAAAAATTTGAAGATGGAACTGAGATACAAGGCAACAATATCATGTGAATTAAGAAGGTAAAGTGGTTGAAGCTAAGTGTTCTAAGCTCCTAGCATAGATTTCTTTAAACTAAAATATAATAAACATTACAAGGGTACCACTGAAAGAGGAGAAATAGAGTATATTTCTTCCAAAGTAACAGACAATATAATAAAAACTTAATGATTTAAATTTTAAAATGGTGCTTCGTAAAGCAATATAGAAAAAATAGAAAGCACAAAGTAAAATAGTAAATACAAATTCAAATATATCACAAAACATAAGTAATCTAAATATTCCAGTTAAAAGCAAAAGATGTTCAGCTTAGATATAAAAAAATCGAGCTCTATGGTAATAATATAAGGCTGTATCTAAAACACAATCAGGGAGATCAAAAGAGAAATAAAAACACATACCAGGCTATTTTGAATTAATCTAATAGACTTTGAGGGAGAAAAAAAAAACATTATAAAAGAAAGAGGACAGCAATATAATGTTAGAAAAGTTTAACTCATTGAGAAGTTACAAGAATTCTGAACTTGGTGGTACCTGATAAAAATCACACAATACAAAAATCAAAACTTGACTGGGCACGGTGGCTCATGCCTGTAATCCCAGCACTTTGGGAGGCTGAGGGGGGCTGGATCACATGAGATCAGGAATTTGAGACCAGCCTGGCCAACATGGTGAAAGCCTATCTCTACTAAAAATGCAAAAATTAGCTGGGCGGGCGTAGTGGTGCGTGCCTGTAATCCCAGCTACTCGGGAGGCTGAGGCAGGAGAATCGCTTGAAACAGGGAGTAGGAGGTTGCAGCGAGCCGAGATTGCGGCACTGCACTCCAGCCTGGCGACACAGAAAGACTTCGTCTCAAAAAATAATAATAATAATTAAAAAATCAAAACTGACAGAATCTCAGGGAAGCCCTGGAAGTTTACCGCAATAGAAGAAGTCATTATTCCTCTTCCAGTTAGAGAAGTAAGGCAGAAAAAGAGTGGACACAGAGGATTTGAAAAGGATAACAGGATTTATTAGGTAGATTGATTCATGCACACAAGAATTTATTTCCAACAATTAACCACTTATAAGCACATTTCAACAAATATCAAAGGACAGAAGTTTCAAAGATGATGTTCTCTGACCTCAGTGTAATTTAAATTAAAACAAATAACAAGTTTAAGTTAACAGGAAACAAATTTGTAATCTTTTAAACACTTCTAAGTAGTTAACAGGTCCAAAAGAATTCTGTTAGGAATTTAAAATATTTAGAATTGAAAGGCAATGAAGATACTGTATATCAAACTTGTTCCGTAGCAAAACGATACTTAGAAAAAATACAGAAACTCAATTTCTTATACTAGAAGGGAGGCCAAAAATATTTAAGAAGTATAACTATAAACAGAACAAACTTCAAGAAATTAAAAGAAAGAAAACAATAAAAAGAAGAAACTAATCATATAGAAAAAAATAATATAGGTTAATTCTTTGAAAAACACTAACAAAATGGCAAGCCTCTACAAGATTTACTCAGAAAAAAGAATGAAAAAAAAAACAAAACAGGTGATAATAGGAAATAAAAGTGGGCTATAAACAGAGAAGCTACAGAGATTTAAAAGATAAATAATATTTGTGAGCAACTTTTTTAAAAGAAACTTAGAAAAAAAAAATGGCCATTTAGAAAGCTAGAAGCAAGGCTGGGCGCGTTGGCTCACGCCTATAATCCCAGCACTTTGGGAGGCCGAGGTGGGTGGATCATGAGATAAGGAGATCAAGACCACCTGGTTAACACAGTCAAACCCAGTCTCTACTAAATATACAAAAAATTAGCCGGGTGTGGTGGCATGCGCCTGTAGTCCCAGCTTCTTGGGAGGCTGAAGCAGGAGGCTCACTTGAACCCAGGAGGCTAAGGTTGCCGTGAGCTGAGATCGTGCCACTGCACTCCAGCCTGGCGACAGAGCGAGACTTCGTCTCAAAAAGAACGAACAAGAAAACCAGAAGTAAGACAAAGTTCACTAAAGAATACAGAGGAAGTCTGAATCATTCTACAAATATCAAAGAAATCAAACCAGTAATGAAACATTCCAATAAGAAAACAGAAGACCAAGATGTCCTACAGGTAAATTTTCAACAAATATTTCTTTCTAAACTTATACAAAGAATATAAATTCTTAATATGCCTAATATACTCTTATGAAAATGAATAGAAAAAGAAGTAACACAGTGCAACTCATTCTGAGAGACAAGCATAACTGGATACCACAATTAGAAAGGGAACAGTATGAAGAAAATTACAGACCATCCTCATGTATTAATGACACTAAAGTCTTTAAAAAAATAGCACATTATGAAAAAGTTTGATTAATTACTAGAGAATGTAAGAGCGGTTTAATTTTAGAAACCTGCAAGCATAATTCATCATATAGACAGATTAAAGGGTAAAATAAGACTATCTAAAAAATGCAGACAAAGTATTTAATAAAATTCAATGTCTGTTGATGAAAAATATAACAGGGAAAATCCTTAATTTTTTAAAAGCACCTGTAAAACATTATTCTTACTGGAAATATATTAAAAGCATGCCCTTGGGGGAGAGAGCGAAAATAAACTAAAATACAAATAAAACCATGCTTTGTATAATCATGAGTAATACCAGGATTCTACTATTACTGTCTACCTAGCTCAGAAAGCAACTAAAATAGAAGATTTTAAAACTAAAAAGGAAGAACCTATACTATGTTTGTTCACAAAGATAATCCAAAGTAATCTACAGAAATAATTATAAATAAAACTTGAGAAAGATGGCTAGATACAAGATCAATATAACGAAATTAATATCACCAGTACATCCTCAAAAGTCTAATTTAAAAACTCATTCCGTACAGCAAAGAAACTTGAAATAAATTTAACAAAAGATGAGCAATGTCTTTATGGGGAAAAATTTAAAAATTAGTAAAAGACATGAATGAAGGCAGGTAAATGGAGAGACACAGTGTATATATGAATGGGAAGAATTAATTTTGTAAACATGTCAGTTCTCTTTATAGCAAGGCAGCTTCAATTAAATATCTCAATTGGAATTAAAAAATAATAATTTAATAAGTGGAATATAAAATTTATATGAAAGGTTTGGCACAGTGGCTCAGGACCGTAATCCTGGTATTTTGGGAGGCTGAGGCAGGAGGATCACTGAAGGCCAAGAGGTCAAGACCAGCCAAGACAATACAGTGAGACGTTGTCTCTATGAAGAATGAAAAAATAGCTGGGTGTGGAGATGCATGTCTGTAGTCCCAGCTACTTGAGAGGCTGAGGCAGGAAGATCTCTTGAACCCAGCAGTTAAGGCTATAGTGAGTTATGATCATACCACTGTACTCCAGCATGGGCAACAGAGAGATACTGTCTCAGAACAAACAAAGAAACAAACAACAACAAAATAAATAAATAAAATTTATATGGAAATGCATAAATGCTTAAGAAAAAATAAGATTATCCTTAAGTAGCATAAGTTGAGGGAGCTTCAGTGACCACATATTGAAACTTACT
Source organism: Ateles fusciceps (assembly GCA_036589455.1). Taxonomy (NCBI): domain Eukaryota; kingdom Metazoa; phylum Chordata; class Mammalia; order Primates; family Atelidae; genus Ateles; species Ateles fusciceps. The sequence goes on from JAZHEH010000284.1 coordinate 2,581,085, forward strand.
CAAGTCACAGTAATTAAGAAAGTATTATATTAACGTTTGCATCGGTCATTGAAACAGAAGAGAGTGTTCAGGAATAAACCCACAAAAATGGAAAAAAAAATGACAGATAAAAAGAGTGTTATCTAAGATTAGGGGAGAGGGAGAGGAGACATGATTTATTTAATTAGTAGTGCTGGGTCAATTGTTTATCCATATGAGAAAAAAATAACGAAATAGGGTTTCTACTCTACACAGTACCCAAAAATCAAATACCAATGAATTAAAGACTTAAATGTAAAAGGTGAGACATTAAAACTCCTAGGGAAAAAATATAGAATATCTTATATTTTGGACCATTGAATGACACCACAGAAAATAAAAATAAGAAAAACTAACCATAAAAGAAAAGATTAAAAGACATATTTACATTAAAATTGTCATGATGGGTGAAAAAACAATAAAAAGAAAGACACTAGAAAAAAGATATATGTAAGAAAATGTAACTGCCAGAAAAAAAAAAAAAACTCTACAAAAAATGAGCTAAAGACTAGCACTTTTTAAAGGAGGATATCAACTTCATTAGTAATGAGGAATATACAAATTAAAACCACAAAGTGTTACCATTTTATATCTACCATTTTGGTAAAAAATGTAAAAGTCTGACAATTCCAATTGGTGGCGATATGGAGTAATGAGAACCCACTACTGTAAGTATAACTTGTTAAAAGCATTGTAGAAAACAATGTCATTATTTTGTGTATTTGACAATGAATGTAAGTACCCAAATGAAACACCTTTTAACAGAACGATATTTCCTCTATGTCTGATGCACACTCATATTTTCTACTATATTCATTAAGTTGATTTCACAATCACTAGTGGGAGGACCAGCATTCAAAAAATGGCCATCAAGAGAAGAATAAAGAAATTGGAATATATTCACATAATGCCATATTATATGGTAATAAAGAGCAATGAAATAAAGTTTACCCAAACAACATGAGTGATTCCTAGAGGTACAATGTTGTTTAGCCCATCAGACTCACAGCATATCTCTTGGCAGAAATCCTACAAGCTAGAAAAGAGTGGGGGCCAATAGTCAATATCCTAAAAGGAAAGAATTTTCAACCCAGAATTTCACATCCAGCCAAACTAAGCTTCATAAGCAAAGGAAAAATAAAATCCTTTATGGACAAGCAACTGCTGAGATATTTGTCACCACCAGACCTGCCCTTGCAAGAGCTCCTGAAGGAAGCACTAAACATGGAAAGGAACAACCAGTACCGGTCACTGCAAAAACATACCAAACTGTAAAGACCATTGACACTATGAAGAAACTGCATCAACTAATGGGCAAAACAACCAGCTAGCATCAAAAAGGCAGGATCGAATTCACACATAACAATATTAACCTTAAATGTAAATGGGCTAAATGCCCCAATAAATGTTGTTTGGAAAAAAATAACAAAAGATTACTTAAAATTATGATAATCATTTTCATAAAGCTCAAAACCAAACACCATTAAACACTTTATTGGGAAAGGATAAACATATATGTGATAAAATGAAAAGAAAGCAAGAGAATTATAAATACAAAATTTTTGATGGTTATCTCTGAGAAACAGAGAGAGACTGGGTTTGGGAAGAAAATACAGGTGGCTTCAATAGAATTGGTAATGTTTTGGTTCTAAATTTGTGTAGTAGGTTTATGGCTTTCTTCTTAACATGTTTCATAACATATATACAAGCATATGGAATCTATGCATCAAATAATAAATAACATGAAAATTAACAAAAAGTACTAAGTATTTAAGCATATTATATAAATGATTCCTACAAGATGAAAAAAAAATATGTTCATTAGATTCTGTATATTATCAATGTATATATATGCACACACAACACACACACACACAGACACACATGCCCTCAAACATGAGTTCATTTATAGATGGATTTTCTTCCACCTCTGCCACACCTGAGACAGCAAGACCAACCCCTCTCTATATCTTCTCTTCCTTATGATTTTCTTAATATTTTCTTTGCTCTAGCTTTATTATAAGAATATAGTATATAACACATATAATATACAAAATATGTGTTAATGACTATTTATGTTATCAGTAAGACTTCAGGTAAACAGTAGTCTATTAGTAAAGTTTTCAGGGAATCAAAACTTACACTTAAATTTTCAACTGCAAAGGGGATGAGTGCCCCAGCCCCCCTGTTATATGTAGATTTATATTTTACCTGTATATATATAAATATATGCACATATATATATTTATATATACATAAAATATAAATCTATTTTTAAATGTAACACTCCTTTAAAGTTTTTACTACTTTTTGTTTAAAAATAAGTGCTGAGTTTTAGAGTATCCTAATAGCTAGTTACAGCAAGTACTCATACATCAACTACCAAATCACCAATAAGCCATCCCACTCCCAGGTATCTTCCCAGAGGAAAAGAAGTCATTATACAAAAAAGATACTTGCACATGCACATGCTCTTTATAGCAGCACAATTTGTGACTGCAAAAATATGGAACCGGCCCATATGCGCACTGATCAATGAGTGGATAAAGAGAATGTGATATACACCATGGAATACTACTCGGCCATAGAAAGGAACGAAATAATGGCATTCCTAGTAACGTGCATAAAATTGTAGACCACTGTTCTAATTGAAGTGTCTCAGGAATGGAAAACCAAATGTCGCATGTTCTCACTCATAAGTGGGAGCTAAGCTATGAGGATGCAAAGGCATAAGAATTGACACAATGGACTTTGGGAACTTGTGGGAAAGGGCGGGAGGTGGGTGAGAAATAAGACTATACTTTGGGTGCAGTGTATGCTGCTCGAGTGATGGGTGCACCAAAATCTCAGAAATCATCACTAAAGAATTTATTCATGGAACCAAACATTACCTGTTCCCCGAAAACCTACTGAAACAAAAACAATAAAATAAAATAACCAATACAAGTACTGCAGCTACAGAGTTGATAAGAGAAGAATAAGCAGTGGCTCACACCTGTAATCCCAGCATTTTGGGAGGCCAAGGTGGGCAAATCATGAGGTCAGGAGTTCGAGACCAGCCCGGTCAACATGGTAAAACGCCATCTCTACCAAAAATACAAAAAATTAGCTGGGCATAGTGGCGGGCACCTGCAGGCAGCTACTCGGGTGGTTGAGACAGGAGAATCGCTTGAACCAGGAGGCAGAGATTGCAGTGAGTCGAGATCGTGCCACTGAACTCCAGGCGAAAGAGGAGTAAGACTCTATCTCAAAAAAAAAGAAAGGAAAAAGATCTGTGCTAGAAAGAAATTCTGCTTAAATTTGTTCTTAAAAATGTAAGATCATAAACTCATTTAATGATCAAAAGGATTTAAGACAATTCTAGAATATGTTTTACTGACTGAGGAAAAGACTCATCACTGTTGAGCTGGAAGGAGCAACAGAGGTCACTTAGGCCAATTTCCAGTCCTCTGAGACTTCCCTCCTTCACTCCTCCTGAAGCACTTCAGTAGAGCATTAGTGAAGAACTAACCCAGGAAAGCTAACATTCAAGGAAAGGCAACGGCCTAATAGGTGATACTATTTTTAGGAAGGCTGATATTTTAGGTCTCATTTTGTAACTGAAAGAAGGATCATTATTCATCATCAAGGTAAAAAGCACTATCCACCATTTTCAAGGGATGAGTCATTCCACAGGATGACAGGCGCTGTGTAAATGACATCTGGGTACAAGTCACATCTTTTTTAACTTTTTTACACAACAGATAAAAGCAAAACAGAGCCTGGGCAAATCGATCTTAAAGTTGTGCATTATTCTACTTATGAGTTTCAGGAGAACGATCAACACCACCCACAAAAATCTTGATTGCCATCAGCTTGTTAGGTCACAACGGCATTTCCCAAAATGTGTTCCATGAAAAAAGAGATTCATAAGACACTCTGGAGAAAAAAAAAAAACGTTCTGTGAACAAATGAATTAGGGAAACACTAAATACAATAATTTCCATTAACAGAGTCACACTAAAATATTAAAAAGGCTCTGAAAAGTTCTACAACAAATAAAATGGCTTAATTTCAGTTACCTTGTCATTTCCCAATCTATAAAAATATGAAAGCATATTTCATGTAACATCCAGTAACTGTGGTGTAGACGAACACCAGGTGAATACACTTTAGGAAATGTGGAGGTGAAGAGAATAATCACTACAGCACCTCTTGACTCTTGCAATATCTTCCTTAACATGCTATCTGAGAGTCTGGCCTCATCCAAAAAGACATTTATTTGGACTAGAGTCAAGCCAGGACTTCTCTGATGCCAGCCAAGAAGTCACTGAACAAAGCAGCAACACTGCATTTGAGGCATAGACAGTCTTTTGTTTTTTTGTTGGTGGTGTTATTGTTTTTTACCTATTACTTACAATAATGTTTATATATCTTTGATAATTTTCAAAAGCTCTTTGAAAATGTCAGCAAACTTTAAACTTCCTAAATATCTTTTAATTAAATTCTCTTTAAATAATTAAGCATTGAAAACTTTATAAACTATCGATTATCTTACAATGGTTGAGATTCTTTTTCCTTTTTTCCCTTAAAGAGTCTAAGCCAGTGTGGGTCTTTCGTAGACTTCCCTAATACCCCTATTTTCCAAAGGCATGTGATAGATTCTCAAATCAACTTTTTCCAAATAGAAATTCCTATATAAACAGGGACAGTCTGTGGTAAATGAATTTAGATGATGGTGTTAGTTTCTTTTCTTTTCTTTTTTTTTTTTTTTGGTTGAGACTGAGTCTCACATTGTCACCAGGCTGGAGTCCAGTGGTGCGATCTCGGCTCACTGCAACCTCTGCCTCCCAGGTTCAAGCAATTCTCCTGCCTCAGCCTCCTGAATAGCTGGGATTACAGATGCCCGCCACTACACCAGTTAATTTTTTGAATTTTTAGTAGAGACAGGGTTTCATCATGTTGGCCAGGCTGGTCTTGAACTGCTACCTCCTGATTCAACCACCTTAGCCTCTCAAAGTGTTAGTTTTCAAAATGTCTTTAGTAAGTAAATAAAAGCGTGATGTAAAATGTTTGCTGAGTAAATCTTAATTGCAAAATTTCTTCTTTCAGAACTTTTTTCCTGTGGCATTTGCTGCTTTTTCAGCCATGATGTAGAGACAATCTTATTACAAACATTTCAGATAAATAAGTTACCAACTTGCAACACTGACAAAACTGTCAAATCCTCTTAATTTTATATCACGAATATTTTCAGCACCTATTGTGCTGGATAGTACCAAGCTAGGTTCCACTCTACGACTCAGCCCTGGATTATCACAATATCCTTTTTTTGAGACGGAGTCTCGCTCTGTCCCCCAGGCCGGAGTGCCGTGGCGCAATCTGGGCTGACTGCAACCTCCGCCTCCCAGGTTCAAGCAATTCTCCTGCCTCAGCCTCCCGAGTAGCTTGGACTACAGGTGTGTACCACCACACCCGGCTAATTTTTTGTATTTTTAGTAGAGACAGGGTTTCACCGTGTTAGCCAGGATGGTCTCAATCTCCTGACCTCGTGATCCACCCACCTGAGCCTCCCAAAGTGCTGGGAATACGGGCGTGATCCACCACGCCTGGCCCCACAATATCTTTCTAACCTATCTCCCCATCTCTACCTCCCATTAATCCTTCATACTACCCTCAGACACTCCTCCCAAAATTCCTCCCAGCAGTCCCTTTTGCCTAGTGCCTAGCAGGTGTTCTGCTGGCCCTTTACAAGTATTGTATCACTATTTTAATGTGTACGCAGGATTTGTTTTATTGGCTATGGTAAGACACCCAGATATGAACATGACTGCCAAGTTTATACTTACAGATCCCTAGAATCAGCAGACAGGGCCACATGGGGATGCACCAGGGCTGGTCAAGAGGCAGAGGGAATGAGGAGGGAGTATGGGCAAAAGCCTTTCCTATGGTTTTCATGGGAGGGAATTAGTAAAGCAAGGTAAGCAAGCTGAACAGTTTGGATGCTTTTAATAATGTGGGTGGGCTCAAGGCCATAGGAAGGTCCTTAGTGTCTAGTACCTGGCCCTGGAATGACTTAGGACACAAGGAAAGTGGTCAGAGCTGCAGGGGCCTGATAAAAGAGCTGTTGCGGGCATGGACTGGTTGGTTTTGGATATCCAAGATATGCTCTCAGGTAAGGTGTTGTTTAGCTTGAGGAAGTACCTAGAGCTTCCAGCACTAACTGGTCAGTGTCACACACAGAAAATAAGAAAATGTCATTAATAACATTCCTTAAAACAGCTTGGGAGTGTTATTGTGCCCCCCCACTTTTTCTGAGATAGAGTATTGCCCTGTTGCCCAGGTTAGAGGGCAGTGGCAAAATCATAGCTCACTGCAACCTTGAACTCCTGGACTCAAGCCATCCTCCCGTGTCAGCCTCCTGAGTAGTGGGGACTGCAGACATGCACTACCACACCTGGCTATTTTTTAAAATTTTTAGTAGAAACAGGCCTTACTGTGTTGTCCAGGCTGGTCTCAAACTCCTGGGCTCAAGCAATCCTCCTGCCTTGACCTCCCAAAGTGCTGGGATTTATAAGCAGGAGCCACCACGACCGGACCCCAATTTTTTATACAAGAAAATAAGTCTACTCTAAATTAAATCATTGTTTTAACACAGTATGCCAAAGGGTGGTCTCTGGATCAGCAGCATCAGCATCACTCTGAAAATCTGTCAAAAATAAAAATTCTCAGGCCCCAGCTCAGACCCATAGAATCAGAAATTCAGGGAATGGGATCTAGCAATCTGTGTTTTAACCAACCCTCCAGATGATACCAAGACATCAAGACATGTTCAGAACCATGGGTGTGTGGAGTAAAATCCAAAATCTCTAATCTGGAGCTTACCCACTCTAACAAACTCATCTCTTGAAGGTCTTCTAAATCTTCTCCATTTCCGTCACCCCCACTAATACCCCCTGCCATCTCCTGAGCCATGCCAAAAGTCAGACTCCTGAGCCACGCCAAAAACCCCATTCTGTCCCTCTCCAATCCTTCCCTGCCCGATACACTCTATGTTCCAGGCACACCTAACTTTCCCTTTTCCCCCAAGCAATCCTTCCTGGGCTTCACAGCACCATCTGCACCCAGAACAGTGCCGTAGCATAGCAAGTATTCTGCAGATGCTTATTAAAATGGAGTGTAATGCTTAATATGGTTGGGCGCACTGCTTTTTTTTTTTTTTTAATGAGTTTTGCTCTTCTTGCCCAGGCTGGAGTGCAGTGACGCAATCTCAGCTCACTAAAACCTCCGCCTCCCGGGTTCAAGTGATTCTCTTGTCTCAGCCTCCCAAGTAGCTGAGATTACAGGTGCCTACCACCACGCCTGGCTAATTTTTGTATTTTTAATACAGATGGGGTTTCACCACATTGAGCAGGCTGGTCTCAAAGTCCTATCCTCGTGCAATCCACCCGCCTCAGCCTCCCAAAGTGCTGGGATTACAGGCATGAGCCACTGCGCCCGGCCACAGCTCCTTTTAATACCCTGTCTTGTCCATTGTGACAGACTCTGTTACCTTGTTAACTCGCTCCCCTGAAGCTCATCTCCACTCCTGCTTCTTTGCTGCCTCCCACGACAGAAGGTGGAAAGCCATACTGTCCCAGTTTCCCTTGGAACTAGGAGTACCCAGGTAACCTCGTCTTCAGCCATGATATAAAAACAGAAGTATGCTGCAAGTTCCTCTGTGAAATCTTTGCTTTCTTGATAAAAATGAATCAGACTCAACTGCCAGCCTCTTTCTCTTCTTCCTATGTTGAATGCCGACATAACGGCAGGAGTGGCAGCAGCCATCTTGTAACCATGAAGGTTTGGTGCAGAGAACTGCAGAGATGGCGGACATGACATCATTGAGTCATTGTTCCATCCCAAAAAGCACTTATGCCTGGACTTATTTTCAACAGAAACAAACTCTGTCTAAAGCCATTCTAAGTAGTGATTTCTTTCTTTCTTTCTTTTTTTCTTTTCCTTGAGACTGAGTTTTGCTCTATTACCCAGGCTGGAGTGTAATGGCATGATCTCAGCTCACTGCAAATTCTGCCTCCCCGGTTCAAGCAATTCTCCTGTCTCAGCCATCCCAGTAGCTCGCATTACAGATGCCCACCACCATGCCCAGCTAATTACTGTATTTTTAGTAGAGACAGAGTTTCACCACATTGGCCAGGCTGGTCTCAAACTCCTGACCTCAGGTGATCCACCCACCTTGGCCTCCCAAAATGCTGGGATTACAGACATGAGCCACCGCACCTGGCTGGTGGTTTGCGCCAGCTGGTGGCTTCTTATACTATATTTCAATGCAATTCTAGTTTAATATACTGCCAGCAGAGGATCACATTTTAAGATTAGTTTTATTCTGAGGAAAAATGCAATTACCTCATGTTCTTGAAATTGCACATAGTTCACACAAATCACTAGAGCAATTATTGACTTCTCCCTAAAGCTCTTCCTATAACACTAAGCTGTGTATAATGCTAAGTACAGGAATACACACTAGACAGATAGTTTGGAAAGTCATTGAGAAAGGCTTCCTGGAGGAGGTGGGCATAGGCAAGGCCTTGAAGGCTGGGTAGGATCTGCCACACAGAGAGACATGGGAAAAAGTCTGAAATGGCAGAGCAACCACCAAAAGCTGTCCCTTAGCAGCAATAAAAGGCTATTAAACAAAGAGAATTAAGCTAAGGAGGGGAAAGTCATCTCTTGGGAATTAAGGGACAAAAGAAAGGAGAGGAGAAAAAGTGACATGGTTACTGTAATGCTGGGATAAATACATATTTTCAAATCAATGTTACAGCAGAATTGACTAGTTAAGCACAGAGAATACTTAATAAAAAAAAAAATCCTAATAGTTTCTGCTGAGACACTCAAAGTAAAGTCATGTATGATTGAATAGAATTTCCTGCAAAAAAAGGGGAAAATAGAATGGAAAATTATAAGAAAGAAAGAGAAAAAAAAGAGAAAGAGAAATACTAATTTTCATAGAGCTGAAGAGACACAAAAGTTCTCAAACTGAAAGGGCCTGAACTGTGAAGGGCAAAGCAAAAAATAAAGAGATCCTAAAAAGCTTTCAGAGAGGAAGAAACCATCAAGCTGCAACAGTAACCAGTAACAGAATTTATCAGCAATAATCAATGCTAGCATATAACAGAGCAATTCCAAAGTTCTGAATGAAAATTCATTTGAATTTAAAAATCTGTATTACGGTAACTTATCAGTCAAATATAGAAGCAAAATAAAATCACATTTAGATTTAGGAGGTCACCTACCTTTCTGAGAAAGTTTATTGAGAATGTACTCCAGGAAAAATAAGGGTAAAAACCTAATCCAATAAGAAATGATGGACTTAAATTCAAGTCCCGCAGGAAGAAATTCCAGGATGTCAGACCTGCAGGAGGCTTAGAAAGCAGACTATCCAAATTAGAATTCAGTGGGCTCCAAGACAAAGCAGTCAAAATAACAGATGGAATGAGTAAATCAGAAGATATGAAGGCATATGATTCTCATAACAGGAAAAACAAGATAGTCCATAAAATTGCAGGCAAAAAAAATATGCCCAGGAAAGTTATGTTTCAAAGATGAATCAAAGAAAAGTCACGTATGATTGAATACTTTGTAGAATGCAAGAAGACAGAATCCATTTGGCCTTGGCACTAAGAAAATTCTCCTTTACATGGAATAGGTATCTGGACATTGGATCCACAGAGAAGGGGATGTGTATTAGTCCTTTCTCACATGGCTACGAAGAAATACCCAAGACTGGGTAATTCATTAAAAAAAAAAGGTTTTAATTGGCTCACAGTTCCACAGTTTGTAGAGGAAGCATGATACTGGCATCTGCTTGGCTTCTGAGGAGGCCTCAGGAAACTTACAATCATGGTGGAGGGTGAAGGGGGAACAGGCACGTCTTACGTGGCAGGAGCAGGAATGAGAGAGAGACGGGGAAGGTGCTACACACTTTTAAACAACCAGATCTCATGAGAACTCACTCATTCATTATCACAAGAACAGTACTGGTATGGTTTGGATTTGTGCCCCCCCCGCCAAATTTCACACTGAATTGTAATTCCCAATGTTGGAGGAGGGGCCTGGTGGGAGGTAATGGATCATGGGGGTGGATTTCTCCCTTGCTGTTCTTATGATATTGAGTTCTCATGAGACCCAAGTATTGAAAAATGTGTATCACCTCCCTCTTTGCTCTCTTCCTCCTGCTCTGGGGTCCCCTTTCACCATGACAGTAAGTTTCTTGAGGCCTTCCCAGCCATGCTGCCTATAGAGCCTGTGGAACCATGAGCAATTAAACCCCTTTTCTTTATAAATTACCTAGTCTCAGGTAGTACTTTATAGCAGTGGGAGAATGGACTAATTCAAGTACCAAGGGGGATGGTGCTAAACCATTCATGAGAGACCGCCCCCACGATCCAATCACCTCCCACCAGGCCCCACGTTCCACACTGGGGATTACAATTTGACAGGAGAGTTGATGGGGACACAGAACCAAGCTATATCAGGGTATAATCAACACGTTACTTAGGTCCACAATGAACTACATTTAAGGACCCATAACAAAAGTACTTAATTGGCTTTTGAACTTTTAGAGTTAACTTATGGACAAGGCATAGGAAGCCAAACTACGTGATTATAAAACAAAACAAATGTAAATTTTATCAATCTTCAAAATGTAAACAAAAAGAGAAAAGGAAGAAGGGAGGGAAAGAAAGTAAAAGAAGAGAGAGAGACAAAGAAAAAAATGACCAAAGCCAGAAGTAGAGAAGGAAAGAAAAGAGTATAAGAGCCCCACTCCTTAATGCTCCTTAAAGCCAGTCAAGAGAAACTGGACTGCTGTGCTAACTGTAGGGAGTTTTAAATATAAGTAAAAAGGTAATATAAAATTTTTTTGAATGGGTATGGAGGAGGAAGTGGGTGGTATAATGGAACCAAAACTTCCTCTCACCAGTAGGAAGGAAATAGTGTGTAAATAACATGTGTGTATGTAAACTAGTAGTATAAGCCTATTCTTTAGAGAGATGGAGGTAAATCACCAGAGAAAATAAATATAGAAGGTATTAAAAGTAACTGTCTCCAGGGAGCAGGACTAGGAGCTGGATCAGGCTAAGTGGGCTGATACCTTTTCATTATAAACCCTTCTCCACTACCTGATTTTGAAAAACACATCCACGTGTTATTTCACTTTTGTTTCTTTAAGGACGATACACAGTGTTGCTGGAGGTCTGGGAATAGGCAGTTCATCCACTGCTGCTGGAAGTACCATCTGATATAACCTTTCTTCTGGCAATATGTATTAAAAGGCTAAAAATATAGAAAACCTTTCTCAAAGAAGGAATTCAGGCTGAGCACGGTGGCTTATGCCTGTAATCCCAGTACTTTGGGAGGCTGAGGCAGGAAAATTGCTCAAACTCAGGAGTTTGAGAATAGCCTAGAGAACATGATGAGACTCTGTTTCTACACCAAGATACAAAAATTAGCTGGGTGTGAAGGTGCATATCTGTAGTCTCAGCTACTTGCGAGGCTGAGGTGGGAGGATCTCTGGAGCCCGGGAGGTGGAGGTTGCAGTGAGCTGAGATTGCACCACTGCACTCCAGCCTGGGTGACAGAGTAAGACTCCATCTCAAAAGAAAAAAGGAGGAGGAGGAAGAGGAGGAGGAGGAGGAGGAGGAGGAAGAATTCGTCAACAAGAAATAATTAAGGATGGAAAATAAAGTAATCAGGAATAAAGGTCTATGTTTGTACTTAATCTTTTCTCCCCAACCCCTCACGATATGGATAGACTGGAAAAAAAATGCAAAGGGGGTTATTTAAATAAACTGACTTTCAATATTAAAAAGGGTGACATTTATTTGACATGTAAAGCTATTGAAGATATATTAAGTGTGAAGGGGCAGACTATAAACCAGTATGCATAGTAAAAAATAAGGTTACATATATGTATATGCAGAGAAAAAATACATTAAGGTATATGTCAAAGTGTTACTAGACCTCTGTTCTTATTGTTTTAAATTTTCTAATTCATCTACCATGAACACTACACACACTGTAAAACATATTTGCAAAAGTGGTTGCCAGCGGATGGGAGAAGGGGGAATGGGGAGTTATTGTTTCACGGGCACAGTTTTAGCTTCATAAGATGGAAAGAGCTCTGGTGATGGGTGGTGGTGATGTCTGCACAACAACGTAAACGTACTTAACACCACTGAACTGTACACTTGAAAACGGTTAAGATGGTAAGGTTTATGCTGTATGCATTTTGCTAGTTATAAAAATTAAAAAATAATAAAAATAATATATGACAAAATAACAAAAATTGGCATATTTTGCATACTACATGATAAATTTACGAGCAAACCAAGTTATAGATAGCTTATCTTGATATTGCTAATGTTAAGCAAATGACTACATTTGAAGAGGAGTTATAAAAATACAGTACATATTTTAGATTCTCTCCAAATGTTACCTTTTCCTTCGTCCTAAAATGGGAATTTTCTTGCTGGTTCCAAAATATCTAGACATTATTTTTAAATCTCTAATCCAAATCCTATATTCTTCACTGCTCTCTGAGTCTCTCTGACAATATGAATCTTTCCCAAGGTTATTTTCGAGCCCCAAGCTTAAAACTTTCTTCTCAAAAATAAGATGTTTTAACCTCAAATGCCTTTATCATATTAAACCCTTAAATATGTGTTTCTTATGTCCTCCAAATAATTTTATGCTCTTTTATGGTCAAAAAACATATATGTGTATATTTCTAATGCATATATACGACTTTTAAAAATGACTTTTTGGCTTTTTAGTCTCTCAGTTTATTGCACATGGATTAGGACTGTGAAGAATGGGCTTTCTCCATGATCTTGCATGTGGTTTTGGAATGTAAATTATAATGGAAATGGGGGTCTTGGTTTTACTTGATTTCTGTAGTTGTGAAGGACTGGATTGTGATCCCCAAAAATTTCATATAAAGTTCTAATCTCAGTACTTCAGAATGTGACTGCATTTGAAGATACAGTCTTTAAAAGAGGATTCTGCTAAAATGCAGTCATTAGGGGGAGCCCTACTCCAATATGACTGGTGACCCTATAAGAAGAGGAAGTGACAAGGACATAGACACACACAGAGGGAAGACTACGTGAAGATGCAGAGAAAAGATGGCATCTACAATAAAAGGAGAGAGCCCTCAGAGGAAAACCACCCCCCGACACTTCGGTCACGGACTTCCAGCCTCCAGAAGTGGGAGGATGTAGTCTCTGCTGTGCAACCCCCGGTCTGGTACTTTGTAATCGCAGCTCAAGGAGACTCATCCGGAAGCATATTCTTCATCTCCCTTACCAACCCTCTCTTTGTCACTGCAGATTCTGAGGCCTCTGGGACCTTTGTGGTTATAAGGGTTGATTATAACATAATCACGGAGCTGTAGAATAGAGAAGGAAGCAGTGCATTCACTAACCACATCACCTCTCTACTCTCAGTTTTGGTTTCTTATATATTAGGTGCTATCCAACCAGATTTATGTGATTTGTCAGAGACCACGGCATAAATCTGGTTGAATGGCACCTAATGCATAAGAAAAGTATCCCAAGAGGGTTCTAATCCCTCTTCACATTATTTTCCTTGATATCTGTCATTGAAAAAAAGATTCCCTGGGTGGAGTTTATGTGTGACTCTCTCTAAAGTGTAAGGATGTGTTCCATGGCTTGCCAAAGTCTTTTGCGATATCTGTCATTGAAAAAAAGATTCCCTGGGTGGAGTTTATGTGTGACTCTCTCTAAAGTGTAAGGATGGGTTCCATGGCTTGCCAAAGTCTTTTGCTAGCCTAATGTTCTAGGTACTGTCTTAAAGATAAACCTGTGGTCAATTCCAACAGAAAGCAAATATAGGTCTCCAAGGTGCAAGTCTGTGATGCTGAAATGACAAAACATCCTGGTGCACGATTCCTGTGTGACTTGCAAATTTCCCCTGGGAAGTCTGCCCCTGCTTCCTGTAAGCAGGACCATGGAGACAATTCACTTTGGCGAGAGAACTAAGACACGAAACATGGACTTAGTCTTTACATGCCTCCCATCCCTGGCATTTCTAGCAGGGCAGGGCTATGAGAGACTCACAAACTGCTATTTTGCTTGGAAGGCTGCTCTTCCCTGATTACCTCCGTGAGACGGAGAGTCCATGCCTAGATAAAATATTAACATGAGTGCTTTGTGGCCTCTCTTTTGGTATCCTTCCCCATCCCCCATAATCCTCCTGGAAATGCCAGCTGGTTCCTTCTTATAACTGTGACCTGTTATGTTTCCTCGTGAGTGACAGGTGAACATACTCGATCTCCTCTTACTTTCTGTAATACCACATTCTTCTTAAATATGACTCAATCAATCTCCAAGTCACACTATTGTAGAAGATCAGAATATGCTACCCTATAATATGCCACTTTGGTTAAGAATTATTTTGAGTTGGAGGCAAATGAGAATCAACAGATGCAGAAAAAAGCCTTCTCAGAGCTTTCCTTATCTGGCCCAAAGCAGAAACTCCTGAGAAGTAAAGGCTGCCATAAATCCCCTCTCTTGGGGAAGTTTTATGGACATAAAGAAGATGAAAAGTCGGCACCAAGACAAACCTGCACAAACATTGCTAAGATAGTCCTTATCTTCCACAAGTTTCCCCCACACATTTACCTTTCCAGGGTTTACAGCTCCTAGAGGCTAAAAACCTTTTCCCTTTGTCTTTTCACCTCTCCATAAATTTATTGTTCTTTGTTAAGATGCTGTACAGGCCCAGGTTCAATTTGCCCTTTGAATTACTCATCACTGAGTTTCTTTCTCCTGCATGTATGCACACTGTCCATGTTAATAAACTCTGTTTCTCTCTTGTTAATCTTTTGCTGTTCTAATTTCCAGGACCCTGGCCAGAGATTTTTTTTTTTTCTTTCTTTCTTTTTGAGATGCAGTCTTGCACTATTGCCTAGGCTGGCATGCAATGGTATGATCTCGGCTCACCGCAACCTCCACCACCCAGGTTTGAGCAGTTCTCCTTCCTCAGCCTCCAGAGTATCTGGGATTACAGATGCCCGCCACCACACCCAGCTAATTTTTGTATTTTTTGTAGAGACAGGGTTTCACTATGTTGGTCAGGCTGGTCTCGAACTCCTGACCTTGTGATCCTCCCACCTCAGCCTTTCAAAGTGCTAGGATTACAGGCATGAGCCACTGCGCCCCAGCCCCAGAGACCTTAAGAGGGTAAATTTTTTTTTCTCTATCTCTCTCACACACTGTGGTAGATCGTTCTCTCTCTCTCTCTCTCTCTCTCTCCCTGCCTCCCTGTCCTACACTGTGAAGGCTTCTTAGCAGATATGCAGCCACAAATGAAGTTAGGCAACTGTGGTCTATGCTGATGCTGTGGGGTGCAAAGGCAGGGGGCTGACTATGTGTTCTGAGGTTAGAGTTTATGGGTAAAACTCTTCCAAGCAAAATAAGTTGGCCAAACCTCAATTCATTTATGGTTAAAAACATCTAGGCAATGAGATACAGACCTGTAAGTTACCTACTGAGGATCAGCTACCTCCCTGTTGCAGGGCACTTTACCCAGGAGATGAAAATCTCGATTCAATTCATACAGGTACTTCCAACCCCTAAAGTCATAATTTAACTTCTTCTCTATTAATGTATCAGTAGTAGATAATTCTGTCCTTTCATCCAGCTGTTCTACCTCCTCACTATTCTCCCTTGATCCATTAGAGGAAACATTTAGAACATGTTTACTTTTCCAATGTCTTCCATCCCCAACTCCACCCCATTCTTGAGTTTGGTTGAGATTTGACTTCAAGCTATTATCAGGGTTTTCCCTTCCAGTTTGTCTACTTTGCTGCAATAGTCATTACTTACGATACAATAGAAAGTCCTGGTAAAAATAATCTCATCTCCTTATACTAAATTACATATTCCTCACAAGATTCCCTGCTCACTACTGATTTCTGACCTCTTATCTTCTCGTTTGTTGAGATCTCTACTGAAGTTGGCATTTTACCAATTGTTTTCTCAAGCAAAATTACATGAGTAATAAACTCCAAGCCGTCATGCCTTTAATAAGTTACAAGAGTAGTAAACTCCAAGGCCTTCGTGTGCCAAATTTGCAAAAAAAAAAAGGTTATTGAGGTTGACGTAGAATGTTTTATTACAACTTTTTGCATAAATCATCTACAGATATTGTTCTATTGTCTTCTTCTACTTTCTAGGGCGGGTGATGAGAAATCCGGCCCTAGTCTGATTCTTTTAGTTCTGCCTCTCCAGATGTATAAAACTTTCTCTTTATCCATAAAATTCTAGGATTTCACCAGGAAATGTCTACACATGTGGTTTGAAATATTCATTCATAGTCATTCATCTTCCCTAACTTTTCAACTCAGAGAACTCTTCTTCTACTTTTATTTAACGATTCTTCTTCACTATGGCTCTTTTCCCCCTCCAGGCACTCTTGTTATTCATGTTAAGTCTAGTGAATCTGCCCTCCAAGTTTGTATCTTTTTCCTCTACATGTCTCTAAACGTCTTTACTCTGTGGGATAAAGAATTTCTTCCCCTTGATCTTCCAGAATAGTGATTATGTTCTTAGCAGTAATCTTCTTTTAGCACATCTGAAAAAAAAAAGTTTTTATAATGTGGAAACAATGCTTTTAGTTCCATACAGTCTTTTATTTTCTTGCATGCTAATTATCTTTCTTATTCCATTTTGTTAAAGTACTCTACTATCACCTTATTCAGTTCTATTTCAATAGCTGCCACATTTTCTAGTTTGGAGTTTGTGCTCCAAACTTCATGTTACTAAGACTTCCTAAGCAAGCTGTGATGTTTCTCTGCCTACTCACAGTCGTGTGATCCCTCAGTATTTGTACAGGTTAGATATTGGTGTTGAGTGGTAGAATAACAACAGATGGTAGAAGATACAACTTCTCGTAGGCTGGTGTTGACAGAGTGAGGTGAAGCACTGGAAGAATACTAGATGCAAGTTCTCATCATTTCCTAATCACAAGGAGTAATTCAGACCTCCAGTTCAGCCTTCTCTGAATTTCTTGTGGTTGACAGTATTAAATAGCTCCTTCAACACTAACAATGGCTACCCTAGGCCTGAAGAGAATGACACTCTGGCCTCTCAATTCACACCAGTTGCCAAAAAAAGAAAAAAAACACACAAAGAAAAAACTGAATTTAGCACTATCTCATCTCTGATGAGATGATCTTAGATGAAATCCTGGCCTCAGACACAATTGCCAGAGTAGTACTTCCAGGCCATATGCCCATCAGAGCCTTTCTACCGCTCCATCCAGAGGTGAAGTTTATTCTAACCCCTTGAGCCAAGGAAGGTCTTTATGACAGCTTCATCAAATAAAATGTGACAGTAATGACATCCCAGGGTAGGTTACATGGATACTCAGTCCTGGAGCCCCGCCACCATTCTGTGAGGAAGTCCAAGCCACATGGAGTGGCCACATGAGGATCGTTGGCCATCAGCTCCAGTTAAGGACCCAATCGATGGTCAGCACAGATGGATGGACAAGTGAATGAACACAACTCCAAATGACACCAGCCCCAGCATTTAAGCCCATGTTCAGTGCGAGAGAAATGGGTTGTTCTCTGAGCCCTGCCCAAATAGCAGATTCAAGAGGAAAACAAGAGTTGTTATTTTAAACCACGAGTTTTGAGGTGGTTTGTTAGAGAGCATTAGATAACAAGAATAGTCATCATTTTATTTGCCCGCTGTGCTATTCCCCAGAAGAAATCAGGGACATGGACTCAGACCAGCTTCTCCCTAGAATCCTTTAGGATTAATACTTAGATGCAGAATTTTCATATTGCTCAGGATTTAGTATTGTCTCCAGGTCTCTCCTTGATCTTAGAAATGGCTTAGAAAGATATTAAAACTATCCGCTTGTGAGAGGTAAAATGGAAGGAAATTGGCACAATACACACTTAGCAAAAGATGACATGGTAAATATTATGTCAGTTCTCAGACTGAGACTCAATATCTTGAGTTATCTCAGTGAATGACATTAGATTTTTTACACATTTTAGGGAAAAACACACTTACATGAATTCACTTAACTAGGTCAAGGAATTTTAGAAATGTGGCATAATAGGATTAACAATCAGAAGTTCTTATTTCTTGTTGAGCTGTTTCCAAGCAGTCCATTCTCCAGTGAAGATGCTTAGCTTCTCCAGGTCTCAGTTCCCTCATCTGTTAAGTAAGAAAATTAGGTGCAATGACCTTTTTAAAAAAAAAATTCTTTTTATTTTTTTAAATTATTTTCTTAATTTTATTTATTTACTTATTTTAATAGAGACGAGGTCTTGCTTTGTTGCTCAGGCTGGTCTCAAACTTTTGGGTCAAGCGATTCTCCCGCCTCAGCCTCCCAAAGTGCTGGGATTAGAGCCATGAGCCACTGTGCCCAGCCTTTTTTAAAAATTTTATTTTTTTAATAGACAGGGTCTCACTCTGTGGCCCAGCGGAGTACAGTGGCACAATCTTGGCTCACTGCAGCCTCAATCTCCCGCCTCAGCCTTCTGAGTAGCTGAGACTACAGGCGTGTACCACCACTCCCAGCTCATTTTTTTTAAATTGTATTTTTGTAGAGACAGGATCTCACTATGTTGCCCAGGCTAGTCTTGAACTCTTGGCTTCGAGTGATCCTGCCACCTCAGCCTCCCAAAGTACTAAGATTATAGGCTTGAGTCACTGCATCTGGCCATAATAATCTTAAAAAGGATTCCCAGCTCAGCCATCCCATGCAAGTTTAATGAACATTCATATGTAGATACCAAGAACACTCTGTATATCCAACCCCATCATTTCATAGACAAAAGACCCAATAAGAACATGAAAGATTACGGTCCAGGGGAAAGGAGGAAGCAGAATTTCACTACTGGAACAATGTGCCACCAAGAAACTCTGCTGGGGGGCATCACTGCAAATGTTTTTGATAAAAGGCTGCACCCTATGCTCCAAATGGCAACAAAGGAGGGATTCATTTATGCTGCACCTGCATCACCAACCTCAGAAGGAGGATATGTGTAATGCTGGTGGCAGTCAATTGATTGACTCAACAACTAAAATGTGTGAGGGTAGTGTTGGCCTCAGTGGCCCAAGGACATCACTGAGACATGGTCTTGCTCTCCTTGTCTCTCAGGTCTGTTTTTCTTAAGGTCAACTCCATTCTTTGTTAGACTCTCCCTCACAGATCCAAGGTGGCTGGCAGGGTGTCACTCTGTGGCCCAGGCTGGGGTACAGTGGCTCCAGGTTGAAAGCCCATCTGCTCAGGAGTCCCAAGGGACCCAGCCAAGGTCCCAGAGTTGAATCTCACTGACTGTAGTAGACAAAATAATGTCCCGCCTCCCAAAAGTCCACATCCTAATTCGAAGAACCTCTGAATATGTTACTTTACATGGCAAAAGAAATTCTGCAGATGGCTCAGACAGACCCTGAGATAAGGTGAGTCTGCTGGATTATCCAGGTATGCCCAGTGTCACCCACGGGTCCTTAAAAGTAGAAGAGAAAGTCCAGGTGTGGTGGCTCACTACTGTAATCCCAGCACTTTGCGAGGCCAAGCCAGGTGGATCACCTGAGGTCAGGACTTCGAGACCAACCTGGCCAACATGATGAAACCCCACATCTACTAAAAATACAAAAACTAGCCAGGCATTGTGGCAGGTGCGTATAGTCCCAGATATTTGGGAGGCTGAGGCAGGAGAATCCCTTGAACCCAGGAGGCAGAGGTTACAGTGAGCCGAGAGGGCACCACTGCACTCCAGCCTGGGTGACAGAGCAAGACTCTGTCTCAAAACAAACAAACAAAAAAAAAAAAAGTGGAAGAGGAGCCAGAAGAGGAATTCAGAGGGAGATGTGACCACAGAAGGATCAGAGCAATGGGGATATGAGGAATGTGCAACCCAGTGCTGCTGGCTTTGAAGATGGAGGAAGGGGCCATGAGGCAAAGAATGTGGGCCGCCTCTAAGAAGCCTGAGAAGCTGGGGAAATGAATTCTCCCCTAGAGCCTCCAGAGAGCAGCACCATCCTGCTGACATCTTGATTTTAGCCCAGGGAGACCTATGTCAGACTTCTGACCTCCAGAACTATAAGATGGTAAATTTGTGTTGCTTTAAAGTCACTAAGTTTGTGATAATTTGTCACAGCAGGAATAGAAAAACAATATACTATGGCCAGGCACATGGTGGCTCATGCCTATAACCCCACCATTTTGGGAGGCCGAGGCAAGCAAATCGCTTGAGCTCAAGAGTTTGAGACCAGCCTGGCCAACATGACGAAACTCCACCTCTACAAAAACACAAAAATTAGCCAGGTGCAGTGTCTCAGGCCTGTAACCCCAACATTTTGGGAGGGCGAGGTGGGCGGATCATTTGAACCCAGGAGTTCAAGACCAGCCTGGCCAACATGGCAAAGTGCCATCTCTACAAAAATACAAAGGTTAGCTGGGCATGGTGGTACATACCTGTAGTCCCAGCTACTTAGAAGCCTGAGACACAAGAATCACTTGAACCTGGGAGGGGTGGAGGTTGCAGTGAGCTGAGATCACACCACTGCACTGTGAGTGACAGAGCAAGACCTTGTCTCAAACAAAAAAAGAACAGAAAAAAATATATACCGATTGGTCCAATTTGATTCACCTGCTCTGCCTGAATCAATGATTTTGGCTAGACCCAAGTCACATCTCTTCCCTGCATGGAAGAGCGAGGGTAGTCCCACTTATACCACATGGCTCAAGAATGGGGGAAGGGATAGCTCCTTGAGGAAAACCAGGGGCTGTAACCAGAGGAATGGGGAATGGTAAATAAGCATGAAGATAAAAAAAGATACCCAATCTATATGAGGACAAATGAGAGGCCCAGAAAAAACCCCTGGATATATCTATAGATATATCTATAGATACTGCAGAGATGGAGATTCTCCATTTGCCCAGCACTGGAAGTGCTAGAGAGAAAACTTAGGCTACTGACGACTTCCAACTTTGCTTTCCCCTAAAGGTCAAAGCTTTTGAAGAAAGAGGAAATACCAATAAATGGAACAGCCAAACTCCATGGATAGATGGTGTTATACAACAAGCCTGGATTTTCCAGACAGTTATCTGACAAGAGACAGGAGGACAGCTCGCAAAGGCTATTGTCAGGAGCCTTGTTGACCTGATAAGGAATTCTTTAAAGTATAAGTCGAAGTGGGGGAGGGAAGAACAGCTATATAAAACTGAATAGCTAGATAATGTCGATGTATTAATTTTATTTTCTACTTTCTATATTCTTGATGCTGTGGCATTTGGAGTCAATGGACCCAAGAAACTGCCCCTCCCAGGATTAACTAACTCCTAGCAGTAACAAGGAACTCACTTGTGGGCATGTCTTTGATAAGCCAACCAACTACTTGGAGTCCAACCCTCCAAGAGTCTGCTTTTCTGCTAGGTAATTCTGCTGCCCTAATCTTCACGGAGCCAGGTACAACTGGGGACCTCCCCTATAGCCCAGAGCCGGCTTGATAGTAAATTTTTTTTCATGAACCACACAGGATATTAAAGCTGGATAGTAAATCTGTGGCGCTTCTTGACTTTGCTTTGCCCACACCTTTCTGGGTTAACTGCAATCACGGTTTCTGCGTGCAGTTCCTCCTCTCCATGTCTGCTCACCTGGCTTCAGTGCTTCCCCATGTGGACCTGAATGGGCTCATGTGCTTACTGTGTCTTGGGGACTGCAAACATAATAAAACACTTCTTCCTTCCTGGCAATCGTTTTTGCATCTGTGTGTATTATATCTGCTCCAAACAAGTCCTGGGTACATTTGCAGAACAGCAAAAGATGGCAGATATGACTCAATAAGAACGACAATGAGACATCTCAAGAAGTATTAAGAGAGAATCACAGAAGAGTCAGGAAACAATCTGAAGGCCCCGGCGCCAACCCAAAATGCAGGCATTAAGGCAACCTCAAAATCTTAAGTGATGATGAGATGATGGCTTTTCGCACTGACTGATGGTGAAATGGGTTCATGCCAGGAAAAGGGGGGCAGATCTATTCCAGGACTTATGAAAGGCTCCTCTATTAGGTCCTTATGGCTGCCATAACAAAGTACCACACACTAGGTGGCTTAAACAACAGAAATGTATTGCCGCAGTTTTGCAGCCCAAGAAGTCTATGGGTTGGCTCTTCCAAGGGCTGTGAGGGAGAATCTGTCCCAGGCCTCTCACCTAGCTCGTGGTGGCTGCAAGCATTCCTTGGCTTGCAGATGGCATTCTCCTTATGTCATCACATCATCTTCTCACAGCACATGTCTGTCTCTGTGTCCAAATATCCCATTTTTATAAGGATCCACAGTCATATTGGATTAAAGCTGATGGTTTGGCTGTGTCCCCACCCAAATCTCATCTTGAATTGTAGCTCCCATAATTCCCAAATGTTGTGGGAGGGACCCAGTGGCAGATAACTGAATCATGGGGGCAGTTTTCCCTATACTGTTCTCATGGTAGTGAATAAGTCTCATGAGATCTGATGGTTTATAAGGAGTTTCCTCTTTCACTTGGTTCTCCTTCTCTCTTGCCTGCCACCATGTAAAATGTGCCTTTCACCTTCCACCATGGTTGTGAGGCTTCCCCAGCCACGTGGAACTGTAAGTCCATTAAGCCTCTTTTTCTTTATAAATTACCCAGTCTCAGGTATGTCTTTATAAGTAGCGTGAAAATGTACTAACACAAAAACCTACTCGAATGACCTCATCTTAATTTAGTCATATGCACAAACCTTGTTTCCAAATAAGCTCACTTCCACAGATATTGGGGAGTTAGGTCTTCAATGTATCTCTATTGGGGAGACACAATTCAGCCCACAAACCTGTAACAGCTTCCTATCCCTTGGAGTTCTTTTCTTTAGTTCATCCTAACTTGCCCCATTTTGCTACTTCCAAGGTAAAACCCAAAATGCCAACATAAGGCCGTGAACTTAAACTTTTTGAAAAGGGCCTGAGAGGGTTGATTTAGTCTGACCTCATGCTAGAGATCCAAAAGAATCCTTGTACGCCTGCAAGATCCAAGCCAATGTAGTCACAAATCTAGCTAGTAATGTGCAGACTTTCCTAATCATCCATCCCAGGTAACTGAGATGACAGCAAGTAGGGGTGTGATTGGAGGACTTTAGAGTCCACATGACTGACAGAGGGCAGAGAAGGTAAAGAAAGGGAAGGAGATAGGGGTGCTATATATACAGTTCCCATATTTGGCTGACCTGGGTATTTTTAGAATAGCAAACTTGGTTGGAACTTTCCATTCATAGGATTTTGGTGCCCACACACTATGGACTAATACATAGCCAAAGACTTACTACAGACTTGGCATAAGACTTAGTCCTGTTCTTCCTTCCAAGTGCGAGTAAATGCTGGCATCTCAAAATACACATATGAGAGAAACTACCGGGTTCCTTGTACAATGAGTATCAGTAGTAAGGGGATGAGCAGGATTAGCGGCAGCCAATCCTCAAGCCACTAATAGCAGCTGGACTGGTCTAATTTATTAGTGATCCAAGTCCCCAAAAGCAGATCTTGTCCCAAGTCATACATAATCTCTAACAACACCTCGTGATATCTGCTAACTACATCTGCAAGCCCCCTTTGAAATGGGGGAGGATATAAATAAATAACATGGGCAACTGAAGCAATAAAGCTTGTTGGATAGGGTATCCTGTTATAGAAAACGTGGCCACCAGTCATTTCCTGTAAAGACATCTAGCTCCAACATATTCTGCCATAATAGAATAATCTCACCAGGACAGCTGTATGGGAAAGCCATATTTTTCTTCCCCAACTTTCATGTGCTGGAAACTTAATTCCCAGATTCATATGTTGATTGGAGGTGTGGCCTTTGGGAGATAATTGGGACCAGATAAGGTCATCAGGATGGGGCTCCCATAATAGGACTGGTGGCTTTATAAAAAGACGATGAGAGACTTGAGCTGACATGCACACTCTTGCTCTCCTGCATGTGACACTCTCTGCCATGTTATGACACAGCATGAAGGCCCTCACCAAATGGTATTTCCATGCTCTTGGACTGCCCAGCCTCCAAAATCATGAGCTAAATCAACCTCTATTCCTTATAAATTACCCTGTTTATTCTTTATAAGTTACCCAGTCTGTGGTATTCAGTTATAGCAACACAAAATGAGCTAAGACAGACCTCATCAGCCACTTTGGCCTAAGCAGGAAGGATTTAACCAGATCCTTGCACATGAACAAGCACCCAAGAGAAGGGGAAGAAAGTGGATTGCCAGGGACTTGGAACAGAAGTCTGTACTATGATTAATGGCTTTGTGTTAATTAGCAACATGTCATTGAGGTTTAAAGCGCTGAGGCAGTTTTTATATACATAAAATGTGGCAAGAGGTGGGAAGAGAGAAATTTTGCTTGAAAAAAGTATACTCATTATACTTCTAATGACATATTATTTTCAGAATACAAACTACAGAGATTAAATCTCAAAGTGTGGTAAAGGACAGGGATATACAGAAAGAGCAACAAGAATGCATTATCACGATCAGGGTCTTTATTCATTAGAAAGCACCAAAACAAACATGAAGCTTTCACTAAGAATCAGATTGTTAAAGCTCGACATTCATTTAACTTTCACAACAACCCCTGAGGTCAGGACTATTAATAACATCATATTATTGATGGAGAAATTGAGGTTTTAGCAAGCTTACAAAACTTGCCCAAGGTCACAAAGCTTGGAGAAGCAGATTAGGAACCCAGCCTGACCTCAGAGGCCATTTTCATAACCTGTATGTTAAAACAGCCTTCCAAAAGTTTAGAAATGCAGGCAATCCCCCAAAGTGCCTTCCAGATAAAAACTTCTATGGGGAAAGATAGTGAGGACAGGAATGCAAAAATAAACTTCCCTTATTCCACAATTGCCTAGGGCCAACTTCCGATATTTTCCTGCACATAGTCATACTACCACTTTTTAAAAAATAGTAGAAAATGATTGCACTCAGCCTACCTGTAGGGAAGCAGAGAAGAAGGGTATTTATCTGCCATGCTCAACAGACTTGAGATTCACCCACGCTAAAACCTCTGGAAGCACCCACCCCACAGACAATGTGACAACTCCCATCCCTTCAGCCAGAGCTGATTGAACAGGGGAGGATGTATGATTTACTAGATTCCCCTAGGATTTTAAAATAGGAGAGGGCAGTTAGTGGGGCTAGACCTGTAAGGGCCAGTGGCTTCAATGGACCATCCGCAGAAAAATCTACAGGAAAACAAGTGGTGAGGACAGAAAGACAGAATAACATAGGAGATGTCGCCTCTCAGTTACGGAGAAGCCTTGGCTCCCAATGGTGGTTCATCTCCTGTTGCAGGGTTACTGGCTATCATTAGGGTGCTGCATCACTAAGCACACCTACTGCTGAGTCCTTATAAGAAGCTTACCTTTTCTTAAGGCAGCTTGAGGGGTTTGTGTTGTTTTGCCTTTTGCAATCCAGGGCCTTACCCATAGCTCTACCACAAACATGACGTTTTTATCCACGGCACCCTGTCCAATGCATTTCAAAGCCTTATACCCACACTCTGTTATTTTTGTTTCTGTGTTATAATAGCAGCTTCCATTTAGTGCCAGGGCTCTGCTAGATGCTTTATCACACAAGTGTTTCTCAAATCTTCAACGTTAATGGATCACTTAATTGGGCTTCTGTTGACAGACACTCAATTTTAGACAAATTTTAATAAGCAGTCCAAACAAGTATGGGAATTTGGGATACACAAAATTGGATCCATTGATTGTTCAATAAATGGTTTTGGAGTAACTGGATATCCATTTGGATATGCTCCATTACTCTGACCACCCAGAAAAATAACTATGAAATAAATTAGTTGTAAAAAAAAATGCTGAAAAAAAATCAGGGGAAGAAAATGAAGATAATGTAGAATCTTATGATGAGAAAGGCCTTCTCAAGCAGGACTCCAAATTTAGAAATTGTAATGAAAAAAAAAAGAAAGATTTCCTACACAATTTTCTTACATTGCCACAGGATAAACAACATAATAATAAATGACAAATGATAAACTGGAAGAAAATATTTGCAATTTATGCAACAAAGGACTAATTTATCTTTGCAAAGGCTCATTGTAGGGTTTATTTATTTATTTTTATCTTTAGAGATGGGGGTTTCACTGTGTTGCCTAGGTTGGTCTTGAACTCCTGGCCTCAGAGATTTTCCTCTGGCAGGGTTTATAAAGTTCAAGGTGAACTATTAAAAAACAATGCTCAGCAGATTTCTTTCTTTCTTTTTTTTTTTTGAGACAGAGTCTCACTCTGTCACCCAGGCTTGAGTGCAATGGCGCGATCTCGGCTCACTGCAACCTCCACCTCTCGGGTTCAAGTGAGTCTCCTGCCTCAGCCTCCTGAGTAGCTGGGATTACAGGTGTGTGCCACCACGCCTGGCTAATTTTTGTATTTTTAGTAGAGATGGGGTTTCACCATGTTGGTCAGGCTGGTCTCGAACTCCTGACCTCATGATTCACCTGCCTGGGCCTCCCAAAGTGCTGGGATTACAGGCGTGAGCCACTGCTCCCAGCCGAGCAGATTTCTTTTACCCATCCAACATGCAAGATGGTCTTCTACTGCTGAAGACCTGTCCTCTAAAGTAATCCCTAAAGTCTCCCCCTTCCTTGTCCTTTCTCTATGTATCTATTACAGACGTGTGGACATAGAGACACTGTTTCTTTCTGGCATAACGGGTTCATGCTCTCTGTACTGCTCTGTGACCTGATGTCTTCCATAGAGGATATCTCAGAGATCTTTTTATGCTTCTACATGTAGGTCCACCACTTCGCTTTCTTTTCTTTTCTTTCTTTTTTTTTTTTTTTTTTTTTTTTGAGACAGAGTTTCACTCTTGTTGCCCAGGATGGAGTGTAATGGTGCAATCTTGGCTCACTGCAACCTCAGCCTCCCAGGTTCAAGTGATTCTCCTGCCTCAGCCTCCCAAGTAGCGGGGACTACAGGTGCCCGCCATATGCCTGGCTAATTTCTGTATTTTTAGTAGAGACGGGGTTTCACTATGTTGGCCAGGGTGGTCTCAAACCCCTGACCTCACGATCCGCCCGCCTCCCGAAGTGCTAGGATTACAGGCGTGAGCCACCACGTCCGACCACCTCACTTTATTAGTTGTGTCAGAAACCACTAATGGTATCATCATTCCTTTTACCTTCTCCAACGGATAGATATTTGTTTCCAGTGTTTCACTATTGTAAATGATGTATCCATCAACATCTTACACATTTATCTTTCTGCATACCTGTCATAATATTGTCAAATGGGAAGAAAACGGTTAGAAACTCTCTCTATATGATAGCACTGTAACTTGGTTCAGGGGTATGGTATGCTTTGGGGAAAAAAGACCACGGCAGATCAGACCACTCTCAGTACAAGCTGACTTTATGTCATCCCCTGCTCATAAGTAGCTAACAGTGCTCATTCTCCCTGTTTGCCGTGCCTGTAGAAGCTGTTTGAAACCGCGGTTTTCTTCCTGCACCCTCCTGTGCCATCTCCATCTGGACTGAGGTCATCTGGGAAGGGCTCCTGCAAGCCTGCACATCGCCACCAGGACGCACAGCACTTGTTTCTAAATCCAGCCTCCTCCCCCACCTGCCTTTTGTTCTGCCAAGCCACAAGGCAGCCTGCCTTGGGGAGACTGAGGCATGCCTGCTACAGCTGAGAAGGAATTCACAGGAAATAAAGTGAGAAATCAGGTCAGCGGGAATGGGATGAGCTAGGGCCAGAACACATGGAAACAGAGAACTGTGGCAAGAGGCAGATTAGCAGGCAGGCAGTGGTAAGTGAAGAGTCCACGAGGAATAAGGGAAAGGGAAGAGCAGGAGACGGAATGCTCCCGCAGCTGAAGTGGAAATCAGAAACTGGCTGGAAGTGAAGGTGGCAAAGCAGGTGTGTAGAACAGGCTCACAGCCATGCAACAAAAGCCGCCTTGATAACAGAGAAAATGCAAGTTCACTCTGCCATGTCTTTGAGAATTTCATCTACAGTGGATTTGGGTAAATTAGAACATCTGGCTGACATGAAGGGCTGAGGGTCAGGGATAAAAGCAGTTTCCCACAGGATGCTTTGCTCCTGCCCCAGTGCCTCCAGCTCCCTCATTCTTTCTATCCTCACATTTATCTTTCTGTCCTCTGTGATTGCCAAACTTTTCTTGCAAATGATTCACTTCTGCTTTCTCGATGTTCATTCATTCTATTTTTTGTTTTCTCCACTCCATTCTAGCAGTTCATGTTTTGTCCCCACCTTCTGTAGATCAGGGGTCCAGGGACATGGGCATTTCATGACACGTTTTGGTCCTTCAGTGCTTAATATGCTATGAACGTAGATGATACCTCAACATACTTACTAAGTGAAATGCTGTGATGGTTAATACTGAGTGACATTTGCTGAGTCTTCTGGCCTCTGTCCTTCTCCTGTGCTGGAAGCTTCCTGCCCTCGAACATCAGAGTCTAAGTTCTTCAGGTTTTGGACTCTTGGACCTACACTGGTGGTTTGCCAGGGGCTTTACGGCCTTTGGCCACAGACTTGAGGCTGTACTGTTGGCTTCCCTACTTTTGAGGTCTGGGGACTCAGACTGGCTTCCTTGCTCCTCAGCTTGCAGACAGCCTATTGTGGGACTTCACCTTGTGATCATGTGAGTTGATACTCCCTAATAAACTCTCTTTCATATATACTTTTCATTCTATCATTTTAGTCCTGTCTTTCTAGAGAACCCTATTACAAATACCGTTCCTTACACTTAGAATATCTTGCTCTGTGTACTACACACTTACATTCCTCTTTAAAAAATCCACCTGACTGTGAGCCGAGATCACGCCACTGCACTCTAGCCTGGTGCCTGGCGCCTGGCAACAGAGCAAGACTCTTGTCTCAAAAAAAAAAAAAAAAAAAAAAAATCCACCTGACCATGCAATCTATACTAATTTCTCCCACAAGAAACAAGTTTTTTTATTAAAAAAAACACAGCAAACAAATCAAACAGCATAGAAAATAAGAAATATATGTATATATAAAAGGCAATTATAGGCTGGCCGTGGTGACTCATGCCTTTAATGGAGGCCAAGGTGGGCAGATTACGAGGTCAAGAGATCGAGACCATCCTGGCCAACATGGAGAAACCCTGCTTCTACTAAAATACAAAAAATTAGCCAGGCACCGTGGTGCAAGCCTGTAGTCCCAGCTACTCAGGAGGCTGAGGCAGGGCAGGGGAATTGTTTGAACACCCAGGAGGCGGAGCTTGCAGTGAGCTGAGATCACGCCACTACACTCCAGCCTGGTGACAGATCAAGACTGTCTCAAAAAAAAAAAAAAAAAAAGGCATTTATATATACATATATGTGTTTTCATATAAATACAAAACATATAAGCAATAGAGGGAATTAATGAAAACTAATAGAGGTTCTTCAAAAAGACATCAAATAGGCAAGCCCCTGGAAAATCTAATCAAGAAAAAACCAAGCAAAGGCACAAATGACAAATCAAATACTGGAAATAAAAACACAGAGTTTTTTGGTTTAAATTTCCAGAAACATACAAATTGCTCAAACTGACAAAAAAAAACTTCAAAAGTGAAGGTTTAGTGGTGAAATGTGTTTTATCAGCATTTAAAATCTCTCCCTGCACAATACCATCCTCCTCTAAGATAAAGCAAAACAAATTCCCAGGTTCGGATAGACTTGCAGGCAAGCTTTGCACCCAGACAGTGAACACGCGCGTCATTTCAGCCTCATCCACTCAAACGACTCCAAGAAGACTTGAGGCAGAGCCCAGTTCCTTTCTAAACCCTTCACACCAGAACGAAATGAAGACAGCACAAGGAAATCAATAGGACAAGCTCATTTTCATACCAACTGATTTTCAGCAGGGCACACTAACATTCCACCAAATGATGATATTCCCTGGCCTCCTTTCGACTCAGATATGGCCACAGTCTCTATTTTGGGCCAATGAGATGAACACAGAAGTGGGCACGACTTGATTTCTGGAAAGTCTTCTTCAGTGAGGGGAGTGGAGGCACAGCCTCTTCCGTCTCCTATTTAAAAGTAAAGACAATGGCCTGTGTGTCATGGAGCAGTAAGGGAGAAGGAGGGTGTGATGAAAGTGGGTCCCCCCCACGGCAAGCACAGCCTTCCTACCTTTTAGACTTCTTCTCCAAATAAATGAAAAATAAGCCTCTGCTTTTTTTTTTCAAGACTTCTATTTGGTTTACAGCTCTACAATTTGGGATGTTCCTATTATATCCAACTCAAGCTAATTCCAACGCACAGAGATCGGGCCAACTGTGCGTGGGGAGATGCAGGGAGAGGCCACGGCGGAGGTGCCAGCCTTTACGTGGGCAGGCCACGTGGCTGACAGGCAGGACCCGGGGAATAAACACTGCCACTTCTGATGCTGACAAAGCTGTTCTGAGTCACATTATGTTGATGCTTGAGCAGCAGAGAACCATAAATTTAAAGCTGAAACGGACTCTGCAGATCATATCATCCCACTCTCATTTTACCAATGAAGACAGCAGAAATGACTCCCAAAAGCTGACACCCTGTTCGAAGTCAATGTGGGAAGTACAATCCAGGTCTACGATGTTCTTGTAGGTCCTCAACTGCCTGTTATATGCATGATGCTCAGTGATTCCAAGAAGCTTCTATCCTCAGCCAGATGCTCGTTCATTCATTCCCCAAATACTTACGGAGCACCTGCTATATACCAGGAACCAATCTAGGCCCTCGGGGCACAGCAGCAAACACAAGATCTCTGTGCTTGTTAAGCTTTTGGGGCACAAGTCTTGGCAGTCTACGTGCACCTAGGTAGATGAGGATAAATCCTGGTGTCTCCAGGTGAACATCAGGGAGAGATCAGGCTGTGAGTGCTGGTGTCAAGGGGATGGGAAAAGGAGGGTGAGATTCTTTCTGGATCCCTAGGCCCTCTCTCCACTCCACCCCATGGTGTTGTGGAGACCAGTGGAGAGGTGAACTTTGCCAGAGCAAGAGAAAGCCCCTGACATCCCCCTGATCCCTGCCCATGGACATGTGGGCTTGGGGGACTACCCAGTCTCACTCACTGTACACAAGAAAGCAAAGGATCCCTTACGAGCCAATGAAATTGAGTAAGGCAACTGCAATTTCTAAAAAAAAAAATGGTGTTCGGCTCTTTGTCCCCTTGTTGATTATAAAATGGGGTCCTATTAATGCATAAAGAAAGGCAGTGAAGGGACGGGCCCAGTGGCTCACGCTTATAATCCCAGCACTTTGGGAGCCCGAGGTGGGCACATCACGAGGTCAAGAGATCGAGACCATCCTGGCCAACATGGTGAAACCCCGTCTCTACTAAAAATACAAAAATTAGCTGGGTGTGGTGGCGCGCGCCTGTTGTCCCAGCCACTCCCAAGGCTGAGGCAAAAGAATCATCTGACCCTCGAGGCGGAGGTTGCAGTGAACCGAGATCGTGCCACTGCCCTCCAGCCTGGCAACAGGGCGAGACTCCATCTCAAATAAACAAACAAACGTAAAAAAGGCAGTGCAAAGCAACTGGCTACACATCATTTTGTGACTATGAAAGTCTGACTTGGCCCCAGGTCCTTATCACCCAGCTGTGGTTTGAATCCTAAGCAACATCCTTCATCCGTCTACACCTTCATATCCTTGTCTATTCAATGGAGCTGGTTGGAAAATATTCTCTGAGTTTCCTTGGCTCTAATATTTGACCATCTTCTAGGTATACTTGAGCTATATCCTTTGACGAGTCTTTGCATGTCAGTTGACATTCAACTTTGGCAATGCTTATCATCTTCCAAACTAGCAGGCCACAGAGTGAATCTGCTGCCCTTAAAGTGAAGCATAAGGAAAATCTGAATGCTCTTTTATGGCTATTTCTCGGTCTTGGATTAAATGAGCATTTCAATGACAAACAGACTGAATCATTCCAGAATCACTCACTCAAACGAACACTTCCTGGACAACCATGCCATGCTCAGTCATCCAGCATTAAATGCAGCCTGAAAAAGAAAGCAAAGTTAGAAATGAGAAAATGCTACTTATTTTTTTATAACACATGCCATCCTATTTT
The DNA here is from genome assembly GCA_036589455.1 of Ateles fusciceps. Classification (NCBI taxonomy): domain Eukaryota; kingdom Metazoa; phylum Chordata; class Mammalia; order Primates; family Atelidae; genus Ateles; species Ateles fusciceps. The sequence continues at coordinate 2,613,260 of JAZHEH010000284.1, forward strand.
GGGACCCCCCCAAAAAATTAGAATTTTAGAAAGCCAATAATCTGTGGCTGCTGTTAAACGTTATTGTCGGAATCTGTTAAGAACTAAGTTTGGGCTACGATTACTGATTAGCAAGAGCAGGACGCTTTGGGGTGAGACACATCCAAGGTCAAAACACTGAAGCCAGATAGCAGAAAAAAAAAAAGGACACCAATAGGAAGGAAAGACTAGGTTACTGCACTAACGTCAGAAGCAGAGAGATCTGGTTCCAGGGAGCAACCACAATTCAAACTAGAAACAGAAAACCAGATTCAGGTGAACAAGCCCAGCCAAGCTTACAAACACATGTAAAGAGTGTCAAGCATTAAAAATACAAACTCACAGATTGGTACAGTGTCAGGCTGGAAAGGTGGGTGATGAATAGAACAGAGGAACAGGAACAGGGACAGGTTAAATGTTGGCTTCACCCAGAGCTTTTCAGAGACTCTAAAAAGAGCCTTATACAGAATATGAAAAATCTGTGCACGCACACACACACACAAACACACACACATACACACACACACACACACACACACACACACACACACATCCCTACCTCAGGTTAAGATCTCTGACATGGGGACCCTAGAAACTCATTCTCATTATAACATAGTGGATACATTTTGAATGGTCTCTGTGCCTAGAAATTTGAATGCTCTTTTGTGGGCTAGGATCTGAATGCTAGAATCTAGTCAACATTTCTTTTGACAAACATGTATTTAGCTCCTTCTAGGAATGCATGCTACTGCCCAAAGGAAAGAGTCTCTGCACTCAAGGACCTGAGTCTAGTAAAGATGATGAAGCCAATGAGGGATTTCAGAGGTGTATAAGCACCTGGCCGAGGGCTACACAATCATTAACAGAGAATTTGGTAACCCATTTCCAGAAGTATTTTCTGACTTTAAAAAAATCACAGGTTTTGGCATGAATTACAGGAAAATTAAATTAGCAAGGAATATTTCAAGGATACTCATGTTTCATACCCAATCAACAAATTTAACAAAAAGTGAGAAATGAGAGAGTCTGTGCTGACAATGTAGTCTGAGGCGGCACATGGTGTTATCCTGCAGAATTAGATCATCTTAAAGTCTGAACATCTATCTATACCCAAAAAGGCAGTAAAGGAGATCCCAGGAGACATGACATTTTTTTTTTTTGAAAAAAAAAAATGGCACTTCTACTCTTTGATTCAAAGATATTATTAATATTTAACAGAAAGATTCTATGCTATACTTCATCAAATTAGTTGAACATGAGTTCTCACATTTTCCATTCTAGTCATGGAAAGTAGCAAGTAACAAGAAACACAGTCATATTTGTCTCTGTTCAACATCACATTCTAAGTAACACTTGTCCAATTGTTTGAGCACCTCAATGCTATCTACAGAATAGAAACACCTCTGCTCCAATTCCTGAAAAGTGACACATTAGACAAAAGTGCACACTCATAATAACAAGACTCATGAATAACAAGGCTCATGAGAAAGACAGGGTTGGGGCAAGCCTATACAATGTTGTTAGCATTAACGCAAGCAATAGCAATTCTAATAAAGACATGAGCACAGCTGCAAGCCACAGAAAACCTAATTTACTTTTTGAAAAATAGAGTTAAACTGGGTCTCTACCTTTAAAAAGAATAAGAGTAGTGGAAGACAGTGTGGCAATTCCTCAAAGACCTAGAAATAGAAATTCCATTTGACCCAGCTATTCCATTGCTGGGTATATATCCAAAGGATTATAAATCGTTCTATTATAAGGACACATATACACAAATGTTCATTGCGGCACTGTTTCCAATAGCAAAGACCAGGAACCAACCCAAATGCCCATTGATGACAGACTGGACAGGGAAAATGTGGCACGTATACACCATGGAATACTATGCAGCCATAAAAAACGATGAGTTCGTCTCCTTTGTAGGGACATGGATGAACCTGGAAACCATCATTCTCAGCAAACTGACACAAGAACAGAAAATCAAACACCGCATGTTCTCACTCATAGGCGGGTGTTGAACAATGAGAACACATGGACACAGGGAGGGCAGTATCACACACTGGGGTCTGTGGGGGGGGGAAACTAGGAGGGACCGCGGGGGCCAGGGAGTTGGGGAGGGATAACATGGGGAGAAATGCCAGATATAGGTGATGGAGAGGAAGGCAGCAAATCACACTGCCATGTGTGTACCTATGCAACCATCTTACATGTTCTTCACATGTACCACAAAACCCAAAATGCAATCAAAAAAAAAAAGAGCAACAGTAGCTTGAAGGAAGGTGTAGGGGAGGGTTGAGGTGACAAAGTTATGGAAGTAAGAACAAAATGCACAAAGATCAAGGAGAAGGAGGACCCTCTCCCCCGAATCTCTCCCACCGCAAGAACCTCCAAGACCAGGTATCATAAATGTAGCTTATTCCCCCCACACTTCATGAGTTCAGCTATATTAGTTTCATTTTCATTCAGCTCCAGTTACTTGGTAAAATAAAGCGTTAACATACTGGGGAAACTGAAACAACGCAAACTCCACTTTGTACGGACGTGGTTCCTCCACTTGCCAATCACGTGTGGCCCAATCAGCATCTGCAAAACACATTTTGCAGCAAATCAGCCCATACTGCTATCCCTAATTATTATTTTAAAGAACTTAACCTATCAAATTAGGAAAATTTGTGCTGCATTATGCTGAGCTAATGACAGGTAAAAAGGATGTAATTCAGAAGAAGTGGAAACACAATTAACCCAAGCTGCCACTTCAACAACACTGTCTGTACTGCGTTACTTTAGTGGGGTAACGTTAAATGGCCTAAAAATGCCATAATAGAGAATTCTAAGCTTCACTCCAGCACCACAAAAGTTTTCTTCTGCATAAGAAATTATTTAAAACTATTTTGCATGAGTCAACATGATTGCTGTGCACACAAAATGAAATTCAACTGCCTAAAGGAACTCAATAAACAATAAAAGGATTCCACAGTTGAAGTAACTGTCAATAGTCTGTGATCCTGTTTTTCATTCATTCTGTTTTTCACTCATGTATTTACCTTCACGAATGACATCATGAAAGATGTCCTGGCATTTGAAGATGTCTTAGGTTTTCAAGATAACCAAAAGCACTGTGAAAGTAATTGTTATTCCTACTTCTCTGACAGATGTTTATCTAATTTCAAATTATTATGCATTCAGTATAAAATGTTTTTCCATAGGGGAATGGTTAGATACATTACAATGTATCAGTGTAATAAAATACTACACAGTCATTTAAAAAAGCACAACATACCTAAATGGGATAATAAATACATTTATGTACAGAAGTGTAAGTATGTACAGCATGTGCCCATGTTTTTCAAGAAGGAAGAGGCTGCGCACCCACACACACACAGATGTCTGCACGGCTGAGCATCCATTTTAACTGTTAATAGGTAGGGGTTGCCTGTGGCACAGGGGGGCCTGGAAGATCCAGAGCTGGGGAAATGCTTATATTTTATTTTATTATTTTTATTATTTTTGAGACAAAGTCTCACTCTGTTGCCTAGGCTGGGGTGCAGTGGTGCGATCTTAGCTTACCGCAACCTCTGATTCTGGTTCAAGCGATTCTCCTGCCTTAGCCTCCTGAGTAGCTGTGATTACAGGCATGCGCCATTACCCTCAGCTAATTTTTGTAATTTTTTCAGTAGAGATTGGGTTTCACCATGTTGGTTAAGCTTGTTTCCATCTCCTGACCTCGTGATCTGCCCGCCTCAGCCTCCCAAAGTGCTGGGATTGCAGGCATGAGCCACCGCACCTGGCAATGCTTATACTTTAAATTTACACTGTTAAAAAAAAAGTTAACATGTTTATGAATTTGTTTTCCAATTTAAAATAGTTGATAAATCATTGACAGAAACCGTTACTAAATTTTAATTCCTAAGTGGTTCACAGTCTACATCATATTACTGAAGCCCCCGATTATACTTAAATGCCAGCTGATTTTTTTTTCCTGGAAACCACCCTTCTCGCTGTATCACCTCCCTTATAACAGGGTGAAAAACAGAGTTTAAAAACAAGGTCAAAGTTCTCACTAATCTATTTTTAGACATGTTTTCCCAAATAGATTTTTGTAATACTGGAACCCTGTCTTATGTATATTTCCTATCACCAATGGAGCCTCAGATCTTATACAACATACAGGGGCGAGCTTCATAGTTTACCCAGAAAGTATTCCACTGATTGCTGAACTGAAGGACAGCTTCTGTGGATTTACTGAGTTTGTGTCTGTGTGTGTGTGTGTGTGTGTGTGTGTGTGTGTGTGTGTGTGTGTGTTGTAAACATCTGCCAAAGGCAGTTGTTAGTACAGTTACAGTATTAATTAAAATGTCACAAATGGAGGGATACTCAATCAATTCCAGCCTTCCCAGGTATGGATAAATGTCCTGCAACTCAGTGGGATAGTTAGATGAAGCATGAACCAATTTTGTTAATAAAAACCAAGAGCCTACTATGTGCAAAGACTTAGAGGTACAGAGAATAAAATGAGAAGCAAGACAGATAAAGTCCTTGTCTTTATGGGTTTAGGTTCTAAGACAAAGAAACAGATGATTTTTTTTTTAAAGTAAATGAACACACAGAATGCCATAAAATGACAAATGCTATGAAGACCAGAACACTGGGTAATAAATAGGACAGAGTGACCCAAAGAAGAGGAGGATGGGGGGATAGGAGGGTGTTCAGGAGAGTTTCTTTAGCTGGGAATCTTTCGTAGACCCTCCAAGATTCAGAATTGAATAGAGGCTCTCAATACTAATGACAGAGTCAGACTAGAATGAAGGAACTAAATCTGAGCCTCGCTCTCAGCAAATGTGGCTATCAATTTAGTTTTGTTTGATTCTTGGCAAATCCTATAAAAGTACATGTTAGTTCTGCTTCTGATAACAGCATAGTATCTCTTACCAGACCAACCTTCCCACAGATAACCATAAAGCCTGGGCAAAACAAATACACACAAAACTACTTGCAGACAATGAAGAATGTACAAATGCAGTGAAAAAAAAAAAAAAAGGAAAGTTCAACACTTGGAAGAAGAAAATGAAAATGAGTGAGTTTTTCATTATCTAGCTTTTTGCCTAAGGACACGACACACTCTATACAATGAAGGGCAGCTAAAATTTGATATGTATGTATCCTCAATGTTACTGTCTTAAAGAACCAGAGAACGGAGTTTGAAGCTACCCTAGTAGCTGAAAGTTGCCCTCTGCACCTTGAGGTGATAGGAGTGACTAGGAGCCTGGGTGGCTTGAGAGACGATGTGTGTTACTCAGAGTGTTAAATGGGCTGTCTCCATATATCACATGACTCTGTTCCATCATATGCTAAGAATTTAATGCACATTAATTCCCACTTCCTGCTACTCTCTGGGACAATTATTTTTCTAACGTATTCTAAGGCTTTTCCCTGTTTTTCTGTCTTCGGGATACACATTCAGGGTTTAGTCAACATCATATGCTAGCAGCCAGGCAAGCTGTTCTTAAAGTATAGTCTCCAACCTCCAGCATTAGAACACTGAACATTTGTTAGGAATGCAATTTACTGGGCCACACTCCAGACCTAGTGAATCACAAACCCTAGGGGTGGAGCTCTCCAGGTAGTTCTGATGTACATGAAAGTTGGAGAAACACGGCTTCACATCAGCATTCTCAACCTCGGCAGGACGCTTGGATAACCTGGAAAGATTTTCTTTTTCTTTTTTTTCTTTTGTTTTTGAAATGATCTCACTCTGTCACTCAGGCTAGAGTCAGTGGCATGATCACGGCTCACCACAGCCTTGACCTCCTGGTCTCCAGCAATCCTGCCATCTTAGCCTCCTGAGTAGCTAGGACTATAGATGTATGCCACCACATCCAGCTATATATATATAAATATATATATATATATATATATATATATAAAATATATATATATATATATCATATATATATATATAATATATATATATTATTATATATATATATATAATAATATATATATATATTATAGACGGGGTCTCACTATGTTGCTCAGGCTAGTCTTAAACTTCTGGCCTCAAGTGATCCTTCCATCTCAGCCCTGGAAAGATTTAAAAAAAAAAAAATCCAGTGGCCAGGTTTGTCGCAGACCAAAGACATCAAATCTTTGGGAATGGGATCCACGCAATTCACACGTTCGGCCAGGCTAAGATTCATGGCTGCATAACACTGCTGTCTGTATTCTCCTTACCTCAGAGGTCATGCAGAATGACTTTCCTTTCCCTAAACGAGTAAGGCTGGTTCAAATTTACTTGGCTTTGTACACACTACTCCCTCTACCAGGAGGCTCTTTTCAACGTGTTTGCATAGCTATATGTGCTTATAAAATTTTTAAACCTTGAACAATGTTTAAAAATTATTTTAAGAGAGCCTCCCAAATCATATGGGCTTCATACCTAGAAATAAATCCATCAATTATCTCCATTTTAACAATGAAGAAACTGCAGCTCAGAGAGGTTAAGTAGCATGCCCAGGGTCACAAACAGAAGAAGTAAAAATGGAGCCCCTGTGTGTCCCTCCAAAGACTATGCTTTGGTTTTTTGGTTGTTTGCTTTTTTGTATGTGTATGTGAGAGAGACAGGGTCTCTGTCGCCCAGGCTGGAATGCAGTGGTGCTATCTCAGCTCACTGCAACTTTCAGTCCCTGGGCTCTAGAGCAATTCTCCTGCCTCAGCCTCCCAAGTAATTGAGTCTACAGGCACACACCACCACACCTAATTTCTGTATTTTTGGTAGAGATGGGGATTTACCATGTTGCCCAGGCTGGTCTTGGACTCCTGAGCTCAAGCAATCTGCCCGCCTCGGCCTCCCAAAGTGTTAGGATCACAGGTGTAAGCCACCCTGCCTGGCCCTTCCAAAGACTATGTATTGAGGAAGAACCTAAAAGGCATTGGTAATCCATTTCCGAGTTCTAGGCTCTCAATCTTGAGATGAATTTCCTCCATGGCATATTTTACACCAAGTTGTGCTTTCCTGTGTACAGGCTGCTGTTGGCCCAGGATGTGCCTCTGTGCAAACTGGAAAAGGTACCTTCCTCAAGTAAAACTCTCTAAGGTTATTACATGTGTGAAGAGTTCCACCGTAAGGGGCTTTCCCACCCTTGCTGCTTTCACCTGCTCAGACGTCATCTCGGGCACACTCCTGGGCACATTAATCACCCCCATATACACACTATGAGGGGACAAGGCCGAGGTCTGAGTCCTGCGGGACGGGGAAACTACCCCTAGAACTCCTGAGCTGGGTCAGGTCAGGGTACCACTGCGCACAAACAGAACGGCGTGGTGATATTGCAGTCACTGCGGGGGAGCTGTGTAGCTAGGGTTCTCTCCTGAAGTTTCAAGATCTGACCAGGATACCAGAATGTACTTGTCTACTGGTGCCGTCTCAGGTTAATTTATGTCTATGATGTGAATCTCCACTCCTTACGTGTGACGTCTTGAGCAGGTGAAACCTGCAGTCCCCTTTAAGGTGATGCTGAGTGGGAGCTCTAGACTGCTCCCCCAGGAACTGCACCTCTTCTCTGCCTCCTCAGCCCCAATGAACCATCCCAATACCTTTCCTCAGTCACCTTACTTCGCTCTCCCAGTCCAGACACTGGGTGTTCCTACTGGAAGAGGGAGAGGTGACCTGGGATACAAGTTGAATCCCAAGAAATTGGGGGACAAGAAGACAACTAAAATACTGAGATTCGGACAGTGACCAACTAGTGGCAAACTAAAGTGGCTTATTTGACTGTGGCTCCCTAGGTCAGCATCCTGGGTACATAATGTGCCATTCCTTTTAAATCTAACATTAAAGGAAACCCAAGACATGGTGGAAGCATTATGACAAACCTAGCAGCATAGTCCTACGGACGTTTCTGACCTCAATAAACTGCCTAACCACAAACATGCTTCCAGACTGAAACAAGGCGGGGGAGGTGGTATTCGCAGCAGATTGCACAGAGTTTATTTAAACAGATCAATACATACTATTGGGGATACAGAATTAAATATGTTTATTATTAAACTTCCTGGTGGCAGAAAAAGTCTCTGCTGAAAATCTAAACTATAAAAGATTAATTAAGAAACCAAGTTTTAATACATATAGCCACAGCAAACGGCAATAGGTAAAATGTATGCTGGTGTTTCACTAAAAAACAATAAAGGCTGAGAGGTATGCTGAGACGGAAGGGGCTGTATCTGAAATTTTTACAACTGAGAAAATAAGTGTGGATGGCGGTTATTTCTTTCCCTTTTTAGTTCAAGTCTTTGGGTCACAGAACAAAACTAACATTATTCACCTGTAAGTATGAGTGCTTGACTTGTTTTATTCCTGGGTTAATCTCTTAACTATATTTGAAAATAAATGCGATCGGCATGAAGACAAGGTATAATTTGGAAAGAGAAGTGGAGCCCGAAGGAAAATAGAAATGGATATCCTCAGGCCGGGCGCGGTGGCTCACGCCTGTAATCCTAGCACTTTGGGAGGCCAATGCGGGCGGATCATGAGGTCAAGAGATTGAGACCATTCTGGCCAACATGGTGAAACCCCCCCCCCTGTCTCTACTAAAAATACAAAAATTAGCTGGGCATGCTGGCATGCGCCTGTGGTCCCAGTTACTTGGGAAGCTGAGGCGGAAGAATCGCTTGAACCCAGTGAGGCGGAGGTTGTAGTGAGCCGAGATTGCGCCACTGCACTCCAGCCTGGCAACAGAGCAAGACTCCGTCTCAAAAGGAAAAAAAAAAAAAAAAAGGAGAAGAAATTAGTATCTTCGCAACTTAAAGTACTGAATTCTTCACATTTTAACAACAACAAAAACACTTGAAGCCTAGGGTCATTGGTGAAATATCTCTACTAAATCTTTGCATATTTCCACTCATCTGGTTTGAAAAACTCTGAAGCAGAATGTAATCCAGCCAAGAATCTACAAATTCCCAGCAAGTTCAGACATGGAAATACTAAAGGGTATCTGAGTAAGACCAAGTCTCATCAGCTGAAAGAATGTATTACACTACGGTACTTCATTTTCTTAAAAATGAACTGCTGTTTGTAGTAATTCAAGAAGAGATAATTTTAAACAAATTAAAGTTCATTTCTACCAATAAAGTTCACAGGATATGGTGAAGGACCCACAGGGTAACCGAGGAGATAGCAGAGCCCAGGTCAAAGAGGCATCCCCTGGAAGAGCGAGGGACACTAAGAGGCACATGCCGCAAAGGGGCAGGACCACTGTCCTCGATTTTGAGATAGGAAGAGCACCACCTTCTAAAGATAAACTCTTGGGAAGAAATAAGATACTCTGGGAACAGACCATGACAAACGGCCAATCTTCCTTTCACTACTGTGCCAGCTTTAACTAATGAATAAACAGTCTAGCAATGGATATTTTTGCCACTGTTACTCCATTAAGTAAAATTCTCAGAGAACACAAAGAGGGTTCGGTGGACGCGAAATCAAGTAACAAACTTGGTATAAGTAAAACTCGTTTTTAAAATTGGGCTGGGCAGATTCACCTGAGGTCAGGAGTTCAAGACTAGCCTGACCAACATGGTGAAACCCACGAGTGGTGGTGGGCATCTGTAATCCCAGCTACTTGGAAGACTCAGGCAGGAGAATCGCTTGAACCTGGGAGGCGGAGTTTGCAGTGAGCCAAGATCGCACCATTGAACTCCAGCCTAGGCGACAGGGCAAGACTCCATCTCAAAAAATAAATGAATATTGGAGATGGGCGAGGGGTGAATGAGGTTTTCAAATCTTCCTGCACTCAAATTACAAATTCAGAGGGAATTTTCCAGCAAGTCAACCTCACCCCCGACTCCCTCCACTGCCACTGAATATAAGACCAATTCATTTTAAAATGGTGAGCACTAGGACATTTTTAAAAGTTGGAGCCACTGATTTCTAGCATGGAAAATGAATCATAGTCAAAGACTAATACAGGAATCTGCAAAAGAAAGTTGACCATTTGGAACATGCAGGAAATTGCTCAAGAAAAACAGCATCTGAAATAGTCAAAACTTTTTCTAACTTTTGGATGCATTTTCTTTCCGATATTTTATATGCAAACATAGGCATTTTTAACAAAACTGCAAAACTGTGAACATACACAAATGTAAATGTATATGTATCCCACTTCTTTTTCTCACCATTTTTTTCAGGGAAACAAACCTTTTCAGGTCTTGGGAAATTCTATAAACACACCATTTTTAATGATAAGGAGAGTGTTTGCAATTATTCTTAAATAAGATGAAATGACCAGATTGCTTTTATAAAATGTTATTTAAATATTTACAATGATGAGGAAATAAACAACAGAAAAGTAATCCACTGGTTACCTATTAACAGAGAGAGATGGGAGGGGAGGGAAACTGACTAAGGGCAGCCAAATGCAAGTGGCACATGGCGACGGGAAAGTGGAGGGGTCCATGAGACGGAGGATGCTGGGGAAGTTCAAGGACGGATTCTCAATGGAGCACATTGATCATCTTCAAATATGAGATTATGATGCTGATTATTACTCAAACCATCAGTAAACAAGGCAGGGCCTACCAAGCACAGTATCATAAACCATTTCCCACCCCTACCCAAAAGGGGCCCCCAATATGTAACGTTACTTACCCAGGTTCACTCATTCTAACAATACATCTCCACTACACATCCCACACTTCTCCATGTATCTCCCAGAGAGTCACTGTTAACCGTCGTCAAAGCCTTGCACATTCACCAGCTCTACTACCTGCCCTCATCTATAGGTTTAGTGGCCTGATTTTTTTTTTTTTAAACAAGCAGTTACCCTCACGTGATGTAATCTTACTCCTCTCAGGCTAACTCCTAGTGACCACTGCTTCCTTCCCTAAATTTCCTCAAGTCAACTCATTAGGCATTTGTCCTAGCATCTTGCTTGGGATTTGAGTCCAGCATGCCGATTAAGTATATGTTAAAAATCAACCCTCTTTTTGTTTGCTTTTTAATTTTTGTAGGTACATAGTAAGTGCATATACTTGTAGGTTACATAAGATTTTCTCATACAGGCATGCAATGAGAAATGATCACATCAGGGTAAATGGGGTATCCATTCTTCTTTTCTAATGTAAGCATTTGACGCTATTCAATTCCCTCCAAGCATTAGCTGCACCCCACACATTTTGATATGTTGTATTTTCATTTTCACTCCATTCAAAACATTTTTTTAATTTCTCATAAAATTTTCTCTTTGACCTATGGATTATTTACTTATATTACTTAACATTTAGGGTTTCCTAGCTATCTTTCTGTTACAGATTTCTAGTTGAACTCCATTACAGTCAGAGAACACACTTTGTATCATTTCAAATTCTTAAACCTGTTAAAATGACTGAAAATATGGTCAACCTTTGTGAATGTTTTATGAGCACTAGAAAAGAACATGCATCCTCTATATATGTTATTGTTGGATGAAGTATTCTATAAATGCAAATTAGATCCAATTGGTTTACGGTGTTGTTCACTTCTTCCATATCCTTGCAAATTTTCTGTAAACTGATTCTATCAATAACTACGAGAGGGGTGTTGAAGTCCTCACCTATAACTGTAGATTTTTCTACTTGTCCCTTCAGTTCTGTCACTTTTTTCTTCAAGTATTTTGAGCCTCTGTTCTCAGGTGTATACAAACATAGGATTATTGTGTCTTTCTGGTAACCTGAGTCTCTTATTAGTATGCAATGTCTTTTTGTGGGTGGGGGGACAAAGTCTCATTCTGTTACCCAGGCTGAGGCTGGAGTGCAGTGGCGTGATCTCGGCTCACTGCAATCTCTGCCTCCCAGGTTCAAGCAATTCTCCTGATCTTAGCCTCCCGAGTAGCTGGGGTTACAGGCATGCGCCACCATGCCCAGCAAATTTTTGTATTTTTAGTAGAGATAGGGTTCCACCATGTTGGCCAGGCTGGTCTCGAACTCCTGATCTCCAGTGATCTGCCCACCTCAGCCTCCCAAAGTGCTAGGATTACAGATGTGAGCCACCAAGCTCGGCCATGTCTTTCTTTATCTCTGTAATTTTCCTTGGTCTGAATTCCACCGTATTTGATGTATTAATAAATACACTCCACCTTTCTTTTGAATTGAGCACACTTGCTACACTCTCAAAAAAAAAAAAATTGGCATGACTTTGCTCAGTTCTGCTCTTCAAGCATTTCTGTCCTTATCTACAAGTTCTTAAGTTGCCAGTCATTCCCATTTCTGGGAATATATAATTCTAAAATACTTTAAAGCAGGATTTGGAAGAGATATGTGTGCACCCACATTTGTAGCAGCATTATTCACAACAGCCAAAAGACGGAAGCAACCCCAGATGTCCATGGATGGACAAACAAAAGATGGATAAACATACAAGGGAATATTATTCAGCCTTTACAAAGAAGGAAATCCTGCCACATGTTACAACATAGATGAAACTTGAGGATATTATGCTAAGCGAAATGCTAGGCCAGACACGAAAAGGCAAATATTATATGATTCCAATGATATGAGGTAGATAAAGTAGTCAAATTCACAGAGACAAAAGTAAAATAGTGGTTACTGGGGCCTGGAGGGAGAGAAAAATGGGAAGTTCCTAACGAGTGCAGAGTTCCAGTGCTGCAAGATGGAAAAGTTCTGGAGATCTATTATACGACAATGTGAATATACTTAACAAGATTGAACTGTACACATAAAATGGTTAAGATGGTATTATATGTCACATGTTTCTTACAATTAATTTTTTTAATTATAGAAAATAAAATGACCAGCAATTGTTTGGCAATTTGGCCATGCCATGTAACAATGGTAAAAACAAGATGATGCTTTCTTATAAAATCTGAGTATTAACTCCAAATCACAAATATTCATTTTCTGTTTTTAAGTCAGAAGATTACTGTTCTCAGAACACAGAAGACAAATGGTAATTGAGGAGTCTAATTTCTTCCTTTTTATTTACCAACTTTTATCATCATGCCTTAGGTATTGATTTATATCTTCTGCCTTTTATCAAAGCCCAGAACTTGATATTTTTTACTAGTCATCTTGTTTGAACATGACTAAAAAATACCCTACATACACATGTGCACACATCTGGACACATGTTTTTCTTATTCTTGAGGGTACTGGCAAGCCTCAACTCAATGGAATTTTTTTCAATCAAAATTCATACTGACACCATTTGGTCATTTACACCTTAGCTGAAAACCTTTCCTCAAGATTTGATATGTCCATTCTAAATAAAACTTGTCAAAAGGTCAGACCCTGCCGGCAAAAGGGTTTCTATCTCAACATCACACAGAATCTCTCTTTCTCTAATGCAAGATTATCTGAGATGAATTAAAAATGCATTTTGTTTTTCAGCCCTTTAAAACCCTCACAGCAAGGTTGTCTTTCAGTCTCCTTAGCAACCAAAACCTCAAAATAATTAAAGGCAATTAAAACTTGCAATGATTAGAATAAGCTGTACTTCTAAAATCTAACATGGTAGATACAATTATAGGATAAAATAAAATTATGCATCCTGTATTTACATGATTAATAATAAAGAGATGCTAACATCATAAAGAAAACAAAAAATGTGTTGTTTGCCCAAATTGTCTATTTCCCACTGATTTCTTCACCTTATTCTCTAATACCCTAATATTATGCCTCTTCTGAGAAAATCACTATTACTAGAAAATAAACTTCATGAGGGAAGGGACTATGTTTTTATATGTTTTTGATTTATGTTGTTCTATTCAAGAGTATATTTCTGTAAAGGGACGATGTGTTTTATCCCCAATGCCAACACAGTGCAGGAGATAAAACACTTACTAGTAGAATGAATAAGGAAAATATACAATTTTTGTTTTTGTTTTTGTGCAGGATTTTTTTTCTTTGAGACAGGGCCTTGATCTGTTGCCCAGGTTAGAACACAGTGACGCCATCATAGCTCACTGCTGGATTTCAGTGTCACTAAATGTTACAATATTGAGTGTTAAGATCTAAAATTGACACCCTATTGTCACAATTAAAAGAGCTAGAGGAGCAAGATCAAACAAATTCAAAAGCTAGCAGAAGACAAGACATAACTAAGATCAGAGCAGAACTGAAGGAGATAGAGACACAAAAAACTCTTCAAAAAAATCAATAAATGCAGGAGCTGGTTTTTTGAAAAGATCAATCAAAATAGATATACCACTAGCCAGATTAATAAAAATGAAAAGAGAGAAGAATCAAATAGATGCAATAAAAAATGATAAAGGGGATATCACCACCGATTCCACAGAAATTCAAACTACCATCAGAGATTACTACAAACAACTCTATGCACATAAACCTGTAAATCTAAAAGAAATGGATAAATTCCTGGACACTTACACCCTCCCAAGACTAAACCAGGAAGAAGTTGATCTCTGAATAGACCAATAACAAGGTCTGAAGTTGAGGCAGCAATTAATAGCCTACCAACCAAAAAAAGTCCAGGTCCAGATGGGTTCACAGCCAAATTCTACCAGATGTACAAAGAGGAGCTGGTACTATTCCTTCTGAAACTATTACAAATACAAAAAGAGGGAATCCTCCCTAACTCGTTTTATGAGACCAACATCATTCTGATACCAAAACCTGGCAGAGACACAACTAAAAAAGAACATTTCAGGCCAATATCCACGATGAAGATCAATGTAAAAATCTTCAATAAAATACTGGCAAACCAAATGCAACAGCACATCAAAAAGCTTATTCATCACCATCAAGTAGGCTTCATCCCTGGGATGCAAGGCTGATTCAACATATGCAAATCTATAAACGTAATCCATCACATAAACAGAACAGAAGACAAAAACCACATGATTATCTCAACAGATGCAGAGAAGGCCTTCCACAAAATTCAACAGCGCTTTACACTAAAAACTCTCAATAAACTAGGTATCGATGGAACATATCTCAAAATAATAAAAAGTATGAATGACAAACCCACAGTCAATATCTGAATGGGCAAAAACTGGAAGCATTCCCTTTGAAATCAGTCACTAGACAAAGATGCCCTCTCTTTCAACATAGTATTGGAAGTTCTAGCCAGAGCAATCAGGCAACAAAAAGAAATAAAGGGTATTCAATTAGGAAAAGAGGAAGTCAAATTGTCTCTATTTGCAGACAACATGATTTTATATTTAGAAGACCCCATCACCTCAGTCCAAACTCTCCTTAAGCTGATAAGCAACTTTAGCAAAGTCTCAGGATACAAAATCAATGTGCAAAAATCACAAGCATTCCTATACATCAATAACAGACAAACAGAGAGCCAAATCATGAGCGAACTCCCATTCACAATTGCTACAAAGAGAATAAAATACCTAGGAATACAACCAACAAAGGACATGAAAGAACTCTTCAAGGAGAACTAAAAACCACTGCTCAAGGAAATAAAAGAGGACATAAACAGATGGAAAAACAGCCCATGTCATGGTTAGGAAAAATCAATATTGTGAAAATGGCCATACTGCCCAAAGTAATTTATAGATTCAATCCTATCTCCATCAAGCTACCATTGACCTTTTTCACAGAACTGGAAAAAACAACTTTAAACTTCATATGGAACCCAAAAAAAGCCCGCATAGCCAAGACAATCCTAAGCAAAAAGAACAAAGCTGGAGGCATCACACTACCTGATTTCAAACGATACTACAAGGTTACAATAATCAAAACAGCATGGTACTGGTATCAAAACAGAGATATAGACCAATGGAACAGAACAGAGGCCTCAGAAGTAATACCACACATTATAACCATCTGATCTTTGACAAAAACAAGCAATGGGGAAAGGATTCCCTATTTAATAAATGATGTTGGGAAAACTGGCTAGCCATGTGCAGAAAACTGAAACTAGACCCCTTCCTACACCTTATACAAAAATTAACTCCAGATGGATTAAAGATTTAAACATAAGACCTAACACCATAAAAACCCTAGAAGAAAACCTAGGCAATACCATTCAGGACATAGGTATAGGCAAGGACTTCATGACTAAAACACCAAAAGCAATGGCAACAAAAGCCAAAATAGACAAATGGGATCTAATTAAACTTAAGAGCTTCTGCAACGCAAAAGAAACAATCTTTAGAGTAAACTGGCAACCAACAGAATGGGAAAAAATTTTTGCAAGCTACCCATCTGACAAAGGGCTAATATCCAGAATCTACAAAGAACTAAAACAAATATACAAGAAAAAAACAACCCCAACTAAAAGTAGGCAAAGAATATGAACACTTTTCAAAAGAAGATATTTATGCGGCCAAAAAAACACATGAAAAAACACTCATCATCACTGGTCATTAGAGAAATGCAAATCTAAACCACAATGAGGTATCACCTCACACCAGTTAGAATGGCGATCATTAAAAAAATCAGGAGACAACAGATGCTGGAGAGGGTATGAAGAAATAGGAACACTTTTACACTGTTGGTGGGAGTGTAAATTAGTTCAACCATTGTGGAAGACAGTGTGGCAATTCCTCAAGGATATAGAAATAGAAATATCATTTGACCCAGCAAGCCCATTACTGGGTATATACCCAAAGGATTAAAACTCATTCTATCATAAAGACACATGCACACATATGTTCATTGTGGCACTGTTTACAATAGCAAAGACTCAGAACCAACCCAAATGCCTATCCATGATAGACTAGATAATGATAGACTGTGAGACACATATATCATGGAATACTATGCAGCCATAAAAAGGATGAGCTCATGTCCTTTGCAGGGACATGGATGAATCTGGAAACCATCATTCTCAGCAAACTGATGCAAGAACAGAAAACCAAACACTGCATGTTCTCACTCATAAGTGGGTGTTGAACAATGAGAACACATGGACACAGGGAGAAGAACATCACACACTGGGGTCTGTTGGGGTAGGGAGCTAGGGGAGGGACAGCAGGGGGTGGGGAGATTGGGGGAGGGATAACATTAGGAGAAATACCTAATGTAGGTGACGGGGAGGATGGAGGCAGCAAACTACCATGGCATGTGTATACCTGTGTAACAATCCTGCAAGATCTGCATATGTACCCCAGAACTTAAAGTAAAATTAAAAAAAATGTTGAGTGTTATAGCTAGCTTTCCAATACTCAAGAAATTCAAAACAGGTATATTCCTTATGCAGAGCATGTAAACCCAATCTATACGCTTAGCAGAGTAAGGAGAATATTGTCAGTTAGACCTATGGAAGAAGCCACAAGAATGAGATAAATGCAAGGCCTTGGTGGCTTAGTGACAGGAGCAAGAAGAGTAGACAGTGGAGAGGGGAGAGAGGAGCAGCTCCTGACAGTTAAAATGCTTAAAATTTTAAAAAGTGAGGCATAAACCACAAATAAAATTCTAAGCACCCCCTGCCCAACCATCTAATTGGACCCCTCTTCTTGGCCAAGGGCATTCCAACATTAACCTGAAAAACTAAATCAGGCCATGATGGGAAGAGGGAGCCAGACATGCCTCATTATACCCTCCTCCCTTTAGGAGCTACTGATAGAACAGCCTCTTTAAGTCTGAAATAAAAATTCACAATCTATTCTCTCTGAAGCCTGCTACCCAGAGGCTTCATCTGCATGATAAAATCTTGGTCTCCACAACCCCCTACATTAACCCAGACATTTTTTTCTATTGATAACTTTTTCAACCAACTGTCAATCAGAAAATCTCTGAATCCACCTATGGCGTGGAAGCCCCTGCTTCCAATTGTCCCACCTTTCCAGACCAAACCAACGTACACCTTACATGTATTGATTGATGTCTTACGTCTCCCTAAAATGTATAAATCCAAATTGAGGCCTGACCACCTTGGAGACATATTCTCAGGATCTCCGGAGGGCTGTGTCACTCATATTTGACTCAAAATAAATATCTTTAAATATTTTATAGAGTTTGATTCTTTTTATCACCAGGGGGTTAGAAAAAGTGAAAAATGAAAGAGGAGGATGAGCAGGACCAGATGGTAATCCAAGGGGACCATCAGGCATCACAGAAACACCCTTCTTCAAGGTAATCAGGTCTGCAACACCACCCATAGGAAATGTGAATTCTATAATGTACAAAAGGAAAAAACAAAAACAAATTACACAGAAAAGAGTCAAGAGAGTCAGGGAGGCACTGACTTTAAGCTGGTTGGGTATCAGCTTCCTGGCTGTATAATGGGAGTTATTATGTCATCAGGACTATGATGAATACAGACAGACACACATGAAAAAGTCCCTCAATATGAAACTCATATGCAGTGCTAAAGCCTTACACAGACACAGGTCACTATTCAAGGACACTCAGAGTCATCTTCAGTAATTCTTACTCAGTCCCCTTTCTTCCCTAAACTTTGCTCCCATCCAGTGGCACTGCCCTCTCTGACAAAACAGAGAAACAGAATGAAGACTACCCTAAGCTGTTCTAGCTCAGACACTGTCCCTAGCTCTGCCAGAGCCTGGGAATGGAGTAGGCACACAGGGGAGCCCTCAAGTAGTACTGAGCCCAGGCACAGAAGCTGTGATGCTCATGAGTGAAACAGAGGATAGCTATCATGGGGGATGGAGAAGGTCAGGCCATGCCAGGTTGGGCTTCTAGCAGAACAAGGGAGATCTGTGATTTTATGACTAAGAACAAACATATTTCAGAAACCAACCATGGACAATCCAGAATGATCTTTACAGACTTCCAATGTTTCCCTTCTACAAACAATAGAAGTGACCAAGATTTTCTCCCTGACCAAACTCCAGCTAGCCTCCTTTTGAAACTGACTTTGCAAAAATTATAATAGTGTGAAAATTATGACAATAAAAGACATCTGACCTAACCAACTCCATCTTGTTTCTAATCTCCAAGTTGACTCTTGTTCATTCCAGGGCATAGGCTGAACTAACTGCGGGAGGAATTTAAAGTTTAACTTTGAAAGAAAGATGAAAATAGCCCTTTCCTAAAACAAAGCCACTTCTTGCCTAGAGACCAGACTGCCTTTGTAAAACAAATTAGCCAGAAGGTTAAAAGTTATGGCTTAGGAGTCATGAAGCCAAGAGGCCACAGGATCACTACCCTCCCCAATTGCTCCTATAAACAATACTAGTATTATAAAATCTAAGATTGGTGTTTAAGGCATTTTTCAGACCCTGCACTCAGTGGATCAGCTGGCACTACCCAGATCAATAAACTGGCTCATCTGGCCTTGTATCCCCAACCCAGAAAACAACCTGGTGCAAGGGGACAGCTTCAATCAACACTCCTGACTGACCAAGCAACACTCCTGACTCCCTAGCCCCTTACCTGTCAAATTATCCTTTAAAAACCCCAGTCTCTGAATAAATTCTGGGGAGACTGATTTGAGTAATAATAAAACTCCAGTCTCCCATTCAGCTGGCTCTGCCGGAATTAAACTGTTTCTCTATTGAAATTCCTCTGTCTTGGTAAATTGGCTCTTTCTGGGCAGTGGGCAAGGAGAACCCCCTGGGCAGTTACAATCAGAGACCTCTTCTGGCCTAGGCCTCAGTCTTGGTCTATAAGAACTAAAGACTCTCAACACAAATAGTTTCATCCAACCTCCTCCCTGAGTTTGTTAGATTTAACAAACATTAACTGTTTTTTACAGGTCACACTCTCATCCCTAGAATGACTCTACCCTCTCATAACATGCTTGCCTGAGAATACTCAAAAGAATTTACTGTTTTTCAAGCCAACACTTGTCTGTAGACCCCTGATTACTGTTTCTTAGACTCTTTAGTAAAAAGGGCTTACAATGGTGAATCCTTCCTGTGTCCCTGTAACATCTCCTACAACTCAAGAATGGCTTTCTCAAGGACCTGAAAGCCACCCCTTTGAAATGCAATCATCAGAAAGAACAGGGCCTGGATGGGAGGGTTGAATCCTGACTTCTTGGATCACTGCCAGTGAACAGATGCAGTTAGTCTAATCAGCATCTACACTGACCAAGCCTTTGTAATTTTTTTCACTTTCCTGACTCTACTGAACCTCTGCCTATTCCCCCTATTGTCACTTGAAAACAGCAGTAACCTCTGTATAAATGAAGTTTATACAGTAACCTCTGTATAAATTCATGCTGAAATATCTTCCCTACTGTCATAGTATGTTACCCATTAAACTGTCCCTACCACTTTAACAAGTGTCTGGTGTTGCTGATTGTTGACAGAGGTAAACAGGAGATTCTGGTAAAATAACAGGAGAACGCGCAGCACGGATGAACAGCTCGGTGTCTGGAGTCCAGCAACCCAGTCTTACTGCTGGGCTCTTCACTGACTAGCTGTGAGTCTTAAGACCTTTTCCTGAATCCGTAAAAGGTAACACCACCCTCCAGACTTCACATGAGTTGTTGAAGAATTCAATGAGATGAGGTATGGCATGAACTTAGGACCATGTTCTGGAGCATAATAAACACTCAATACATAATTCCTTTAAAAGCTAGCCAGAATATACCTCTGTTAGAGTTCATAAAAATTGTGCAAGTGGACAAAACCCAAACAGGAGAATGTAACACATTTAAAGAAAAATTACTGCAAAGCCAGAAGAGGATGTGTCCCCAGACAAAGTCAACTTTATCTTCACTTCTCTGCTTTGATATATGGGATAATGTCCCTTTAAACAACCTTAACTGAACTACTTTCTGAAAGCTGGCAGTTGCTAAGTGTTGCTAAGGGATACAGGCTAAGCTTGTGTGTAAATTAATCATTGTGTGTAAATTAAGCAAAACACCAGATGAGCGCTGTCTGGAATAGCTCCCTATCAAACAGAAAAAAATAATAACAGATTTCTTAGATTTTTGTTTAGTTGCTGGAAAAAAAAGAACTTACAGTGCACCTAATCTAATTCCTTCATTTTACAGTTGGGGAAGTCTTAACCCTCCAGAGATAAAACGATTTTCCTAAAGTCCCAAGGCAATGGTGACTAGACTGGACCTAGAAACTAATCCCACCACACCTTCCTGATTCCTCATATTACCATGTAAAGGAAAGCGTAAGACAGACTCAGGAAACATCTCCAATGTTAAGAAGTTTGAGCCATGAGACACTGACTTTAAAACAATCTGAGAAGGAAGATTTAACAATCCGAGGAATCAATACTCTCCTCCCACCCACATTTGACTATAAGCGGGACAGGACTGGAGACAGAGCCCAAGAGTAGTCAAAGAACCAGGCAGAAAGAAGAAGACCTCTCTTGTAATGTGCTATAGCTGGCCTTGAGTTAGAACCTGAACAACACCATCTTATAAAAGATAAAGCTATGTTTTAAAATAAGTTGTAACGGCTGCTCCACTCTCCTCACAATAACTGCTGGCCTTTTGCTTCTGTACATAAAACTGCTAGTTTGCTCTGCAAACTATCTACCTTTCTTATTAGTAACAGCCAGAATTGTCAGCCTTTGTGACTAGAATAGCAGCCCAAGCTAATTCCATCCTGGTCCCTGTGCCTT
The DNA here is from genome assembly GCA_036589455.1 of Ateles fusciceps. NCBI lineage: Eukaryota > Metazoa > Chordata > Mammalia > Primates > Atelidae > Ateles > Ateles fusciceps. Next base: position 2,634,737 of record JAZHEH010000284.1, read on the forward strand.
GTAATAAGTAACCAAAATCTGTTATTTCCACTACAGCCCAAAAGATGTGCAAACTAACGCTTATCTTAACTTCTGTAAGCCACTTAGGTAACAATCGAGGGGGCAAGATGTCCTCAAGCCCTTGGAATGTCCGGAGCCCCGCTCCCTCCTCTCTGTCCGGGAGACGATTTACGAAAACCCCTAAATGTCTGTGTCCCTTCACCCCCACCCCCGCCTCTCACCCTGACTCCCAAAGTGATTCTTACGGGTATAAAGGTCTTAACACCCTCCATTCGGGGCCACGGGTTGGAGAGACGCGAGTCCTCCATGGTCGCCGGCTTAATAAACCCTGCTATTTGGCATACTTTTGTCTTGGTGCTGGTCCCTTAATCTCGCCTCGAATGTAACAGTAACTAGCTCCAAAGAGCACCATTATAAGATAATTTTCTCAACAGAGCATCCAAAAGAAAAAAAAAAAAGTTATTTGGCTTAAGAGAATTTAGCAATCAGAGGAAACAGACTCACAGTCTTTTTGGCAAAGATGGGGAAGCATTATTTCATAAATAAATATTTAGGCTTCAATCCCCTTGCAATCCCCAAACCTCAGGACTTAAATAACCAGTTCTCCTTTGCTGCTACATAGTGGTAGGAAGACTAAATTGCAGAACAAGTTCTTAACTGAAGGCTAACATATTTGGTTTCATCCATTTATTCTAATATTGACTGAGTATTAAATAGGTTCCAGGCACACTTGTAGGCACCAAGATACATCAGTAAGCAATGCAGATTAAAATCTCTGACCCTGATGACCTTGCATTACAAGAGGCAGAGAAATAAAATAAACAATATATATGTAGAGTTAGTAATGCCCCACTAAATGTGGGGCACTAGGACTATGATTTTAAATAGGGTGGTCAAGGAAGCCCATATCAAGAAAATGATATTTGAGCACAGACTCAATAAAACTAGGAATCACGCATGTGGGTATGATGCAAAAGAAGAAAGAGTAGTGAAAAAGCCTTAAGGTAGAATACGTTGGTGTGATTACATCAATACCAACAGGTCAGGTTGATCAAAGCTGAGTGTGATATAATCAAATGATCACCACTAACAAATAGACTTTCTAAGAGAAGCTAGGTTCTATGTACAATTGAGACTTAAAACCCAGGTTTAGCAAGATGGCGGATTAGACACAACTCCAGCGCACAACACCCAGCAAAAGAGACGCAGAAACCCAGAGATCTCCTAGCTCCAACAGAGGTACCAGGTGTATTTCAATGGGTCTGGTCCGAGAGTGAGCAAAGCCCACTCAGGGCAGACCAAGGCGGGGAGGGGTGCTGCTTCACCCAGAAAGTGCATCTGACCCGCGAGTCGGAGGCTCCACCTCTGGCACTCCAGTCCAGATACAGCGCTTCCCCCAAACCCTCGGCAATACACAGAACGGGATCGTTGCCAGTCAAGCGCCGGGAATTACAAGTGCGGAGTTGAGTAAGAGTCTGCAGACTGAGCTATTGCCCCCCTCCCCTCACCCGGAGAGAGGGGAGCTGTAAGCAGGAGCAGCTGGGCGGCCCCTACCCCATGACCAGAGAGAGAGAAAGCTGAAAGGGGGACACTGCCGGGTGTGGCTGGCCAGGTCCCTAACCTCCCCCCACAAACCCCAGAGGGCTGAAGCTCTGACTCTAGTGGGTTGTGTAGCCAGTGCCACAGTCTCAGAGGAACCCTGAATGATCCAGCCCAGTGGAGGAAGAGCATAACCCACCACTAGAGGAGTGGGACTGGGCTACATGTTTTAACAAAAAACACAGGAAGCCTACGTAGCAACAGGACGGCATTCTCGACAACCCAGCAGCGCCTACAGGTGAGCAGAAGAAGCAGGCCTAATCTCCCAGCATAAACAAAAAAGACATAGGAAGCTTCCCTAGTAACCTGAAGGAGTCCCTAGAAACCCAGTAGTGCCCCCACAGGCAGACAAGCAACCTCATCAAGCAGCTGTCTGACACCACAGCCAGGTAAATCCACAAAGATGGGAAAAAACCAGCGCAAAAAAGGTGAAACCACCAAAGACCAGAACACCTCTTCTCCTTCAAGGGATCACAACTCCTCAACAACACAGGATCACAACTTGACTGAGAAGGAGTGCGAAGAATTGACAGAAACAGGATTCAGAAGGTGGATAATAACAAACTTCTCAGAGCTAAAGGAACATGTTCTAACTCAATACAAAGAAACCAAAAACCTTGAAAAAAGGTTACACGAAATGCTAACTAGAATAACCAGCTTAGAGAAGAACATAAACGACTTGATGGAGTTGAAGAACACAGCACGAGAACTACGTGAAGCAAACACAAGTTTTAATAGCCGAATCGATCAAGCAGAAGAAAGGATATCAGAGATTGAAGATCAACTCAATGAAGTAAAAAGAGAAGGCAAGACAAGAGAAAAAAGAGTGAAAAGAAACGAACAAAGCCTCCAAGAAATATGGGATTATGTGAAAAAACCTAATCTACGCTTGATCGGTGTACCTGAATATGACGGGGAGAATGAATCCAAGCTGAAAAACACAGTCCAGGATATTATCCAGGACAACTTCCCAAGCCTAGCAAGGCAGTCCAAATTTCCAATTCAAGAAATACAGAAAACTCCACAAAGATATTCCTCAAGAAGAGCAACCCCAAGGCACATAATGGTCAGATTCACCAGGGTCGAAATGAAGGAAAAAATGCTAAGGGCAGCCAGAGAGAAAGGTCAGGTCACCCACAGAAGGCAGCCAATCAGACTCACAGCAGATCTCTAGGCAGAAACTCTACAAGCCAGAAGAGAGTGGGGGCCAATATTCAACATCCTTAAAGAAAAGAACTTCCAACCCAGAATCTCATATCCAGCCAAACTAAGCTTCATAAGTGAAGGAGAAATAAAATCATTTATGGACAAGCAATTATTGAGAGATTTTGTCACCACCAGACCTGCCCTACAAGAGCTCCTGAAAGAAACACTAAGCATGGAAAGGAACAAGTACCAGTCACTGCAAAAGCAAACCAGTTGGCAAAGACCAAAAATGCAATGAAGAAAATGAGTCAACTAATGAGAAAGAAAACCAGCCAGTAACAAAATGGATCAAATTCACACATAACAATATTAACATTGAATGTAAATGGCCTAAACGCCCCAATCAAAAGACACAGACTGGCAAAAAAGTTTTTGCAATCTATCCATCTGACAAAGGGCTAATATCCAGAATCTACAAAGAACTAAAACAGATATACAAGAAAAAAACAAACAACCCCATTCAAAAGTGGGCAAAGGATACGAACAGACACTTTTCAAAAGAGAACATATATGAGGCCAACAAACATATTTAAAAATGCTCATCATCACTGGTCATTAGAGAAATGCAAATCAAAACCACACTGAGATATCATCTCATGCCAGTTAGATTGGCGATCATTAAAAAATAGGGAGACAACAGATGCTGGAGAGGATGTGGAGAAATAGGAACACTCTTACACAGTTGGTGGGGAGTGTAAATTAGTTCAACCATTGTGGAAGACAGTGTGGTGATTCCTCAAGGATCTAGAAATAGAAATTCCATTTGACCCAGCAATCTCACTATTGGGTATATACCCAAAGAACTATAAATCGTTCTACTATAAAGACACATGCACACGTATGTTCATTGCAGCCCTGTGTACAACAGCAAAGACCTGGAACCAACCCAAATGCCCATCAATGATAGACTGGACAAAGAAAATGTGGTACATATACACCATGGAATACTATGCAGTCATAAAAAACGATGAGTTCGTGTCCTTTGTAGGGACTTGGATGAATCTGGAAACCATCATTCTCAGAAAACTGACCCAAGAACAGAAAGCCAAGCACCGTATTTTCTCACTCATAGGTGGGTGTTGAACAACAAGAACATGTGGACTCAGGGAGAGGAGCATCACACACAGGAGACAGTTGGGGTGGGGTAGGGGAGAGACAATGGGGGGATGGGGAGAGAGGGGAGGGTGGGGAGGGATAACATGGGGAGAAATGCCAGATATAGTATGCACCTAAAGTAAAATAAACAAATTATTAAAAAAAAATCCAGGTTTAAATGAGGAGGTGCAGCGTGGTCCTAGACACATACAAATATGGGGATAAATATTTATGCAATGTTGCTCATGCCAAGAGTCAAAAGAGTAAAAGAGGCAATAAATACTATAAGAAGCCAGAAACAGGAGGGCTGCGGAAGGCCTGGGGCTTCAGAAAGGGTTTCAAGAGTGATTTGGGATGCACCCTGGCCTTAAATGGTAAGGTTTAGACAAACAGAGGAAAGGGAAGCTGCTATATCAAGTAGAACAGCAAGCAGAAACATGCTGAAATAGAAACAGGTATGATGGACAAGCTCAATTAGATAAGAGGGTGATATAGGAACACAGTCAAGGTTAGGAAGAACAGGTAGTTTGGACCCCCAAGACACAACAGTTTCAGCTAAGTTCTACCTTTCAATAGGACTTAATACGTACCTTATACAAATGGTTCCAGAACACAGAAATAAAACTGCCTAACTTGTTTAATCTACGGAACTTAGCAATCTTGATTCCTAAGCCACATAAGGATTATAAGAAAATAAAGCTATTGGGCCAGGCGCGGTGGCTCACACCTGTAATCCCAACACTTTGGGAGGCCAAGGAGGGCAGATCACAAGGTCAAGAGATCAAGACCATCCTGGTTAACATAATGAAACCGGTCTCTAGTAAAAATACAAAAAATTAGCCGGGTGTGGTGGCATGCACCTACAGTTCCAGCTACTCGGGAGGCTGAGGCAGGAGAATTGCTTGAACCCAGGAGGCAGAGGTTACAGTGAGCCGAGATCACGCCACTGCACTGCAGCCTGGGTGACAGAGAGAGAGATTCCATCTTAAAAAAAAAAAAAAAGAAAGAAAAGAAAAAAAGAAAATAAGGCTATAGGTCAATTTTAAAAATCCAAAATAAACTATTAGCTAAATAATCCCAACTTTATATTTTTAAAATATATCATAATTAAATAGTATTTATCCCAGTAATGCCCAGATGATTCAATATAATAACCTATCAATTTCATTTACTTCATGTATACACATAAAATAAAACCTATATGATTATCTCAATAGATGCAGACAGAGCATTTGTTATAAGTCAATGTCTATTGTGATTAGGAAAAAAAATGAAAATATCTCATTGCAAACTGGGATAAGAAGGAATTTCTTAAGCTTGATAAAGTATCTCCACATGAACCCCAAACCTAGAAAGAATGTGGTTAACAGGCAAACTGTAGGATATTCATTATCAGTGCTACTAAACACAGTCTAGAAGTTCTGAAAAATCTAGGGAAACAGAAAGTATAAGGTATAAAGAAACTGAAAAAAACTATCATTATTTGTAGACAATATAATCATCTATTAGGTTGAAATATTTAACACTACAGACATTACAGGCAAAAATGGTCAACATCAGCACTGCCATATAATTCAGTACAATATTAAGAAATGTTAATAGATAAGTAACTATTAGACTTTTATTTCTTTATCTTTTTTGACGGATTCTAACTTTGTCACCCAAGCTGGAATGTAGTGGTACAATCTTTGTTCACTGCAACCGCCACCTTCCAGAGTCAAGCGATTCTCCTGCCTCAGCCTCCCAAGTAGCTGGGACTATAGGAATGCACCACCATGCCCAGCTAATTTTTGTATTTTCAGTAGAGATGGGGCTTTGCCATGTTAGCCAGTCTGGTCTCGAACTCCTGACATCAAGCTATATGCTCGCCTCGGCAGCAAGAGACTTCATCAAGATTGTTGCTAATTAAAAAAAAAATTCAATCTCAGGACTCCACAGCAGTCAAACCCAACTATAAAATATAGCATAATTGTATATCATTCATAAGGGCAAAATAAACCATGAAATACAGAAAAATTAACCAATACATTAGACCTCTAGGGAGCACAGTATCAAATTCTAATAAACATATGCGTAGATATAGATATATGAAGTAAATAAAATTGAAAGTTTATTATATTGAATATATTATTATATTATCTGGGCATTATTGGAAATAAATACTACTTAATTGTGATATATTTTAAAAATATAAAGTTGGGTTTGTTTAGCTAATATTTTATTTTGGGTTTTTTTATTTGACAGTCATAAAAAATTGACTTATAACTATTTTCTTATCACCCTTATAATGATGTGAATAAAAGAGAAACAGCAATTAGATGCATTAGACTCCGTGTTTACATGGCATCATGGAAGGAAGTGAAAAGCAGTGAAATAGACAAAACAAAATAAAATGAGATCTGGAGTACAAGTCACATAAAATAACCAAAGCAACAATACATACGTTATAAGAACAGGTACAGACAAAAAACAATATATTTAAATTGTTACCATAAGAAAAGAAAAAGAAACCTAATAAATAAGAGAACAGGATTACAGAGAGCAAAAATGATAGCATGTCATGGCCTGAGAAGTAAAATTAATTTAACCCTCTGTACTGAAGGTCCAGTAGGAAAAGGAAATCAAGTTTGCCTCTTAATCGAGCATGCAGAGAGGACCACGAAGCTTAAGGTAGTGACTGGGTATTGGGGAGGTAGGGAGAAGAAAGCACACTCAACCTGATGCTTAGGAAGATTCGTCTGGTGGTGTCTGGCTACAATGAGTTGAAGCTGGGAGGGAACAGTCGCAGAGACACCAATAAGAGATCGATTATCTGGCATGAGCCCATAAAGGCGTGTTGCAAGAACTGGAAAAATAAAAAAGGATCAATGTTGAAGAACCACAAGAAGAATCAAGAGAATCTTGTAACAGACTAGGAATGCTGAGGGTGGGAAAAGTTAAGGATAAATCCAAGCATTCTTGTCTTGGTGTCTGGCACCAATGACAGAAATAGAAAACTCTGGACACAGGGCCAGGATGAGAAGTTTGGTTTTAGAAATAGAATATTCAACACAATGTGCTGTTGTTGCCAAAATGGCCAATAAAATTGAAGAGCATTAGGAAATAAAAATGCAATTATCTCCTTAAATAAAGTCATGGTCCAATTACACTGAAAACAAAGTTGGCTCTGGCTACTACACCCAAGAAAATACAGGAAAGAAAAGACACAAGAGGAATGTCAGAAAAGAGCCAGTCCAATGGTCAAGTCAAATGGCTAATAAGGCTTTTTTATGGGACAAGAATAAAAGAGTCTGCAAAGAAACACGCTAAGAGGATCTATAAATGAATTACAAGAAACAAATTTGTCTGGTGAGAACACACAGACACACAGAGGGGAACAACACACACTGGGGTCAATCAGAGAGTGGAGGGTAGGAGGATGGAGAGGATCAGGGAAAAATACCTAATGGGTACTAGGCTTAATAGCTGGGTGATGAAATAATCTGTACCAACCACCCCAGGACACAAGTTTACCTATGTAACAAACAAACCTGCACGTGTACCCCTGACTTAAAAGTTTAAAAATATTTTTAAAAATCAAATTTGTCAAAAATTAGAGATCTCTCTTAAATTACAAAATGGTTTGTCAACAAAGTATTTGAGAATGAACATAAAGGACTACTCCAAAGAACAGTCCTTATGGCCATAAAATGCATAACACTCACTGGCATTGGCTACAGGGGAAAGCAGAAATTTAATGCTCTCAGATCCATACGATCAATATTTATTGACTGCCTTCTGCATGTCACACACTGTGGCAGACACTGAGGATATAATAATGGGCTAAAGCTGTGATGTTTAGTTTTCTTGTGTCAGCTTGGCCAGCTACAGTACCCAGTTACTGGTCAAATACCAGTCTTGATCTCACTGTGAAGTATTTTTTAGATGTAAGTAACATTTAAAATCAGTAGACTCTGAGTAATGTGATTAACCTCCATCATGCAGGTGGGCCTCACCAAATCAGTGGGAAACCCTAAGAGAAAAGACTGAGGCTCCCAAAAAAAAGACCTCAGATTTGAGACAGCAACATCAACTATCCCTTGGGTCTCCAGCCTGCCACCCACCCAAGCAGATTGCAGACTTAACAATCCTCACAACCACATGAGCTGCTTCCTTAAAATCAATCAATCAGTCTCTCTGTATAATACATACAGACACACACAAAACACACCCCTTATTGGTTCTGTTTCTCTAAAGAACCCTAATACAGACCCTCACATCATTAAAAAAATTAGTAATCAAAGGGCTGAGCGCAGTGGCTCACACCTGTAATCCCAGCACTTTGGGAGGTCGAGGCGGGCAGATCACAAGATGAAGAGATTGAGACCATCCTGGCTAACACAGTGAACCTGTGTCTCTACTAAAAACACAAAAATTGGCCGGGCATGGTGGTGCATGCCTGGAGTCCCAGCTACTTGGGAGGCTGAGGCAGGAGAATCGCATGAACCCTGGAGGCAAAGGTTGCAGTGAGCTGAGTTCATGTCACTGCACTCCAGCCTGGCAACAGAGTGAGACTCCATCACAGAAAAAAAAAAAAAAGAATTGGATCTAAACTGGGGTAGTTAAGCACTACAGAAAATCTTCCCCAAAAGTGATACTTCAGCCAAAATTCTGGAAGACAAGGAGATGAGAGGACAAAAGTGGTCAGAGTGGCAGAGAACAACATAAGCAGAAGGCAGAGAAGCGCGGAAGCAAAAGGAAGGAGGTACAAGGGGAGGCTGGCGAGGTACATCAAGGCCAGGCTGTGAAGAACCTTCGACGACATACTCAGATTTTCCAGTCTTTTCCCTCAGAGTAATGGGAAGCACTGAAAGGAATTAGCCTGGGGATGGCATCAGATTTGTAGTAAAGATGACTCTGGCTATTGCACTAGAAGCAGAGTGGAAGAGGGTCAGAGTGTAAAATGATTAATTAGAAAAAGAAAGTAGGGTCAAGGCTTCCAACTCAAACAGATGGAACATGACAACAGGAGGTCTGTGCAGAAATCATGAATTAGGTCTTGGACATGTGGAGTGTGAGGTCGTTCTGAACATCTAGCTGGATACACCACCCTAGACCCAGCATCTATAACTTCTTTCCTGGACATTAACCTCCTAAGAGGTTTCCCCTGCTTCCACTTTTTGCTTCTCCATTGTTTACTCTGCACACAGCAAGAAGAGTGATCTTTTCAAAAATGTAAGCAAAATCATATATATCACTCCTCTGCTCAAAATTCAAACTCTTTTCCATGGTGTTTTAGGCCTTGTGGATTGAAGAAGGCTCAGGAGAAGTAAGTTTGAGAGTCATCCACATAGAATGGTCCCTAAGCCACGGGATGAAGGAAATTGCACAGGGAGAGATTGTAGAGTGAGCCACAAGGAAATCCATTATTTCCTGTCTTGGAGACCAATAAGGAGTGGCCAGAGAAACAAGAAGAATTCCAGAAGAATGTGGCATCATTCTAAGCCAAGGGGAAGGAAAAGGAAGTTCAAGAAGAGGTCCACGATGCCAAATTCTGTTAAAAGGTCACATAAGAAAGACTTGCAGGATATCCCACTGGATTCAGCAAGATGGAGTTTGGTGACTTTGATACTTTACTGAGGTTAGGCAGAGTGGTTTGGTACAGCAACAGGGTCAGAAGCCAGACAGGGCGACATATACCATGAATGTGAGACAAAGAAGTGGAGACAGTGAATACAGATAAGTCTTTCCAAAAGTCTGGCAATCTAGAAGGGAGGAAAGCTAGATGGAGTTAGGGAGAAGTGTCAAGGGAGCTTTTGTTGTTGAGACGGAAGAGATCAAATGTGTTCAAATGTTGATGGAACAAACTATTTGAAAGATTTGTTTTATATACGAGAGAGAAGGAATACCTCGTAATATAATATAACAAAGTTGAGGAAGAGATGAGAACCAGAGCACAGATGGAAGGATAGAGAAAGGATAGCTTCTCTATTAGAACAGGTGAGGCAGAGGAGAGGGATGGTTTATAGATATAGTGAGTGTTAACTTCTAGCAAAAGGTTAAGATTATTCCACCCATCTGACAGAGCGTCCATTTTCTCTAGGAAGTAGAAGGTGAGGTTGGCTGTAAGAGAAAGCACTGGGGAGGCAGAAGTTTGAGGAAAGCAGAAAAGGAAAGAAATACCATCATTTTGGAGAACGAAGAACAAGCTGATCTGACAAAAGGATCTGAGGCAAGAATTGGGACTTATTTGAGTTGAGTGGTCAAGAATTCATGGTGGTAACAACCCACGCTGGAGTTCCCCTCTTTCAACTCGGCTGCAGGCAGAAAGATCACGGGAAGTATTTCAAGAAAATCTAATGGTTACAAAGTTGATTCAAAGTATTAAAGGAAACTGAGACTCTGAGATTCATTTTATCACCAACACAATCATGTCCTCCCAAAAAACAAGCTGTTACGGCATCCACTCTGAAGAGGGATTGCCAGATACAATATACCCCTTTATTACAGAGTCAACACTAAGTTGCACATTTTACCAAGACCGATTTCTGAGTTAAGGGCCTCTGCAGATGAAAGAAGATAGAAAGAAAGCAAAATCTGTCTGCACAGTGCAGCAGACATGGAGAGAGGTCTGCCCAGGACCCCCCCCCCCCCATCTTAATACTTAAACAGAACACAAGCTGTGCAACACCTCTTGTTGGCTTTAAGATCAACTGCCCCTTTTACAGACTTTACATTTAATTACCTAACTCCAGCCTCAAAGTCAGATGTGTGTATTGGGAAGGGGAGGGCAGCGGAGTAGCCAGGCAAGGAGGGCAGCCAGGAGAACCAACACTTCGCCATTGAACATATGTTCTTCCTGGCTCTGTGGATGCACACAACTGTTTTTGTTGAGCTCTCATCACTTCCACTCAAGGCTTAAAGTGATGAAACAATTCTATCCCGATTTGCAAATGGCTAGCATTCTAGACTATGGTTTCTTTCCATAAATAATTAACAGTAATGCTTTATTAAACAGAGTATGGCCTTACTTATGCTTCATAGACTTCTTGGCATTAAACTCCCTGAGGTATTAGAGCTTTAACTCAGGTAAACAGCAGGAATGCCATCACTCTTCCTCCCAAGCCACGGGCAACCAGTGACAATCCGTTGCAAGGATCAGCCAACTATAACCCACACACCAAATTCTGCCCATCATCTGGATGTGTATGGTCTACAAGAATAATTTTTACATTTTTAAATGACTGGGAAAAAAATCAAAAGAAGAAAAATATTCTGTGACAAATGAAAATTACATGGAACTCAAACATCCATGATTATAACTCGTTTTACTAGAACACAGCAATGCTCAGTCATTTATATATTGTCTATGACTGTTTATTCACTGTAATAGCAGAGTAGTTTCCCACAAAGCCTAAAATATTTACTGTCTAGCCCTGTACAGAAAAGTTTGCCAACCCCTTATTTATTGTAGCCCTCCTTGACTAAATTCAGGCTCAGACTCTAACTACTTGGAAGTTAGTGCCTCAACTAAGTATCAATCAACTGGAATTGGCACCTAAAGTAAAGAAATCCCAAGGTCATTCCAGGACTACAGGTCTTTATGTATAAGTTGGTAATGATGTGTATAAATCTTCTAATGGTACTGTCAGAATGATCCTGGAAGATGCCAATCAAAATCAAAGCAATAACTAGGCTACTTTCCCTATAGTAAGTCAGTTGATCTATAATACAAAGCTGAGATTTTGTTTGTTTGTTTGAGACGGAGTCTCGTTCCGTCGCCCAGGCTGGAGTGCAGTGACGTGAACTCTGCTCACTGCAATCTCTACCTCCTGGGTTCAAGTAGCTGGGACTACAGGCGTACACCGCCATGCCCAGCTAATTTTTTGTATTTTAGTAGAGACAGGGTTTTGCCATGTTGCACAGGCTGGTCGCAAACTCCTGAGCTCAGGCAATCTGCCCACCTCAGCCTTCCAAAGTGCTGGGATTACAGGCATGAGCCACTGGGTCCGGCTGATGTTTTGTTTTGTTTTGTTTTTTAATAAGCAACATTGTGCAAGTAAAATTTTAAAAACTGTGATTCTCATTGCTCGGAAAACATCCAAAAGGAAAGAAACATAATGCTCTGCTTCCTCTCTTTTGCTTTTCTATTTTCTCTAGTTGGTGTTTTAGGATCAAAGTTTGAGATCAATGCTCAGGCACCGCAATGGCTCTCTAGCTGGTGGTAGGCCAAGGAAAGCCATCTGCCCCACCTATGCGGTCTGTCCAACCTCCGTAACTCATACAGTAACAAGACTGGTGTTCTAACATTGTACAATGTACAATAAAATGAATCTTGTTTGCCTTAAGGATATCAATGCTGAAATAGCTGTATATATGAAGCCATGCAAATTGCAAGGCTCAAGGCACATTTAGAACTTTTTTATTTTGTGAATAATCTTCTGACCAGGTTATAAACAAAAAATGCAATAATCCAATCTCAAAACTTCAGTTTTTGTTTTTGTTTTTGTTTTGAGACAGAGTCTCACTTCATCACCCAGGCTGGAGTGCAGTGGTGCAATCTCGGCTCACTGCAACCTCCACCTCCCGCGCTCAAGTGATTCTTCTGCCTCAGCCTCCCGAGTAGCTGGGACTACAGGTGCGCACCACCACACCCAGCTAAAAACTTCAGTTTTACTGTTAACATTGTTTTCTATCATTGATATCCAGGTAAATGGAAACACCTGAAGACAACACATCCCTTACTCATCCCCATGCCCACATTTTTGTTTTTGTCTTTAATCCTTGCTGAGTTGCACAACTGTCCTATCTTGATTTCAGTCAGATTTGGCCAATGCCTTCTGCTAGCCTACAATGTCACCTCTTCTGACTCAGCTGTTTGTTCAAACAGATGACCAGTTCTCCAAATCAGTGAGATCGTCATCAGTGCCAAACATCTTCCCATATGCCAAACTAAAATCTAAGGGGCATATTTGGAAAAGCATGTTGATTAGGGCAGTTAACCACAGTTAAAACCTTTATAACTTCTTTCTCTTCCAAAAAGCCAAGAGACATTCGCCCATTTTTCAGGGTTTTAGATATGGTCTTCAAAGCCTCTGCCTGAACAAGTAAAAGAAACAAAGGTTCTTCTTCCCAGATTCCCATCTTCTCATGTCTTCTATAACGACCACACTGGGATAACATAACATTTCTATCAATTTTCTCTTCCAGGCTCCGTCTTTTAAATCTGACTGTTTCATGGCCACATCTTGAAAAACCTGCAATCACATGATTCAACACACTGTAGTGCCTCAGTGAAGGTATCCATGCGGTGTTGCGGGAACACAGACTTACTATATGGTCTATCTCTCACTCATCTGTATGGTCCTCAAGGACAAGATCCATCTTATTCATTTTTATATTCCCACGATAGTGCCAGGAACACAGTTCAGACATCACAATAGTTTACCAAACTCCATTTTCCAGGTCATAACCTATAAATACATCTTAACCTTAATTTTACTTGAACCTGGAATTCAGTACTCTCCGCCTATCATAACTGGTAATTTTTTTTCTTTTTCACTTTTTTAGCTGAAGTTTTAAAAATTGTGTTATTAAATTCTGAGTAGTTACAAAAGAATATTTAAAACATTTAAAATATGGGTATTATATGTATCAAAACATCACAATGTACCCCAAGAATGTGTACAATTATTATTTATCAATTAAGAAAAAATTTTTAAAGATGAATAAACTACAAATACAGTCCAGAAACAGACCTAAATATACTATATTGTCAACTGATTTGTGACAGACTCTACTGCAATACAATGGGGAATAAATGGTGCTGGATAAATTGGATATTCAACTGGGGAAAAAAAAAAGATGAAATTGACTCCTATGTTACAACATATTCACAAACTTATTTGAAGTAGATTATGGATCTAAATGTAAATTAATAAAGCCTTCAAATGAAAATGTAGAATAGCTCCTTCTATGGCATAGGCAATGATTTCTTCAATAGGATACAAAAACTATTAACCATAAAAAAAATGATAAGTTGGACTTTGTCAAAATTAAAAAGTCTGTTCATAAAGACATCAAGAAAATGAAAAGGCAGGCAACAATGAGGGTGTAGCATTGGTAATAATACAACAAGCAAATGACTTATATCCAGCATATATAAAGAACTCATACAAATCAAAACAGAAGAAATGAAGAATCCATTTTTGGTATGAACAAAGAATTGAACAGGATTTCACAAAAGAAGACACCTGAATGTCCCATAAACTCATGAAAAGGTGTTTAACATCATTACCTGTTAGAGAAGTACAAGTTAAAGCCATGATGAACTACTACAACACAGCTAATGAAGTGGCAACAAATTTTTTTTTTAAATGACAATATCAAATACTGACAAGGGTATGAAGTAACTGGACATAACTGGTGGGAGTACAAGATGATATAAATACTTGGGAAACTGTTTGATGGTTTCTCACAAAATTGATCCAGCAATTATACTCCCAGGTACTTATCCAAAGAAATAAAAACACAATTCACAAAGACTTCTTCAATCATGTTGATAGCATATGTTTCTCAAAAAAGTCAAAAACTGGAAATAATTCAAATGTCCACCAATAGGTGAATGGATAAACAAATTATGGCATATTTGAGCAACAAAATACTTACAAAGACCAAAAAAAAAAGTCTACTGATATATGCAACATGTATGAATCTCAAAAATAATATATTGAGAAAAGACAGATGCAAAACAGTGCATGCCATATGACCTAAGTTATGTGAAATCCATTCTCCAATGAACTGCCCTAACATCTTTGTTCAAAATCCATTGATCGTATTTGTGTGGGTTTTATTCTGGAGTCTCCGGTCTGTTGAGTTGGATCTAAATGTATATGTATTTGTCAATACCACACTGCCTTGTTCCTAGCAGTTTTACTGTAATTAACATTGGATAGTGTGATCCTTCCAACTCCATTCTTCTTTCAAGATTGTTTTGGCTGCTGTAGTTCCTTTGCCTATCCATGCAAATTTTAGAGTCATTTGTCTGTATCTACAAAAATACCTGCTGAAATTCTGACTGGAATTGCACTAAACTTATAGATCAATATGGGAGAAATGACAATGTAATCAGATTGAATATTACAATCTTGAATATGCTATGTCTGTACTTAAAATTCTTTTAAAATGTCTTTCAACAGTGTTTTGCAGTTTTTAGCATATGGATCCTGCACATATTTTGCTACTTCTCTAAATACTGTTTTCTGAATTGTTCACTGCAGGTATATAGAAATATAAGTGGCATTTGGACATTTCTGTAGCTTGAGACTTTCATAAATTGTTATTAGTTCTAGGAGATTTTTCATAGATTTCTCAGTATTTTATACATAGGTGATCACATCACCTACAAATAGGGGCAGATTTATTCTTTTCCAATCTGTATGTCTTTTATTTATTTTTCTTGCCTTATTGCACTGATTAGGATCACCACTACAAGGTTAAGTAGAAGAAATGAAAGAGAATATCCCTGCCTTGATTTCAGTCTTAGGGGAAAAGCATTCACTTTTTTATCATTAAATATGATGAGTTGTAGGGTTGTTTTTGTTTGTTTGCTTTTTCCCAGATGCACCTTATTAGTTTAAAGTTCCTAATAATTCTAGTTTGATAAAGTGGCTTACAAATGGATTTTGAATTTTGTCATTCGTTTGGCTGAACCAGTTGAGTCATTTGAAATGGGAAATTACAGTGATTTGTGAATGTTGGCCCAATCAGACATTACTGGGATAAACCTCACTTGGTCATAATGTTTTATGTTTTTTGAATATTGCTGCATTTCATTTGTGAAGATTTTTTACATTTATGTTCGTGAGGACTATTGGTCTATAATTCTCTTTTTCTTTGATATCTTTGGTTTTATTATCATTGTAATAAAGACCTCACAAAATAGGTGCAAAGTATTCTCCCTTCTTCTATTTTCTGAAAGAGATTGTGCTATTCTTTCAAATGTTTGGTACAATTTGTCAGTGACAACACCTGGTCCTAGAGTTTTGTTTTCAAAAAGAACTCTATTTATTTATAGTAATAAGACTATTCCAATTATCTCCACTTTTCAAGATAAATTATCTCTTCTTTGGTGACTTTCAGCAATTTGTGGCTTTCAAGGAGTTGGTATATTTTACTCGAATTGTCCAATTTATATGCAGAATGGTGTGTGATATTTTTTAATCCTTTAAACAACTTGCCAGGTCTGTAGTGATAGCCCCTCCTTTATTCCTGATATTAGTAACTTGTGTCTTCACTTATATTTTTCCTTAGTCGGTC
This sequence comes from Ateles fusciceps, assembly GCA_036589455.1. Taxonomy (NCBI): domain Eukaryota; kingdom Metazoa; phylum Chordata; class Mammalia; order Primates; family Atelidae; genus Ateles; species Ateles fusciceps. The sequence continues at coordinate 2,650,934 of JAZHEH010000284.1, forward strand.
TGGCCAGATCAACCTTATTGATCTTTTCAGAACATCAGCTTTGGTTTTCATTTATTCTGTTTTTCCTGTTTTCTACTTCAGTGATTTCTACTCACCTCTTTATTACTTCTTTCAATTGGCTTGATTTGGGTTTATTTTGTCCCTCCTTTTCTATTTTCTCAAGGTAGAAGCTTATATTATTGATTTTAGACCATTCTTTTACTTCTTAACTTTTGTGGGTACATAGTAGGTATATATACGTATGTGCTACATGAGGTTTACTGACAAAGGCATGCAATGAATAACAATCACAGGGTAAATGGGGTATCCATTCTTCTTTTCTAACGTAAGCATTTAATGCTATTAAATTCCCTCCAATCATTAGCTAAACCTCACAAATTTTGATATGTTTTATTTTCATTTTCATTCAGTTCTAAATTTTAATTTCCCATAAAACTTCCTCTTTTGACCTATGGATTACATTACCTAACATTTGGGGTTTCCTAGTTATCTTTCTGTTATGGATTTCTAGTTGAAATCCATCATGGCAGAGAACATACTCTGTATGAGTTCACATTTTAAAATCTGTTAAAATTTATTTTATGACTAAGGATATGGTTAACCTTGGTGAATGTTCCATGAGCACTAGAAAGAATACGCATCCTCTGTATACCTTATTGTTGGGTGAAGTATTCTATAAATACCAATTAGATCCAGTTGGTTTATAGTCCTTGCTAATTTTCTCTGAACAAAATCTAGCAACAACTAAGAGAGGAGTGTCAAAATCCTCACCTATAACTGGATTTGCCTACTTGTCCCTTTGGTTCTATCACTTTTTTCTTCATGTATTTTGAGCCACTGTTCTCAGGTGCATACACATGTAGGATTATTGTGTCTTTCTGGTAAACTGACTCTTTTATCAGCATGTAATGTCTTTCTTTATCTCTGTAATTTTCCTTGGTCTGAAGTCCACTGTATCTGACATATTAATAAATACACTCCACTTTTATTTTGAATCGAGCAAACTTGCTAAACTCTTAATAATTCTAAGTATTCATTTGCAGTAATTTTTTAGTTCACATAAATAAACAATCTTATCTGAAAATAATGACAGCTTAAAGCTCCCTTCCAATTTTCATCCTTTTTATCATATTTAAGATTTATGACTTATCCTACCCTAAAATAATTCCTCATAATATTCCACTCAAATTAATTTAAGTGTCCACCAATTTTGTCCTAAAAGAGTGTATGGCAGTTTTAGCAGGGGGGTGTATGGTTAGTTTTATGCCTTCTCAACTGGGGAAGGTCACCTTCTTTGCTCAAGCTCAAGCTCATAGCTTTGAGATGAATAAAAGAAGAGCACTCAGGAACAGAGAAAACCATTTCTCACCACCCAAATATGCCTAAAAACCAAGAGGTTCAAACAGATCTGCCTTCTTCTACTTGACATTTTCCTTGTTGGCTTCCTTCAATCCACCCTGCATACTGCAATTAAGGTACTGTTCCAAATCAACCATGCCTGTAATCTCACTTCCCCTTTAACTGTGTTCCGTAACTCCCACTGCCTTATAGACCACATCTCAACTCCTGTGCTCAGCTTCCACAGCCCCGCTAAAGCCCGCTCTCCCCAGCATTTGACCTTCCACCAACCTCCACAATACCCACTTTCTTCTAAATAGTTCCATCTGTCCAGTGACTGTGAAACACAACATCTATTCCCAACTCTCTGTACTTGGTTCTCTTCCTACAGACTGCCTGCTCATCTCCTTATTTAACTCTGAACTATTCTTAAAGGCTCACTTTCAAGTTCCACCTCCTCCATGAAGCTTCTCAAGCAATAAAAGGGAGAGGAAAGAGAGTTTTCAATTCTTGACATGTTGTTGGTATCTGAGCTATATACACACCACCCGGTGGCCAGTTTGGGACCTGGGCAGTGCCTAGATTCAACCGGGTTCTAGTCTGCCATTTACTTGTTTTGATTTGGGGCAAATTTCTTATCTTCTCCTAACTGGTTCACTCTCCTGTAAAATGGAGTCATGGGGGCATTAATTTCATAAGAGTTTAAAAATCTATTACTGTCTTTAGGGATCATTTCGGTTTCCCACTCAAAATCCTTCTGATCTTTTAGTCTTTACCTCTTTGTTACATGCTACATTGCATTGTTCACGCTTACAACCTTTTCTACCCCACCAAGACTATTTCTGTATTTCTCCTAGTATTGAACACAATACACTTTTATTGGCTATGAGGAGAAACCGCTTATTTCCCTCACAGAATAAGTACAGGGGGGGAATGTTTGCAAGGAAATACAATAGACACCCCATGTATGAGACTGCACATTCTAAATGCCTACAGGATAACCTTTAGGGGAACCCTGCTTCTCCTCCCTCTTCTATTTTGCTCTACAAAATCCCAGGAGACTCTGGAGAATCAGGAAAGGCAGGATAAGAATCTTTTTAAAAAAATCAAAAGAACAACTTGCAGCAGAGTCCTTTTGCCCTCACTTCTCTAAAGCCAGGAGAGAGGAGAAGTAAAAGCAGGTGGCGGAGGAGGTTCAAAGAAAATCAAACCAGGGTTTCTAATGCCCTGAGTGGGGGGTGGGGAGAGGGTGAGGACAGTTGGGAAAGAAACTGAACGGTTTCCTCACAATACTCTGACCCTATTGGTCAACCATGATTCCAGAATGTTTACCACTTTAAGATGTGTGAAAAGTAAAGAAGGGTTTTTGGGGTTTTTTTTTCAGAAAGGTAAATCGAAAGTAAAAATAAGGAGAGAGCAGGAGATAAGGAAGAGAGAAAAACAAGGAGTACGCAGTGGAGGAGATGTGTCAGGTAGACATGAAAAATGAAACCCATTAAAAGTATTTGTTATATGTAATATGGGGGTGCAATATATGTATGCTTGTCTATGTGCACATAAATATGCATATATACATATATATGCATACACATACATATATTCCTATCTATATATGAACTTCCTTGTCTTTCACTGTGGCTTCTATTCAAGAAAAGAATTAATCTATATCTGTTCCAGGTACAGAAAAGTTACATAAACAAGCTTGGGGCCCAGAGTAGTGGTTCACACCTGTAATCCCAGCACTTTGGGAGTCCAAGGCAGGTGGATCACCCAAGGTCAGGAGTTCAAGACCATCCTGGCCAACATGGTGAAACCCTATCTCTATGAAAAATGCAAAAATCAGCCGGGCGTGGTGGCGGGCGCCTGTAAATCCTAGCTACTCAGGAGGCTGAGGCAAGGAGAACTGCTTGAACCCAGGAGGCAGAGGTTGCAGTGAGCCGAGATCATGCCACTGCACTCCCGCCTGGGTGAAAGAGTGAGACTCTGTTAAAAAAAAAAAAAAAAAAACAGCTTGAGAGATGGCCGCACAATAACAGGAAAGGGTACGTGACCTGGCATGCCTCCACCACCCAAGGAGAGTGTATGAGTCTGAAAGACCCCAAAGAGAAAAGCATATACATTTCAGGCTTATCAAAAATGGGCATGGATTAAGAATGCCTGACAAACACTGCCATAGACAATTAAGCTTTCAGTCAGCAATAAGAAGATAAAACATAATCGATAACCCTGAAAGAAAGGAAGGGACTGCTCTTATGAATATTTAGATGAAATCCCAAAATATAACACCAAGAAGGAGAGGTCAAAGGCGGTGATGAGTCACAGTGGCAGAGAGTTGGAATAAGTATGTCCCAGTTCCACACTGGTACTCACCAGGGGGCCAGGAGAAATGCCAGCCTGAAGCAGTCTGAGAATAATTTGCCCACATGGTTACAGGTAATGTGGGTTGCAATATATGTATACTTGTATACATGCACATAAACATGCCCCCACCAACCAAGAAGAATGTATTAGAGTCTGAAAGATACACTCTCCTTGTGTGATGGGGGACATGCCAAGTCACACACCCATTCCTGTTATTGTATATCCATCTCCCAAGCTAGTTTTTGTAACTTTTCTGTACCTGGAGCAGATACAGGTGAATTCCTTTTTTTTTTTTTTTTTTTTTTGAGACGGAGTCTTGCTCTTGTTGCCCAGACTAGAGTGCTGTGGTGCGATCTCAGCTCACTGCAACCTCTGCCTCCTGGATTCAAGCGATTCTCCTGCCTCAGCCTCCTGAGTAGCTGGGATTACAGGCACCCGCCACCACGCCCGGCTAATTTTTTTTTGTGCTTTTAGTAGAGATGGGGTTTTGCCATGTTGGCCAGGCTGGTCTCAAACTCCTGACCTTGGGTGACGCGCCCGCCTCGGCCTCCCAAAGTGCTGGGATTATAGGTGTGATACACCGAGCCTGGCCAGATTAAGTCTTTAATTGAATAGAGGCCACACTGAAAGATAATAAAGCTCATATGTAGATAGAAATATATGTATTTTCACGCATATATGCATGTTTATGTGCATATAGATAAGCATACATATATTGCACTCCCACATTACATATAACAAATACTTCAGTGGTTTTAATTTTTCATGTTTACCTAGCACACTCCTCCACTGGGTACTCCTTGTTTTTTTCTCTTCCTTATCTCCTGCTCTCTCCTTATTTTTACTTTTGATTTGTTCTTTCTCTTTCTAAAAAAAAAAAAAAAACTCCTTTACTTTTCACACATCTTAAAGTGGTAAATATTCTTATATTCTTGAATCATGGTTGACCAATAGGGCCAGATTGTTGTGAGAAAACCATTCAATTTCCTTCCCGGCTCTCCTCACCCTCTCCCCACCCCCGCCCAGGGAAACAGATTAGAAACAGAGCATGCAAAGCAAATTCATAACATAAAACGTAGCGTGGGCAGGATGGTCCAGAGCAGCTCTAAGGAGACTGGCCTGACTGGAGCACTGGCCAACAGTGAGAAGTAAAGGAGGTAGGTAAACCAAGGTCCATTACCCCAGGGCCAGAGCAAGTTTACCTGGGACCTGCCATTGCTGAGTGAGTGGATCAATAAAGGCAATATTCTGGATAAGCAGAGACTTTTTTATAGAACAGGGTATGACTGTGATTTTCCAAGTTGTTAAGGGAAATAAGGTATTTCAAAATGCCAAAGTAAGGTCAGTTAGAAGAGTAGCTCCTTTAAAAAAAGAGCTGAAAGTAGCGCACGCATTCAGTGAGAAACACAGTCTGCTTCTCTTCCCTGTGCCCCAGTCATCGAGAGGTACTGTCCACAATGTTTTATATTCTTCCAGAGATCTATGCATTTGTGAGCATGTTAACTATGTGTGTCTGCGAACCCATTTACCCCCCCCATACAGAAATTATTTCTCTTTACAGAAATTAGATCAAATACATATACCATGCTGTGCATCTTGTTCTGTTCCCCTGTAGGTGTGTCTTGGAGATGGCTACATATTTGGTGCATTTGGATCTGAATCAGGTAAAATTCATCTATAGATGTCTCATAACCTATGTAATACATTAGTAATGTTTCAAGGAGTAAACAAATTCTTTTTTTAAAATTTTGTTTCTTTATTTATTTTTGACACAGAGTCTCGCTCTGTTGCCAGGCTGGAGTGCAGTGGCATGATCTCAGCTCACTGCAACCTCCACCTCCCGGGTTTAAGCAATTCTTCTGCCTCAGCCTCCTGAGTAGCTGGGACTACAGGCATGTGCTACCATGCCCAGCTAATTTTTGTATTTTTAGTAGAGACAGGGTTTCACCATGTTGGCCAGGATGGTCTTCATCTCTTGACCTTGTGATCGGCCCTCCTCAGCCTCCCAGAGTGCTGGGATTACAGGCGTGAGCCACCACGCCAGGCCAGGAGTAAATTATATACACATCCAGATGCAGGCTAGATGTGCATATTCCCTTTTTGCTTTAGTGTACTTTGCTATCTTAAATCCTCACTTGTATTTTTCCCTCATCTCCATCTGTTGAAATCCCATGCACCCTTCCAAAGTCCAGCTGAAATCACCTTTTGTTCCTTGAATCCTGGCTGATTACTTAAGCCATAAGTGATATTTCTGGCCTCCCAATTACTCTAGCATCTCATACTATCTTAGAGCATAAGTAAAAACCAGCGTCAGCCGGGCACAGTGACTCACGCCTGTAATCCCAGCACTTTGGGAGGCCAAGGCAGACAGATCACGAGGTCAGGAAATCGAAACTATCCTGGCTAACATCTTGAAACCCCGTCTCTACTAAACACACAACAATTAGCTTGGCACAGTGACGTGTGCCTGTAATCCCAACTACTCGGGAGGCTGAGGCAGGAGTATCGCTTGAACCAGGGAGTCAGAGGTTGCAGTGAGCCAAGACTGAGATCACACCACTGCACTCCAGCCTGAAGACGGAGCGAGATTCCATCTCAAAAAACAAACAAAAACAAACAAACAACAAAACAGAAAAAAAACAGCCTCAAATTATCAGCAGTGTGTGTTTAGATATTACTTTTCATACTGGAATATAAGCCCCTTGAGGGTAAGATTATCACACTTACTCATGTTTGTTTGTCTCATGCTCCCCACCCCTGACCTTGGCAAAAGCAGGCAGAAAAAACATTGTTTGTTGAATGAGAAATGTGTGCTTCATGGGTGCTGTGGGTTCAGTTGTGTCCCCCAGAAGATATGATGTCCTAATCACAGGAACCCCAGAATGTGAATACAGTTGGAAACAGGGGGTGTTATTACAGATGTAATTAGTTAAGAGAAGGTTGTACTGAGGGTAGGGTAGACCCTTAATCCGATATATATCCTTTTAGAAGGAAGAGAAGGGACACAGAGACATACAGGGGGAACATGCATGATGACAGGGGCAGATATTGAAGGAATGTGCCTATAAGCCAAAGAAAACTAAGGATTGCTGCCAACACTGGAAACTAAATGAAAGGTATGTCTGTTCCAACACTATTCTCTGATATCAACTGGGTGTCCTAAAATTCAATTCAATGCTGACACTAATAACCTAGACTTAACACAGACCCAGTAAAGACAGAATATTTCACAAAACTACCCCATTTCAGATGTATATACAGCTGACCTTTGAACAACACAGGCTGGAACTGTGCAGCTCCACTTATACACAGACTTTTTCCAATAAAAGTTACACCAAATGGCCGGGCACGGTGGCTCATGCCTGTAATCCCAGCAATTTAGGAGGCCGAGGCAGGCAGATCACGAGGTCAAGAGATCGAGACCATCCTGGCCAACACGGTGAAACCCCATCTCTACTAAAAGTATAAAAATTAGCCAGGCGTGGTGGTGGGTGCCTGTAATCCCAGCTACTTGGGAGACTGAGGCTGGAGAATCACTTGAACCGAGGAGATGGAGGTTGCAGTGAGCGGAGATCACGCCATTGCACTCCAGCCTAGGCGATAAGAGAGGAACTCTGTCTCAAAACAAAAAAGTTACACCTGCCTGCCTGTCCTGCCTCCTCTTCCACCTCTCCACCTCTTCTGCCTCTGCCACTCCTGAGACTGCAAGATCAACCCATCCTCTTCCTTCTCCTTCTCAATCTACTTAACGTGAAGACAACAAGGAGGAAGACCTGTATGATGATCCACTTCCACTTGGTGAATGGTAAATATATTTTCTCTTTCTTATGATCTTCTCAGTAACATTTTCTTTCCTCTAGATTACTTTATTGTACAAATACAGTATATAATACATATAATATGTAAAATATGGGCTAGCTGATTGTGTTATTGTTAACACTTCCAGTCAACCGGAGGCTACTGGTAGTTAAATTTTGGGGGAGTCAAAAGTTACACCTGGATTTTCAACTGCACAGGGGGTTGGTCGCCCTAACTCTCTCCTTGTTCAAGGATTAACTGTATATGATACAAGTGAGGAACAGCCAAGTGAAAGAGATACGTAGACAGGGAAACATGTGGGTGCAGTGGAAGGGGATTCCTCATGGGATTCCAGGTGCATCATCCTCCTAGCACATCAATGTGCTCTCACCAACTGGAAAGCCCTACTGAGCTTCAATGTCCAGAGAGCTCAGCCCATACCCATGATTGATTAAGTCACTGGCCACAGGACTGAGCTCGATCTCCATTTCTCCCCTCCCCAGAAGTTGGGGTGGCTCAAAGTTCTAACCCATTAGTCACATGGTTGTTTTTTCTGGTGACCAGTCCTCATTCTCAAGCTTTCTATCCCACCATTATGAGTCACCTCATTCGCCTAATAAAGACACTCCTATCACTGAAGCTATCCCAAAGATGTTTGAAGCTTTGTGCCAGAAACGGGAAACCAAGACAAGATAGTCCTTATCATAATACAGCATGGAAGAGATTCTCCCCTAGATTCTTCAGAGAGAGCACAGCCTTGCTGACACCTTGATTTCAAATTTCTATCCTGCAGAACCATGCAAGAATAAAATTCTGTTGTGTTAAGTAACCCACTTTGTGGTGATTTGTATGGCAGCTCTGGGAAACTAACACAGTGGGTCAAACAAGGATTTCCCTTATGGGTAACTTTCTAAGCTAAAAGGGAGCTACCAGTATTTTCCCTTTACTTCCACAACACCTAGTATTTTCTAATGCCCCCACAGGCCATTCCTCAGCCCTCCTCTCTGCTCAGCACTGCCCTGATTCAAATCCACCCACCTGTTGATGATTGCTCCCCACCATCCCCTAGATCTCCCTCCCAAGCTCCAGCCCCTTATCCCACCTGCCTTTTTGGGCTTCTCCCCTTGCATTTCTCACAGGCTCCTTCTCAGTGACTGGCACAAGCACACTTTGCTAAAGCACCAACCCCAGCATCAGCTTTATCTCCTGCTGCTCCCTGAAGTTTCACCATGGCCTTTATCTCTGAGACGAGACCCTTCCATGGTTCCTTTCCTCATAGGCACAAATGGTCATCTGGATCAGATTATTTCACTTTTACCATTATCTCATTTTGACTGTCTAACTAGTCTCCTGGTTGATAGCATCACATTCTACCTAGTCACTCTGGCACCAGTCTTCTCCCCCTGATATGGTTTGGCTGTGTCCCCACCCAAATCTCATCTTAAATTGTAGCTCCCATAATTCCCATGTGTCAAGGGAGAAACCCAATGGGAGGTAATTGAATCATGGGGGTGGGTCTTTCCCATGCTGTTCTTGTGATAGTGAGTAAGTCTCATGAGATCTGATGGTTTTATAAAGGGGAGTTCCCCTTCACATGCTCTCTTGCCTGCTGTCACATAAGCTGCAACTTTGCTTCTCCTTTACCTTCCGCAATGATTATGAGGCCTCCCCACCCATGTGGAAGTGTGAGTCAATTAAACCTCTTTCCTTTGGGCATGTTTTTATTAGCAGCATGAAAACAGATTAATATGATAAACTGGTACCAGGAGTGGGGTGCTGCTGTAAAGATACCTGAAAATGTGGAAGTGACTTTGGAACTGGGTAACAAGCAGAGTTGGAACAGTCTGGAGGGCTCAGAAGAGGACAGGAAGATGTGGGAAAGTTTGGAACTTCCTAGAGACTTGGTGAATGGCTTTGACCAAATGCTGTCCATCTCAGATGGAGATGCAGAACTTGTTGAGAACTGGAATAAAGGTGACTCATATTTCATGTTTTAGCAAAGAAACCCACAGCATTTTGCCCCTGCTCTAGAGATTTGTGAAACTCTGAACTTGAAGGAGATGATTTGGTGCATCTGGCAGAATAAATTTCTAAGCAGCAAAGCAAGAGGTAACTGGAGTGCTCTTAAAAGCATTCAGTTTCATGTATTCACAAAGACATGGTTTGGAACTGAAACTTATGTTTAAAAGGGAAGCAGATCATAAAAGTTCAAAAAATTTGCAGCCTGATGATGCACTAGAAAAGAAAAACACACACAGACACACACACAAAAAAAAAAAAGAAAGAAAGAAAAGAGAAACACATTTTCTGAGAAGAAATTCAAGCCGACTGCAGAAATTAGCGTAAGTAACAAGGAGCCAAATGTTAATCACCAAGACATTTGGCTTGGGGAAAATGTCTCCAGCATATATCAGGGGTCTTCAAGGCAGCCCCTCCCATCACAGGCATGGAGGTCTAGGAGAAAAAAATGGTTTTGTGAGCTGGACTCAGGTTCTTACTGCTTGGTACAGTCTTGGAACTTGGTTCCCTGCATCCCAGCCATGTCTAAAAGGGGTCAATGTACAGCTTGGGCTGTGGCTTCAGAGGGTGCAAGCCTCATGCCTCGGCAACCTCCACATGGTATTGAACCTGTGGGTGCACAGAAATCAAGAACTAAGGTTTGAAAACCTCCTCCTAGATTTCAGAGGATATATGGAAATGCCTGGTTGTTCAGGCAGAAGTTTGCTGCAGTGATAGGGCCTTCACAGAGAACTTCTGCTAGGGCCATATGGAAGGGAAATATGGGGTTGGAACCCCCCACACAGAGTGCCCACTGGGGCACTGCATATTGAAGCTGTAAGAAGATGGCCACCATCCTCCAGAACCCAGAATGATAGATCCACTGACCACTTGTACCATGTGCCTGGAAAAGCTGCAGACACTCAATGCCATTCAGTGAAAGCAACCAGAAGCAGGACTGTAACCTGCAAAGCCACAAGGGTGGAGCTACCCAAGGCTGTGGGAGCCCACCTCTTGCATCAGTATGCCCTGAATATGAGGCATGGAGTCAAAGAAAATTATTTTGGAACTTTAAGGTTTAATAACTGCCCTATTGGATTTCAGACTTACATGAGGCCTGTAGCCTTTTTGCCCTGGTCATTTTTTCCCATTTGGAATGGGTATATTTACCCAATGCCTGTACCCTCATTGTAACCATTGTATCTAGGAAGTAACTAACTTATTTTTGATTTTACAGGCTCATAGGTGGAAGAAACTTGCCTTGTCTCAGATGAGACTTTGGACTGTGGACTTTTGAGTTAATGCTAAAATGAGTTAAGACTTTGAGGGGCTGTTGGGAAGGCATGGTTGGTTTTGAAATGTGAGGACATGAGATTTGGGAGGGGCCAGGGGTAGAATAATATGGCTTGGCTGTGTCCTCACCCAAATCTCATCTTGATTGTAGCTCCCATAATTCCCACATGTTGTGGGAAGGACCTGGTGGGGAAGTAATTGAATTATGGGGATGGGTCTTTCCCATGCTGTGCTTGTGATAGTAAAAAAGTCTCATGAGATATGGTTTTATACAGGATAGTTTCTCTGCACAAACTCTTTTGCCTGCCACCATGTAAGATATGCCTTTGCTTCTCCTTTGCCTTCTGCCATGATTATGAGGCCTCCCCCAGCCATGTGGGACTGTGAGTCAATTAAATCTCTTTCCTTTATAAATTACCCAGTCTCACATATGTGTTTATTAACAGTGTGAGAACCGACTAATACAGTCCCTACATCTGGTTCGCCCCTCTGTTGAGTAATCACCATAAAACCCAATGCCATTCCCATTTAAAATAATAACAATGGCCAATCACAGTCACTGAGGACTTACTCTGTCCCAGGAACTATTCCTCAGCCCTCCTCTCTGCTCAGCACTACTCTGATTCAATGCTTCAATTCCACTTTCTGTGTATTAATGCATATAAGTGTCAATAAAATTAATTAGGAGGTCATTAGGTTGAGACCACCTGGCTCCTGTGCCTTGAGTTCCTATGTAAGCAAACTGAAACTCAACCCAGTATAAACTGCGCAATGAAACTTAAGCTTAACCAATCTGAAACCATCAACTAACCTCCAACTAGAGACTTTACCAAGCAAGAAACAGAAACTTACCTCTAACCAGACTTTCCACTTCAATCAATCAAATATTTTTTGTTTTGCTTCCATGACATCTTGTAAAAGTTTCCCCCTTACCCCTGTCAATAAATCCCTGAACCACTGGTGCTACCCAATTCATGAAACCCTAAATGTTCAAATAAAGTCATGAAAATTTAAATGTGCCTGAGTTTATCTTTGAACTTAAGATAGAATTATTGTTATCTGCACTTTACAGATAAGAAAATTGAGGCTGACAAAACCAGATAGGCTTTTATAAAGAGGCGCTCCCCTGCACACACTCTCTTGCCTGCCACCATGTAAGACATGCCTCTGCTTCTCCTTTGCCTTCTGCCATGATTGTGAGGCCTCCCCAGCCATATGGAACTGTGAGTCAATCAAACCTCTTTGTCTTGTCCATGGTTTTATAACGAGTAAGTGATAGAGCCAAAATATGCACCTATGGGAATCTGACATCAGAATCCATATTCACAACCAAAAACTATGGAGAGAGGTCAAATGGCCACTCAGTAATTTACCATTGGTTCTCAGATGGAATCCAAATCTGCATAACCATGTCTTATAAGTAGGGTGACCATACAATTTGCCCAGGTTTTCACCTGCTGTCCCCGGCATTATTACACAATCACTCTCCAAAATGGTCACAGTTTGTATAATACATTAGATGGTCATCCTATTTACAAGCCTCACCCCAACTCCCAATGATATTCCAGACATAAATAATTTATTTTACTTTCTTGAAAGAGGCACACTCTGTATCCCTTGGCAATCACACCTGCCATTCCCACTTTCCTTAGCCTGCTAACATGCTTCCTCCTTCAGGTCTCAGTTCTAGGACTTTCTTCCAACCCCCCCACTATAGCCAAACTCAATTACATTCCTCATGCCACGAACACTTCATCTACCATCAAAGATACCACCTCTATTTTCATGGCTTATTTAATTGCTTTCTAACCACCCTCACAATTCTATCAGAGGACTTAGAACATAGAAGACAGAGTGGACACCAGATTCCCCTACAGGAATGAAGGACTTATTCCCCCACTGCTAGGTAGACATGCTGTCAGATGACCACCCTTGGTCATCTGCCCTTTGCCACTGCCTCTGCTGAAGGTCATGCCACCTTTCAAGAGAAGCCCACATGCAATGACTAATCAATGAAGAGGTAAAAAGCCTCAGTTCCCTTCTTCCCAACTCAGGATAACTCTGAACTCACCCCCTAACATGGAACCAGCTGAGACCTTTGTGGAGACTGTATCACAGTTCAACTCCCTCTGCCTAGTCCTGCTTCCTTTCACTCTCTTCCACAGGTACTGATGCTAAGAGCACTCCCTAATAAACATGCTGCATGTTATTCTCAGTATCCCCTTTGCAGAGACCCAAGCTGGGATAGTTCAGCAGTCCACAAATACCTGTTCATTGAAGGACATCTGTACTCAATAAGCTACCATGTCTTACACACTCCTCTTAGCATATGTGACTATGCAATTCATAGGTATGGCTTGAGAATGCTTTGGAGATAAAGACACTATACTAAGAACTATTAATAATTCTAATGCCAAAGTCAGATTCTTGTTAGTACAGAAAAGTCTTGGAGAGTATGAAGGCACGACTCTAAGCCAACAGAAACATATTGAGCAAGGAAAACCTCAATTTAGTGGCCATACAAATATTCATCTTTGATACTTTTTAGAGCAGCACATACAGTGTCTTCTTCACAGGCTTGATAAAGACCTGCTTCTGCTATTTGCAAAGCACTGTGGACAACACAGTCAGGACACAGAGATGAGGGAACCCCAATCCCTGCAAAGACACACAGCTTCTAGTTGAGTAAGGAAAGCAGAACTGACAGCAACTAAAAATCAAGGCAGGAAAAAATAAGTGGTGTAAGAAAATGAGCAGAGTGCTGTGGAAGCAGAAAGAAAGAAACAATCACAGGGAGAGGCTAGGAACAGGGGGACGTCTGAACTGCACTCTGAGAATGAATTTGATAAACAGTTCTTAAGTCTCTTCTATGTCTACATTCCAGACACCGTGCTGGAGATTTATAGACTAGTACCAGACACAGATGTGTGCAGAAGTATAACTGGAATACAATACACCAAGTTTTTTTTGTTTTTTTGTGTGTGTGTTTTTTTTGGAGACAGAGTCTCACCCGGTTGCCCAGGCTGGACTGTAGTGGTGCAATCTCAGCTCACTGCAACCTCCGCCTCTCAGGTTCAAGCAATTCTTCTGCCTCAGCCTCCTGAGTAGATGGGACTACAGGTGCACACCACCATGCCTGGCTAATTTTTTTTGTATTTTAGTAGAGATGGGGTTTCACCGTGTTGCCCAAGCTGGTCTTGAACCCCTGAGCTCAAGCAATCCGCCCTCTTCAGCCTCCCAAAGTGCTAGGATTACAGGCACAAGCCACCATGCCCGGCCCCAATAGAGCAAGTTTTATACCTCAGTGTAAACAAGCAGATTCTTTCTTGAATCTGAAAGAACAGTTTTGATAAATGGAAAGGAGAGGCAACACCTTGATCAAAGGTCAAAGTGCTGAATGCTAAAGGGGAATACCTGAACTTCACCGAAGAACAATCTCCATGACACATCCTACAAACTCTAGTTTGAAGAATGAGTATCTCACGAGAAAGACTATACATGCTCAAAAGGCTGAGTTAAATCAAGTCACAGTGGATAGTGTTAGCTGCTTACTTGAATGCTTTCCTCTTCCTTCCCATGAGAACTCTGATTTGCCCAGGTATCCATCCCTCCACCATGAAGTTCTCCTGACTCAGGGGAGGCTACCCCCTACCTCCAACTGCAGATGGGGTCTTGATGGATCTAAGCCAGTCTTCATAATCCTACTTTCCCTGCCAGTGATGGCTTCAAAGACAGAAGCATGGGTGCCATCAGCCTTCTGCAACCCCTCTCTCCAGCATGTGTTAATGGTCAGTAGGAAACGTGTTAAATAAATTGGCCTAGACTAGAGCAAAGTGTTCTTATTCCATAATCAGGACCATTAGTGCTGCTCCTTTGTCTCCTCTTTGGTTTGTGAACATGGAATCAAACCACCTTAATTGCCGCAAGCACCCATTAATGCATTTTGACGGTGAAAAAGGCCAAAACACAGATGAAGGCAAAGCAAAGGAAAATGGAGAGAAAGACAACAAGTGACCTCATCACAAGGCACCTGGACTCTTCCTATCTTTGGATGCCCTATCATCGGAATAAAAGTTCCCTTATTGTTTAAGCCATTCTGAATTATGACATCTGTTATTTTAACCGAAAGCAATCCAAGAGATACAAACGATCACGAGTTTTCTTAACTGCAGAACTTCTTAGAGCCTTAAATACAAATATAGATTGTAAATTTCTAAGATAAATTTATAGTATGCAGTATTTCCAACAGTGCTAGGATTTTTCCCCCCCCCCACAGAACAAAACTTGAAAAAGAAGGAAAATAACATTCTTCAGTCCATGTATTCAAACATATGGTCGGGTCTGTGTTGCAGGAAGTCACAGGGAGAAGAAATTCAGAGCAAGAATACAAGGAAAGGAGTCCCTGCAAAAGGCAAGGCTAGAGAAGCAGACTATAATTAAGATACAGAAATTTAATAAGCAAGAGGTCTAGATGGGAGGATCACTTAAGCCCAGGAAGTCGAGGATACCACGAGCTATGACCACACCACTGCATTCCAGCCTGGGCAACAGAGTGAGACACTGTCTCTAAAATAAATTTAAATAAAAAGGAGAAACACATAAAATATAATTCAGGGATAGATTCATAGGAGCCAACTAGATAGGCAGGAGATAAAAATGGACTTCTTTGAGGCCAGGCATGATGGCTCACGCTTGTAATCCCAGCACTTAAGAAGGCTGAGGCAGGCAGATCACTTGAGGTCAAGAGTTCAAGACCAGCCTGGCCAACATAGTGAGACCCCATCTCTACTAAAAATACAAAAATTAGCCAGGCATGGTGGCACATGCCTGTAGTCCCAGCTATTTGGGAGGCTGAGGCACAAGAATCACCTGAACCCGGGAGGCAGAGGTTGCAGTAAACTGAGATTGCGCCACTGCACTCCAGCCTGGGAGACAGAGGGAGACTTCGTCTCAAAAAAAAAAAAAAATAGAAAGAAACAAAAATGAACTTCTTTGAATGCCGGGAAACACTCTAAATCAGTACGTAGAACCCTGGCAAATTGATCAAGGTGGGGTCTTCAACGTCACTGATTAAAGAGCATGGTCAACAACTGGATATGTTAAACAGCATCGTCCCTTCCCTGTCCTTGGGGCAAGAGTCTGATTTTCCTTTTGCACTTGCGCTCTCCCCCACTGCTGGCACTGTGGACTGTCAATCAAAAGAATTCCTGTTCTCTCATTGCTTCCAAGGGCAGATCAGACTTAAACAACTAGACTGTCATATGTGAATCACCTGAGTGACCCAATGACAGAAAACAATTTTGAAGCAGCCCGTTTGCCAGTGGCCTCTGACGAGGCTGTCCTGTTGTCCTGCAGCAGGGACAGTCTGTGGTCACACCCAGGCTGCACTGTCCAGCTCTTCTCTTTGACTTTTTAGCCATCCCCACCCTTCCCAAAATTCCTTTTTGGCTAAAATTAGCTACAGTCCATTTCTGCTGCTACACCCAGAGAACCCTAACTGATCATGGGAGAATCAGTAGATTTCAGCTACGTGCCATGCAGACCAAGTCTCAAAAAGTTATGTCTTTACAATTAGTAGCAAAGACCTAAAAGGCTATTAGCATATCATTTTCTAATGGCAGACTATTTTATCCTGGAAAATGAGATCTGACATCATGTCCCTTCCAGAGCATTAAAGATAAGAGAGTTCTCATATTTAAAAGCAGGAGCCAAGGCAGCTTGCAACGTATTTCTACTTAGACTTTTTAGGGCCCCAAAGTGAAAATAAAATCATTCTAAGAAAATTCTGACTCCAGTTGTCTACTTTGAGTCCTGGAAGCTTTTTTCTCTTCAATAAAATACACATTTATTTTAAGGAATTTGGAAGTTAAAGAAAAGCATAAGCAGCAGAAATCAAACCACTCATAATCCTACCCAGAGATAAAACTTTATGCTTAATCTTCTAGTCTTTCCTGATTTCCTTCCAGTCTTTTCTATGCATTTTTGAAAATACTGTACAATCTTAACCCCGTATGCACTTAGATATCCTGTTTTCTTATCGTAAATATGTCTCTCAGCTCTTAAACATTTTTTGAATGTCATAAAAACACAAACAGTTACAACTGTGTAAATGTACCAGGATTTACTTAATCATTCCATTAATATTAGACATTTAATTTTTTATGCTTCTTTCCCTACTGCAGAGTCATTAAAGTATCATGATGAAAAAGATCAGTGTCAGAGGCAGCATTTCTGGAAGCAGACCTCAAACCATTCCCCTCACCAACTATGCAACCAGCAGCAAGAAGGCACTCACCTGCTCTGAGACTGGTATAGAAAATGGGGGAAATACCAGAACCTACTCTTAGAGTTGTTGGGAGGATTAAACAGGAAGGCCACAGTGCCACACTGCACAAGTGTCCGTCAGAGGACACACTTAAAACAGCATCTGTGAAAACCAAGCCAGTGTGCCCTCGCATCTGCAAAGTCAACAGTGTGCATGAGATTCCCAATGCTAAAAGCTCTGCCCACTTTTCACATTTCTTTCTTAGACTGTACGTTTTCAGGTCCTTGTTTGGTTAATGTGTTACATACGATTCTGTAAGGGCTTTTGCAGATAAACTGCGGTCTCTCAGCATAGAGCTACAAAGAACTTTCTCTTACCTTTTCTGCTGAAATTGCAATAAAAAACAAAGTGAAAGAGTCTTCTATTGGCAGAAATTTCACTTTATGCTCCTTGTGGTTATGGGTACATATAAGATACTCAATTATCTTAAATGAATGTGACATTTTTATTTTTATTCAAGTCAGGAGCAGTTAATTAGCATTTCTAAAACCACCTAAACTGAAGTAACTGAGGAACTCAGAGGCAGCAGAAATAACAAGATTAGGGAGAGAGGAGAAGGAGAGGCATGTGTCTATGATTGACCTACTCAGGCCCTGGTTCAAATCTGGTTCTGCCCCTTTTAGCCTCTATTTCCCCATCTGTGAAATGGGGCTGTAAATAGCACCCAATACAGAGATGTTGCATTGAGTGAATTAAAATAATGCTTATAAATCACATAGCCCAGTTCTTGGCAACAGATGACACAGATGTGGCTTCTGGGGCTCTATTCCTTTGGGCCCATATTAGGATTGGCTTCTACTTTGAGAGTAGAAGGGGCAGGTGTCATTTCCAGAAGAAATATTCAGAGCCAGGAAATAAATATAACTTATCACATCCTTATTTACTGTCTCTGCCATCACTGAGCCATGTGTGGAACTGAGCCCACAGCAGCCTGGGTCTCAAAAGAGCTGCCTCCAACCCCACACTGGCCAGTGCTGTAAGCAGCTGAGATTTGAAGGCTTTTGTTACAGCAGCTTAACCTAGACTTAAACTGAGTGATATAATAACTATTAGCCACAATGGACATTCGGTGAGTGAAGCCATTACAATTATTGATATCTCAAGATATTGCCTTCAGGCATGCTCTTGGCTAAATACAGAAAAACTGGGTTTGATTTGGGAAAAGAAGACAAAGGGTATCAATTTCAAGATGTAATTTTCAAGTAATAAGGAATATAAATGTAAAAAAATAAATGCTTCATGTCAGAGACACTTTCAGCACAGCAAGGAATAGTGGTAATAACTGTCCTTTATTGAGTGATTATTATAACCGGGGATTATTCCAAGGATATTATATTTATTCTCTTACTCAACCTCGACAATAATCCCATACAGTAGGTGCCATTCCTGCACAGTAGGATAATTTCTGTTCTCTTCATTATTCCTCTCCCCCACTACAGAAAGGGCTTAAAATAAAAAATTAATTTTGTTGGGCCAGGCGCCGTGGCTCACGCCCATAATCCCAGCACTTTGGGAGGCCAAGGCAGGCGGATCACCTGAGGTCAGGAGTTCGAGACCAGCCTGGCCAACATGGTGAAGCCTTGTTGCTACTAAAAATACAAAAATTAGCTGGGCATGGTGGTGCACGCCTGTAATCCCAGCTACTCGGGAGGCTGAGGCAGGAGAACAGCTTGAACCCAGGAGGTGGAGGTTGCAGTGAGCTGAGATCGTGCCATTGCACTCCAGCCCAGGCAACAAGAGTGAGACTTCATCTCAAAAATAATAATAATAATAATTTTGTCATGAGAGGCAAGGGATATTAGCAAAAGTTTACTGTCCTCAAGGTGCTCCCCCTCTGAAGGAGCTGACCAATTATTCTGGAGGATGATGAGAATCTATAACCACTCTCCTGTGATGGAGACAATGAATGACCTTCTCATACCTGAACATTGGAGGGTAGGGCAGAGCAGAGAGAACTGCGGATTCAAAAGACAGTCACGCGCAGTGGAAGTGGTGACATAGAAGACTGCTGGAGATTCAACAGGGGTGGAGGTTCCCTGTCTCCAGTCACATCCAGGGGACTAGTACTGGCCCATGAAAAGTGAACACAGGTGACGTTGTGAATTCCAGGCCCAGGCATCTAAGAGCCAGTATACCCCTTGTATATTCTCTCTTTACCTTTAGCACTGACTGAAAACCACATACTGAGATATTGGGGTGGAGGGGAAGATGGATAGACTAGATTCCAGAATCACGCATGGAGGAGGAGATCTGTTCATGGGAGTCCTCCTGACTCACATCACATTCACATGAGCTTAAAGTAAGCTTTTTCTATGTTAAGCCCCTGAAATTCTAGGGCTCATGTGTTATCACAGCAGAGCCTAGCCTAGCCTTATATAACATGGAAGACTGAAGACTGGGAAAAGAACGAAGTAAACCCAGGGAAATCAGGAGGAAAAAATCTGAAAAAAAGCAGAGTTTACTAGAAAACATACATGCTGATCAAAAGCTAATAAGAAAGAAATCTAAATGAGAACAGCCCAAACCTAAGAGCTGACTAGGGTGGGGGAGAGACTTCCTCTGGGGCAAAACTTTTCAAAGGGAAAAAGAAAAGTGTAAATTAGTAATGACAATGGAAACACAATTATATACTCAAAAAGAGTCTAATTAATTTAAAAATCATAATATAATGGATGCTTTTCTAACAAATATATGTTATTCAAAGTGACTCAAGAAAAGATAGACAGCATGAATAGTCCAATAACCATTCAAGAAATCTAGGAAACTGTCAAAGAACTACATCTAGAAAACATCCTTGGAAAGTTGTTTCCATCTTCAAAGAACGAATACTTCTCTATCTTACCATTCCATAGGAACAAAAAGAACGTCAGACAACTCATTTTACACAATTAACAAAACATGACAGATACGGGGACAAAAATTCAAATGCTTTCATTTATGACTGTTGAATGCCAACATCCTAAATAAAATAATAAATTAAATCAAGCAGTATAGAAAAAAAATGAATACACCCTAGTCAAGATTAATTGCTGGAAGGCAAGGAGAGTTCAATATTTGAAAATCTATCAAGGTTCAACACCCAAAACACATGACCCTCCTGGGTGCTGACTCCATCACTGATGTATCAATGATGCCTGGAACATAGGAGTGCCAAATAAATATATATGGAATAAATTATTGAGTGATATTAAAATGAAAGAAAAAAACACACTGTGATTATCTGCAAAGGCCATGATAAATCAAATTTAACTTTGATGTCAATGAAAACCTCCAAGCAAAATAATAAAATTATGCAATATGTAAGATAATTTTAAAAATCTTATACCAATCATGCATTTTAATTGAGGTTAATAAAACATGAATGCCCACATATTGCCACAATATTTTAACACTGTTCTACACATCCTAGACAATGCAAATTAGATGAGAAAATAAAATAAATGTAAACACTGGAGAGGAAAATACAAAATTAATATGCAAAAGATACGACTGTCTACCTGGAAAATCCCCCCAGACTCAATTTAAAAAAAAAAAAAGCATTTATAAGTAATGAGATAGTTCATGAAGGTGGCCATTAAGATAATTACATAAAAATCAACAACTTTTCTACATTCCACCAACAAAGAGTAAGAAAAAACACAAAATTTAACAAAAGATTCAAATCACTGAAGCTTCAGTAACAACACTGACAAATTACCTATAAGTAAAAGCAAAATTGTATAGGAGCAAAACGGACAAAAACTACTTTACAGGATTATAAACAGACTTAAATAAACATACCCTATTCCCAGATGAGAAGAATTCTCATGATACTCAATATTGTAAAAATGTCCATTTTTCTCCATCTTAATACTTTTAAAAAGTAATACTGACAGACAATAAACAAATGAGCACAGTCAAGAAAACTGATCAACTTTCTTTCATAATGGAGCACTTTGGAGGTTAACTGTGGTTAAGACACAGCAAGATCCTTAGGCAAAGGCTGTTGAGCTCTGAAGACAGAGGAATGGGCCTGGTTGAAGCTGAGCTGAGAGGTCCAGCCTGACTCCACTCCCACCCAATGGACAGGGTCTTATGATAAGGATTAACCCACCACTGCTTATCTGGATATCTGAGCCTATCTTGAATTCCTGCCAGAACCAACAGACAAGAAAACAAACTAGAAATCCTAAAAAAAAAAAAAAGATAAAAGTACACGAAATTTTTTAGTACATAATGATGATGATACTTCTATTTCAATACGGTGCGTATGAATTACACTATTCAATTTAATAGCAGGGCAATCAATTTTTTTAAAAAACCTGAGTATTATACCTAAGCCATGTCATACATCAAAATCAGTGACTGACATATTAGAGATTTGAAGGTAAAATGAAATTATTATAAATAGTAATAATTATGCATATTTATATAATCTGTGTCTGGGCAAAGTATTCCCAAACATAACACTGAAGAACAAACCACAAATCAATAGACTTAAGATCTATTGATTTTAAGTCTAAAATCAAATGTTAAATTTATATGTGGCCAAAAAAAAAAGGACATACCACAGAAATCTTTAAAACCTGTAGGGAGATGTGTGTGGCATACAGGCTTAACATATTAAAAATCACCTTAACATCAATAAGAAAACAATTGTGAACCTAACTTCAGAAAAATGGGGCAAAGACACATGCAGGCAATTTGGAAAAGGCAACTAATGTCAAGAGAACTTTAAAAATGTTCAACCTCACTAGAAATTAAAAGAGGGGGGCCAGGTGTGGTGTCACACACCATAATCCCTGCACTTAGGGAGGCTGAAGCTGGAGGATCGCTTGAGCACAGGAGTTCAAGGATGCGGTGAAAGTAGTGTGTGAGTGTGTGTGTGTGTGTGTGTGTATAATATACAGTCACAGCCTTAAAAATTCATATATTCTTTGACACAGCAATTACACTTCTAAGACTTCCTCCTAAGAAACTAAATTCATGAGAACTATTCACTAAGTGAGTAGCAAAAGAAAATGAGTTAACTATAGTGGAATATTGTATAGCCTTGAAAAATTATGCTGGGGATAAATAGTTATTGACATGGGATCATATTCTAGATGTAATATGAAGAAAAAAACAGGTTACAAAACAGTACACAGAGTATAGTCTCTATTCTTTTTAAAGAATATATATATATATACCTATCAAAAACTGAAAGACTATATCCAAAATATTAACTATGGCCTCTGGGTAATGAGATTATAGGTGATTTTGTTTTCCCTTTTGCCCATCCATAAGTTTATGATTTTTCTACCATAAACAAATGTTACTTATATAACCAAAATGAAGGTTAAAAAAAGTAAATTGAATTCTGTGGGAAAATAAACATTTATTCTAAAAATAAGCTCTAAAGTTGGAAAATGAAAGCAAAACATCTGCTTCCTGGACAGAAAGAAGAGTTTAAAATTGCTAGACAGCCACAAGCTTCCCGAAGGCGGTGGAGTTCCAGGTGCCAGCTCAATTGGATGCCCCGCACCCAAGGGAAGAGCCCTTACTCTCTGACTCCCCCCTCAACCTCCTGTCTGACCCACCACTATATCCCCCGCAGAGCTGAAGCATAATTTTATTATTTGCTGTCTTCATCAAATAGTATTTGAAATAATCTGCTCTTATTAATAAAAGGGATACTTACTAATCCCCTCTAAAAGGAATGAGACCATAAATTACCAGTATATTCATATGGCTACTGATTCACTTTCTCCAGAGGAAAAAAAATGGTCCTTATTGCCCATCATTAAAAAAAATCATTGATAAATTTCTTTGATGGAGACAAAATGGGAAGAAAAACAATTAATTGCTATTTAAGAGAATGGCTTCCTCACAATGACTTGCAGGTCTGGGATAACAGAATTCTACAGGAAAACCAGGCAGCTTCAGGCTTACTGCTGAGAACAGCTCAGCAGAAGGTGAAACCCAGCAGACCCACAAAGTAAGCATCTTAGAAGATAAGAGCAAAGAATATTCTCCCCACATTTGCTAGCCCAGTAATCAGTGGGTTAGTACATTCTGTTATTTCTCACAGATACACAGCACAACAGGCAGTAAGAGCTGGGCTTCCGTAAAACTCTAATGAAGAACTTTGCTCTGAGATCCATTCAACGTGCACAGCGCTCCTTGGGGGGACAGATTTGGGTCTGCCCAGCCCTGCTGGGCTAACAGGAAGCCCATGGCAGGGCCTGTGTTGGTCTGGCAGGTCTAATTCACAGTAAAGGAAATAGAAGGGAAGGAACAAAGAAAGCAGTCCAATGCCAAATTTGGAATTGGTTCCGATTTTTCCCTAACGTCCTATTGATTGGGTCATGGCTCTTAGAAGGGCCACTACAGGGCAGGGCAGTGTCTCGGAGAAACCTTCAAGGAAAAGATCCTCACTGACTTTGGCAGCTTTGGTCCAAACAAAAATGTCTGCAGCACCAGTGCGCCTAGAGGCTGCTGCAGCCTCAGCACCCAGCTCCCAGGCTCCCCACCCCTGGCTCATGCCTGGGCCTCTGCAGCTGAGTTCCAAGAGCTGCACAGCAGCAATGATACTTGCAAAGCTGTGTACCAGAAACCAAGCCTGCTTTGCAGTATATGCAAAGCAGTCAAGGAATAGAAAACGGGGTTCCAGAGAGAAAACTGCATCTTCACCCCCCCCTCCAACTCATAGCCACTAAATCCATACAGTTCAACCCGAACCAACAGCCTTCTCCTTCCCACACACCCACAGCTCCTCACCTACTCTCAGACACTTTGTTTGTTTGTTTGTTTGAGACAGAGTGTCACTGTCACCCAGGCTGGAGTGCAGTGGTGCCATCTTGGCTCACCACAACCTCCGCCTCCCAGGTTCAAGAAATTTTTGAACCTGCCTCAGTCTCCTGAGTAGCTGCAATTATAGGTGTGCACCACCACATCTGGCTAATTTTTTTGTATTTTTAGTAGAGATGGGGCTTCACCATGTTGGCCAGGCTGGTCTCGAACTTCTGACCTCAGGTGATGCACCCATCTCGGCCTCCCAAAGTGTTGGGATTACAGGTGTGAGCCACCATGCCCACCCTCTCAGATACTTTAAACATCACCCATTTTAAACAAGAGCACAAATCCCACTTGGACCATCACTGGGCAGTAACTGTTGAAATCATTTCTAAGAATCCTTTTCTACTTAGGAGGCCAACATTATTTTTGGAAGACTGAATGGGAGTTGGAGAAAAGTGACAATGAACCATCTCAACCATCTGTTGAGCACTTCACTGGACCAGGCCCCCTCCAACCTCATGACAGCCCTCTGAGGCTGGGGCCACTATGAATCCATTGTGCAGACTGGAAAAAAAAAAAGTCCTTTTCACCAAATCAAGGTGTCATTACTTCTTCCATTTTCTTTCTCTTTGTGGGTTCTCCTGGGCGCCAAATTTTAGCTCAGGGCTTTGCTCCACCCAACACAAACCAAATGTCACTTCCAAGAAAAACACTCTGTGCCTTTCAGTATACTTCTCACTCCAGCAACCACTAGACTCTCTTGAAGGTAAAAAGAAAAATGATGCCATCAATCAGGCATGAACTAAATTCTCTCTTAAATCTTGCTCTATCCTTCCAATGCCCAGCAGCGCAGCTGCTCCTCTCTCTGAACACCATCACGACATTTTAAAAACATGCTATTAGGGGCATCCCCCATCTTTGAACTACTTCCTAAGACTCCTCTATCTACAGCACATGGATCTTTTGTTCACTTACTCATTCCATTGCCAAAGAAAGGCAGAGGACTTACTACTACACAGGGCAGCATTAGGGAAATTGTCCCTGCCCCCAAAGAGTTTAAAGTCTAGGGGGGGAAAGCAAATGATAAAAAATAAAAATTATAATACAAGTGAACCATTATAACCATAGCATGCTTTTAGAATGCAGGTTCCAGGCGAACAGGAACATTCTTTGCCCTGTACTGCATACTCCCTGAACCAGAGCAGTATCTGGCACACAGTAGGCATCTAATAAACGTACACATGCCACAGTGCATATGATTCAATAACAGTCACAACATTTGTGCAGAGATACTTGCAGCTAGTTATTTCTTAAGCATTTCCTAGTGCTGAGCACTGCTAGGTACTTTTCAGAGGTTATCTCATGTTATCAGCACTGCAGATACCACATTACCACAGTGCAATCCTGATTACTCCCATTTTACAAAGAAGAAAATAAATGTGCAGAGAATTAAACTCAGGATTCCACAGTCAGCAACAAACTAAACCTGCCCCAGTGGAAAGCCTGTGGTCCTAACCGTGAGGGACACAGTGGCCAGGGAGTGCTTCCCAAAGGACAGACTTAAGCAAAGGGACAGAAAGAAGAAATTTCAAAGTAGAAGGAACATGTGCAGACTGGGGAAACAGACCAAGGAGAAGCTGCAACTTTCCTCAGTTAATACAATGGGTTTTATCAAATCTTTTCATAGTTGCTGACGCCCTCAATACGCCTTGGATGTGAGCACTTCAAGAGAAAGTACTAGTAACCCAACAGAGTATGTTTAAGTAGGGCAACTCCTACATTGTTAAAATGACTTAAAGTTTTATATTCACTCCGGAACCTGCAACTTAGGGAAGGTGAGCTGTGAGGAAGAGCAACTCTCAGGTCCACCTCTTAGTCCTCCCTCAGAAAGAGGAAAACTTCAGAAAACCACAAGGATAAAAATAAAGTGCTTTATAACTGCACACCTGAAGTCCAAATTCTAATCCTACGCGCTTCTACTGATTTAAGAAATTAACAAGCAACCACGGACTCTTTTGCTCCAATACTCATAGGATCATGACTCAAAACATTCTCAATAATAGAGGAGATGCTGCTCCTCTGGCTAACCCTCACGGACCCTGGGGTAAACTGTTTTAATCTCGGCAATAAACATCGATTGAGAGTCAGTAGACTAAACGGCACTGCACTATCTACACAGGCACACGAC
The DNA here is from genome assembly GCA_036589455.1 of Ateles fusciceps. Classification (NCBI taxonomy): domain Eukaryota; kingdom Metazoa; phylum Chordata; class Mammalia; order Primates; family Atelidae; genus Ateles; species Ateles fusciceps. Next base: position 2,676,991 of record JAZHEH010000284.1, read on the forward strand.
AGCAATCAATATATTCTACTGGAAGCAGACAGACAAGAAAATAAAAAATAAAAGCGTTTCAATCAGTGATGAGTGCTGTCCAGAAATAAAACAATGATGAGCTGGAGGTAAATAAGGGAGGAAGGGCCTCTTGAAGGCCTTGGAACCAAGACTGAAATGATGAGAAAAAGCTACCTGGAAGGAAGACATCCTCAGCCAGGCAAAAAAAACACAACAACAAAGAGAAAACAGTAAACACAAAATCCTCAAAATGGAAATGAGCTCAGTGCTTTGGAGGCAAGAAAGGCCACATGGCTAGAGCTCCATGAATGTGGAGAGAGTTGAAGAGCATGGGGGAGAAAAAGAGTTAAGAAAAAGGCCAACCAAGGATGGTCCTGTAGGACCCTGGCAAGATGTGAGAGGCTCAGTGCAATCAGGTATCACCGGAAGCTTTTCAGCAGCAAGGTACCATGAACTGGTTTTTGCTTTAAAAGGTTTGCTCCGGATTTCATCAAAAGAGATATAGGCTGGCCCTCACCTGGTCCAGTGCACCACACAATGGCTACCAACAGAGAAAGAGGCAGAATTCATCCATATGCCAACATCCACCAGAGTCCCAACAAAGAAGAGGAAAGGACCTCTTGGTGACCAGCTGCTTGGACTTCCAAGAATGTGCTCTCAATACATAAGACCACTTTTTCTGAAATCCAACCTCCCCTCACCATTTTTCATTCCCTCCATGGATGAGGCTGAAAAATAAGATATGATGCCATGGCACAAAAATCTCCCCATTTAAAAACAAGTCCTGAAAAAAAGAAGAATTGTGTTTCAGGAGAGCCAGGGAGGAGGCATAAAGAAGTTCTGAACGTTTAGATTCTAGCACTGCATGGAAACCCCAAGACCAAGAGAAACCAGCAACCCAAGTGTAGTGTCAGGGGCCTCCTGGTCACTTGGCTGGTCTGAGGTGACGCCCAATGCCCGCCTGCAGGGTGACGAAGAAACCAAGACATGAAAGCCGCGTCGGCTTGACTGCCAGGCTAAACAACCAATACCAAGAAACACTATCTCGGCATCCAACACATCAAAAGGCAGTCCACGTGAGGCTATATCTGTGGCAATACCATGCCAGAAATCTGGGCTAATCTGACTCTGCTATTCATAAATTCCCCCTCATGTTAAAGCACATGTGTTTGGGAAGGAAAAATGAATCCAAGTCAATTTTAGACATTGTTACTTGGAAACCATCTGGAGTCCCTGGAAGCATAAGAAGGCACCGCATCCCCTGCCCTCAAATGCCCACTGTAACTAGGGCAGTATGCTTAGATGGGAGTTTAGATGTCCTCTATTCCCCAGGGATGTCCCCACCCCCATCCTACCAGGTGCCAGTGCAGGCTCCACTTCCCACCCAAGAAAGGTATTCGGTTTCTTGGTAAACCTAGTGGAGAGCCCTCGATGTGTTGAGCTTGCATTTGAACTGCACCCAAGGCCGGATTCTTTGCTTTCTGATTGCTTTAGAACTGCACACCTGAATTCCTTTGCCACAGCAGCAACGGAAATCCCTCCCCCAGGAGCAAGGGCTCCAGGAAAAATCCCCCTCTACCTAACGATCCTGTGTTCAAAGAATGTCTAGTCTTGGGAGAGACCCACCAGGATTTTTATGTAACCTTAATAGATGCTGGCACCCCCGCAGAGCCGCTCCTGGAGTCCAGATGTAGCCCATTTTCACCGTGATGGCAGCAGGCGGGGTCTTGCGGTTTCCCCAGGCCTGACTCTTCTGACTGTGGGGCCTCTGTCCCCTTCCCCTACCTGGCTGCGATTCTCGGCTTATCTCATCTTCCCGAGGACTTGGGCCTCCTTTTTGCAGCCTCCCTCCCTCCACTGAAATCAGTCTTAAACACCAAGCAGGCAGCAACGCCATTCCACCAGTACCTTCCTTCCTCTCCCACCACTCATCCTTTCCCCCCACCAAACGCCTCAGGAAACCCGTCCGGGAAAGCGATCCAGAATCTCGTACAGTCATACTCCCTGAAAACGAACACGGCGGGAGGGGCAGGCCGACCAGGCCCAGCACTTTCCCTGGACCCGGGAGCAGCCCCGAACTCGGCGCTGGGGAGGGGCAGGCAAGAGCTCTCCGGAGACCGACTGCGGTTCGGCTGCCTCCAGCACAATCAGAGCAAACACCTGTTTCCAGGAGGATACCCGGCCAGAGGGAGCAGGGAGTCCAGGGAAAGGCAGGGAGGACGAAGCGAAGGGGCAGCCGGGGACGCAGGTAAAGGATGCGTCACACTTGGCGCTTGGCAACCGGAGCCCGGAGCAGAAGGCGGCAGGAGGCGAGGGCTCCCGGGTCTGGGAAGTTCAGGGAGGAGGGGGTCGCGCCCGCGAGCCGCGCCTGCGGGGAGCTGGCGCAGGGAAGGGACAGCGGGGAGGGAAGGAAGGAGGACAGGAGGCCGGGAAGGCTCCATCACCTGCGCGCCCCGGCGGACGCAGCCTCGCGGGCGCGCACCGGCCGCGGTGCCCGCGGGTGACCTACCTGCCCACCGTCTGGTTGGCCAGCTGGCGCATGCGATTGAACTGCTTCTTCATCGTGGCCCGGCTGCCGCGCTAGCCCGGGAGCTGGGGAAGGACGGAGCAGCCCGGAGCCCGCCGCAGGGTTACATGGCTCCCGCGCGGAGCCTCCCGGGCGACGGCGGCGGCACTGCGGGGCCTCCGGGAGCCGTCTGGCCCGCGCGCAGCTCCCTCCCGAGGGCACCGCCGCCTACTCCTCCTCCCGCCTCGCCGCCTCCTGCTGCATCCCCCTCGCGCGCGCCGCGCAATGCCCGGGGCAGAGCAATGCCCGGGGCTGCCCTCGGCGCCGGCCGCTCCGCCCGGGCTGCCTGCCCCCAGTCCCAGTCCAGCGCGGGGACCCGGGAGTCTCCGCAGGCTGGCTGGCCGGCTGGCCGGGCGGTCCCGTGCGCCTGTGCGGAGAGCGCCGTGCATGCCGGGACTTGTAGTTTCGCGCCCCGTGCCCACCTTTTCCTCTGTCCAAAGTTTGCAAGGACAGTGGAGAGCGGAGGTGGGAGAAGACTGCGTCGCCAGCAGCTCTGCACTTTAGCATTCGAGTAAGGAAAACGTTTTCCTGTTTTAAAAATGGCAAAGTGGGACCAAGAATACAACAGCAAATAAAGAAAGTGAGCATCTGTCTCTCATTGTATTTTTAGTGAATGTGAGGCATCAGTGTTCTGAATTCACAGAGGGAGATTTATGCTAGCAGATACGTGGCTGATAAAACTGTATAAGGTCACCTGATTAATGGTGAGGTTCAGGGTTAAGCTTGAAACACAGGAACTGACAACAGATTTTGAACCAGGCACAGCTTGCCTCCCAGAAGTATGATTCTTAATTTTTACCAAACCCAATAGGTAACCAGAGCCAATATAGATAGTGACATTGTGTTTACTGGCCCAGCCTGTCTGAGACGGCTTTTTAAAATGGCTTGGACGCCAGTCTCATATCTAGTTCCATTTCCCTTTTACCACCAGGAAACCATGGGGCATCAGCTGTAGCACCCCGCCTACCCATCCCAGTCTCCTGGACCACAGCATCCCATTGGCATCAGCTGGCTCCTTGAAAGGGGTTGTGGCTCCTTCAGTCTCTATCCTTAGAACAAGATAGGTGATTGCATCAATATCAAGGTTTTATGATTATATATCAAGTAAAAGCAGTATTATTGGATGCTAGGCACTTTGGATTAAACAGATAGGAGTTCCTGTGTCAGAATTCCACATACCTGTTACATAACCTTGGGAAAATTGCTTTACCTCTCCAAGCCTCTCTCTCCTCATCCCTAATAGAGAAATGCCCTGCCTGATCTCAAGTAAGAGAACTATTTGTTAAACTACCAATAATCAAATTACGTATAAATTTTCATGTAGCACATTGCCATATTCATTTACTACAAAATGATTATACTTAGCATAATAGAGAAAACCCTATTCATACAACAAAACTGCTAATCTTACAAAGGAAGGTTCTTCTTTGAAATGGGATATTTTGCATATGTCAATTATAGTTGCAAGATGTCCTAAATATGGCTCTAAGTATCTTGCTGTCTAGCTGAACAAAAAATGGTTTGAGGCATGTCTTGGCTGAATGAACATGAAATCTTTAATTAATTGTGAATTTAGCCTCTGCTTATTAGGTCAGACAGCTCTAGCCAGTGAATAAACAAAGGCATTATTTGCTTTTAACTAACTGTGTACCTATAATGTCAATATGACGTCTATATTAAGTGAAATTATTTCCATTGTGAGATTTTTAAAAAAGCAAAGTATAACATGCTTTTTATGTGTATAAATAATAGTAAGGCATGAAGGTCACTGTATGACTTTTAGCAACACTATCTTTGGTAACTTCTAGAACTTCACTGTTGACTATAGTAGCCCCTAGCCATAAGTGGTTGTTGAAATTTAAATTAATTAAAATTCAAAATGTAATTCCTCAGTCACCCAAGTCACATTCAAAGTGCTTAAGAGCCGTGTGTGGCTTAAGGCTACTGTATTGGACAGCACAGATAGAGAACATTCCTATCCTCTCAGTTCTACTGGTCAGCACTAGTCCTCAAGAATTATCTGGTAGACAACCCCAGTATCATTGCCAGTCCCTGCCTTCAATCCCAGGTGTTTTCATTCCAAAGGGAAATCCCTGCTTCTTCACAAAAGGCAACCTCCCATGCCAGAGTGTGGTCCAATATTTTATTAACTGGTGGCTTCTCCACATATTTTCTGTCCTCCTTTGAATGCTTCTCCACTCAGGAAGCAGCTAGTGCATTTTCTGTTTTCTACCCCGGGGAAGGGATAATAGTGCAGAAACAAGAGCTTCAGAAACACATGTGACAGAATAGAGTTCTTCAAGAAAAGAGTTTGGAGTTTCCAGAATACAGGCTTTGGAGCCTTAATAGTCTATGTCAGAAATAGTAGATTATAAAGAATATATCATCCTGCCTAGTCTAAATAAAGAACCCACAGGCGTGAGATGTTGAAGATGGTGATTGGGACGGGAAGGCAGGAGAGAAAGAGAGAAGAAAAGTAGATGATGGATGTGTGGCTACTATTAATGTCCAAACATTTCACTGCCAACCTCTATGGGAAAGATTATATTTTACCTTACTATTGAGGTAAAGATCGGTCATGTGATTTTCTCCGAACAATGAATATGCACAGAAGTGACTTTATGCTGCTTCTGAGGGCAGAAGTTTTAGGAGTCCTTTTGTGATCCTGCCCTCTTCTTCTTAATACTGGCAATGAACCAGTTAGGGGCTCCTGTGGAAGAGCGATGTGGTCTTCCAGCTGGAGTGAAATAGGTGCCTTTGCTGTTGTAAGTCAGAGGTTTGGGGATTGTTTGTTGCTGCAACATAAGTGAGTCTGAGCTGACTGCTACAGTGGGTTTTTTTGAGAAAGTAGCATGCACCTTGCTTTTCCCCATGGTCAACACTTAGGTTGGGAGCAGGCAGGCTGGAGACAGATATATCATGTAGTTTTGGGGCATCTGACCATGGTGGGGAAACTGTAGACCACTTCTAGAGTGAAGGCTCACGGAGATCGTCTGCCTTCTAAGACACAGGACCAGTAAGATGTCTACATGAAGTGCCTCGGGTACCCATACCACGGACCAGTGGCAGTCCCAGACCTCCCTGCACCCTGTACGATGATTCGATGTCTGCATATGTCCTGTGAGGATACACAAATGTACCTGAAAAAGCTGGATGTGAAAACTGTTGGAATCAAAGATGATGATCAGGAGAAGGAGGGAGCATTGGCCAAGATGGGGAATGAAGACGGAATTACCTGAAACTTAATTTTTGCCACCTAGAAGAATAGACTTAAAATAAAATGTAAATATATTTGCAAAAGAAGAAGAGGAGTTAAGGAAGGAGGGTAGGAAGGGGAGAAAAGAGGAGGGACAGGAGGAAGAAGAGGAGAAAAGAAGGAAGAAAGTTCTATGTTTTATACACCTACCTCTGACATACGGGAGGATTACACTTCCCTGCTCCTGCTGACCTTCACTTTGGCTTGTCTCTTGCTTTGGCCAGCAATATATGGGCGTCTTACTTGCTTCAGCCATATTGTAATACTATTTATCTGGGACATGTTTCCTTAGAAATCTGATGCTCCATTTAGAAGCCCCTGAATTAGAATGGTTTTAACCTCTACTCTGAGAGCAAGCATTCACTGGAGCTACCTGGCCAACACGGGAATCACTAGCTACATGTGGTTACTTAAATGTTATTTTAAATTAGGTTAAATAAAACAAAAAAATCAGTTTTTCATTTCAAGTGCCCAATAACTACATGTGGCTAGTGGCTGCCATAGTAGACAATGTAAAATAGACATTTTTATCATCATATAAAGCTCTATTGGACAGGGCTAGTCTATAGAACAGAAGTCAGAATAATTTCATGTGTCACTTAACAACAAGGATACATTCTGAGAAATACATTATTAGGTGATTTTCTTGTTGCACAAATATCGTAGAAAGTACTTAAACAGCTAGGCGTGGTGGCTCACGCCTATAATCCCTGTACTTTGGGAGGCTGAGGCAGGTGGATCACCTGAGGTCAAGAGTTCGAAACCAGCCTGGCCAACATGGTGAAACCTCATCTGTACTAAAAATACAAAAATTAGTTGGGCGTGGTGACACATGCCTGTAATCCCAGCTACTTGGGAGGTTGAGGCAAGAGAACAGCTTGAACCCGGGAGGTGGAGGTTGCAGTGAGCCAAGATTGTACCACTGCACTCCAGCCTAGGCAACAGAGTGAGACTCCGTTTCAAAAAAAAAAAAAGTACTTACACAGACCTAGATGGTATAGCCTACTATACACCTAGGTTACATGGTATAGCCTACTGCTCCTAGGCTACAAACCTGTATAGCATATCACTGAACTAAATAGTGTAGGCAACTGTAACACAATGGTGTTTGTATATCTGAACGTATCTAAACATAGAAAAAGTACAATGAAAATACAGTGTCATAATCCTATGGGACCACGGTTGTATATGCAGTTCTTCATCTACTGAAACATACTATACATCATCTGATTGTGTAGGGTCTACAGAAGAGAGAAAGCAGCCAGGTGCAGTAGCTTATACCTGTAATCCCAGCACTTTGGGAGGTCAGGGTGGGTGGATCACAAGGTCAGGAGTTCAAGACTAGCCTGGCCAACATGGTAAAACCCCATCTGTACTGAAAATATAAAAATTAGCTGGGTGTGGTGGTGGATGCCTATAATCTAAGCTACTTGAGAAGCTGAGGCAGGAGAATCATTTGAACCCAGGAGGCAGAGGTTGCAGTGAGCCAAGATTGCACCATTGCACTCCAGCCTTGGCGACAGATTAAGAGACTCCATCTAAAAAAAAAAAAAGAGAGAGAGAGAGAAAGCAGAACAGGAATCTTGAGCTCACTGTAATTATGGCCACTCATTTTGCTGGACTTCTCCAGGCTACTCTTTTTTCATCTACTATATGGGGGTTTATTGTAGAAAATCTCTAAGTAATATATCTGGGGGAATTAATTGGCCAGTCTATTTGCTCAATAAATTGCTGTTGGAGAATATACACCTCAGCCTTACAGTATTTAATGTGTCAAAACAACATTCAGTGCTATAATACAACTGAAGGATATTACAGATCTCAATCACCTTTATACTTGCAGGTATCAAACGTGACTTGCACCATTAAAGTGTATCTGTTAGTCCAAAATATTTTTTAAATAAGAGGATAGACATTCCCATCTTTGGGCATGGTATTAACAGATGTCATTAACTCCAATTTTCAGCCTTCCCTTAATCTATCTTTGCATGGTCTCAACATGGGCAGAGTGTGTTTTCCACTTAGTAACTTAGGACTTGACCCAAGAGACTTCTTCAGCTAATGGCATGTGGGTGGAAGTGACATAAGTCGCCACTTCCAAGCTGTGCATTAAGAGGCTTTGTACATTTTCCTCTGGTCTTCTGGCACATTTACCACTGCCATAAGAAAAACTCTCCCCAGACAGCCGCTTGTCTTTTCTCTTGGGCTTCAGAGGAACACTTATACAGCAGGCCCAATCCAGACCTTAGAATAAATTAAAGCTGTAATTGATCAATTAGCTTCAGGACTCATTATTTCAAAGAAATAGATAAAATAAATAGAAAGGCAAAAAGAAGAAAAACACACAACTTTAGAAATAAGGAAAAGGATTTAATCACAGATACCAAAAAAGAATAACAGAATACTTTTGCAATCTTATGTTAACTTATTTTAAAGTAAGCTCTCTTTATTTGCTTGGAGAATATGAACTGCTACAGGTGTTTGGGTTCTTCTTTCTTTCTTTCTTTTAAATTTTATTTTATTTTATTTTTGAGACGGAGTCTTGCTCTGTCTCCCAGAGTGAAGTACAGTGGCACGATCTCAGCTCACTGCAACCTCCACCTCCCAGGTTCAAGCTAGTCTCATACCTCAGCCTCCCTGAGTAGCTGGAATTACAGGCGCCTACAACCACGGCCAGCTAATTTTTGTATTTTTAGTAGAGATGAAGTTTCTCCACGTTGGCCAGGGTGTTTTCAAACTCCTGACCTCAGGTAATCTGCTCGCCTTGGCCTCCCAAAGTGCTGAGATTATAGGCGTGGGCCACTGTGCCCGGCCTGCTACAGGTGTTTCAAAAATAGGTAGGATGCATGAGTGGACCGGGGAACACTGAAAAACTTGGAGAACTTTTCAAGGAACAACACTCCCCAAAGTAGTCAGGCCCATATGGTTTTATGGGGAGCTCTTTCAAAGCTTCAAAGAACAGCTAATTCTTCTGATATTTAAAGTGTCCCAGAGCACAGAAACAAAATGAAAGCATCCAGATTCACTTTATGAAATTGCCTTAACTCTGTTATCAAACTCAATATAGATGGCACAAACACCGATAAACAAAAAACAAACAAATATTGCCTATAAGCATAGATATAAAAATTATTAATAAAATGTTAGTAAATAAAGTCCAACGGTATATGTGTTTATATATAAACATGTTGTGTATTTTAAGATTATTGAGAAAAAATTGGAAAATTCCAATTCATTTAAAAAACGAAAAGCGCTCATATTCTTACTAATCAAGATAACACTGTGAATTTATAAACGTGTTTCAAAAATAGGATCAGGCTGTTGTTAGGACAGTATGTTCTTTCTTATCTCCTGTTATTCTAAATATTTCTGTGATCAACATGTTAATGGCTAAAACTTTTTGCATGTATTTATTTACTTAAGATCAAAATCAAATAATTAGACTTTCTGCGTTGAAGTGTGTCCTGTTTTAAAGCTTTTTGTATGTATTGCCAAATTATCCTGTAGATAAAAAACGGAAATTTTTGCAGGCCCACCTACAGCATCTAAATAGGTCATTTTCTCCATATCCTAACCTATGCTGAGTGTTATCACTCTTAATAATCCTGCCAGATGAATAGATGAGAAGTAGCATTATCACACTGTTTTAATTTGCATTTGTTTTTACCACATTAAACATTTTCCCACATTTCATGGCCGTTAGTATTCCTTCTTTGGTTAATTAATTCTTCATGTCCTTAGTCCATTTTTCTGTTGCAGGTTCTACATTTTCTTATCAATTTTTAAAAGCTTTTTAGTCATATTAATTATACTAATGCTATTGTATCTTATGGCAAATGTTTTCTCTAGTTTGGCCTTTCCTTTTCAACATCTGTAATGTTGATTTTTAGCTCCCAGGAATTCTACTTTTTTTTTTTTTTGAGACAGAGTTTCACTCTTGTTGCCCAAGTCGGAGTGCAATAGCTCAATCTTGGCTCACTGCGATCTCTGTCTCCCAGGCTCAAGTGACTCTCCTGCCTCAGCCTCCCAAGTAGCTGGGATTACAGGAATGAGCCACCACACCTGGCTAATTTTGTATTTTTTGTTGAGAGACGGTTTCAACATATTGGTCAAGGTGGTTTTGAACTCCTGACCTCAGGTGATCCACCCACTTCGGTCTCCCATAGTGCTGGGATTACAGGCATGAGCCACCACCCAGCCAGAATTCTACATTTTTAATGTGGTCAGACCCATCAATCTTTTCCTTTATGTTTATGCCTTTGGTTTAATGCTTAGAAAGTCTCCCTTATTCCCAAAGGATAGAAATATTTGACTATATTTTTACCTAAAACATTTATGTGTTAATTTTCTTTATTTTTAGCAAATTTTACATTCAACTTCTGGTAACGAAATATTACCAAAAGCCAGTAGTTTTGACTCATTTCTGTCTCCAACATCCATTCGAAATAACTCATCAACTATAATAAAGCAATTCTGTGTCACTCATGAAAACTAGAGAAAGCTCCCATTAACAATCTTGTCAAAAAATAGTACAGGTGATTTCTGAGTGAGGGGCTCCTGGCCAGGTAGATTTACTCTGTGTGGTAACTCTTTGCGGGAAATTAAACTGAGATCTGCTTCATTTCTGGCATGATGCCTTTCTGACCAACCCAGCAACCACGTCTGAACTAACCAGACTATGAGACTGACAAGCAGAAGAAAGACTTATATTTCAATATAATAGTGATGAGAATGATAATAATAATTAACTATATAGCCAACTACTACTATAAGTGCTATAACATACATTATCTAATTTAATCCTTAGAAGAACTCTACCTTGAGGGTTTGATGACACCTATCAAATAAACCAAGCTCAGAGGGTTTAGGTGAATTGCCATTCAAGTGTTAGAACTAGGATTCAAACCTGGGGTTTTCTAGTTCAAATGTCTGTGCTTTTATGATAGGCTGTTCTCTCCATAAAACAGGGAGACTAATCTGAGAATCCAGAGAAAATAGCTTCTAGTGAACCTTATGCAATAAGTAAGGGAAATATATTTTTTCACTCTAATTTGTATTCTTGGTGAGACCTGAGAGAACGCTGCTTTAATATAACAAGAGCTGGTTGCCATGAAAAAGAGCCACATTAAACAAGAAAGAGTTATTGGATAAGAAACACATGACTTCCAAACAAATGAAACTCAATAGAGGCAGGAAATAGATCTGGCACTGCCCAAAATGGAATTAGTGCCTTAGAAGATGGGCTGGAAGAATGATCCCAAAATTCAGAGGGGAAAAAGTAAGTAATGCAATGAACTGGTGAGAAAAAGGAAAATAGACATGGAATCTTTTTTCAAAACATTCAAACAAATATGTAATAGAATTTCCAGAGCAGATCATGAAGAAGAAATAAGCATAAAAATATCAAAAAAAAAAAAAAAAAAATTTGGCGGGGGGGGGCCCACCATACCGGGGGGGGGGGGCCGCCCGGGGCCGGGCCCCGCCCGGGGACCCCCCCCCGGGAGAAAAAAAACATTTTGCAAAACTGAAGAAAGGCCCAAGTCAAAATTAAAATAATTCATTAAGTGCTAAAAAATATTACTGCACAGGAAAAACAAACTCCCTAGACATATCTTGGTTAAATTTCTGAATTTCAAAGACAGATAGAGACAGACAGACAGACACACACACACACACACACACACACACACACACACACACACACACACCAGAAAAAAAGAAGTTTGTCTCTGAAAAGAGAAGCTGATTTGCCTCATGCTTCACATCTGCAATGCTCAATGCCAATAAAATTTGGAGCAAGATTACAGGGCACCCACGAAAATAGGTCATAACTCAAATGCAACTCAAAAGTCTACATCTGGCCTTACATTCACAAACAAGGGCAAAAGGAAGTCACTTTTAGACATGTCATGACTGAAAAGGTTTATCAACTACCCATTTTTATCTGGGAAAAAACCCTAGAAAATTACTGTTTTTCAAAAAAATAGAAATAAAAAAACAAGAGAAAAATTTCTTCATAATCTTTTGGTAGACAATGATTTCTTAAACATGACTCCAAATACTCTAACCTTAAAGGAAATACTGGCAAATTGGACTACTTAACAATTAAGAGCTCTGGTTCTTAATGGTTCGTTTGACGACACCATTAAGAGAATGAAAAAGGCCAAGCCCCATGGCACACGCCTGCCATTCCAGCACTTTGAAAGGCTGAGGCGGGAGGATCACTTGAGCTCAAGAGTTCAAGACTAGCCTGGGCAACTCCATTTCTTAGTTAATTAATTAATTAAAAACTATAATAATTAGCCAGGCCTGTTAGCAGCGCCTGTTGTCCCAGCTACTGAGATGGGAGGATCACGAGCCTGGGAGGGAGGAGGCTGAATTGGGTGGAGATTGAGCCACAGAACTCCAGCCTTGGAAACAGAGTGAGGCCCTGTGTCAAAAAATAAAAAAACAGAAAGAAAAAACAATCATCAGAGTGGGACAAATTATTTGCAATACATTAAACCTTCATAAAACAGGGAGAAAGAGAACTCAACTCCAAAATACATGAAGAATCCGGTTGGGCATGGTGGTTCACGCCTGTAATCTTGGCACTTTGGGAAGCTGAGGTGAGTAGATCACTTGAGCCCAGGAGTTCAAGACCAGCCTAGGCAACATCTCTGCTAAAAAAACAAAAATTAGTCAGGCTTGGTGGCACGCCTTTAGTCCCAGCTACCCAGAAGGATGAGGTGGAAAGATCACCTGAACCCAGAAAGTCAAAGCTGCAGTAAGCGGAGATCAGGCCACTGCACTCCAGCCTGGGCAACAGAGCAATAGCACGAGACCCTGTCTCAAAGAAAAATAGAAAGATAGACAGATAGATATAGATAGATGTGTGTGTATATGTGTGTGTATGAATATATATATAGATATATAATCATATATTCATATGTTTATATATATATATTCATATTTATATAGATATATGTATGGAATCAGGTAACAGAAATGGGCCACTGCACCCCAGCCTGGGCAACAGAGCAACAGCGTGAGACCCAGTCTCAAAGACAAATAGAAAATAGATGATAGATGGATAGATAGATAGATAGATGGTGTGTGTATACATCAGGTAACAGAAATGTTTTATAGATTCTCTCTCTCTCTCTCTCTCTCTCTCTCTCTCTCTATATATATATATATATATATATATATATATATGTATATATATGGAATCTGAGACCGAGCACGGTGACTCATGCCTGTAATACCATCCCTTTGGGAGACCAGGGTGGGCAGATTGCCTGAGGTCAGGAGTTCAAGACCAGCCTGGCCAACATGGTAAAACCCTGTCTCTACTAAAAATACAAAAAAAATTAGCTGGGCATGGTGGTGGGTGCCTGTAATCCCAGCTACTCAGGAGACTGAGGCAGGAGAACGCTTGAACCCAGGAGTCGGAGGTTGCCGTGAGCCAAGATTGTGTCACTGCATTCCAGCCTGGGCAACAGACTCAGTCTCAAAAAAAAAAAAAAAAAAAAAAAATCCTACAAATCAATGGGGAAAAGGAAGAAACCTTCTGAAGAAATGGACAAGAGATTTGAGTAGCCACTTTACCACAGAGACTATCCAGATGGCCTACGAACATGAAAAGTTGCTCGACTTTGTTTATCATCCGATATATGCCATTGATATGACAATGAAATTCCACCACACACCCGTGGAAGAGCTGAAATTGAAAGAGATTGGCTAAACCAGTGTTGGTGAGGATGCAGAGCCAGTGAGACTCTCATATAAAACATTTTGGTGGGAGGGAAATCAGTATAGCACTTTAGAGAGCTGTGTTTGCAGGACGCGCTAAGGCTGAGCAGTATGTATGCTTCGTGACCCAGCAATTTCACTTGTTCAACAGAAATGTGGACGTATTTACCACAAAAGGCATGTGCTAGAATGTTTGTATTGGCAACATTTGTAATAGTCAAAAATTGAAACTACTTGAAGTCTCCATTGACAACGTAGTGGATAAATAAAAGGTGGTGTATTCATAATACAATACAATGAATTGTATAAATTCATAATCATACAAAGATGGTATATACGAGGAAGGAAAAAGGAATATATTAATTCACCTAACAATGGATGAAAATATGGATGAATCTCACAAGGAAGGCTGAGCATAAAAGCCAGAAGAGTATATACCATATGATTTCATTTACATAAAGTTTAAAAATAAGCAAAGCAAATCAATGGTAATAGAAGTCAGTATGGAATTCATCTTGGGGGTGGCTGGGAAAGGATGCTGTAGAACGCTTTTAGGCACACAGAGGGCTTCTACAGTTGTGGTAATAGAAATGTCCTATTTTTTGATTTAAGTGGTGGTCACACTAAGTGTACTCATTTTATAAAAATGTGTCAGGCTCTACGCTTATGATTGTATACTTGTCTGTATCATATTTTAAAAATTAATGCTTATATATAAATTAACAAATGGAAATTTAAACACCTGGAAATTATAAGGCAGTCTTCTAAGTTATCTCTTAGATCAAAAAAGAAAATCAAGAATGTAATTACAAAATATATAGAAACATATTACTATGTAAATATTGCATAAAAACCCATAGTTTCACCTGCAAACTATACTCAAAAGAAATTCATAGAGATAAATATTTTTAATGTTATCAGAAAGGGATGAATTGTGCTTTTATTTCATGAAGCCCAAAAGAGAAGAAATATGAAATTCATATCAAGAAAGGTGGAGGAATAAATTCTTCTTCTTTTTTTTTCAGATGGAGTTTTGCTCTTGTTGCCCGGGCTGGAATGCAGTGGCACTATCTTGGCTCACCACAACCTCTGCCTCCCAGGTTCAAACAATTATTTTGCCTCAGCCTCCCAAGTAGCTGGAACTACAGGCATGTGCCACTACACCTGGGCAATTTTTGTATTTTTAGTAGAGATGGAGTTTCACCACATTGGCCAGGCTGGTCTCGAACTCCTGACCTTGTGATCTGCCTGCCTTGGCCTCCCAAAGTGCTGGGATTACAGGCGTGAGCCACCGCACCTGGCCATACATTCTTAAAGGTAGTAAAAGGATAGGCCAAGGCGGGCGGATCACCTGAGGTCGGGATTCAAGACCAGCCTGACCCGCATTTAAAAATAAAAATAAAAAAAAGAATATGGATAAAAACAAAAATGGATTAGTAAATATAAAAATTACTGTTATGACAAAACAATAAAAGAAATATATGACAAGTCCAAGAGAGAAGACATAGTTATGCAACATTAGGAATGAGAAAAGGGTAATAGGTTCAGATCTCAATTCACAAACTCAGGTGTATTTGCCATGACTGGACTTTGCATTTTCAGACCCATTCTATGGAGTAGCAAAAACGTAATTTTAGATATTCAAGAGTTATCTCCTTTTCCCTGTGTTGGCACTCAGTTTTCTCAGGGGCAGAGGGTGTGCCATATGTAGTACCATGACTGGAGGGTGAAGGAGAGGTTGTTGAGCTTCAGGCCTGGGTTATTAAACGTATTTGCCGTCATCTGCTCAGAAGCCTATATGCATCCAATTTCTGGATGTCAGTTTATGTAGGTCACTATATACCCTCATTACAGACTATAAGGCTTTTTCATGAGTCTATCTCTCTTCCACCTAACCCCAATGCCTGCTTCTTATAAGCGCTAGGGGAAAATTCTACAGCTCCCATGCCACTCAAGATGATAGGCAACTCATTTGCACCTCTCCCAGATGCTCCAGCAGATGTACTCTCTTGGGTTCCCAGAAAATCCCCCTATAGCAGTAGAGCAAACCTCCAAGCTGGCTCAGGTCTGTCTGTCTGTCTGTCTGTCTGTACCTAGCAGAGCCCTTCCGTTGTAACTCTCCATGCGTTGCTTGCATGTGAACCTTAGATATCGTTCTTCCCTTTGGGGATTTTGATGGTAGAGGTAGGGTGGGTGCCAGGGGCGAGAACTGAAAATACCCAGGAAGTAGAGGAGCAAGGGAGTTCATCGGTTGGTTAATCATCAGAATCTCATGTGACAACACACAGATGCAGAGGTCAGAACAATAATTGCAAGAGGATATTATGTATTCTGTTTAATCTTGATTGAATATATACAGTTGGGAGGGCACTGTGGTAAAGGCAGGGCTACAGAAGTAAAGATAGACAAGAATTACTCTTGAATCCTCCCTTTCTCTCTTCTCTTCCACCCCACCTTCTCTATTCTATCAATTTCTAAGTCCATTTGTTTCTACTAATACCTATGAATATTTGCTGGATCTGTCCAGCTTCCTCCACTTTTGAGGTCATCACTCTGGCCTTCTGTCTGGATATTGCCGCAGTTCCTCCCCATCTTCCCTCCTTCCACCCTAGCTGTGCAACCGCCCTCCGTTCCAACTGTTCTGAAATTCACTCAGCTTTTTGCAATGCAATTTATTTCTTTTGCCTGTAGGTCTTCACACATGTGAATTCCTCTGATGGGAGTACTTTTGACTTCTTTGTTGCTTTTCTTCTGTACTTTCAACTTTTTATTTTAGGTTCAAGGAATACATGCGCAGGTTTGCTACACAGGTATATTGTGTAATGCTGAGGTTTGAGGTATGATTGATCCCATCACCCAAGTACTCAGCATAGTATCCAATGGGTAGTTTTTCAAGCCTTGGCAAGCTCCTTTGCTGCCCCTTTCCGTAGTCCCCATTGTCTACTGTTGTCATCTTTTTTTTTTTTTTTTTTTTTTTTTATACAGAGTCTCACTCTGTTTCCCAGGCTGGAGTGCAGTGGCATGATCGCAGCTCACTGTAGCCTTCGCCTCCCAGGTTCAAGTGATTCTCCTGCCTCAGCTTCCTGAGTAGCTGGGATTACAGGCACCCACCATCATGCCCTGCTAATTTTTTTTTTTTTTTTTTTTTTTTTTTTTTTGTAGAGATGGGGTTTTACCATGTTAGCCAGGCTGGTCTTAAACTCCTGACCTCAGGTGATCCGCCCACCTCAGCCTCCCAAAGTGCTAGGATTACAGGTGTGAGCCACAGTGCCCAGCCTACTGTTGTCATCTTTATAGGTGCGAGTATCCAATGTTTAGCTGCCACTTATAAGAGAGAACACGCAGTATCTGGTTTTGTTTCTGCCTTTTCTGTTTCTACCTTAATCCACTTAGGATAATGGCCTCCAGCTGCACCCATGTCGCTGCAAAGTACATAGTTTCATTCTTTTTTATGACTGTGTAGTATTCCATGGTACATATGTACCACATTTGCTTTATCCAATCCATTGTTGATGGGCACCAAGGCTGATTTCATGTATTTGCTATTGTGACTAGTGCTGCGATGAACATATGAGTGCATGTCGCTTTGGTAGAACGATTTATTTTGCTTTGGATATATAGTCAGTAATGTGATTGCTGGATCGAATGGTAGTTCTATTCTAAGTTATTTGAGAAATATCCAAACTGTTTCCCACAGTGGCTGAACTAATGTACATTCCCACAACACTCTATGTGTTCCTTTGCAGCCTCACCGCCATCTGTTGTTTTTAGACTTTTTTTTTTTTTAGACAGAGTCTTGCTCTGTCGCCCAGGCTGGAGTGCAGTGGTGCCATCTCAGCTCACTGCAGCCTCTGCCTCCCAGGTTCAAGTGATCCTCCTGCCTCAGCCTCCCACGTAGCTGGGACTACAGGCGTGTGCCACCACACCCAGCTAATTTTTTGTATTTTTTGTAGAGACGGGCTTCACCATGTTGGCCAGGATGGTGTTGAACTCTTTACTGCAGGTGATCCACCCACCTCGGCCTCCCAAACTGCTGGGATTACAGGCGTGAGCAACGCCAGACCTTTCAGTAATAGCCATTCTGACTGGTGTGAAATGATATCTCAATGTGAATTCCTTCTTGCTGATGTGCCAAATTTAATGTCTAGGAAACTCTCCCTCCCCCACTTCTCCAACTATGTTATTGCCCCAACTATACACTCTAATATCACCTTATAATTCTTCTACCATAGCGCTTATCACATTTTATTGCAAATATGTACAATAAGAGGTAACATTATTCAGTGTTTACTGTTTGCCAGGAACTGGCCAAAGTCCTTTGAAAACAGTATCCTATTGAATCTGCATCACACAGCTTTGAGAGATAGCTACTATTATGTACTCCATTTCTCCAGTGGGGAAACTGAGGTTCAGAACAATGTTTAAAATTTGTTTTAAGGCTGGACGCGGTGGCTCATGCCTGTAATCCCAGCACTTTGGGAGGCCTAAGTGAGTGGATCACCTGAGGTCAGGAGTTCAAGATCAGCCTGGCCAAGACAGCGAAACGCTCTCTCTACCAAAAATGCAAAAATTAGCCGGGTGTGGTGGTACACACCTGCAATCCCAGCTACTTGGGAGCCCGAGGCAGGAGAATCACCTGAACCCAGGAGGTGGAGGTTGCAGTGAGCCAAGATCATGCCACTGCATTTCAGCCTAGGAGACAGAGCAAGACCCAGCCTCAAAAAAAAAAAAAAAAAAAAAAAAAAAAAAAATTGTTTTAAATTATACAAGTGCTACGTAGTAGAAGGATTCAAACCCAGGTCTTCTTCATCCCCAAGCTCTTGTTTTCTCTCTGTCTCAACCATGGACCGCTCACAGGACGAGGACTTCCTCAAAACACAACCAATTCAGGCTGCGGTTAATTCTCTCTGAGAACCCACCTCCTCTGCCAGCAACTGAGAGACTGCTGGAATGAATTCTTCAGCAGCCCTGTGGCTGCATAAACACACCATGGCTCACGTCTCTGATGCCCTTCATCCCTGACTAGGTGTAAACTCCAGCAGATCACACGTTATTTTCTGTACTTTCATCTCCATACTGCCCTAGCCACCGGTCCAAACTCTTACTGCCTCCTTTCTTCCAAACTTCCTCTCTGCCCTACGATAAGTCGACGTCGTCCCTTCATCTACAACATCTGTAACTGGAACTCATCAGTTCTCAACACTCTCAAGTGGAGGTTTCTCTATCTCTCCATTCCCATACACCTTGGGACTTGGCAGTGGGGTTGAAATCTTCCACGCCCTCACTCCTGCTTGTAGACTCTTACTGATCTACCTTCATGCAAGAACTTCTGCTTATTGGAAGCGTATGCTATGGGGCTCTACCACTCCCCCTCCTTCCTTCCTGTTGCCATCTTCATACTTCTCAGTTATTTCTCCCCACTTACTGACAACTTTTTTTTTTTTTGAGACAAAGTCACACTCTGTCACCCAGCCTGGAGTGCAATGGTGCTCTCTTAGCTCACTGCAACCTTCGCCTCCGGAGTTCAAGCAGTTCTCCTGCCTCAGCCTCCCAAGTAGCTGGAACTACAGGTGTGCACCACCACGCCCAGCTAATTTTTGTATTTTTGGTAGAGATGGGTTTCACCATGTTGGCCAGGCTGGTCTCAAACTCCTGGCCTCAACTGACCCGCCCACCTTGGCCTCCCAAAGTGCTGGGATTACAGGCGTGAGCCATCACGCTGGCCTCACTGACAACTTTTAAGCTTGGATTGACCTACTCCTGCACTCCACGTCCTGCTGTCATTTTGGATTATATTGATGTCTACGTGGCTGGGCCACCCAACATGCAGATTTCCAGCCCTTTTACCTTGTCCATCCCAATGATTTTCACATCTGCTTCATTTCAGTTATATATCCCTAAAGCATCTTTTGGTCTTCATGAGGAGCTCCTCTTCTGCAGAATCTTAAATTCAGACATGCTCCTCTGAGACAGCCTCCTGGTCTGAAAATATTCTTGCTCACCTCACACCACACCACTAGAGCATGGGGAGGCAGTATAGCACCTGTGCCAGAATCAAGCACACTAGGGTTCAAATCCTGGCTCTACCATCTACTGTATGCTCTTGGGCAAATCATTTAACTTTTCATGTCTTAAAAATGGAGATTATAGTAGAATCCAACTCTCAGAATTTAGAGAGTTAAATGAGAAAGCATATGTAGAATTGGCTTATTTCATACTAGGCAAATACATTAAATTAATGTTAGTTAATGCAAGAGGGTCCCTCATGGCACACCTTCATGACACTCCTTCTGTTTTGGAGGAGATTGTTATTATCGTGGGGGAGTTCTCAGTTTAGTGACCTCTCTTGATTGTGTAGAGGTAAGGTAGGTAGGCCCTTATAGTTCTGCGGACAGACATCCCAACCCTTCAGATTAACATAGGCTGCTTCTCCAAATGCCTCTTGTCATAGGTAGTGCTAAAGAAGGTTGGATTGGTTTGTATTTGAATCCCAGAGGTTTTGAGGAGGGCAGAGACCAAGAGGTGAAGGTTTTGGCTTAAGATTTAATGTTAAAGAGAACTTGCAGGGAAAAGTGGGTTGGAAACTCACTTCTAAAGAAAACCTGGTCCTGGTGCAGTGGCTCACGGCTGTAATCCCAGCACTTTGGGAGGCTGAGGCAGGTGGATCACCCAAGGTCAGGAGTTCAAGACCAGCCTGGCCAACATGGTGAAACCCAGTCTCTACTAAAAAAAATATATAAAAATTAGCTGGGCATGGTGGCGGGTGACTGTAACCCCAGCCACTCGGGAGGCTGAGGCAGGAGAATCACTTGAACCTGGGAGGTAGAGGTTGCAGGGAGCTGAGATCACGCCATTGCACTCCAGCCTGGACCACAAGAGCGAAACTCCATCTCAAGAAAAAAAAAAAAAGAAAAAGAAAGCAAATCTTGTGTCAGACAGCAAGGGGCAAGGTTGCCACTTAAATTAAATTACCTTGCAGCTAGAAAGAGGTAAGACCGAGCAGCCTGGCCCCTGCAGCATGTCAGCCGAACAAGTATGACGCATGAAAGTGCATGAAGGTTCTAGGTCCTTCAAATGGCTTATATTCTTTTAGGGTGACCATGCTCCTTATTTTGCCTGAGATAGTCCAGAATATGCCTATTGTCTTGGCCTCCTTTAGGATTTCACATTTATTCTGAACAAAAGTGTTGTGCTCTAGATGATAAATTATATGGTCACCCTCATGTGTCTTGTCCTTGCCGGACCCTGGGGGAAGTAGCTGCGTGAAGCTTTATCAATTTGATACACAGCAGAGGCACAGAGAGCTCAAATCTTGCCCTGGGCTTGGGAAAAGAGTAACAAGAGCACGGGATTAAACACACTGTTCTAGTGGGTCATGCCATTCAAAGACTGGTTCCCTGCCAGCCCCCGCTGGAAGTCCACGTACTTGAGCATGGGAATGTCTTGCCTAAGCATGATACCAAGGGAATAACACCACGCCTTTTGATGAGCCTCCCAGGCTGGTAACAGGAGTAAGTGGAAAGTCTCTGGATTTCCCTCTTGGCAGCTGTGATACCAATTCCTTCACCTAGGGGCTAGGAGGCACCCAGGTCCATCTCAAAACAATCCATCTTAGTTGATTAATGTGGGATTCCCTAGTCTCAAAGAATATATATTTCTGTTCCAGTTCCACTACAAAAAACGGGAGCAGTGGGTCCCTCTTTGCATTACTGGACACAAGGACATGCCTGAACATTTGGGTATGTTATGGGTTTTGGTGTGATAATATGGACTTCTTGTCAGTCTACGCATGTGGGCATTAAGGCTTCCATTTTGAACCATTCCTAGGTCTCCACCCATCTAGCCTCATGACTGTGCCCAAATTACTCTCACCTTGGTTACCTGCAATCTTGTTATTACATCAAATGAGCAATTTTCAGTCCTTATCATCCCTACTAAACCATCAACATGAGTACCTGTTTACATTATGATCACGATGATGGCAATATAATTACATGATGAGTAGTATTGCATCAATACATAGTCCACTTCTAAGTGTTTGATTCTACCGCTTTCTGACTCCAATCTTCACTTTTGGCATCCTACTTTGCATATTCCTTAGTTCACTATTTTACTTCCTTTTCAGTCATATCCTGAGCCTCCTGTTCTGTTTGCCTGTTTTCATACCCATTTCTGCAGCACCCTAAACTAGGCCCAACCTGCCTCTCTGCCTTCTCTGCTTCCACTTTTGGGCTGTTGATGTTGTTGATGAAAATTCCTACCATTGTTCAGAGGGCATGATCTCCAGTCAAGTTTTCCAACTCTTCCCAGGCATTGTTCTACGCCTCCCAATCAGTTCTCTCTCCCAGTCTCCACAGCTGTTAATTCAGACATTATCCATTTGTATTAAAACTTCCACTTCATTCATCTTCTGTCCCATAGGTGAGAGTTATCGCTCCATCTTGTTTCAAGTATCCTCTGAAAATGCCCTCAGTGTCCTCCCACCACACCTGTAAGACCTGCACATAGACCTGCATCTCCACCCACCCTCCTCTTTCTCTCCTGCCTCAACATCCCAAAGGCAACCTCACCTGGATCTCATTCTCTGCCTCCCTTTCTCTATCTTATACTATCTAATTCTCATTAGCTTTGAAATCAACTCATACTGCTCTCCTCTTGAAAACCAATCCTTTAAATGTCTGACTGTCTGCTATGGCCTTGTGTGTCCTCCTCCTACATTGCCAAACTTCTTGAGAAGAAACACCTAGATTCACTGTCTCCATTTACTGACCTCCTTTTAATTCCTCAGCCTGCACCCACCTGGCCTCACCACTGCATCCAAATTGCTCACCTTGATTATAAACCACCTTCTTATTATTAAATCAAATGAACATTTTTCATTCCTTATCTTAGTGGAACATAGTAGCATTAGAAGGAATTAAAGACCCCCCTCCTCGTTCCTGAAATGTTCTCCAGCTTTGGTGATAAGAATATTATCCTCTCCTGGTTTTCTAACCACTCCCTCTCATTCTCCTTTTCCAATACTTTAAATGTTGGCATTCCTCAGGATCCTTTTTTATTCTTACTCCACGTGTTGTGTAGGTCATAGCTATTCTCATGATCTCAGTTAACATCTGAATGCTGATCCCTTCTCTATATCTATCTCTGCATTGAAGGCACTTTGAGTTCCAGACCTCTCTAGTGAAGACTTTTGGCTTGAGTATCCCACAGACACCAAATGCTGAAAAATCAAATTCATTATTTTTCCTAGCAAGTAACTCTTCCTCATCCTGGTCTTTTACTTCTGTGAATGGCACTAACACACGCTCAGAACTGAGCTCTTCCTCCGCCAAATCCAGAGCCTCTCTCGTTTTCACCATCCACAGCCAATGATCAAGTCCCATATTTTCCATTCTATGAACATGTTTCGAACCTACCTTCATCTCTCCATTTCCACCACCATCTGTCCTTTGGCTGGGTTATTGCCATGAATGTTTCTACCTTTACTCTTGCCTGCCTCCCAAACCCCATCATTCTTTATGTCCTAAATTCCATATGTTGGGTTCCTCATCATTTCTCATGTCTGTAGAATAAGGAGGGCACAGCGATTTATCAGATGAATTCACACAAATGTGCTATGTTGCCCTTTCCTTGTTCTTGACACTCCAATCCACCCTGTAGCTGGAATCATCTTTCTAAAGTGAAAGCGTTATTACAGCACTGTCTTGCTTAAAACTAACCATTGTGGAAGACAGTGTGGCGATCTCTCAAGGATCTAGAAAAAGAAATTCCATTTGACCCAGCAATCCCATTACTGGGTATATACCCAAAGAACTATAAATCGTTCTACTATAAAGACACATGCACACATATATTCATTGCAGCCCTGTGTACAATAGCAAAGACCTGGAACCAACCCAAATGCCCATCAGTGATAGACTGGACAAAGAAAATATGGTATCTATACACCATGGAATACTATGCAGCCATAAAAAACGATGAGTTCGTGTCCTTTGTAGGGACTTGGATGAATCTGGAAACCATCATTCTCAGCAAACTGACCCAAGAACAGAAAGCCAAACACCACGTTCTCATTCATAGGTGGGTGTCGAACAACAAGAACACATGGACTCAGGGAGAGGAGCATCACACACTAGGGGCAGTTGAGGGGGGTAGGGGAGAGACAGTGGGGGGGTGGGGAGGGAGGGGAGGGTGGGGAGGGATACCATGGGAGAAATGCCAGATATAGTATGCGCCTAAAGTAAAATAAATAAATTAAAAACAAACAAACAAACAAAACACGAGTCTATACTCCTCAACGTGTCTTATGAGGCCCTTCGTGGTCTGATCCCAAGCTTGCCTCCTGTTAGGGGTTGAATTGTGTTCCCTCAAAATTCCTATGTTGATGTCCTAACCCTCAGCACCTCAGAATGTGACCTCACTTGGAGCTAGGGCCTTTATAGAGGTAATCACATTACAATGAGGTCGTTAGGACGAGCTCTAATCCTACATAGCTGAAACCCTTATACAAATGAGAAATGTGGACACATACAGAGGGAAAATGATGCGGAGATACAGGGAGAATGCCACGTGGACATGAACGTGGTCATCTGTAAGCCAAGGAGAGAGGACAGGAGCAGCTCCTTCCCTCGCAGCCTCAGAGGGAACCAACCCCATTGACACCTTGATTCCAAGTATCTGGCCTCCAGAATTGTGAGGCAGCACATTTCTGTTGCGTAAGCCACGCCATTTGTGGTTGTTTCTTCTGACAGCCCTGGCCCTCTTTTCTTTCCTATGCTTGTACCAGCAGCAGCCCTGCCTCCTTGTTCTACTCTGTACATCTCCTGGACATGGTCAATTCTCTTTTATCTTCAGGACTTTGCACAGGCTATTTCCTCAGCCTGAAGTGCTGCTTTCCTTAGCAGTTTGCCTCCCTAACTCCTGTGTCATTAATGTCTTGGCTTAGTAGCTTCCTCCTCTGGAGATTCTTTCTGACCATTCATCCTTCCTCCACCTCCAGCCCCAAGACTTTATCAAACGCCCTTCTGGTAGCGCATAGCATGCAATTATCAGACTATGCATTATTCCGTATTTTTCTTGTCTCCTTGCTAGATAGCAAACTTCTTGAAAGTAGGAATTATGTCATAGAAATCTACTATTTCTGCCTTTTCAGCACGTAGCCCCCTTTTTGGTACTAGCACCCCAACTTTCCTTTAGAAAAGCTCATATCCCTACTGTCAGTCCATGAGATTCAAATGATCCCACTCCATAGTTCAGTGCTGAGCAGGGAATCCAGACCCTGTGAATGTATTTATACTCCTTTTAATTCCTCCATCTGCACCCACCTGGCCTCATCACTGCACCTAAATTGCTCTCACCTTGATTACAAACCACCTTCTTGTTATTAAATCAAATGAATACTTTTCATTCCTTATCTTAGTGGAACACAGTAGCATTAGAAGGAATTAAAGACTCCCCTCTTCCTGAAATTTTCTCCAGCCTTGTTGTTAGGAATACCATCGTCTCCTGGTTTTCTAACCACTCTCTCTCATTCTCTTGTGCCAATACCTTATTGGTAACATTGGGAAAGATTATACCCACTTCTCATGGCCAGAGAGATGGGTTCACAGATGACCATGACCTGCTGGGTCCACTGAGAGCAAGCTCTGAGATTTCTGCTAGGACTCTTAGGACTGAGAAACTCTCTTGTTGTGGGAATTGCTACATGTGGGACTGCTGGCAACCCATGACCTTGTTGATTCTGTATGGGAGAGCTTGCCAGAAAGTAAGGCTGATGCAGGGGCAGAGAGAGCTGTGATAGGGGAGATCAGTTCTTGGCTAAACCAGGTCTTGGGATGTTTGTCCACTCCAGGGCTCTTTTCACAGTCTGGTATTTCCCCTATGTGGTTTGTATGTTCACCAATGACAAAATAATAGGCAGGAATAAACTGAAGAGGAAGAAGTAGATTAAAAACTAGGTCTTGCCGGGCGCGGTGGCTCATGCCTGTAATCCCAGCACTTTGGGAGGCCTAGGCGGGCAGATCACAAGGTCAAGAGTTCGAGACCGTCCTGGCCAACATGGTGAAACCCTGTCTCTACTAAAAATACAAAAATTAGCTGGGCATGGTGGCACTCGCCTGTGGTCCCAGCTATTCAGGAGGCTGAGGTGGAAGAATCGCTTGAACCCAGGAGGCAGAGGTTGCAGTGGGCTGAGATTGTACCACTGCACTACAGCCTGGCAACAGAGCGAGACTCCGTCTCAAAGAAACAAACAAACAAAAAGCACTAGGTCTTATTCAAGGAGTCTATACTTACAGGCCTTTTGATACCCAATTCATCCTACATTATTATTCAATTTGCTTAGTTACTAAACTGATGAAAACATTGAATCGGCTCAGTTGCATACACGTGTGTGTATTTTAACGGGCACATATATAACTTGAGAATCTGTTTTGCAAAAGTTCTGATTTTATTAGTATGATCCATAGTAAGTATCAGTTCAGACAGTGTGTGCAGTGCTTAAGATCGGGGCTTTGGAGGTGAGCAAATCACAGCCTGACTCTTGGCTCTGCCATTTCTCAGTCATGTAACTTTAGGCCATTTATGTAGCCTCTGAGCCTGGTTTCTTTATTTGCAAAAATGACGATCATAATGCTACCACTTCACTGGGCCATTGTGGGAATAAAAGGAAATAACGCATATAAATAGCACATAGCACAAGGCCTGGATACATCACACAGCCAAGAAAAAAAAAGCTTTACATTTCTTTTTAAAATAAACATTTTATTTAAAAATATATGCTTTTTTTTTTAAAAAAAGAACACATGCCAACTTTGGTATTTTAGCCACTGCTTTTTGTCTCTTCCCAGTAACCCACATTTCTTTCTGATTATGCATAATTGAGCCAAGGAGACTGATGTGAAAACACCGCTCCATAGGGTCCACAGAGAACCAACCTATGCTTGCTCTTTTTTCTTTACAAAGTGTCCGTTTGTGTTTCACTGAGGGAGGATTGTAAGCACCCAGCCATCTGTAGTCCTCCGTTCCCACTGCAGGGCCTTTGGAAAGGAACTCTGGGGGAGCAGCGTGGGTTCCTTTCCTTTGGAAAACATTAAAATAGCTTCCAGGATCCCCACCATTATACTCCCTTTTTCTATTAACATGCAGGAGCTAGGAACCCACTTCTAGGAAATGCATGCTCCAGTGTTCATGATGGGAACAGCTGGTTACAATAAGCACAGGAGAACTTCAGGGGTTGGTTGGTCTTAACCCACAGGGAAAATCGCTGATTCCCAGAATCAAAAGGGAACTTACTCACATGTTATTGCATTCAATGAGTCCTATGACAATTACCCTGGCAGATGATAATGACATTCTTCCCAGATCTCATCCTGTCTTGAAATCATCTCCCCCATGGGTAGTCTCCATCTAGCCAGGGTTTCTCTATAAACCTGGACTCTAGAATCAAACCCAGCTCCTTAACACAACTGACCAGATCTTGGCACTATAGGATTATCTTGCTCCGGGACCTGGGTCTGTATGTCTCTCAGTATCATCTGTCTAATAAGGCATTGGCAATTTCGACCCTGGTTTATATTAGATTTATGGGAAAACCAAGAAACCAGACTGTTTTCCCTGCAAGTTTTCTCCTATCTGATATCTGATAGCAAACTGTGTACCAGCAATTGGGGACTTCCTTCTGTAAGGAAGGCAGCTGAGGCCTGAAGGGGGGAAATCAAATTGCCTTCATATTCTTAGATGCTTTTCTTTCAAGGGCCAAGATGCTCACCAGTAAGTGTCCCTTTTGTCTATAAAGCTACTATGATAAATAGGGAAAGGACATAAAAATGCTTCCCCCACCCTTTCCTCATTTTCAAGGGGCTTTCTGTATCTGGCAATCAAAACGTATCTTCAAACTCTCATGGATGTTTTAAACGATGGGAGGTATTAAAAAAATCTCCAAGGGATAGACTACTTCTGTTTGCCCACGAAGAAAAAGACGAGAATTTTGGATTGAGAGATAGCTTTTAGCTAAAAAGTGATCCTCAACTCCACCCTCCTTTTGGAAAAATGAAAACCCCTTTTTATCATAGCTAAACGGTTTCTAGTTGGAGGATGGGGAGATTCTCAGTGTTCTTGCATGTAGGAAATACAACTCCCTGGGTCATTCAAATCTGAACAATCTGTGCTGAATCAATTCAGTGTTGGATATCTGAAGATTTGTGTGCTCTGCCCATGGTGGGCATCAAATGTTAGCCACTGGATGAGTAAATTTTGTGTGGGAGTTTTTAGCCAGACCAGAATCTGTTTCTAGAAAAGCTGATTGACTTTAAAATAAATAATATTTGGAAAGGACTATCTTGAATGCTTGGGATAGGTTTTATTGATTCTTTTTTTCAGGTTGAAAGTGAATGTTTTTGAATGGCAAAGGCTGACAGTTCTCAGAACCTTGATTATTCAGGTGAAGGTTGTCTTGGCTTCCTCAATTACTGGTACAGTTATTGTAATGCTAAGAATGACTTCTTAAAAAAAATCTGATTTACTTCTCATAATGTGACATCTTAGCTGAATTGAGATGTTCATACATAGATCAGAAAGTTTGGGCCTTTCTTTCTTCCCTCCTTTCTTTCCTCTCTTCTTTCCTTCCTTCCCTTCTCCCTCCTTCTCTCCTTCCCCCTTCCCATCTCCTGTCTTCCCTTCCTCTCTCCCTCCTCCTCCTTCCTCCCTCCCTCCCTCCTTCTCTTTCTCCCTTGTCCTCCCTTACAATGGAATTTGTGTTGTCTCAACAACATTGTTGGAAGCAGGGCCACTACTATTAAGCACTGGCTTACTGCAAGTGCTTGCACGAATACATTTTCTGACTCTTTTAGATAAGGATGAATCTACCAGATTGCAGCAGCACTGGGGGATAGCTGCAAATGTCTTCAAGTCTTCATCACCACGGGGGTTCAGAGGTCTTAAGAAAACTACACGTGGTCATCTTCAGGTTCTAAGAGCATTAGGGAACTTGAACGTGACCATCTTTGTAAGTCTCTGTACATCTTTTAGTCATGCCTGATTTGTCATCACAAAAGACACAACTAAGAGTTTAAAACAATTTAAAATAGAATTCAATGGGAGACAAATTCATGGATCATCTGATCTACTGGAAGCAGCCAACTTCATCAATTTTCTCCCAATTATCTCCAGTTTTCTCCCTCAGATTTCATGTCTGAACTGTGAAGACAGAGGGTGAATGTGGTTTGTGGAGACTGTAGAAGGAGGTTGAGAGCAGTTATCCAGTGATCTGCTCTTTTTTTTTTTTTTGAGATGGAGTCTCTCTCTGTCACCCAGGCTGGAGTGCAGTGGCACGATCTCGGCTCACTGCAACCTCTGCCTCCCGGGTTCAAGTGATTTTCCTGCCTCAGCCTTCTGAGTTGCTGGGATTACAGGTGCACCCCACCACGCCTGTAATCCCAGCACTTTGGGAGGCTGAGGTGGGTGGATCACGAGGTCAGGAGTTCAAGACCAGCCTGACCAACACGATGAAACCCCGTCTCTACTAAAAAATGCGATCTGCTCTTTTAATTGTGTTTGTTTGCATTAGGATATGAGAACCATTTTATCTTTTGTCTACTGTAAGGCATATCTATCTGTCCTGGGTCATAGCCTAAAAGATCCCCATAAAAAGGCATGATCTGGAGAAGTACAGAGGCCTCCTAACTAGGTCTCATCTCTCAGATAGATATACCCAAGGAAAAAAATAATTAACACTCAGTCCCGGGTCTCAGAGTTGGGGCACAGTGTGAGTTTGTTTTCCAAAGGAAGGGCAAGAAAAATAACATACAAACAGCAAAACGTGACACCTGAAAAGTATACTGACCAGCAAGCTTTGTCAAGACCCCAAGGAAACATCAACATTTGAGGAATGAACAAATGTGTGGAATGTGTTAATAAGGTTTTCTTCCCCCATAGCTTCATCTTCAAAGGAAACACTGGCAGTTTTTTTCTTCTGGATTTTTGGTTCTGATGACTGACATAAAAGCAAAATAAAAAATTTACCAGGTGGATCTGTTAAAGCACAATGCAGATAAAGGAATGTAAAATGATTTTCATGTTCCTTTCATACTCCTTTATAAGAGACTGTGATACCATTTCCAGCTACTAATGGTGAAGCCGTTCTGTCTTTCCACGTCCATATTCATTGCCAAGATGAGTTTGTTCACGATAAGCAAGTAGCTGTGAATCATCTGTTTGGAGTCCTTAGTCATACACAGAGAGGCAACGTGTAGTCTGGTTGATTAATCAGGAATTCATAGTGAGAAAGGCCAGGTATCATTCACAGCAGATTAAGGGCTAAAGGCTTTTGGTGTAGAACTCTGTAACACTGCTTTTGAAGATACATGCACACACGGATATAATATACACATATGTATATATCTATTATACACATGTGTGTGTTTGTGTGTGTATGTGTATTTCCCCCCCCATCCAACCCCCAGAATAAGGTCTGGCAGCTTTCAGAGTAGCAATCACCAAAAACACTCAGTGTTCACACATTTTTACAAGTTAACAATGGAATGACTTCTAAATCTTTGGTTTATCACAAAGAGAGCTTCTAAAATCACAACATTTTTGATTATTTTTTCTATAAGTGCACAGTGAACTTTGTTTTTACAAAAGATAAAAACAGTGCCTTAGTGATTTAAATAAAAAACAAAACAACAGCAATAGCTCCTTTCTACAGCATGCAACAATATAAAATGGTGAATTGGAGCCACAGTGAACCTTACAGAGACTGTCCTGAAATTTTAGTTTTTTCCAACTCCCAGCCAAAGCTACGAGAGGTAATGAGGAATGCACATCGGACTGCTGTCTTTTTCCTTCCATCATGTTCAATGTGCAATTCTGTTTTCCTTCAAAAACCCAGATCTGAAATTCTCTCCTGTAAATATCGTCTATATTTATCTTTACAATATAATGATTTCCAATTTCCCCCAGGGCAACACAAACCAATAATTTCTTGAAAATTAAATGAGACTAGAAAGAACTTTGTGACTGATGGACCAAGTCACCAGTTTCTTCTTAAAGAAATTCATGCAACTTCTTTTTGCAGCAAACTGTGAGTTTGGAGAATGAGTTCTCCAGGAGAACCTGGATTGTTAATTGTTTTCAGAAATGGCTTTCTTAGGATTATGGCAGCTTGTGAGAACGAGAGGTCCTTCCCTCCCAATGTTGGGGCAGAAAAAGAAAGATGTCACATGAGGAACAGGAAAGGATTGGTACCTTGAAGGAAAAGTGGAGTGGGAGAAAGATAAACTGATAATAAGAAAGCAAAAGGATAAGTGGACTTCCATAAGTAATAGTCCCGTTATAGGAACCCAGGGTGTTTATCCCAGGGTATGTGAAGTGATGTTTTTCTCTAGGACTGTCTGAATTTTCTCTGGTACAGCTTTTTCCTGTCCCTAGAGATACGTTTCTGCCCATTTGGTCATCTCCAGTCTTTGGAACTGAAAGGGTCTGTGTTGGGGAGCTTGTGGCATCTCCTTCAGGGGAAGGAGGTCAGCATTCTTCAGGGTTCTTATCTAGGACACATACTTATTAGCACGGGGATGGTGGGAATGATTGGGCCACTGGTTAAAGAGAAGAAAGTTCTGGATGGAGTTCTGTGGACTCAGCTCAGGTTAACTGTTATTGGTGACCACACAGAGTCCTGGGTATAAGTTCAGAACCACTGCAGTGGGGCAGTTTTGTGGCAGAGGGACATTGAGTTGATTTAGCTTCTCTGGAAATAGATTGGTTTTGTCTCTCTGTCTCAAAAACTTTTGAACTGAAGCTGAGTCTGGCTTCTCTTTTGAAATATAGGTAATGGAGACACTGGGCAGCAGCTTCCGCCGTCGCAGGTATGCCTTCCATAACCTTTGAGGGTCTGGCTTCCCTGTACTCCCAAAAGACTTCATTTTCCTTCTACGTTAGGTCTAGTGAATTCATGAGAAAAGCTTACAGCATGAGCTTATGCCCCAACAACGCCTGAGAAAAATTATGGGCTAGAAAATATACTGGTCTTTGAAAAGGCAGTGAAATATTTTTTTTTGGCACCCTTAATCTGAGAAAACACATTTTTGAATGCATTGTTGAAATCATTCACAGTCACTGAATGTTGGTAAATGTTACAGAATACGTATTTTTAAAAATGACTTCTATTACTTCTTGTTGATTGCCACAGAAGTCTCCATTGCTTCTTTTTAATTCCCTTCTTCTTCTTCTGTTATTTTTGGATCGTAACGTATGTATGGTTGTGTGCTTTCCCCTGTGGAATTCCTATTCGTCTTCCACAGCACTGGTGCATCGGGCATTCTACCACTGTTGCAAGTGAAGGTCCATGGAAGAATTCAGATTGAGATCAGTGACATCCAGGAAATCAATGTTAAAGATGCTGGGGCTGCTGGTGGCGAGGGAGCCAAAGCCGGGTGTGGAACTTGGCGGAGTGAGGTCCAGCCACTCCATGGTTTCCCAAGGAGATTCAGTGAAGCTTAACTGCAGCCCATTGCTGTCCACAGAAGAGGGTGAAAACTGTGCCTGCATCGGGGGAGAGGGGTCCTGGCAAGATCTCATGTGCGTTGAAGAGATCTTCCGCAGCCTTCCCGGAGAATCCATCCATTATCCCATCAAAACGAGGCTCTTCGCTCCCAATTTTTAGAAGGGTAACATCACTCACCTTTCCTAGGGGGCTCTGGGAATTTAATAAGACTTCAAGATGCTCATCACTGTCGGTGGCATAGGGATCATAGGGGGATCTGGCTGCCTGAAGAGGTTTGTTCAAAGGAACCCGAGGGCTTGGGAAGGACAGCACTTGGGCTTCGGGAAGATCTGGGTATCTTTGGGACTTTTTGAAGACATGAATGATCCTCTCTAGCGTCTGCTGGCATTTCTGTGGGTAAAACAGGATGCGACTTGTTAAAATCACTTCAAATCGAGCATGCCATGCAATGTGAGTGAGTTACACAGATACAGAAGATGGCCACACTTCCCTGGTCCCCCTCACCACCGAGTCTCATCTCTAAGCTGCTCTATTGTCCTCCAATTCATCTTCCCTCTGGTCTTTCCCCAAACCCTTTCCTCCTGGGAGTTCCACTCTGTGACTATTAACCTCTTCTCTGAAGGTTCCTGTACTTGCTCCTTCTCTAACCCCTGGTAGTCCCTTGAGAACACTGAGTCCATCCTGCCACCCTCAGTGAGGGCCAGAAGATGAGGGATCAGGTGCTATGTAATTGCCACTTTCTGATTGCTACTCCCCTCCTTCTGATGACAACTCAGCAGTTTTGGGGTTTGAGGGTGACACCAACACCTCACCCCTAGCCTCCTGGTCACTCCTCCTCATCCACTGAAAACT
The DNA here is from genome assembly GCA_036589455.1 of Ateles fusciceps. Lineage (NCBI taxonomy): Eukaryota > Metazoa > Chordata > Mammalia > Primates > Atelidae > Ateles > Ateles fusciceps. The sequence continues at coordinate 2,709,898 of JAZHEH010000284.1, forward strand.
CTACTTCCTAGTCGACTGCCTTTTCCCCACTTCAACCCTTCTCGTTCTATAACCTGAGCATCCTTGGAAATCAGTGTTCATGCTGGCCTCTCAGCTCTTGACTTCCTCCTCAACTCCAGTGATTCCCCCATTCCCACCCTGTCAGACACACCTTGGATAGTGTCATCTCCAAATACTGCATTCCGCTGAAAGCTCACTTTCAAGCTATATTTTCTACTGTCTCTTTTCAAGCTATATCCTCTCCCGTCCCTCCAGGCCACTTATCAAGCACCCCATAACAATAATTTCCCAACCATTCACAGTCATGCCAATCCATAGACTCTACTACATTATCACTGTCCACCAGCCCCTCTGGTCTTCACCTCTTTCCTTGTCCAGCCTATATTTTTGGCAGAACCCCACACCTGGATGAACCTGATCATTCGCCTTCTCTAAGCGTGCTCTGGATCAGCAGAACATTGCAAGAGAAAAATTGAACTAAGCTGACTGGGTTTCACTTTAGATTCTTGATGTCAGACCTACAATCGGCATTTAAGGCTGCAAAACAACCCTGCTGTGTTTCTCCAGAAAACTCAATCCATTCATGATGAAGTCATAACTGCTCTTCTTCCCCTGAATCTTCCACAGTCCCTTCTGCATCCTCATGCATTGCTGACCTTGCCACATATTTCATTAAAAATATATGAGGGCATCTGATATGAACTCTCTCATCTTTCCATCACAGAACTCAGATACATGTATATGTCTGTACCCATCTCCTTCTTCTTCCCTCCTGTTACAATGGAGGAAGAGGTCCATTCACTTGCTTGCTGTCTGTCTCCTTTACCAGACCGTAAACTCCACAAAAATCAGGACTTTGTCTGATGTATCCCAGAGGCTAGCGTGATGCCTGGCTACCTCTTCTCCAAGTCCTTTGCTACCTCCTTCTCTGAAATTTTAAATGTTTTTGCTTAAGGATTCTGCCCTGAGTTCTTTTCTTTTATCTACACATCCTCCTTGGGTCATCTTATTCATGTGTGTGGTTTCAAATCCTAGGCACACACGCCATAATTTTTTTTTTTTTAAGTAAGTAAGTGAAAAAATTAAAAGGGGACAAAAAGAATACGTTCATTATGTTTTATTGCTAGCATGGATAACATTTAAGCATGAATGAACCATCCAGTGGAAGGTTACTAATTGAATTGCACTTTGAGTAGGTAGCACAAAACTTTCATTATCTGCTTTTTTCTTTTCTTATAATTGAGAAGGCAGGGACATTGAGATTAGAACATAGAAAAAAATAGTGCTGCAAAAGAAAACATTTAAGGAAACAAGGATTAGGCTGAAACACGAAACTATTAAAATGATTGCTGAAAAATGCTCCTAGAACAAAGGCAGTGAGGAATCATCCACTATGCCTTCTTTTATCAGCTCTAAAAATGCCCAGGAATCTCCAAAAAAAAGACTCTCCCTGAGGACTACCTGGTACATTCAACTCAGTGTACATCTGATCTTGCTAGCAAGAGTTTATTCCTTAGAATCCACACAGGCTCAGAATGTCCTAATGGACAGGCCACAGGCAGTCTTACCTCCACTTTCAATAAGGACATCCAGGAGTTCATCCATCTGCTGACTCCGAGTCATTTGCTATTGCAGATTAACCAAAGGAGGACAGACAGGTTAGAAGGTGGTAATCTCTGCAGGGAATCATTAGAAGCAGCACTGCAGGTTGTTGAACTAGGTTTGGTTAAGTTTTTTTTTTTTCTAATTGGGGTAAAATCACATAACTTTAAATTTGCTATCAACCATTTTTAGGTGTACAGTTAAGCGGCATGAAGCCCATTCACATTGTTGTGTGACCATCCCCACCATCTACCTTCAGAATTCTTTTCATCCTGCAAGACTAAAACTGTGTGCGCATTAAACCCTAACTTCCCACGCCCCATCCTTTAGCCCCGGAAGCCACCATTTTCCTTTCTGTCTCTACGAATATGACTATTCTATCTCAGTCCCTGATATAAGTGAATCAGACACTATTTGTTCTTTTGTGACTAGCTTATTTCACTAAGCATAATGTCCTCAAGGTTGATCTATGTTGTGCTATGCGTCAGAATTTCTTTTTTTTTAAAGACGGAATAAAATTCTGTTGTATAGATATAACACATGTTGTTTATCCATTCATCTGTTAATGGGCATCTAGGCTGTTTGAACCTTCGGGTACAGTGAATAACACTGCTATGAACACGGGTCTACGCCTAAAGGTTTTTTTAAACCATGTTTGATTAAGCTTCAGTATTAATTTTAGGCATATAAATTACTTAATGAAACAATCTACTACAACAGGAGAAGGGAGAAAGAAGGCAGAATGCTTCCCAGCACAGAGTACTTTAGAGTTAGTTCAGTTGTTTGAGAGTTTTGTTAGATATAGCGAACTCCAAGTTTCTCTTCAAAGAATCAGTATGTCAGCATGCTCAGCTCTCTTATTCTTTAATTCTCCATTTCAAAGTTTAACTTCCCCCGTAGTTTCGGTAAAAACCTTTTCCACCAGTGCTAATAAGTAGTTCACATCTGTTCCCCTGTTCCATCCTGACTCATCCTGGTCACCTGCTCTGGTCACCTGCTTTGACCCCTGGTTACCTGCTCTGACCTGCCTGTAACTATCCTTCCTGCCAAACTACCCACCCCTCCACTCCAGCTCATACCCCTGCTCTCTTTAAAATAGCCAATTGGAATTAGCTTAGACTGTGCCGTCTAACCTTAGCCAATAGGGGAATGACATAGCAGTAGGGGTGACCTCCGTAGGAATAAGAACCCATTCCCTTCCCTTGTCTAGGTGTGCCTTCGCCATTGTTCCATCTGTGAGCTGCACCCTTCTATAGAAGTAAATCGCCTTGCTGAGGAAATTTATATTCCAGTGCAGCACCGAATATTTACACATAACAGTTTTCATCTCAGGAGCAGGACATCTTAATATATAGAAAATACCTTTTTGGCTGGGTGTGGTGGCTCACGCCTGTAATCCCAGCACTTTGGGAGGCTGAGGCAAGTGGATCACGAGGTCAGGAGTTCAAGTCCAGCCTGGCTAACATGGTGAAACCCTGTCTCTACTAAAAATACAAAAATTAGCCAGGCGTGGTGGTGGGTGCCAGTAAGCCTAGCTAGTAGGGGTGCTGAGATAGGAGAATCGCTTGAACCCAGGAGGCGGAGGTTGCAGTGAGCCAAGACCACGCCATTGCACTCCAGCCCGGGCGACAGAGTGAGACTCTGTCTCAAAACAAAACAAAAAAAAAATACCTTTTAAGGCTATTACTTTGAAGTGACCTAAATCTACCGCTCGCTTGGTTGCTGCAACGTGGCCCAAGAACTTGGCTCGTATTTTGTTGGTTCCTCATTGCAATAGCTTGAGGAACCTGTAGACACTTGTAGGATATGCCCTGTCATCTCTGGCTCATCTCAGTAGAGTCTTATTTCTGGATGCCCACTTTGCCTGGCTGTTTTCTTTTATTTTGAAACTGTGAAGGATCAGCTGATGTTTACAGAAACCCGGGGGAGAGGAATGAGGAGAGCAAAGGCGTCTATCCATCTCACTCCTCTGATAGCCCAGACTCAATAAACACAGGCATCAATAATCAATGTGGATGGTTCTGATCAAAAAATGAGTCATTTATCACTTCAGAAGGTACAGATGCCTAAGGGACTGGCAGGTAATGGAATGAACCGAATACAGAGTAAGAAAAGAGGCAGAGAGCAGAGCATAGCTGTGGCTCTAAGAAGCAGCAGAACCTTGCTTTAGGCAATTGTCGACTCGCAGCGCTTTGGCTCCTGGGTTGCCAGATCCTCTAGTTTTTAGAAACGAGAAAGCCCACTTTGCATACCATCTCCTGTTATTTAAAACGTTCTTTAAGCCAAACAGAACTTAACTGCAGGCTGACTTTGATCTGTGGGATACCCGTACGCAGCAACTGATGTAGATGTTCTATTCTGGGTTCAGGACATATAAAGGGCTGTTGAATACTTTATCCAAGCTCAGACTCTTTGAAATACAGGATCGTTAATTGTTTTTTCTTTTTCTTTTTTTGAGACGGAGTTTTGCTCTTGTCACCCAGATTGGAGTACAGTGGCACAATCTTGGCTCACTGCAACCTCTGCCTCCCAGGTTTAAGCAATTCTCCTGCCTCAGCCTCCCAAGTAGTTGGGATTACAGTCACGCACCACCATATCCACCTAATTTTTGTATTTCTAGTAGAGACGGGGTCTCTCCATGTTAGCCAGGCTGATCTCAAACTCCTGACCTCAGGCGATCCAGCTGCCTTGGCTTCCCAAAGTGCTGGGATTACAGGTGTGTCCCACCACACTTGGCCTTGCTTTTTCTTTTTCTTACTTTTTAATTTTCAGACTTTCCAAATATGAATGAAAGTAGAGGATACAATGAACCTCCCTGCATTTATTACCCAGCTTCAATCAACACCCAATCAATGTTTTGCCAGGGTCATTGAATTTTAAAGCCAGGGAGGACCTCAGGAAGTATTACCCTGACAATCACTGTCATATATTTGAGAACCTTTTATGTGCCTGAACAATGTGGTATGTGCTAGGTTACCTAGAACCTTTACCAAGTAAATATTATCCCTATTTTGTATAAGAGAGGTGAAGTATTCACCTTATTGACAGTGGCAGCTGGCAGATAGCAGGGCTGGTACCAAAGCCAGGCAGGTGACCCTCTTCTCTCCCTGCCTCACACAGCTATACACGCAACACTGTTTTCCAGTTATTGTCAAGGTAATTCGTGTATTTTGGTGGCAAGGCACACAACACACTCAGTATCAGAATTTACAAACTGCATGAAGTTTAATCATCTAGAGCAATGTCTGTTCATTGAGTCAGTCTATTCTTCCATAAGAACAAATCACGTGGTTACCTGCTTTACGGCATCCTCATAGGATGGAGGCTGTGTTACCTCTGAAATTGCTGAACTTGACTTAGAAAAAGTCGGGGATGGAATTGAAAACTTTGGCCCCGCCTTATCAGAAGAGTGTAAACCAGCCATCTGCATGGGTAAAATACAGAGAAAGGCATTGAATTCATGGATCTGAAATGATATTGCTACTGTTCTAGAAAAACAGGTTAAATTTTGGAAAAATTGATCTAAGAGAAAAAAAAAAGGTGCAGGGCTTAGAAAATAACTCCCATAACAATAGTGAATACCACTGTGGGTTTATTGCTGGTGGCATCTCAGAATGGGAACCTTGCAGAACTATTTTCCCCCTTAAAATGCACCCTCTTCTTTTAGAGAAAAATAAGTAAGAGTCCAATTCAATACAAAAAACAAAACAAAACAAAAAAAATCAGGCCAGATGAGGTGGCTCATGCCTGTAATCCTAGCACTTTGGGAGGCCAAGGTGGGCAGATCACCGGAGGTCAGGACTTCGAGACCAGCCTGGCCAACATGGTGAAACCCCGTCTCTATTAAAGATACAAAAATTAACCGGGTGTGGTGGTATACACCTGTAATCCCAGCTACTCGGGAGGCTGAGGTGGGAGAATCACTTGAACCTGGGAGGTGGAGGTTGCAGTGAGCTGAGATCACACCACTGCACTTCAGCCTGGGTGACAGCGAGACTGTGTCGCAAAAAAAAAAAAAGAAAAAAAAATCATCAACCTAGGAATTTCCAGAGTAATCTATCCCTCAGGTCATTTATTCCAAACTGAGTATTTTGCAGCCAGTCGGAGCCATTGCTGAGTTGTTGAGGTTTCTTTATGACCAGCTTTGTTTATTGTGAGTGTGTTCTCCTGTGGAGTGCCTGGCACACTTCAGGGTCTCTGTCCCTTCCCTGACTTGTCATATGTGGCACTTTTATGTCATGCTTATCTTGTTTGTCTTCTTTCTGCCACCTCTTCTTTGCCCCTTGAAACTGTCCATAGCCTGGGTCCTTTATACCCGACTTCTTCCACCAGCTGATGGGTGACGTCTCTTCCTTACCCAGAAAGATACTGCAGTGTGACCATCGATTTCTACACCTCTCCAATCCTGTCCATGGATCTGTGTCCCTCTCTCCTCCTCCGACATTGTTTTTCCACACACCTGATTCCAATCTTTACCTTCACAGAAACTGGTTTCTTGTTCACATTGTTTTGCCAACATATTATGGCCATTTTAGTCATCATGATTTCTGGGATGACCCCAGGAAGTGACTGCCTGGGATACCTCCTAATTCATATTTGTACATCCTTTTACATCCATTTTGAGTGGATTTGTTTCTCTCTAAAATGAAATTTCCTTCTGCCTTTAAAGGGAACTTCACGGCCGGGGACGGTGGCTCACGCCTGTTATCCCAGCACTTTGGGAGGCTGAGGTGGGTGGATCACGAGGTCAGGAGTTCAAGACAAGCCTGGCCAAGATGGTAAAACCCTGTCTTTACTAAATATAGAAAAAAGTAGCAGGGCATGGTGGTGGGTGTCTGTAACCCCAGTTAATCGGGAGGCTGAGGCAGATAATTGCTTGATCTCAGGAGATGGAGGTTGCAGTGAGCCAAGTTTGCGTCACTGTACTCCAGCCTGAGTGACACAGTAAGACTCTGTCTCAAAAAAAAAAAAAAAAAAAGAGAAAAAGGGAACTTCATTATTGTTCACTTTGGAGGACAGGGACTACAGAAGAGAGGAGGCAAAGTGAATCCCCGGTTGAATACTTTTTCAAGGTGCTTACCTTTTGCTGTACACATGGGCTTTTAGGACAAGTGTTGCCCCCAGCACCATGACTGCCATCTGCTTGGGCTCCAGAGAAGGGTGGGTGGAGGCTGGAAGAATGGGGAGAAAAGCTTGGAGGATGGCCATCGTGTGCTCCTGAGTTCTGTAAAGGAAGAAGTGACAAATTACATGGCCAGCACCAGCTTGCTTGAGTGTGACCTTGGCTGACAATGCTGGTTCCTGCCCTGTGTCCCCTGGTGTCATCTTTACAAACCTTCCTAAATTCCATTACCAGATGAACTTGCCTAAAATCTGGCTTTTTAGACATCACCTACTACTCAAAAACTTCCAGTGGCTTCAGGTATCCACGGCATAGGATTTCCACTTTCAACCTGGAGGGGGGGGACTCTGCAGGTTGGTGCTATTTACTTCTGCAAGCTTAAGTTCTATGATTCCCACTACGGGCCTCCATCAGCATGCCTGTACATTCCATCTTCCTACCTTGTCCCTTTCCTGGCCCTCTACTTTTAAACATGATACTTCCTGCCAAGTCCAACCCCTTCACAAAACCTTCCTGGACCTTTCTTGCCCTTTATAATCAATCTGTCCCTCCTTCTCATCACTATTCAATGTTGTAAGCATAGATCAGCTACATTAACCTATATTGTTCTTTATACTTTTTTATTTTGAGACGGAGTCTTGCTCTGTCACCCAGGCTAGAGTGCAATGGCGTGATCTTGGCTCACTGCAACCTCCGCCTCTGGGGTTCAGGCTATTCTCCAGCCTCAGCCTCCAGAGTAGCTGAGATTACAGGTGCACACCACCATGCCTGGCGAATTTTTGTATTTTTAGTAGAGATAGGTTTCACTATGTTGGCCAGGCTGGTCTTGAACTCCTGACCTTGTGTTCTGCTCGCCTCGGCCTCCCAAAGTGCTGGGATTACAGGTGTGAGCCACCGCACCCGGCCTGTTCTTTATCGTTTTATCATGAAATTGTTAATGTCTTCAAAGAGTCTTTGTGAGCCATAAATCACTGTACAAAGTTAGCAGCAATATCATCAATACTGAAAGTTTTTGTCCAGAGGTATGTCTCAAGAGCTATTTTTACCTTTGTTTCCCAGGATACTATACATGCAATAAATGTTTGTTAATTATGACAATAATTTATTTAAGTCCTAATTTCTCCCAGAGTGCCCCTCAGGGGTAGGCATTGTTCATTGGAATTCGTTGTTCCTATAGGTTTGTAAAAAGTTAATTCTCATTACCTTTTGCCACACTTCACACTTGTGGGGTGGAGATATTCCACACGAATAGGGCGTGTACTTAGAATTAACAAATCTCGGGTTCATGTGATCCTGGGTAAGTAATTTAAGCTCTGTGAGCCTCATTTTCCTCAACGGCAAATAAAGAATAATGCATTGGAGCTCACAGGTTCCTTGTGACAATAACTGAGGTTACTCATAGATATGCCTTCTAATGCTTGGAACTTAGAAGGTATTCAATTAATATGAGTTTTCTTCCTATTTCCTTTCTAATAATGTTGATTTCAGAACCTTTTGATAACGTAATCTTTCTCAACTTGACTTACATAGACTTTCCTAGTGATTCTTCAGCTCACGAGCATAAGCAGAGTCTTTGGCAATCACCTTTGCCTAGTCTTTGAATTAGTGAATCTTCTAAGCCATCTACTATGACTCTTCCCATTCTGCTCCAGCCACTGGTCCTCTTTCTCATCCTTGAACAGTCTCTACAAGCTCCAACCACAGGGCCTTCACATGTACTATTTCTCCTTTGCCTTCAATGCCTTCACCTCAAATATCCACAATTTTTTTTTTTTTTTTTTTTTTTTTTTTTTTTTTACTACTTTCAAGGTTTTGCTAAAATGTCCCTGGCCCTTCTACTTAGAGTTGCAAACTTCCAAACCACACACACACACACACACACCCCTTTGCTTTTTCTCCATAAGATGTATCATCTAATATAGTATGTAATTTACTTTTAAACTGTCTCTGTTCCCATGAGAATAGACATTTTTCTTTGGCTAGTTCAGCACTGATTCCCAGAGATGAGAACAGGGCCTGGCACATAATAGGTGTTCACTAAATGTTTTCACTATGCAGACTATTGCATGAAGAGTAAGGTCTGATGACTTTCCCTTTAAATCTTTGAGGCGTTGGTTTGGCCTATGATAAGGTTTGACCCCAATGAATCCTGAGTGCAGTAGTGAGGAAGCTGCAGCCCACAAGCCAAGTCTTGCTCACTGCCTATTTTTTAAATAAAGTTTTATTGGGACACAGCCATGTGCATTTGTTTACACAATGTCTATGGCTGCGTTTGTGATAACAAAGGCAAAACTGGGTAGGTATGACACAGACAGTGTGACCTGCAAAGCAAAAACATATTTGTCATCTGGTCCTTTACAGAGCAAGTTTGCCAGCCCCTGACTTCAAGGATAAGTGGGTTTGGTCTACCATGAAGACTCAAGGATTGTAGTGTCTGGGAGATGCTGCTAGGCTTTTGGTAAAACCTTCACATTGGAAGTTCTGACATTAGGTCGGGCACGGTGGCTCACGCCTGTAATCCCAGCACTTTGGGAGGCCGAGGCGGGCGGATCACGAGGTCAAGAGATCAAGAATATCCTGGCCAACATGGTGAAACCCAGTCTCTACTAAAAATACAAAAATTAGCCGGGAGTTTGGCATGCACCTGTAGTCCCGGCTACTTAGGAGGCTGAGGCGGAAGAATCACTTGAACCCGGGAGGTAGAGGTTGCAGTGAGCCGAGACTGTGCCACTGAGCTCCAGCCTGGGGACAGAACAAGACTCCATCTCAAAAAAAAAAAAAAAAAAAAAGACAGTTCTGACATTAGGCTGGGTGTGGTGGCTTTGGGAGGCCAAGGAGGGTGGATCACGAGGTCAGGAGATTAAGACCATTCTGGCCAACATGGTGAAACCCTGTCTCTACTAAAAAACTAGCTGGGCATGGTGGCGTGCACCTGTAGTCCCAGCTACTCGGGAGGCTGAGGCAGGGGAATCACTTGAACCCAGGAGGCAGAAATTGCAGTGAGCCAAGATGGTGCCACTGCACTCCAGCCTGGATGACAGAGCAAGACTCCTTCTCAAAAAAAATAAATAATAAATAATAATAATAAAATAAAATAAAATAAAAAATAAAGTTTGTGACATTAGCTCTTTAGCAGTTGAAAATTTGTATCCCACTTCCAGAAAGAGGCATGCACCAGGCATGGTGCAAGGTGCTCTTACCTGTGCAGTGCACACCTGGCTGCTGATGGGCGAGGATACGCTGTGCCCTTCTCCCTGGGCCCCAGAAGATGTGGGCAGAAAGTGAGGGTTGTTGGGTGATGGGGGCAAACTGATGTGCTGCGGGCTTTTCACAGCCCCAAGCGGCGAATGCTGAGGGGAGCACTGCGGGCTGAGGAATGTGGAAGACAGTACGTTGGTTTGACCTGAGGACTCCACACAATGAGCATTTCCAAGGGGCTGGAGTTGAACAGCTTCACAAGCCGGCGGGTGACACCCTGAGCTGCTGCTTTGTCTTTTCACAGGTACTTGGGATGCAAAGGGACAGCTGGAGATGGGCTCTTCCTGCTTGATGGAGGCAGCCAAGAAAGGCAGCGGCTTCTTCTCTGCACAGTTATTCCTTTTCTGCTTCTGAAGCTGCATCCTCAGCTCCTCCACCTGCCTCTGCTCTTGCTGGAGTTTCCAGGTGAGCTCATTGATCACTTTCTGCTTCTCCACCAGCATCTTGTCCTTCTCGGAGTCCAGCCCATCCAGCTCAGAAGGAACAGAGCCCCCATTCAGGCTGCTCATGAGACTTTCCTCCGTGCACGCGTGGACTGGGGACGGGTGCAGGCCAAAGGAGGGGGAGGCATCATTGAAGGTGTCCGGCAGGGACCCGGCGACTGACAGGTCGGAGGAGGCTGGGGGAGATCGGGGGGCTGGAGCTGGTGCTGCCAAAGTGGTAGAAGCCGTTGGATAAGGCACTGGTGGAGGAGGAAGACTGGTAATTGGGCAGCGTGTTGGGTGTGACAGGAAAAGTGACAGTCGTGATATCCCCAAAGTTCGGCACGGGGTTGCCAGAGCAGTCCTGGAAGGGTCGAAGCCGGTCCATGAGGGCCGTTTTTGTGCCTGACACAGGCAAGCCCCGAATTCGAAGCTGCTGTCTTAGTTCAGAGACCTAAAGAAATCAGAATGTGGTGAGTGTGCTGTTTAATGACAGTATTTTTAAAAGTGCATTTATTATAAAATTAGCTTCGGCCAGGCCTGGTGGCTCATGCCTGTAACCCCAGCACTTTGGGAAGCCAAGGTGGGCGGGTCACAAGGTCAGGAGTTCGAGACCAGCCTGACCAATATGGCAAAACCTTGTCTCTCCTAAACATACAAAAATTAGCTGGGTGTGGTTGTGGGCACCTGACATTCCAGCTACTCGCCAGGCTGACGCAGGAGAATCGCTTGAACCCAGGAGGTGGAGACTGCAGTGAGCCGATCCTGCCATTGCCCTCCAGCCTGGGAGACAGAGCGAGACTCTGTCTCAAAAAAAAAAAAAAAACCAAACCGAAATCAAAACAAACTCCACTAGCTTCAAAACATCACAAATGGAATTTTACAATATCCACCTTTTTTATACTTCTTTCCAATTTCCTCTCCTACCCTTGATATAAATCAGTTTTGCACAATTTTAACAATTATTTTTAACTTTATCCTATATGATGTTTGCATGGCCTTAGAGTCATAGAAATGTAGAGCTTGAATGAATGGTAGAAATCAGCTAATCTACTGCCCATCATCCCTCATGGTCACCTGTGTCCCCATTTTATAGATGAGAAAACATATCTGCCTGGGTTTAGACACAAGCCCCCCAAAGTAGTCTTTTTTTTTTTTTTTTTTGACATGGAGTCTCGCTCTTCACCAGGCTGTAGTACAGTGGCGTGATCTCGGCTCACTGCAATCTCTGCTTCACAGGTTCAAGCAATTAATTCCCCTGCCTCAGCATCTCGAGTAGCTGGGACTACAGGAGCCCACCACCATGCCCAGCTAATTTTTTTGTATTTTAGTAGAGACAGGGTTTCACCATGTTGGTCAGGATGGTTTCAATCTCCTGACCTTGTGGTCTGCTTAAAGTACAGCAAAGTCTGAAGCTTTTCAGGCTTCCTTGGTGAGGGCTCTTCCTACCACATTCTATTCCTCAGACCTGAGCATGCCTGGACCACTGGAGGGTGTGTGGCAGTGTAGACACAGGGCCCCACTGTGGGGTTTCTGATTCAGTTGATTAGCATTTCTAACAAGTCCCCAGGGGGTGCCCAGACCTGACTTTAAGAACCAGGGCTCCATATGAATATTTATATCCTAATTTTAATGACTGTCTGGATAATAGTCATATACTGAGAGAGTATGTGGTGATAAAATTATCAGTTCAAATCCTGGCCCTGCCTGTTACTAACTCAGTGATCAATCACTCTGTGCCTCAGTTTCCCTTCTGGGAAATAGGGGCAATAATACCTACTTTATGCATTTTTGTGAGGGTTAAAATGGCTTAAAATGTATAAAGCACTTGGAATAGTGCCTGGCAAATGGTTGTATAATATAAAGGTTTACTAATATTATTATGTTAATTCACATGTAATTATCTTATCCCTCTATTTTTTTTTTCACATTGGACATTTGTACAATTATCCCTCTATTTTTTATAATGTTCATAAACTGGAAACTCTAAATATCTACAAATATGAGAACTGGTTAGGCAAATGATAGTGTATGCAAATGATGGGATTCTACAGATCCATTAAAGCTGATGCTATAAATATCTGCTGACATTGGATGATTAATTGCTTGTGGTATAGTAATAAGTGAACAGAGTTTGAATTGATTCTATTTTTCTAAAAACTATATAAACAATGTATGTATATATACATATATATTTAAACCTATGTTTGCATATGAAAATATCTAGATAAAAATATGCTAAAATGTTAAAAATCGTTCTCCTCATCTGTATATTCTAAATATTTTACCTAAATATGTTACTTTTGTAATGAAAACAATATATTAAATACTTAAATTTCAATAATATCATAAAACAGAAGAATATAGGGAACTATTCTGATACTCTGTAAAAAAGATTGTTTAAGAAAAATATTGAAAACAAAAGTTAAAACTTCTGTAAGTCAAGAAACTACAAAGAAAATGCAGATACACATAGCTATCTTTGGAAAAGCTCATTGCAGCACAAATAATAAAGTGTTAAAAAGCTCAATGTATCAAGTGTGTTAACTGATTAAAAGGAAGATTGATACCCAGTATAAAAATGGGCAAGGGATATAAGATCCAGCTTTTCAGAAACAAAAACAAAATTTTAAATATGGACAGTAATGTATGTGTATCATCATTAGCAATCCAAGCAATGCAAATCAAATGAATACATATATGTATAAATGAATACATCTATATTTGTATTTATTAAATTGACAAATGAATAAGAAGACTTTGTGTTAGTTAAGGAGCATCAAAAATCAAACAAAATTAATTTTTTTGAGGCAGAGTCTTGCTCTGTTGTCCAGACTGAAGTGCAGTGGTACCATCTCGGCTCACTGCAACCTCCGCCTCCCGGGTTCAAGCAATTCTCCCACCTCAGCCTCCCAAGTAGCTGGGATTACAGGCCTGCACTACCATGCCGGGCTAATTTTTGTATTTTTAGTAGAAACAGAGTTTCACCATGTTGGCCAGGCTGGTCTGGAACTCATGACCTTAGGTGAACCACCCGCCTTGACCTCTCAAAGTGTTGGATTACAGGCATGAGCCACTGCGCCCAGCCCAAAATTAAAACGTTTTTGAAAAGCTCTTTATTACCTTGCTATTCAAAGTATGGTTCTTAGACCAGCAGCATCAGCATCACCTGTAATCTAGTTGGAAATGCAGAATCTCAGGCCCCTCCCCAGACCTGAATCAGAATCTGCATGCTAACAAGAGCCCAGGTGATTCAGCTCACACATTAATGTTTGAGAAGTGTTGCTTTCACGTGCTGCTTCTGGGAACAGACTGGCATAAATGTTCAGGGCAGAAATTTTAGACTATGTATCAAAAACCTTAAACAATATTAATATATTTAATTCAGGAATTTCATTTTTACATAGTCCGAGGAAATAATCAGAGAAACTAATAATTGTATGCACAAAGGTCACTGAAATCATATATATATACATATATATATGTGTATATATATATATATATATATTTTTTTTTTTTTTTTTTTTTGAGACAGAGTCTTGCTCTGTCGCCCAGGCTGGAGTGCAGTGGTGTGATCTTGGCTCACTGCAACCTCCACCTCCCGGGTTCAAGCAATTCCCCTGCCTCAGCCTTGCTAGTAGCTGGGATTACAGGTGTATACCACCATGCTCCACTAATTTCTTGTATTTTTAGTAGAAATGGGGTTTCACCATGTTGGCCATGCTGGTTTTGAACTGCTGACCTCAAGTGATCCACCTGCCTCAGCCTCCCAAAGTGCTAGGATTACAGGTGTGAGCCACCACGCCCAGCCTGCAATCATATTTTCAATAGCAAAACTCTGGCAGCTACTTAAGAGTACAGCAGTGGAATGTTAACTAGGTGGTGAAGAAATAAAAATGCATTGAGTATTAACAGTTACGAAAAATGTTCCTGATGTGTTAAGAAATGAAGGGTGCCAGTAATTTATGTACATGTAATTTTTCAAAACAATTATTTAAAAACAAAATGTCCATATGCATTTTAAATCTAGAAGGAAATATAATCTGCTTTCTGTGAGTCTTAATTATCTTTCAAAATGCTCTTTACTTTTCTACACACTATCATATATCAACAGTCAATATATGTTACTTTATAATCAGCTAAAAGTTATCAGAAAGGATTGAAACTTACATTAGCAATTCTTTAGTTATTTACCCTACAGTCTTGCTGGAATTGTTTTATCATTTTCTTTTAGATTTGCTGGTTCGAAAAAGTACAAAATGGCAACTCATTACTGTTTTAATTTTGAATTACTTAAAATTGATGAGTTCTACATTTATTTTTAGACTCTGTCTCAGCACTGAATAATTTAACTACATTATTAAATAATGCAGCTCATATTCTAAAATAAAATGAATATGGTTGAGTTTAATTTACCTTAAATTTCAGAATATTACACTCTATGGTCTTGTTCAGGACAAAGGTTTGTATACACTTCTTTCCTACATTCACTGGTGTTTTAATCATTGATAACTTGTAAACTATTTATTATGGAAAAATTCAAACATACAGAAAAGTAGATAGAAAAGTCTAATGAACCCTATAAACTCAACAGCAAACTTCACCATTATCACTCACGCCCAATCTTGTTTCTTTTGTACTCCAACCCACTTCTCCTACCTTTCCTGAAGTCTTTCGAATCAAATCATATAATTTCATCCAAATAATTTGGTCGCCATCACTAAAAGATAAGTACTCTTAAAAAACCATAGACACAATAACATTATCATATCTTAAAATGTAAATCATGGCTTACTATCAATCAGTTATCCTTCCAGTTTTTTAAATTTCAGTCTCTCTCGCTCTCTCTCTCAGTCTCCAGTTTTTTTTTTTTTTTTTTTTCTGAGACAGAGTCTTGCTCTATTGCCCAGGCTGCAGTACAGTAGTGTGATAGCTCACTGCACTCGCCACCTCTCAGGTTCAAGTGATTCTCCTGCCTCAGCCTCCCAAGTAGCTGGGACTGCAGGTGCACACCACCATGCCTGGCTAATTTTTCTATTTTTTTTTTTAGTAGAGACGGTGTTTTACCATGTTGGCCAGGATGGTCTCGATCTCTTGACCTTGTAATCCGCTCGCCTCGGCCTCCCAAAGTGCTGAGATTACAGGTGTGAGCCACCACGCCTGGCCAGTTTTTTTTTTAAACAGGATGCAAAAATTATCTATTAACTTAATGGATAATTATGTAATATAATTGAAATAAATAATGTGATATAACCATTAACTTTTAAAAAGAAATCAAAGTCTTTTCTCTCAGTGTTCTTTTTCTTTATGTGGCAAAATGTGAAAATTGCTTGCAAATGTCACCTTCATAATATTACCTTCTGATTACTATTTGGGGGGGTCACCTCCAACCATCCATTCCTCTTATTTCTTCCTTTCCCCCAATTGTGGCTGCATCATATATTTCCTTCATTCCTCTTCTCTCCCTCCTCCTCACTCTTTCCATTTTGTTCTTTGTCAATGTCATTCACCCTGCCAGTTTCAATGCTCCACACATCGCACACGATTCTGAGATTTCTGTTCCTACCCCTGACAACACAGCCTGGCTAATTCTTACTGATGGAAACTGACAGCTTTTCTCACGTTACCCTGCTGGTATCTGTGACTTGACTTTCCCAGACTGAATAAACTTGCCACCATCCCTCCACATCAACTCCTCATTCTATTCTCCCTCTTTCTGTCATGGAGGTCACTCTCCCAGGAGTCAGGTGACGCCTCTCCCCATACACACAGTGAGTGGTCAAGTACAGCCAAGTTCTCTTCTGCCCATCCTTCTCTTTCTTTCTTTCTTTTCTTTTTTACTTTTTTTTTTTTTTTTTTTTGAGATGGAGTCTTGCTCTGTCACCAGGCTGGAGTGCCAGGATGGTCTTGATCTCTTGACCTTGTGATCCGCCCACCTCGGCCTCCCAAAGTGCTGGGATTACAGGCATGAGCCACCACGCCCGGCCTCTTTCTACTCACCTGTCATAGAATAGCAAACCTCTTGAAGTAAGTTACTTAGGTTCAAGCCTCAGTTTTGTCATTCATAAGCTGGTTAAACTGCCTACCATTTGACCTCTTTATGATCCTGTTTTTATTTTCACTTTTTAAATTGGGAAGAAAACTTATCTTGCAGGGTGAAAATTAAAGCCAATCTACACAGAATAATTGACTTATGATTTATAGTATAAAAAAATGGTGATGGCTCATGCCTGTCATCCCAGCACTTTGGGAGGCCAAGGCAGGTGGATCACCAGAGGTCAGGAGTTTGAGACCAGCCTGGCCAACTTGGTGAAACCCCGTCTCTACTAAAAATTCAAAAATTAGCCAGACGTGGTGGTGGGCACCTGTAGTCCCAGCTACTCCGTAGGCTGAGGCAGGAGAATCACTTGACACCTGGGAGGCAGAGGTTGCAGTGAGTCAAGATAGTGCCACTATACTCCAACCTAGATAACAGAGCGAGACTCTGTTTTAAAAAAAAAAATTGGTAGGCATTATCGTCATCATCATCATTTCCTTATACCTACACTAAATATCATAACTCTCACCAGCCAATGATTCTGAGCATATGTATCTAAGGGAACCACCTTTCAGGGCTCTGACAGATGGCACTATCATATCTGGGTCATGTTTCTCTGTGGCTAAGGCATCTCCTGTCTTACTCGACTCCTGTCCTACTCTCATCTGGAGATAGCCTACTTAAAAATTATTTTTTACTATGATAAAATAAGCATAAAGTTAAATTGCCTATCATTTGACCTCTTTGTGATTCCGTTTTTATTTTCTTTTCTCTCTGTCTCGATCATTCTTGTCCTTTCTTACCCTTCCACCTTCTGCCTTTCTACTATGCGATGGCCTTCACCAGATACTGGTGCTATGTCCTCGGAAATAAATTCCTTTCTTTTCTTTCCTTTTTTTTTTTGAGACAGAGTCTCCCTCTGTTACCAGGCTGGAGTACAGTGGCGAGAGCTCGGCTCACTGCAACCTCTGCCTCCCAGGTTCAAGCAGTTCCCCTGCCTCAGCCTCCCAAGTAGCTGGGACTACAGGCGCGCACCACCACGCCCAGCTAATTTTTTTTGTATTTTAGTAGAGACGGGGTTTCACTATGTTGGCCAGGCTGGTCTTGAACTCCTGACCTCATGATTCACCTGCCTCAGCCTCCCAAAGTGCTGGGATTATAGGCGTGAGCCACCACACCCGGCCCCTTTCCTTTATAAAGTTCTCAGTTTCCAGTACTCTGTTACAGCTGCATAAAATGGACTAGATAACTGGGGTGTTCTACCACAGCAGGATAAACTCTGTTACCTCCTTCAGCGTTTCCCATCATCTCCCTCCCCTCCCCCCTCTCACACTCCAGATATCAGTTGCAGCGGTGCTGTTAACAATATACTGTTGTATTTGTTTTAAAAAAACAAAGAAAATCATGTCAAATCCTATACCTTCAGATCATCCAGGTTAGGCGGGAGTGGGCCTGGTTTGAATGAAGAGACACCAGTTTGTCCAGAAAAACTGTTTTTGACAGGGGACAAGGGGGTATTGCTCAGTGGCGTTGAAGAAGAGTTTGGATTTCTGACCATCTGTTCATTTGTTTCTCTAAAAAACAAACAAAGAGGCACTTCAAATACAGTCAAATAGTGATGGGATAACTTGCATTTAGATCAGATCACAAAGTGATTGCCTACAAGGGACAGCATGTAATAAACCAGCAGAAGACAGCAGGGTGAGGAAAAACACAGTGCTGGCTAGATGGCAAGTGGTGTGTGACATCTGAACTTTGTTTAGGGAGAGAAGAGGTAGCAGGGGGGGACTTTGGCATATGACAGAGGACACATCCCCCCTATGATTCAGCTGATGCTCTGTCCTGGGGAGGCCAAGCAATCTGGTAAGGCTTGGTTATGTTCAGTGCTCAGCATAATTGCTAGCATGGTCTGAGAATGACACAGGAGGAATCCATATCTTAACGTTATAAGTGGGGGATATTGACGATTTAAAAGATGATCTAGTGACCAGGTGTGGTAGCTCACGCCTGTAATCCCACCACTTTGGGAGGCCGAGGTGGGTGGATCACCTGAGGTCAGGAGTTCAAGACCAGCCTGGGCAACATGGTGAAACCCTGTCTGTACTAAAAATACAAAAATCAGCTGGGCATGGTGGCCTGTGCCTGTAATCCCAGCTACTCAGGAGGCTGTGGCAGGAGAATCGCTTGAGCCCAGGAGGTGGAGTTTGCAGTGAGTCGAGATCACGCCACTGCACTCCAGCCTGGGCAACAGAGTGAAACTCCATCTCAAAAAAAAAAAAAAAAAAAAAAAAAAGGCGGACGTAGCAATGTTATCACACAGCCTGGGCTCAGGAGGTAATCTCTGAGGCTGTTTCTCAGCTCTGTTACTTCCAAAAGCAGAAGTGCATCAGAATTGCTCATAATTCCAGTATCACATTCTTAGACATTCCACAGTCCAATTTAAAAGTGTAGATACTTTCCTTTTTTCCCCAAAGTGGTCTTTTATCAAGGGCATTGATTTATAGTAGCCCCTTCCTTATTGGCGGTTTCACTTTACAAGATTTCGGTTACCCTAAGTCAACTGCAGTTCAAAAATAGATGCGTACAGTAAAGTAAGATGTTTTGAGAGAGAAACCACTACATCCGCATGCCTTTTATTACAGTAAATGCTATAATTGTTCTATATTATTGCTAGCTATTATTGTTAATCTCTCCCTCTGCCTACTTTATAAATTAAACCTTACCATAGGTACGTATGTCTAGGAAAAATACAGTATATTTAGAGTTCAGTGCTATCTGAGGTTTTAGGTGTCCACTGAGAGTCTGGAATACATCTGCAGATAAAGAGCGCTCTGAATTTGCTTCCTCCCAGTCTTATGGCTCTGAAAAGGTGTGCATAGTTTGTAAATTGAGTCACATTTCAAACATATTAGATGAGGAAATGGTGCAATACAGGACTTGCTAGGTGCCATATGCTCAGATAGATATTAATAGAAACCTTTCCCAACCTCTGCCCGCAGCCACCCTCCCAGGCTAGCCCGACTTACTTGAGCTGAGCTTGGTGCATCCCTGGGTAGCTGAATCGGTGCTGCTGCTGCTGCTGCTGCTGGCTGAGGATCTGGAGCTGCAGGAACAGCTGCTGTTGCTGGAGCAACCGAGCATAGGCGGAGTCCATAGGTGGAGGGGACTTCTCTGCCTTC
This sequence comes from Ateles fusciceps, assembly GCA_036589455.1. Lineage (NCBI taxonomy): Eukaryota > Metazoa > Chordata > Mammalia > Primates > Atelidae > Ateles > Ateles fusciceps. Next base: position 2,729,518 of record JAZHEH010000284.1, read on the forward strand.
TGGTCTGGGGGAATGTACTGGTGATATTTAAGCTTCTTCACCTTTGGCTTGGGGTCCTTGGGCTTTTTGTGGCGGTTCTTACTGTCACCCAAGGACTTGGACTGCAAAGAGAATGAGGAAATGGCATGTGCTTTAGGCGATGTCTAAGAATGAATTTGCATCACGGACACGTTGATTGTGAGGCAGTTTTGTCTGATGGTCATTCCTGAATCTCAGAAATACAATATAGCAAAGGCATGATGTACGAAGAGCTCCGAGGACATTAGCGTTGCTAACGAACAAATTCACTGCAAATGTATCACACTGGAAGGACACTCCTTAGACGGGGAATGTTGAATCTTAGAAGTAGCTCCAGAATTTTTTCTTTCTGGAGTGTAGCAAAATGTAACCCTGTGTTTCAATGAGTGCATTCTTCTAACCTAAAACCAACCGATGGCCCACAGAGGCTGCATTCTGTTCTTGAGACTATTTGTAGAAAGTTCTTTCATGGCTGGCCGTGATGGCTCATGCCTGTAATCCCAACACTTTGGGAGGCTGAGGTTGGTGGATCACCTGGGGTCAAGAGTTCGAGACCAGCCTGGCCAACATGGTGAAACCCTGTCTCTATTAAAAATACAAAAATTAGCTGGGTGTGGTGGCAGATGCCTATGATCCCAGCTACTCAGGAGACCGAGGCAGGAGAATCACTTGAACCCAGCAGGTGGAGTTTGCAGTGACCCGAGATCGCACCATTGCACTCCAACCTGGACGACAAGAGCTAAATTCTATCTCAAAAAAATAAAATAAAAAAGTTCTTTTATATGCATAGGTGCAGTCACCTTTAGTTAACACTTAGTAAGTTGACTTATTAGTGACATAAACTTAGATGAAACTAAGATTTTCTTTCAAAGTCTAGAATGTGGTTATTTGTTGCTTTGGGCTGAAAGTTAAGGTAAACCCTGCCTATCTGCCTGCTTAACACCTTCTTGCCTGCCAAATACCGATGAAAGATCAGGAAGTAATGCCTTGTGAAATAAGGATACTTTACTTATTATGGGAAGGGTTATCCACCTACTGAAACACTTCCCAGAGTTGGAACCCAAAGCATGGATTGCATGATTTGGACACACTGAAGTAAGTTAAGGGTATAGTCTCAGAAGATAAGGCACATTTTTGAAAGTGGTGCAATTACTTAACTTTAATACCTCTCAGTTTCCTCATCTGCAAGTTGGAGAAAATACTCTTTACTTTCTATTTCACTAATCAATATAAAGGCTATGAAAGATACTATTGAAATAATAACAGGTAGTCAATAAATAAGGTAATTATGTCTATAACCTGTTCCTGAAACAAAAGACCTTTGTATATTAGGAAGGAATGGGTCCATTCTGTTATCAGGTTAAAAAAGGAATTTTCAGGCCAGGCACAATGGCTCATACTTGTAATCCCAGCACTTTGGGAGGCCAAGGTGGGCAGATCACTTGAGGTCAGTTCGAGACCAGCCTGGCCAACATGGTGAAATCCTGTCTGTACTAAAAATACAAAAAATTCGCTGGGCATGGTTGCAGGTGCCTGTAGTCTCAGCTACTTGCGAGGCTGAGGCAGGAGAATAGCTTGAACCTGGGAGGTAGAAGTTGCAGTGAGTTGAGATTGCACCACTGCACTCCAGCGTGGGTGACAGAGCAAGACTCCGCCTCAAAGAAAGAAACGGAATTTTCAAACTCTGACTTTATTACAGAAGGTTGAAATGAAGAACCTGGATGTAATGACTGCAAGTGATCAAGGATTTGGGGGATCATTGGAAGGAAAGGGTGTTACCACCTGTGACCAGAAGAGGGGGCTCCTGAACAGCTGGCAGGCATATTCTGACTTGGCAGCTTCCCCAGTTCAACCACAAACTACACATCTGAATGTGACCTTATCCAGAGGAGCTTACAACTCGCTTGGACTCAGTGCATCCCACCCCGGAAGGCTCTTTTGTTTTCCAAAGAGAATTCTTCCTGGCGACTAATGAATAACGAGCACAAGTATTTCTGTGTGTTTGGTGACTCGGTTTGTCCCTGCTTAACTAATCGATTAGCATTCTAATTAATTAATCTGTCTTCAGTCCCGAAACCAGCTCTGCTCTGGCCTGCTCCAGATCAGTCGCTGTTGTCGCCTCATTCTGAGGCTTGCCTTGTCTGGGTAGGATGGGAGCTGCAGCTGTGGCAGGGTCCCGCAGCTAAGTCAGGGGGTCCAGGAGTTTTTTTCTCTATGTTGCCTTAGCACATTCCAGAAGATATTGAAATCAGACTACTTTCTCTGGATAGTGTGGGGTAAAGACTACTACTACTATTCTCTTTTTTGATCCCAGGGGATACTAAGGTTGTGTGTGTTTGTTGACCAAGCAGAAGGGATGATGGCTCGTCTACAAATAACCAGCCTGCCGGGACCAGCTGGGTGTCTGTATTGATTGCCCTTTTCACTGAAAGTGATCTGTCCATCTCCTGGGCTTCTATCATACTTCCTAGTACAATGAGGTTTGAAGGCTTTGCTAATTTTTTTTTTTCTTTTTGAGACGGAGTCTCACTCTGTTGCCCAGGCTGAAGTGCAGTGATCGTCATCTCGGCTCACTGCAACCTCTGCCTCCCGGGTTCAAGTGATTCTCCTGCCTCAGCCTCCGGAGTAGCTGGGACTACAGACGCATGCCACCACGGCCAGCTAATTTTTGCATTTTTTGGCACAGACAGGGTTTCCCCATGTTGGCCAGGCTGGTCTCAAACTCCTGACCTCAGGTAATCCTCCTGCCTTGGCCTCCCAAAGTGCTGGGATTACAGGGGTGAGCCACTGTGCCCCGCCGCTAATTTGATTTATGTACAATTTAAATACTGTGATAGAAATATTAATAACATTTCTTTTTTATACTCAGCGTTAGAAATAATGGAATTCATCTCCTCCTCCTTCCCCTGCAATGAACAAAATACACTGATAGTCACGTAATTTCAAATCTGTTGAGTTGAGTGAATTGTCAGCTGGGCTTAAGCTCTTGCGGTTTGGTGGGGGGAGAGTTACAGGGAACCGGAAGTGTCTATCATCCATTAGACCACACAACTGTTACTATATCATTGATTTTTACTTTAATTTACAATCTTTTTTAAATCCCCTCATTTTAGCATTCATTAAGTGGTGACACTAGAGCTGAGAAACGTGTTCCCAAATCAGTTAGAAGTTATTGGGACAACACATTATGAAGAAGGCCAAATGATTACCAGGTAGTTGATTGAAGAGAGAGCAGCCTATGTATTTTTTTTTTTCTTTTTTTTGAAGACGGAGTTTCACCATGTTGGTCAGGCTGGTCTTGAACTCCCGACCTCAGGTGATCTGCCCGCCTTGGCCTCCCAAAGTGCTTGGATTACAGGCGTGAGCCACCACGCCTGGCCCAAGCAGCCTATGTATTGTGAGATACGATGCTGGTGTTTATAGAAGCACAATTCTCAAGTGCAAAGATATGGAAGCAACCTAAGTGTCCGTCAACCAACAAGTGGATAAAGAAAATGTGGTACATGTACAATATGGAATGCTACTCAGGCACAGAAAGAAACAAAATAAGGTCTTCTGCAGCAACTGGGTTGGAGCTGCAGATCATTATTCTAAGTGAAGTAACTCAGGAATGGAAAACCAAATATCACGTGTTCTCACTTCTAAGTGAGAGCTAAGCTATGAGGATGCAATGCATAAAAATGATATAATGGAATGTGAGGGTTGGGGGAAGATTGGGAGTGGGGTGAGGGATGAAAGATTACATGTTGCATATGGTGTACACTGCTCAGGTGACGGGTGCACTAAAATCTCAGAAATCATCACTAAAGAATTTTCCGTCCGGGCACGGTGGCTCATGCCTGTAATCCCAGTACTTTGGGAGGCTGAAGTGGGCGAATCACGAGGTCAGGAGATGGAGACCATTTTGGCCAACATGGTGAAATTCCATCTCTACTAAAAATACAAAAGTTAGCCGGGTGTGGTGGCGCCTGCCTATAATCCCAGCTACTCAGGAGGCTGAGGGCAGGAGAATCCCTTGAACCTGGGAGGTGGAGGTTGCAGTGAGCCGAGATGACGCCACTGCACTCCAGCCTGGGCGACAGAGCGAAACTCCTTCTCAAAAAAACAAACAACAACAAAACAGAACTTATCCATGTAACCAGAAACTACCAGGACCTCCAAAACTATTGAAATAAAAATGTAAATTAACAAAAACATATAATGCTGAGACAATTAAGCAAACGCGGTAATCATTATAGCTACCTGTCTGCTATGAAAGAAACCCCACCTTTATTTCCACAGGAAGACTGGCTTGAATGATGCAAGGTCTTCCAGGGTTACTTCCCTTGCATGAAATTCAACTGCCCTATACACCTGTTTGATGAAACTTGCAAATCCTGCCTCACAATCTGGTGTGTCTACCTCAAGGGTGAGCTTGTGAAATCTTTTTTTTTTTTTTTTTTTGAGACAGAATCTCGCTCTGTCACCAGGCGCCAGGCTGGAGTGCAGTGGCACGATCTCGGCTCACTGCAACCTCTGCCTCCCGGGTTCAAGCAATTCTCCTGCCTCAGCCTCCCGGGTAGTTGAGACCACAGGCGCATGCCACCATGACCAGCTAATTTTTTTTGTATTTTTAGTAGAGACAGGGTTTCACCATGTTGGCCCGGATGGTCTCGATCTCTTGACCTTGTGATCTGCCCACCTCGGCCTCCCAAAGTGCTGGGATTACAGGCTTGAGCCACTGCGCCCGGCCATGAAATCTTTTAAGTCAGGAACATGCTGGCTGAGCTGTGATCCCCCAAGAAATGCAAACCCACAGACGCACATATATACACACACAAAACCACATGTACATATACACCCCAGTGTGCACACGTGTATACATATGTACAGCCTTCTCCATGGCAGAGGTGACCTCTGCTTCGCTGCATGGGTAATGAAATCTTGGTCCATATACACTAGAGGCCCATCTTCCATCCCCTGTTTTGTGACAGCCCCAGTGAGCTGAACCTCTGCATGAGTACCCTGTGTGGCTCTCCTCGTGTTGTCAGACCTAACTCAGAAAGTTCTGCTCTGAGTTGACTCTGTGAGCCGAGTGCTCATGCGGGGCTTGGAGGCTGGCGCGTCTGTACCTTTACAGCAGCATGCACGGCTAGAGGGGTGCTGGGGGGGCCAAGGCCCTGCTTCCCCGCCTCTGACTGGTGGCTGGGCTGTGAGGCCGAGTCATTCCTGTCATTTTCTGAGCCAGAAGCAAGATCCTGAAATCCAAATTTTACAGTTATTAAGATAGAGGAATAAGTTGTGTGACACAGAAATGTCAGAGTAGAGTCCGTATACATACCTCTGCTGCTTTCACCCTAGCTTCTTGCCCAAGTAAATATCAGCCTCCCCCTCCCAGGGGGGAGGAGTCACATACATATATGTGTGTATATATACATATAGATATAAAAACCCTGTCGTCCAGTTGAGAACACTTTTGAGAGAGAAAAGGAATCATTCTAAGTAATGATTCCAAAAGACAGGTATAAAACTGGTCTGTTTTAGGCAAACTGGGACATCTGGTCTCTCTGTGTGAGCATTCCACCTGTCTGTGACAAGGTCCACTTGTCTTGATAATGCAATTGAAAAGGAAAGCAACGGGGTAGAATGGGTGTAGGAATCTGTGGGGAAATTAGGATGACCAACAAGGTGGAGGAAAAGGATGTTAGCAGAAAAAGGGACAGTGTGTGTGTGCAAGTGTATGTGTATGTCCAAGTGTGTGTCCGAGTGTGTATATGTGCATGTATATGTGTGCATGCATTCATGCTTATGTGCATGTGTGTGTGTATATATGTGAGTGCATGTCAGGTATATACATGCGTGTATATATGTGCACGTGTGTCTCTGTGTATGTGTATGCACATATGTGTACACGTGTGCCTACCAGCGTGTATATGTACATGTGGTTTTGGTGTATATGTATATGTGAGTGTGTGTGTGTGTGTGTGTGTGTGTGTGTGTCTAAAGTCATAAGAAACCTTTATGAAAGGCAGAGTCTGTAAAGGCAGTAATTATTTTCTCTTTCTCACCTACATTCCTCTATTTCAACCCTGACGTAAGGGAGCCCAGGACTGCCCGTGATCTCTCCACTGGGGGTCAGGAATGAGCTTTGCAGTTCTTCCCTGAGCCCCGCCTGGCACCTGTCAAAGCCCCGAAGGATTGTTTTCTCTTGGAGCCTCAGTGGCCTCATCTGTCAAACATGATTGCCCGGAGAAATGACAAAATGATTTTCACGTCTCGCCTGGCGTTGTTTAGTGTTTGTTCTCTTCTTCCCCCTCCCAAGGTTAAGCAGAAAAGAACTCGCCTTTTCCTCAAACCATTCTTAAATCAGAAGTTGAGGAATTTACTGTCAGAATAACGCATACAAATGGGCTGATACACTGTTTGATGTTGAAGAAATCTGGCTGTAAAGACCAGCGCGGCAAGCAGGGGAAGGAAAAACGCTTTGATTATAAACTCTTGCACAATAAACACATGCGTATCTCGGCTCAGCTTTTCATGCCTCCCTTTTCCCTCCCATTTGACATTTTCTCCTTGGCAGCTTTGGGTTTGTTCTGATGGGGTGAAGATCGGCATGACGATGCAGTCACTGGCAAGGTTTCGGGAAATGAGGCACTGAATGATAATTATTTTAACTGTCCCAATATCCACATGGTATTTTTCAGTGGGAAAAAAAAAAAACAGCTTTCAAATATGTCTAATTTCAGTTCATTGCACAACTTCTGTGAGGTCAGGAGGAATAAATGCTTTCTAAAGGGAAGGGGCTGAGGGTCTGAAGGGTTCTCTGGATAGAGGCAGAGACGGAAGAGCTCGCATCTCCTTCCCCTCATATGTGGACGCCCACATGGATCTCTCTCTTAGGAGTTCCATGAATACCCTCTGACTGTTCTCCCCAGGGCTGCTGACACTCTGTGGTATTTCTAGAGACCACCCAGTTGCTCAGCCTTGTTGAATTTAGTGAGTTCCAAATTTCTCTTCAAGAATCAGTATGTTCAGTCTCTGTGTTCCTTGGTCTCTATGTTAAAGTTTAACTTCCTCACTCTCTTCATCTCTTTGCCCCTAGTTTCGTTAAACAACTTTCCTGCTAGCTGTAATCAGTAGTTCATATCTGTTCCCCCTGGTCACCTGCTCCATCTTGAGTCACCCCTGGTCACCTGCTCTGACCTGAGTCACCTTTAGTCACCTGCTCCAAAGCCGTCTTTCCCACTGAGACTGCTCACCCTGCCACTCTGGCTCATATCCCTGCTCTCTTTAAAATAGCCAGTTGGAATTAGCTTAGACCGTGCCATCCAACACTAGCCAATAGGAGAATGGCACAGCAGTAGGGGTGACCTGCATCAGGGATAAGAACCCCTTCCCCCTCCTTTGTTCAGGTGTGTTCTCACCATTGCTTTATCTGCAAGACACAAATTTCTATAGAAGTAAAAATTGCCTTGCTGAGAAAATTTGTGTTCGAGTGCTTTTTTTTTTTTTGGCACTGAACATTTGCTTCTAACAGCCTCACAGAGCTTTAGTTCCTCTTCTGTCAGAATCAACCTCAATGTTACCTACTTGGAGGGGTCTCTGATTTCAAAGGAGGAAACATTTGTGAAGCACTTGGCACTGCCCCTGCCCCAGAGTGAACACTTAATATGCAGCAGGAGCTATTGTTCATAATCATCATTATTCTTTATAAATGTGCTTTAAGAGTATTCTCAAAACATGTTCCTCATGCTCAAGGGTTTGTAGATTTGTCCAGAAAGAGGTGAGTGTTATGCTTGGGTTGGGCCGGAAGTCGATTTTGCAGCAGCTTGCTAGGTAGAAACCTGCTAAGAGTAGAACCAACGTGGGCTTCCCTGCCTTGGAGTGAACCAGTGCTTCCTTCTCTCCACTCCCCCGACCCCTGTCTTGAGTACTCGGGACACAGAGAGATGGTGAACTTTAAATCAGTCCTGCTCCGGCACTTTCTAGCTGGGAGATTGTGGGCGAGTCATCCAATCTCACCAAGCCTTAGATACTTCCTAAAAATGGCGATATCAAGATATCTGCTTGGCAGAGTAGATGGTTAATAGATAGTTAAACAGTGTAGTGCTGGAGGTTCTCTTTCAGTGTTTCCTGGAGCTTTTGTCACCCCACACAGATGGCTGTGCTGAATAGCGTGAGAAGAGGCATCAAAATGCTGTGTCAGCAAGGGACCTCTGGGGTCTCTAAGCAAAGCCAGCCGTAACAGCATTGGTTTTAAGACTTGTGAAATGACAATATGCTGAGATGCTGTTTTACTTTTTTTTTTTTTTTTTTTACCTGGATTGTCCCCAGAGAACCTGTCGAAGTGGTCTCTGAGGCTTTAGCATCTGGCGGGGATCCCGCTGAGTTTTGTGGGTCTTCACTTCGAGTCTGATCCGGAGACAGGCCATCGCTGCTGCTGTCCTCTTCAAAGGCAAAAGCATCCGTGGATTTGGAGAAACTCACCTGGTTACCTGAGGGGGTGAAACCCAGGAGCTCGGTCAGTGGCTCAGGAGGATCAAAGGGCTTTTTTGTGGAAATGCTTTGATGTGTCATTTCTAATAGAAGTACACCTCTCTCCAGTTTGTTTACAGTTTAGGTAAGAGTGGAGCTATATTTTAAATTATTTGGTTTCCCATAAGAGAACTTGAGTTAATAAAAGTGGTTTGTTTGGCGTGGAGGAAAGAGTGCTCTATCAAAGGATATTATTTGTTAAACTTTATTTGCAGGTTTCTGCATTTCTTCCCATTTTCTATGGGGGACCCATGTGTTTTTGAAACTAAATTGGGGAAGATGAAGGAAAGAACACGGAATGCTGGGTGCAGAATCAAGCCAGAGGAAAACACAGTGGGAGCATGCGGCTGTGTCCCTCAGATTTTATGACGAGAGACAGAATTGAGATGACAGCCTGCCGTTTGCATCATCTTCAAGCATAAAGCAGGGCACACAGTACAAAATGTTTAGCAAACTTCGTTAATAAGGATAAGCTAGGACAGCTACTAAGTTTAAATTCCTAAATGTCAGAATTAGCTAATGTCACCAGAGTGTCCCAAAGAATGTATGACTGTTTACAAAGACCATAAATGTGTCTCAGAATCTTCAGCTTGATCCTTATGTTTCTATTATTTGGAATTTCTTTGTATTCCTCCTATCTTTGTGTCTATTTTGGAACTCCTCAATGGCTCACACAAGCAGAGACTCTTCCTCAGCAGCCTGCATGGTTTTGCTAAGGGAACAGATAAACTGGTGTGGGAGAGGGGTTATCACACCAGATGGGACTAGAACGACATCCTTATATGTCCCTTATGTTTTTATTTGCCAAATTTCATCTGGTTTATTATCCAACTGCACAGTACACAATGTGCTGAAGCCACATAGCTCTCCTGACCCGATTGCAGGGTCGGCTCTGCTAAAGGAATTTAGGTATTATCAGGGAAGTTTTCCAGCCCAATGTTCTGCTGTCACACTGACAAGAACTTTTGACTCTTGCTTTGTACAGATAAGAGAAAGGAGCTCTCACTGCAGGGACTGGAAAGGCAATGAGGAGGTGGAAGTAATGGAACAAATGTGGCTTTGGGCTTGTCATCGCCACCACTGCTGGCATCTGTCACGGGCCCTCTCACCGGCATCCAAGTATCACATCAGGAAGGAGGCCATGCAAGGACAGGGGCAGGGGGAAATCTCAGTCAAAGACCCACAGGGCGGCCTAGTAACTGGGAAGAGCTTGAGGCTGGGCATTTCTGCTCCGTGAGTTATTTATAAAAGTCACTGTTGGCCAGGCATGGTGGCTCATGCCTGTAATTCCAGCACTTTGGGAGACTGAGGCGGGTGCATCACTTGAGGTCAGGAGTTCAAGACCAGCCTGGCCAACATGATGAAACCCCTTCTCTACTAAAAATACAAAATATTAGCCAGGTGTGGTGGCGGGCACCTGCAATCCCAGCTACTCAGGAGGCTGAGGCAAGTAGAATTGCTTGAACCTGGGAGGTGGAGGTTGCAGTGAGCAGAGATCACACAACTACACTCCAGCCTAGGTGACATAGGGAGACTCTGTCTCAAGGGAAAAAAAAGTCATTATTGCTTTACACTGAATATAAAAGTAACACATGTTCATCATAGAAATTCATACTTTAGAAAAATGCCTAATGTACATAATTCATCTTCTGTTAATAACTTGTCTTTTCTAGATTTAACTCTATGCATATAAAAGGACATATACAAATATACTTTAACAGTATTTCATACAAATAGGACTGGGTGAAATATACTGTTCTGAAACTTGTTTTTTTTCACCTTACAATTTTTTAGAGACCTTTCCATGTGAGAATATAGAGAACTTCCTCACTTTTTTTTAAACAGTGGCACAGTGTTCCATTGTATTGATGGAGACTCTTATTTTCCATTTTTCCTTGCATGTTTTTTTAAGAATAAAAAAAATTGAAATAATAGAAGAGTACAGAGAATAATATAACATATCTATTTACCTATAACCTGAAATAAAGAAATGTTAGCATATTCTCATATTTGTGTCAAGAAACCTGTCCATTTTCTAGCAGGGAAGGTTCATTGGGTATTTGGATAATGCTAATTTTTTTTTTAGATCAGGAGTCACTCTTCTTCCCCTTTCATATTCTGGTCCCAGATACCTCCTTCCCTATTTTAAGAGTCCAGAGTTAACTCACACCCTTCCTTTTTTCTTTCCTCATGGCAAAACTCAGCCTCTGCAAATAGCTTCTCTGTGTCATTTTCATGTAATTGAATGAGCTTATATTCCATTTTTCCTTTCGCAGGGAGAGCATGTGCCTGAGATCTTCCAAGAAAGGTCTTTCCAGTCACCTCCACGAAAATACTTCTATTGTCAACCCAACCCATATATTACTTTACTTTAGAAACTATGTTTTCACTGAAATTTTGAGTCCAATTGTATTTGTGGAATTAAAAGTTTTTCTTCCTGTTAAAAGGATGATGTGAGGCTGGGCATGGTGGCTCATGCCTGTAATCCCAGCACTTTGGGAGGCCGAGGTGGGCCAATCACCTGAGGTCAGGAGTTTGAGACCAGCCTGGCCAACATGATGAAACCCTGTGTCTACTAAAAATACAAAAAAAAAATTAGCTGGGTGGCACATGCCTGTAGTAGTCCCAGCTACTTGGGAGGCTGAGGCAGGAGAATCACTTGAACTCAGGAGGCAGAGATTGCAGTGAGCCAAGATCACACCACTGAACTCCAGCCTGGGCAACACAGCAAGATCTAATCTCAAAAAAAAAAAAAAAAAGAAAAAGAAAAAAAAGGATGATGTGTATTACTGAGGCTCAGGTAGGCAGGCAGGGGAGTAGGTAGGTGGGTGGGTTAAGTTGGGGAGAGGTCTCTAGAAAGCTAAAGGCAGTTTAGCTTTCCTTGGGATCTACGTGGCACGTCCCCTGGGCCAGTGCCATTCACACTCTCAGAGACCCTGCGTGTGACTTTGCCAGCCTCTCAGGGCAGCCAGTCTTCTCTGCCCAGCAGGACCCTCTGTCTGAGAGCTTCATCATCTCACATCCCCTGCCCATTTCCTCCAGTCTAAATGCGTGTGGGCCTTCTCTGAGCTGATACTTCCTGTGACAAAGACCCCTCTGGTCTCCACACAGGGTATCACATCCCAGATATGCACAAATTAGAGGAAATTGACCAAATTGCAAAATTTTCTACATATTCTGACATGTGGGTAGAAATGTTAAAAGAAAGGGAGAGTGGTTTGTCCTCTTATCCCCCGAAACCCTACCTTCATTGTTTCACGTGGACAGAAAGCAAATAATAAAAATAGCAGGTGCATCAGTAGTTCACCTAGCAGTGGCAGCAATAGCAAGGACAGCCAAATTTGTTATGCTTCATAATAGTTGAAGAAGGGGGCACATTTTCTCATTTTTGTTTTTTTTGAGTCAGTCTTGCTCTGTTGCCCAGGCTGGAGTTCTCACTGAAACCTCTGCCTCCAGGTTCAAGTGATTCTCCACCTCAGCTTCCCAAGTAGCTGGGGCTATAAGCATGCACCACCATGCCCCAGCTCATTTTTGTATTTTTAGTAGACACGGGGTTTCACCATGTTGGCCAGGATGGTCTCGAACTCCTGACCTCAGGTGATCAGCCTGCCTCGGCCTCACAAAGTGCTGGGATTACAGGTGTGAGTCACTGCACCCGGCCTTCTCATTTCTTTTTAATAGATGAACGCATTGTAAGGTCCGGCCTATCCAGTTATTTCGGGACTGAACTGGGACTGCAGTGTCAGCCTTTGGAACCTCAGAGTTACCTGGCAGAGGGGGTGGCAGAATCAATCACCCTCCCTGGAAGCAGCAGGTGAAGCCATTGTGTGGTTTATAGATCATCAACCCACCCGGTTGATTGGCGGGTAGGTAGGGCAGGGTAGCACAGAAAGTGACCGACATCTCTACTTTTTATACACAGGTCATATACTAAGGGCATCTCCAGAATTCCACAAAATAACTGAATTTTTGAGATTTGAGGGACTGAATGTGACATCTTGCTTTTGAGGAACAAAGAAGGCAGGAAAGGGCCCTGATGAATTATATTTGGACTGGCCTCAGTAAAGGGGTGGAAAGACCATGGAGGCCCTGCTGTTACCACCAATGAATCAGTCCTTTATACTCTGACACTTGGCATTTGGTAACCTCAGGCCAAAGAACTAGAATGATGTGAAAAGTCTAGAAGGCGAGTATCTGGAATAAAGGTGCAGGTGATCAGCCCCCCCCTTCCTCAGGGCTGGATGGAGCATTCCTAAGTTACTGCGTTTAACTCCAGCCTTCCCATTTTAAGAGGAGTAGAGACAAGCTGAAGTGTGATCAGATAAGATATGGCTAAAGAAGAGACAGAAAACCATGAGAAAGGAGATCCTTGTATCTCGATGGGACACAATCAGAGAATCTGTCACAGGCCAGACTGCCTGGTGAGTGCCGCTGGCGGTTACAGGGAGGAAACAGCAATGCAGGGTTGTCCAAGAAGCTTCCTGGAGGAGGTGGGATTGGATGGAGCCTGAAGCGACTGTCAGTGGTGGACAGGACAGGAGAAAGAGAGACAGGCACATCTGACAATGAAAGGATGGGGCGAGTGGTCAAGAAACGACAGGTGGTCATTAGCAGGCTTGGGATGGGGAGGATGAGAAAGAAATGCTTCCAGCCAGGGGGAGAGGGTTATTTTAGGAGCTAACCCCTGGAGAGACATTGCTTCTAGGAGTCTCCCTTGCTTGAGTCAATGAAATGAGGAAACCCTGAGTGCATGCAACTGCATCCCGAGTACAGGTGTACACTTGCATAAACAGCCAAGGTGAGCGCCAAGGCCCCAAGTGTGACTCCTCTCCGGTATCTAAAAAGCATGATGTGCCAGGTCAGGAGACACTGACAGCTGCACTTAGGACCTCTGGTCGCAGTCCAGGCCCCAAGACCCCACCAAGGGGGTCCTTGTCAATCACCACTCCTTCAGGACTACAGGTGGCTGGTTTAGATTTGCCGATGCCAGGGCAGAAGACAAAGGAAAGGGCAGGGAGCCCACACAAAGCTACCTACTTGGTTCATTCACTGTCGATGGTAGAGACCTTAACAGCGGAAGACTCATGCAAGTACAAGGCAGTGGCTTCCCTTTGGCATGAATACCACCGATGCTGTTCGGTGCGGTCCGCAAGGACCTGGGCTCTGGAGTCAGACGCATTTGAGTTTATTTTTTGGTTCTACCATTTTCAGGGATAGCGTGACTGCTGGCAAGTTATTTGACCTCTCCGAGCCTCACTTTCCCCATCTATAAAATGGGAATCATCATCCTAATAGCTAGCTCTCAGGGTTTCGAGGATGAAGTAACAACATACACCATGGAATACTATTCAGCCATAAAAAATGATGAGTCTGTGTCCTTTGTAGGGACATGGATGAATCTGGAAACCCTAATTCTCAGCATCACTGACACAAGAACAGAAAATCAAACACCGCATGTTCTCACTCATAGGCGGGTGATGAACAATGAGAACACATGGACACAGAGAGGGGAGCATCACACACTGGGGTCTGTTAGAGGGGGGGGCCAAGGGAGGGGACAGCAGAGGAGTGGGGAGGTCAGGGAGAGATAACATGGAGAGAAATGCCAGATGTAGGTGACGGGGGGATGGAGGCAGCAAACCACATTGCCATGTGTGTACCTATGCAACAATCCTGTGTGATCTGCACATGTACCCCAGAACTTAAAGTACAATAAAGAAAAAACCCAACATATGGAAAGCACTGGGCCCGGTTCCTGACATGTAAGTGATGAATAATTTCTTGCTGTTATTGTTGCTATTGTTTTTGGTAGAAGCATCTGTTTATCTCAAGTTTAACATTATCAAAAATAAACAGACCACCCGGGAGGCAGTTTATCCTCTGGTCAGCTTTGCAAAGGTCAGCACAACTCCGGAGCCAGAAAAACCGGTTGGTCCTGAGAGGTTCATTCTGGGAAAGCAAAGGCAGACCTTCCTCAGAGTAGGAGGAGTGTGGGTGGGAAAGGCTGGCATGCCACTCCCTCTCCTTCCTGGTTCCAGCCAAGCTCATGCGAGAGAGGGACAAAGGTCACCTTATCTGACTGCCTCTGGAACGACCAAGTCTACCGGCTCCGTGGTGTGGCCCTGGGCCTCCGCTCCAATCTCCCCAGCTTGAGGCTGGCTGGGAGCTGATGGAGAGCGGTGTGCTGGCTATTGTCCCTGCAGACGCGTCAGGGGTGTGATGACAAGGACCTGCTTTGGGAAACCCTGACATCATCCTCTGGCTATGCTCACAGGGCTGACTCTGGACACTGGCCCCTTGGGGGATCTTGGGCTGGTGACTCGGAGCCTTCCCTCTCCCTCTTGGAAGTGATTAGATGAATGAGTCAGTTGTACTTTCTCTGCATAAACATTTAAAAGGCCGAGATTAAAGCGAGATCACTGGAGTCCTAGTTACCTTTCCGCGAGGACCCACACCAAGGGCAGGAAATCATGAAATGGAATGTGAACCTGCACCTCCATTCTTATCAACCTGTGAGCTGGCCCAGTGCACTGCATGGGAGCTATTTTAATTCATGGACAGACTACCTCCTAACGTCCTGGAAGAGATTGAAGCAAAATTTGTTTCCCAACACAGAAAGTTCCACACAGAAAAATAGCTATTGTTTCAGTGTAGCTCTTGCCTAAGAAATTTGCATAGATTTAGCATGTCATAATCTACAGACTGATTGGGCTACCTTTTTTTTTTTTTTTGACAGTCTTGCTCTGTGGCCCAGCCTGGAGTGCAGTGGCACCATCTCGGCTCACTGCCATCTCCGCCTCCCCGGTTCAAGCAATTCTCCTGCCTCAGCCTCCTGAGTAGCTGGGATTATAGGCGCACAACACCATACCCAGCTAATTTTTTTTTTTTTTTTTTTTTTTTTTTTGTATTTTTAGTAGAGACGGGGTTTCACTATGTTGGCCAGGCTGGTCTCAAACTCCTGACTTCCAGTGATCCACCCACCTCGGCCTCCCAAAGTGCTGGGATTACAGACATGAGCCACCGCGCCCGGCCCCTGATTGGACTATCTAACCAAAGTCAGAACTCGCTGTTCTTGAAGGGGGATCAGATGCCTTTATTAGGGAAATGGCATAATAGGTGGATGTTTGAATGAACAATTTTTTTTTTTTACTCAGATCCCTGGCACTTTGGAAATTTGTCTTATGTCTTTTTTTTTTTTCTTTTTTGAGAGATAGGGTCTCACTCTGTCACCCAGACTGGAGTAGGGTGGTTTGATGATAGTTCACTGCAGCCTCAAACTCCTGGGTTCAAGTGATCCTCCTGCCTCAGCCTCCCGAGTAACTAGGACTACAGGCGTGCACCACCATGCCTGGCTGGTTTTACTTGTTTTGTAAAGATGAGGGCTCCCGATGCTGCCCAGAATGAATTTCATGTCTTTTGATATAGCCGATCTTAGGGCCACACCAGTCAGGAAAACAGTTAACCTGTGTAAATCCTTGTCCTGTGTTAGCTCTTGAGCGGAATCCCCTAGGGACAAAGAATATCATCAGGTGGGAGTATAAAGGTGCTTTATCCTGTCTCCCTTTTCTCTTTTTAGGACCCTCCTCAGACCCTTCCAGAGCTTCAAGCTGCTCTTAGCTTTCTAGAGACCTCCCCCCAACATCACCTCCCACTTGGCCATGCCCTGCCCACCTCTCAGTGATGCCTGAGAAGACTGTCATGGAGGCAAAGCCTTTACTTCACTGGGCGGCAAAGGCTGACTCCAGGCACTTCTTTCCCCTCTCAGCGTTCACTCTTACCCTCCCGCCACTCCCACACACCCCAGCACTCCTAGGCTCCCCAATTCTCTTGCCCACCTCTTTCCCAGAACCATTCTCAGTAAAGTATTTATGTATGCCTTAGTGTACTTCTTTACCCCAAGCGTCATTTGCTCTTTGGAAGTTATTTCTCATTACGGAATGATAGATTTTGTTCATGAGAAAGTTATGCCAAAGCAAAATTTTCTCTTTTATGCCAAAGCAAACAACCCTACCATCTCGCTCAGGGTTATGGTTATTGTCTATCTGCCTTCAGAATGGACAATCAGAGAGGGTGAAACTTTTGGCATCTCTGCAGAATGACTAGATTCTTAGTCAACAGGAGGGTTTTGTAATAAAGTCTAAGCGTGAGCAGTGAGTAGTGTAGGATCTTTTATAAATGTAAGTGATAGAAATGGGTGGCTTCTGGACCAGCCCTGGAGGATCAGAAATATTGCTTTCTCCATGAAAGTGTCATGGTGATAAAAAGAACTAATTTAGCTTTGACAATGGGGCTATATATTCTAAATCATGGGTTCTTTAAAAAAAAAAAAAATGACTCAAGTGGGAAGACTGGCCCTGTCCCATGAAAATGTGAGAACACTTTAGGAGGAGATGCTTGTCTTTTGGAGCTAAAAACCTGGGCCCTTCCACTGTTGGTAAAGCTGGGAATGCCAGCCTGGGTTCTGTTTTACTCAAGCCAGAAGTCGGGCATCTGGACAATATATGACTTCCACAGGAGCTAAGAGGATGTTCACGTTAAGTGAAGAAAATGCTCTGATGACCAGCGAGAGAATTAACAAGCTAGAAGTAAGCCTGTAGGGGTCTCAACACAGAGCCATATTTCAGTAATAATGAATGCTCATAAACAGAGCAAGACTATGCTAAACTCCACAATACAATTTCTGTTCTCATGAATCATCGCTTCCATGTAACACAATGCATGTTGCACTCAGTGTTCTGGCCTGATTAGCAGTTTCTACGATGGGGAAATAGGCAACGAAACACACGCTCTGAGGTACGGCCCCGAGGAGGACAAAGTTCCCATTCCCCCACAGAATGTCATTTCAGGGTGACGCGCCTACGTTTTTTCCCTCCAGCGGGAATCCGTAAGACTCTATGAACTCAGAAAGTCAACTTGCAGGTTGGGAGTGGGATGAAGACCTGGCACTCAAGAGAAGAGGGGGAAGAGAGGTGGTGCTGTCATCCAGCTGATGGCAAGAGGGATGATGTCTGGGAGAAGGAAAATCCCAGGGTAGGGACAGTCCTCTGTCAAACATGTCCTTCGGCGTGTTGGGAAAGGTTCTACATTCTAGAGTTTCTGTTGCAGGGTTGGAGAATGGTTGGTCCTTAATGAAGTCTGGAGGGGAGGGAGACACTGATGAAATGATCCTCTCAGAGCTTGGCAGAAACTCAGAAACACAGCTGCAGAGAGAGCTGGAAAATGTAAACACATCTGGAAAGGCACGTGGATAGGGGAGAGAAAATACACAGAGGCTGGAAGAATTATACACAGTGCAACCACAACCAAGGGAGAAGATACGATCACAAGAAGTGACACCCCGAAGAGTGAGCTGCGTCACCTTTGCCATTGGAGGGAATATAGCTGTCTCTCTAGCTGTCTCTAAGTGCGCTCTCTGTAGCTGTCTCTAAGTGCGCTCTCTGTAGCTGTCTCTAAGCAACTCCCTCTGTCTTCATGAAATTCCTGTTCACCTTGCCCATAAAAACTCATAGGCACATTTAAAGGATCATTGCTAAAGAGGCTGATGCATAGATGAGTAACAGGTGCTCCACCGCCCATTACTGCTGTCCACTTTTGTATTTTTCTTGGATTAAGTTGCCCTGTATCCTCTGCCTCTTTCTCTAGCCATTCTTTCTGTTTATTTGTCACAGATACCCTGCCTCTATCTTAAATACTACTGCATTAAGCCTCATTTTAGCCCTCTTCTCTTTTTACACATCCTCATCCTCCGCAACTACCTTCCTCCAATGGGCACTCATGGTTCTTTGTACCCTGCACTAGGTCTCTAGTTTTAAAAGAGTTTTCACCTCTTATCACGATACATAATTTACTTTTTTATTACATTTTTGTTGATTGTTTCCCCGTCTAGAATGCCAGCTCTGTTAGAGCAGAAATCTTTGTCATTTTGCTCACTGATATCTTCCAAGTTTTTATAATACTGTCTGTTATATGGAAAGCACTCAGTAAATATTAGATGAAAAACTCAATGAACGAAAGAGCAGTCTTATCTAGTCCCTTCACTGAAATTACCATATATACCGAAGTCTCGCACGCCTATAACGTCAGACCAATTCTCTCTTCCAAACTCTAGCTCCAAAGAACTCATTGTCCCATTAATCTCTGCTGTTGGATTTCCTGTGGACCCTTCAAATTCAACAGTTCAAAACAATAATTTGTCATCTCTCTGCAAATATGTTCTTCCACTCACATTCCCCGTCTTGATAAACGGCACTGCCACTCACCCAGTTCCCCAAGAGAGAAACCTGGCCATCGCACCTTTGATACTTCACTGTGTCTAAATGAATATATTCTACTGATCTGTCATCCATCCAATCATGCAAAATTAGCTATCTCTTAGAACCTCTTTTAACATGCCCACAGCCATGACTTTTGTTCACAGTGCTTCTATCACCACTCAGTAAATAAGTCTAATAGCCTTCCGACTCTATTCTGCCTCTCTCTCTCTTTAATTCTGTCTCTCTTGAGTTCACTTCATATAGCAGCCAGAGGCACATTTCTACCTGCAAAACCCCTCACTCTATTAACACACAAACACAACCCTGGCTTCCACTGGAAACCTTTCCAAGAGTTCTTCACTGCTTTATTATTATTTTAAATTATGTTTCTCCCTGTTGGGGGAGTTAGAATAGTGCTTCTATTTATTCTCTAAAGTGATGAGAGCCTCTCTTAAGTTTGAAACTCTCTACTGCTTTTAAAATACAGTTTAAGTTACTTTTATAACTTGAGCAGTTCTTATCGTTTCATTCTTTTCATTAGTCTCCACCCTGTCCTTTCAGGACTCAGCCAGGAAGTCATCTCTTCAGGGGATGCCTTGCTTAGGTACGAATTCTGCATTCCCTTTATGACTTTTATCTACATATTTTATAAGAATAATCACAAGGAGGATAGTTTTCTTCTTCCCTGCCTCTTTTCTTGCTAAAAGGCAAACTCCTTGAGGTCAGAAATGGAGATTAATTCACTGATGTGTCTCTGGTGCCTAGCTAATTCTTCACATCAATAATTTAGTTGAGTCCACCTTGAAAAAATCCCATGAGATAGCCATTATTGTTATGAAGATTTTACAGATGAGACAGTTGAGGCATGATGAGATCACATAAATTTTTATGGCCACGTGGCTCACACTCACAGAGTCCAGGCTTGAAATCCAGACCTATAGATCCCAAAGCTCCTGCTTTACTGCCTCAGACAGCCTCATATCCTGTCCATTACCTTTGTTAAATGTCCTTCATATTTATCATTCTCTCTTCATTTCCATTGACAGTGCTCTCTTACACCCTCTGACGCCTCACCTAAATGGCTTCATATATATTTTTTTGAGACAAAGTCTTGCTCTGTCACCTAGGCTGCAGGGCAGTGGCATGATCTCAGCTCACTGCCAGCTCCACCTCCTGGGTTCAAGCAATTCTTGTGCCTCGACCTCCTAAAAAGCTGGGTCTACAGGCATGCATCACCATGCCCGGCCATTTTGTATTTTTAGTAGAGAGGGGATTTCACCGTGTTGGCCAGGCTGGTCTCCAACTCCTGACTTCAAGTGATCAGCCCGCCTTGGCCTTCCAAAGTGCTGGAATTACAGGCGTGAGTCACTGCTCCTAGCCCATAATTTTAAAACATTCTCTCTACCTTCCTTCCCATGCACCTGCAGCCAGATTAATACTCCTGAACCTCATTCTCCTCGTGGAGATATTCCTCCAAAAACTTCTAGCTAGTGTAATAATAAGAGAGGGAGGAAGGGAGAGAATATACAAATATACAGCATTTAGAATGAAAAACTGAAGTCTACCCCCAGGTTCACAGACACTTAGAACAACTGGGAGCCAATACTATATCCTACTTGAGGCTAATAACTTTAAAATTCAGAAAGGAGTGAGAATTTTTAGTAACAGGTAAGTTGTACAAATTAAAGAGAAAATTTGAGTGCACAAATAATTATGGACAAAATTGAAAAAAACTTTTCAAAGAACTACTTCTGGGAAAGGCACTGGTTTCTTAATTTCCTTGGTTTCCTGTGATTTTAGTAAGCAATGCTGTTAAGCAACCAATCATTGTGATCGTATTTAAATGCTTCCAGGACATGAAAAAATATGAATAGGTAATTATGTACTATTTTGTGAAGTATGTATAGCTTTGACATTTAAATCTGAGAAACCAAAACGGCAATGACATATACTAGCATCATTTATGAATATTGTGGCAGACAGGACTAGTTACTTATCAAAAGCCAGGATCCCTCTACCATAATATAGAGGCACTGCTGGAAATGGCTGTTTAGCCAGAGAATAACCTTCTCAGCCATGTGTACTGTTCTCACAATGGAATGTGAGTGCAAGTGATGTGTTCACTTCCATGTTGAGACTTTTTAATAAGTGGATGAACCCTCTCATCCCTTCTT
The DNA here is from genome assembly GCA_036589455.1 of Ateles fusciceps. Taxonomy (NCBI): domain Eukaryota; kingdom Metazoa; phylum Chordata; class Mammalia; order Primates; family Atelidae; genus Ateles; species Ateles fusciceps. Next base: position 2,750,477 of record JAZHEH010000284.1, read on the forward strand.
TCCCCTGTGCTGGATACATTCAGAGGATGACAAAGCTCTAGGGCAGAGATTGACAAACTAAGGCCTGTGTGCCTGCCTGTTTTTGTAAATAAAGTTTTATTGGAACATAGTCATGCCTATTTGTTTACTTACTGCCCATGGCAACCTTCCTGCTACATCAGAGTTGAGTAGTGACAGAGATAGTCTCAAGTATCTACTATCTGCTCCCTTAAGAAAAAGTGCCAACCTCGCTGTAGGGAATGGTGGTGCGACAAGACCGAAGGAGGCTTTTCATGGAGGAAATGCCTCTCTGAACTCTTCCCAAGCAAGAAATACACCTTTCTCGTCAAACTGTTGAAGTTTTGCGGTTTTCCAGCTAGCGTTATCCCAACTAATAACAAAATAGATGTACAATCCCAAATAAAATACTAGCAATTTCTGAAACCAAATTGATGAGAGAGTTTTTTTTCCCCTAGAAATTCAAGGAAGATTAGGAAAGGTGAAAATACCACATTACCTGGTCAAGAAGAAAAGCCGCATCATCATCTTTTCATACGCTTTGAAAGCATTTAAAAAACTCAACATCCATCTTGCAAAATACTCTTAGTGGGACAGGAATAGAGAAATACTTCCTTAGAATATCTTTCCTTTACCAAAGTCTACATCATATACAGATGTGAATGACTAGAGAAAGCCCCATTTAAGAGAGAAACAGAACAAAAAATGTATGTAACCATCAATATAACACATTATCACATAACATAAAACATAAGGCAACGTTAGTATAATATAATAAATATAATATAATATTGCTTTTGAGGCACTGGCAAGGTACCAACAATAATACTATTCTGCTATGTAATATACAAATAATTATTAAATTATATAGTAACATATTTATTGTATAATATAAACTTTATATAATTTATATTATATAACATTATTATATAAGCTTTATATAATTCATAATTTTATATGTAAGATAAACATCTATATGATATAGATATTTTATATAAGATATATACCATTTGGTTTGTATAATATATACTATATTATACTTTATAATATATAATTTATAAATAATATAATGTATTCAGAAATAAAATGCATAAACATTATATGCAATTGATTTCATTAATATACTACATAGACTTTTAGAAATTATATTAATTTTATAATACGCTACTCATGTTGTTGCTTTTCAAGTACCAGCCAGTGAACCAAGGCAGAACATAAAAATGAAGCAGAAAACAAATTTTTATTCCTTTAGACTTAGACAACTTATGATAAACTGAGAAACTATAGGAACTATTAAGAAGAGCTTTGATACTGCCTAGTTATAAAATAAATGTGTGAAATTAATAGGTTTCCCATATATCAGCAATAACCAATATGACTTTACTTAAAAACAACAAACTTTGCAAAGGGAAATTAAAAAAGACTTGAATAAGTGGAGAGAGATACTATGGAAGAATTTACATACTTAAATATTTTAAACATGAATTCACCATAAATTCATCTATAAATTCACTGCAATTTTAAAATTGCAATAGAATTGAAGTTGACACAAAAAATTGAGGCTAATTTTCACTTAAGATATACTTGCAAGAGCAGCCATGAAACATTAGAAAAATCAGACAAATGTAAAGAAACCTGGGAAGACAGACATGAACACAAATTGTAAAATAGATAATAAAATTGCGAAAAACATAAAATTAGACCTCTCTCTTAAATCAAGCACTTAAATAGTTTCAGACACACTAAGGATTTAAATGTAAAGATAAAGTATGTAGATGTTACAAGACAATCTAAGTGAATAAACTCTATATTTTTGAATTAGGAAATATTTTCAATAAAAATGAATTCAGAAAATATAATGAAAAAGATGAGTGCATTTGACTATGCAATAATTAGGAACCGCTACAGGTAAATTTCACTATACAGAAAAATCAAAAGGTAAAGGACACGTTGGTAAAAGGATGTGAATCCTGTGACAGATGGAGGAGTAGCATGTTTTTCCTATATAAATAGCATACACAAAGCAGTAAAGCAAGAGCACGCTCAGCAGGAAAGAGGAGGAAAAACCATGTATTGCCAATGATACATAACCACAAGGAAAAATATAATCTCACTAGAAACCAAAGGATGCAAATTAAAAAGAGATCTTTTGCCTATCATGTAAAAGTAAATCATAAATATACATGCACCTAACAAAAGAAAAGTAAATAAATAAATTTACATGCACGGAACAGAATATTTTAAGAAACAATAAGAGATGCCCAATAAAGACTTTTATCTGCCTGAGAGCTTATCAGAGTAAAGATGGAGGCAGTGCACCCTTGAATACTCAAGGCCAAGTTAAAAGGCACAGGATATTTAGTGGAGAGGGAGAGAGAATAGAGAGAAAATCACAGTGGGATATTTAAGTGGGCACTGACGGACGAGCATATTGCCTCGCCTGGAGTTGATATTTTCATATTCGCGGGTTCCAAAGGCAAAATTCATGTGGCCTCTGAATCACTGGGTGAGAGCAAGATTTTAGAATGTGAATAAACTTGATGACAAGTTTTATAATAAACTTAGTTTTGGATAAAATGCCCTTAGACATACTTTTTGACAATGTGTCAAAACATTTAAATATACACTGCTTATTAATAACTACCAATAGTTCTCAGAGCGGATTGTGGGCAAAGCTGGAGAAAACAAGTGTGCCTGTGGGAAGGTTAATCTCCCCTTTCTCCCTGTTACCGTAGTTTTCCTGGGTTCCACCCCAAAACCTCTATGAGTGAATTCAGTACTGGCAGGCTGTTTGGGTCCCCCTAGTATCAATTGTTCAAAAAGTCTACAAAATGATTTTATACAGTTTATGACAGAATCAATATTTGTGTCTCCTTTTTGAATATTTGTCCTTTGACTTCTTGGAGCTTTCTGAGCTTTTACATGCATTGTTTACCATGAACTTCACTCCCAGGATCCTGTAAGCTGGGCAGGGTGGATGTTATCACCTCCATCCACCTCTCTTTAAACAAGGAAGGCTTTGGCTGGGCGAGGTGGCTTATACTTGTAATCTCAGCACTTTGGGAGGCTGAGGCGGGTGGATCACCTGAGGTCGGGAGTTCGAGACCAGCCTAACCAACATAGAGAAACCCTGTCTCTACTAAAAATACAAAATTTGCCAGGTTTGGTGGTGCATGCCTGTAATCCCAGCTACTTGGAGGCTGTGGCAGGAGAACCACTTGAACCAGGGAGGCGGAGGTTGTGGTGAGCCGAGATTGTGGCATTGCACTCCAGCCTGGGCAACAAGAGCGAAACTCCATCTCAAAATAAATAAATATATACATACATACATACATACATACAGAAGGCTAAAGAGGACCATGACGATGACTCCTAAGTGACAGATGTCTTGTGGGGAAGATGTTTTAAGGATTACACCTGGTTAGGTTCTCAACTTACCTGACTAGAGCAAAATTAGCCTGTGTTGACTTGGCCTTGCAGTGTACATGAATGGGGATTGCAAGAAACACCCAGAATCTCTGGCTATGGAGAATCAACCGGACTAACATCTCATCCCCAAAGATCTTAGTATGTCAGAGCTCCAGGCTGCCCTCAGATCTCAAGAGCACCAAGGAGAGACATGCCATTTGTTCTAACTACCTTTTATGGCCTCTTTCACAGCAGAATCCACAGGAAGAATGTTTTTTCCACCAGTTCCAGTGGCCCTGGTCGTAGAGCAATTTTTTCATTGAGATCATCAGCGAGTCGAGCTCTTTTCAGCTTCATCTGAGCAGTTGGAATGGACCTCTCTGCAGTGGAAGCTAAAGGGTTGAAAGGAAAAGGGTCAGTTCTAGAATTTGCTGTCTCTCTCCCACTTTTTTGTTTTTTGGCTTGTGGTTACAAAAGATTGTGTCACATTGTGCTCTACCATCCTAATAATTTTTCAATGCAATCATCATCACTTTATAGGGATTAGTACCAAAGCCTAGACACTTCCAAATAAAGGCAAATAGAGAGGCATGTCGAAAAGCTAGAGAAGCTTGCTTTGTGAGGATTTGTGGAAAAATGTGCAATTTGGAGATTTTTGTAAGCAAGCAGTGTGCAGGGCCTGTGTTGTTTGCCTGAGCCTAAGCTATGGCCCTCGGACACACATTTGGTCTTCATAGTGATTGGCACGGGCTGGGCCTGCAGTAAATGTTATCTGTTGTTATAATTAGTAATACTAGTATGACTTTTAAAGGGTTTTGGACTAGTCAATGCTGTGACCGACTGAGTCAAATGTCCAGGTCAGTTGTGAAAGGAAAAAAAAAATTCCATTGAAATAGTTATTTAATTAAACAGAGGGATTTTTTTAAAGTTGAATTCATCTCCAGGCAGTTTCTCATCATTTGGAGGGTGTGAAAGGTCACACACAGAGCCTTAAATTCACTTCGATATAGCTGATACCAAACTTCCTTTTTAGGTTGGGCCCTGACTTATTTCTGTGGAAGAACTCAGAGGAGAATCCAGCCAACTTACTGCTCTCATGGAGAACTTAAGTGAAGATGCTATAAGCGTCTGCAGCTTTACTTTCAACTTCATAAACCTAGAAAGTGAGATACTTACAGGCAAGTCTCTCAGCTCCATTATTATATTATCATCAGCCTGCTAACCCAGACCCTGTGTCTGGCACGGATCTAGAGCTCTCCATACAGAAGAGGTCTAGGGATGTCTCATTGGTTGCCACAGGTTTGGCTGTGGAAGCTGCCTCTTCTAAGCATTTCACATTAAATGAGGGAATGTGGATACTTCAAACCAAACAAAGAACATTCCAAAGCCCATGTCATCACCAAAACACCCCTTACAGTTCCTTGTGAGGGCAGCTTGCTAGCTCTCTGCCTCAGCGATCTTTCTGACCCATCCTGTGTACCAACTCAGGACTGATCTTCAGAAAGCCCTCCTTCTTCTTATGCCTCCGTACAAGATCCTTCCCATCATCCAAGTCTCTCAGTCCAATTTTTCAAGACTGCTGCAAAGGCAGTCTACCTCCTATCACGACCGGTGGCTCTCCAGCCCAAATCTACCGTTCCAGAGAGCCTGGTCCTTATTCTTCTGTCTTCCATGTCTTGCTGAATTCACCTTTGCATTTGGCTTATTTCCTTTCCCCCACCTTAAACTTCTTCCCCCACTCCCTATTACCAACATTTTACTTTTGAGTCCCAGCATAAAGCTTTCCTAACTCTTCCTGTTCTGACAGATCCCTTTTGCTTTGACTGCCTCTAGCAGTTAGAAGCATGAACCCTTCATCTTGTTGCTTCTGAAACTGGACAATAAACTCCTGGGCAGCAGGAGTCATTTTGTATTTAGCAGATCTTTTATGCTCCAAGAAGCTAATTCCCAATTTCTACTGACAAAAGGAGATCCCATAAGAGGCATCAGAGACATGCAGTTGAATGGGGGTTGGTGCAGTTCACACCCTGATATTTTAATTCAAGACCATAATGATGGAAGAAATAACATTTCATATGTTTTTGATTATAGCATTACTGTGCCCTCATTGTCATAAATGTGAAAAATGCTAAAAAGGTGTGCCAAAAAAGCAAAAATGAAGGCTTCAGGAAAATCCCTACTTAGTGTTACTTACTTTTTAAGACCTGTGTGTCTTTCTTAGTTATTCACATTGATTGGTAGGTTTGTTTTTCTTCCCAGAATCTGACTATGAATATAGTTTAAGTATGTAATTTTTCTTCCCAGAATTTGGCAGCAAATATAGTTTTGTTTTTTGCCCTTTTAACGAAACATTGTTTTGTAAATCTTTTCTCATGAAATCATCTTTGAAAGCCTTGTTTGTAGTAGCTCTATGGTATTGAAACGACTTTGTTGTCTGGGGTGTATGCCCTAGTTCTTTGTCATGGTCGAGAAAGAATTCAGGACATGGATACACATGAGGAGTGGATTTGGGAGTGGAAAGTTTAGCAGAAAAAGAAGAGAGAGAAAAAGCTTCCTCCTGCTGAGAAAGCAGGTAGCCCAAGAAGGGTCTCCGGTTTGTGGCAGAACAATCGATTTTGTACGGAGGTTTGAGGAGGCGGTGATTGATTTACATAGGGCCCAGGGGATTGGTTGACCAGATGTTCCATTTACATAGCCTGCGAAAAGACTGGTCCTCCCACCCTAGTTTTTACTGTGCAAATGAGTCATCCACCTGGAGGTGGCCATGATCCCTGCCTTGTGCAGGCTGTTCCCTCAGCCTGTGACACCCTTCCATCTTTTTCTACCTGGCTCAGCCCTCACAATTCCAGCCCATATCCTCGCTCCTCCCCCATCCATTCTGATTCAGATGGCTCTTTTCTCTGATTCTCTTCCATGCACCCACCACACCATGCATTTCCTCTCTTTCATGCTGGATTGTGTTGGATACAATGAGTTCTAAATTTCTCTTCAAAGAATCAGTATGTTCAATTTTTTGACCTCTATTTTAAAGCTTAACTTCCTTGTAGTTTCAGTAAACAACCTCTTCCACCAGTTCTAATCAGTAGTTCACATCTGTTCCCTCGGTCCCTTGCTCCATCCTGACTCATCCCGGTCACCTGTTCCAGTCACCTGCTCAGTCTTGACGCATCCCCGTCACCTGCTCTGACCTGAGTCACCTTTAGTTACCTGTTCCATAACTGTTTTTCCTGCTAAACCACTCACCCGCCACTCTGGCTCATACCCCTGCTCTCTTTAAAATAACCAATAGGAATTAGCTTAGACTGTGCAATCTAACCCCAGCCAATAGGGGAACAACACAGCAGTCGGGGGCTGCGTCAGGGATAAGAACCTCTTCCCCTCCCCTATTCAGGTGTGCATCAGGTGTGCACTCACCATTGCTCCATCCATGAGATGCGCCCTTATATAGAAGTAAATTGCCTTGCTGAGAGAATTTATATTCGAGTGCTATTTCTTTTGTGGCATCAAAATTTCACATATAATTGTAAATGTGATTCTCATGTCCTCTGTTATACTGTGCGACCCTTCAAGGGCACAAACCTGTGTCTTATTTATCGTTGAATCCACTGGCCTGGCAGAAGAGCCCACTGCTAGCAGACACCCAATAAAGTGTGTGTTCAAGGAATAAATATCCCATAGGTAACTGTCAAATTAGGGGTTGGACCTCTTTAGGGTGCACACCAGTGGTCTGGGGGGGATTCTCTCCCAGGGAAGGCAACTCATGAGGCAGGAGTAGGAGCCTCTTCTCCTGCATCCAGATGTCAGAATATGGGAACCAATTAGGTGTCTGCTTTGTCTCACACACCCCAGCATAGAGGTGGCATTGCAAGGCAGAACTAGACCTGCTTTGATCAGCACTAATTTTCTCAGATTGTCATTCCCTGCATACCAGAAGGTAAAGGCATCAGCAAAGCACAATCAATTACCTGGAGGATACAGAGGCAGCAAGGGAACCATGATCCCCTTCCAAAGTGAGTGATGGTCCAGATTAATAATAACTGTCTGCACATGTTGGATGTGTTCCATGCACTCTTAGAAGTTATGTGATTTTTCCCAGGCCTTACAGTTAGGAGATGGCACAGCTGAGATTAGAGTCCAAGTCTTTAACCTGCTTAACCGTTTTATGGTTTCCCAACTTGGTTATCTACATGGCCTAGAAGGCTTAGATGATTACTTGAAACTACCACTTTGTAATGGCAAGGGAGATTTTTAAGAGGGCTTAGCAACTGTACAGAGACAAGTAACTCAGGGAAAATGCCCCACCATTCTACGGCATCTCTTGGTTTATGATTTCTTGCAGCCTTACCTTGGAGTATGTGCATATTAACCAAGTCAGCACTGTTGCACCTGTTTCTGGCTTTCCGCTTCAGGGAATTTTTAGCCTGTAGAACCCAAACAAAGAGAATCACCTAGTTTTACCTTTTTAAAAAACACTCGATTTATCTCAAAGGAGAAAATAATCTTTTAAAATGATAAATGAAACATGAAAATATTCTTGGTGTCCCACGGTTTGATGAAGGAACATTTACAAAGACCCCTCAAGTCATTTTTAGATGGGAAAATAAGATAAGAAGGTAAAGAGCCTGGGTCCGTGGCAGGGCTACAAACCTAAAGCTCTTTCAGGGACAGGCAGGTTGGTACCTGTTAATAAAATGTTCCTATAACCATTAGGATACTAGGGTGCTTGTATTATAATCAATCCTATTCCACTGCATTTTTTTTTTTTTTTTTTTTTTTTTTTTTGAGACAGAGTCTCTGTCATTCAGGCTGTGGCACAATCATAGCTCACTGCAGCCTCGACCTCCTGGGCACATGTGATCCTCTTGCCTTAGTCCCACAAGTAGCTGGGACTACAGGCGTGCACCATCAAACCCAGCTAATTTAAAAAATTTTTAATTTTATTTTTAGTAGACAGGATTTCACCATGTTTCCTAGGCTGGTCTTCAACTCCTGGAGTCAAGCGATCTGCCCGCCTCAGCCTCCCAGAGTGCTGGGATTACGGGCATGAGCCACAGCACCCAGCCTCCATTTCCTCTGAAAATAGTCACAAAATTAACCAAGATCAGAGCTAAAACATTGCCTAAATCCGTCTAACACAACATGACAACGTATGCCTCTTTCCCGTTCCTTGCCTGACTTCTCTTTAGGACATGTAAAAACATAAAGCCTGCAGATGCAGACCCACCACACGTTGGAAGGGCATGGTGAGACCATGTACCCAGTCACGTTATCTTCTTGATGGGGCTATCGGTAGGGCTGTTGTGGGCTGTAGGAGGGCCAACACTGGACCCCAGGTTTCTGATGTCTAGTTCTGAGTTTTTATCTCACTATAGTGGATCTCCCAGCAGCCCCCTGAGAAGGGTCTGGGAATCACTTCAATTCTGATAAAGAGTCTGCTGTTCTTTGTTCTTCTCGAGGTAGTAGGAATCAAAGCCACTTGTGAGCTACATTGAGGAGTTACAGATCCCTCCTCTTCCTCTCTACCCACAGACAAGTTGCAAGACTACTACTTTCAGGCAAGGAATCACCGGTGGGCAGATGCTCTCTTTGCCTTTCCTTCTCACTGAAAGTGTTAATACTGGCTAAATAGCATTTATTAATATATTATTGACAAATTCAGGTTGCAGAGATTTGTTATGAAGTTACGGAATATATGCCAATGTCCCCCCTCAAATGTTACAAAAAAAGGGAAATATGCATAATTCCTCTTGCCTTTAAGACTACAAATAAGTTCTGTATCCATAAACCATGCCTTACCATTGAATTGGATATTTAAAAATCTGATTTTTGTTAAGAAATGACAGTAATGAAAGGTAAGGCAGCGTGAAAGCCAACTTCACTTCCCTCTCTAAAGTCTTTTTGATTATAATGAATCTTTTTTTTTTTTTTTTTTGAGCTGGAATCTCGCTCTGTCAACCAGGCTGGAGTGTAGTGGCACAATCTCGGCTCACTGCAACCTCCACCTCCTGGGTTCCAGTGTTCTCCTGACTCAGCCTCCTGAGAAGCTGGGATTACAGGTGCGTGCCACCACACCCAGCTAATTTTTGTATTTTTAGTAGAGATGGTGTTTCACCATGTTGGTCAGGCTGGTCTCGAACTCCTGACCTGTGATTCACCCGCCTTGACCTCCCCATGCCCTGGGATTACAGGTGTGAGCCACTGTGCCTGGCCAATGCTAGGGCATCCATACTGTGATTTCTTCCAACATTAGAAAGATTGGGAACATTAAAAAAAAAAAAAAAAGCTAAAAAATAGAAGTTTCAAAGCTAATATAGTTGATCTCATTTCTGTAGTTATCAGTTAACAGGAGTAAGATTCCATATGATGTGAGGGCAGGAGACGGGCAAATCGATTGAGTTTGTTGTAGAAATTATACACGCATCAGCCAAGGGTTAGCATTCGGAGATTCATAACCTAGAATCTAAATTTGGATCAAGAAATTTGCAAAAATTACCTTGTCACTATCCAAATTTTTTCTTTGCTCATGGAATTCCGTTGGACGTTTCAGTGCTGAAATAGAAACACAAAAACATGAGTGGAGGCTGGGTTAAGGGCCTCGGTCAGCATCACAGGCTTTGCCAGTGTGCTTGCTGAGCTATGCACAGTACGGAGGTGAGTGCCTTAATTAGGCCACAAGCAATGAGAGAAGACAGGCCTGGAGGACACCAGCAGCCCTGAAGCCATAGGAGATGGGAAGTGGAATCGAAGCCTCAAACAGGGGGGAGTAGCAGAGGCAGGATGTGCAACAAGAAGAGAAGTGATGGAGGCAGGGCATTCCAGGGTCCGGAGGAAATGGAGGGGATGGTGGAAAACTGAAAACAGAAGTAACACTCTGGTTGGAGGGGAGAGGTGTAATCTTGGGTAACTAACACCCTCTTTGACTTTGCTCTGTCCTTGAGTGCAAAAGGCTCAGGGGATGACTGTGGTCTGTGTCTGTTGGGTGGGGTGGTGCACTGGGGGAAGGGACTGTACTCTGGATAAAGTGTGTGGCTGGTAGGTCAGGAACATGCAACCAAGGGTGTTGAGTGAGAAGCAGAGAATCAAACTTTGAGGGCTGGAAGGAGCCTTGGAGACAGGGAAGTGAACTCCAACCCTGAACAGAATGGGGAAACTGAGGTCCACAGAAATGGATTGACTTGCCCAGGATCAGTTAGGGCTAGGAGCATAGGCCCTGTGACAACTCTAACCTCTTCAAGGTGTGACATGTAAAATATTCACAACCAGTAGCCACAGGCACTGGTTAGTCGTACATAACACATGGCAGCCATGAACAACCTGGACTGAATGCCAGCCTTCACGCTCTTCCCACTACCTCCTCCTCATCACCACTTCCTCGCACCTCTTATGGGGGTTTAATAAACTCCTTTGATTGAGCAAAGAAGTAGACTGTCATTTTGCAAAATTTCTACATTTTGCCTTGATTTTCCTAATCTAGAACAATCTCAATCAGGAGCCACAAATAATCACTTTTCATGATAAGTGATGAGGTTGATAAGCAGTTACAGAACTGCATTGATTTTCTTTTCCTCCCCTGAATTGTACGTCTGGACAACTTGAATCACGTGATACAAAGTTTTAATATGACAGTAACAGTTGTCTACCGTAAGCTGCAGGTAATGAAGTATTCTTCCAAATCTTAGCCAGCACAAAAATTAGGTTTCTGACCAGATCAGAGTGTGTGTGTGTGTGTGTGTGTGTGTATGTGTGTGTGTGTGCTCACGTGCCTCATCAGGCCTTAAGACCATGCTGAATGTGAACACAGTTTTCAGCAGGGCTTGCTGGAGATCAAGCAGACATAATGGTAGCTGGCCATAGTATCCTCTTTAAGAATGCTGCCTGGGGGAGTTAATAAGTTACACTCTCTATGAATCTCCCTGTTCACCGTGACATTAACAGTGTTGCCGAAGGAACATGCAGAATTGTCCCATCTGGCTTCCTTGTGCCAAATATAGTTGACAGGCATCCTTCTCACTTGGATCAAAGATTAAGAGGCTTCCCTTCTTATAGTGAAAAAAAAAATGAACATGCTGCTTGAATACCACTGATCTAGAAACTGTTTTTCACTGTCTTTGATTTCTGCTTTTTACTCTTAAAATGAGCTTCTCTGCAAAATCTCCCTTTTTAGATGACCCTTTTCTCCCATTTCTCCCTACTCAGTGATTCTGAGAAATAGATCAGCTCTCCTGTGTTGCTTATGTATTTTCTGAGTTGGGTCTGGTCATCATCCTTAATAAGGCTTGCCTTTTCCTGCATTTGATTGCAGTTGTAATTTATGTCCAGGGAGTTCTCCAAAGCAACTCCCTTTCCCCCTAAGCAATCAGATTATGATACAAAGTCTGCTTGAAGTCCAGTGGGCCACTGTGGATCTATACAATCTATATCAGTAGGTCTTTACCTCTGTCCTATCTCCTGGTAATCATTTAGTTAGGTATTGTATATTGGTGTAGTTCAATTACTTACATAACCCAGAAAAGGAATCAAATCTTCCTGAGGCCTCGTTAAGTGGTTGAAAAGAATAACGTGCCCTTTCCTTAAGAAACTCCCTGAAGGGAATAGTATGAATAGGTCTTGAGATATCACTGACATTGCAAACACAATTGGTTTTAACTGGGCTTGGGGTTTAGGAGGACTTTATTGGGTACTCGTGTCTCTGAGGCTGTTCAATTCTTATTAGCAAAGCTTATTAATTGTTCTAAGAAACATTGTATTTCCTGTGTCTCGGCTTCATAGAACTATAATTCATCACTTCTTGGTGTTAATAACTCCCCCTGTGAGATGATTCACACAGTCCAGTTCTCTAATGCCAGGAGCACAAAGGTCTTCTGGAACCTTCTGCCACAGGGTGGAAGAAACTATCTCTATTTAACAAGGACTTGGGAAGACAGCCAAAGAGGTCCACACGCTGCATTTTACCACATGCTCTTCTCCTCAGAGGTTAAGGGGTGTTATATGGGGCACTGGCTTGAGGTCATACCGTGGAAAAGTATCCTGCCACGGCCTTGGGGTTGAGGTTTGCCTTCTCAGTGACTGCAGAGACTTTGGGTTTTAACCACCTCCCATGAAGGCCAACAAAAGCGATGGTGCCCCCCACTTCTCAGTTGGCTTTTGGGAAAATGCATAAAAAACCACTTCTGCTGCCAGCCTGGGGAGTATCAAATGGCAAAATTCTGTATTTAAAGGACTTTGACATTTAAGATTGAAAAGGAATTTGGATTCTAAATCTTAAAAAAAGTCCATGTGATTTTGAATTAAAATACTGTTGTAAATTCAATCAGCCACACATCTAACTCATTCCCCCCTGGAGGGAGATTAATGGTCCCTCACAAGGGAATTTGTGTTCTTGTCTCAGAGTTTCATTTTGGGCTATTCCTATTTCTGTCCCCCACGGCTATGGCTAATTTGGGTCAGCTGAGCATATAAACATTTGCTTACTTAGAACTTAGAAAAAGGATCCCGAGATAAGAACAGCCCTCCTGCAGTCCTCTGCTCTCCACTCTGACCTCGTGCCTCTAGCAGGATCCCAGAAAAAGGTGGAAACGGGCTGTGGGGCCACAGAGAACTCGGTGAAGGCAAGGGCGTCATGCCTCAGCACAGGGTAGGGTCCCTGGCGTTGGGCAACTCCGGCAGCAGAAGCAGGGCTGTACCTGGTATTGGGCTATGGCTGGTGCAGGGCCTGACTTCTCTTAATGGGACCATTCAGCTGCAGGCTTGGAGGGATCCCAGGTTCATTGCCACTAAGAGGACCAAGATGGACAATTAAAAAGCCAGAGACTTGGGGCGCAGCTAGTGCAGTATTTACAAAGTGCAGCCTCCGGACCAGCATCCTCAGCATCAACTGGGAACGTGTTAGAAATCCCAATCTTGGGTCCCATCCCAGCCTGACAGAATCAGAAACTCTGCCAGCAGGACCCAGAAATCTGTGTTTTCACAAGCCTTCCAGGTGATTCTGATGCAAAAGCCTCAGAACCACTGTGATGGGATTTGTAAGTCCAGTGGATACTAATCTAGGGGCTTTGGGAACCTAGGACTTCAAAAAGGGAGCAATGAATGACCAGGGCTGATTTTCAGCATTTCAAAAAGCTAAAGAGAAAGAGTATGTCTGCCCAGAGAAAGGCTGTGTAGACTAACAAAGCCGTCACTTTTCATTGCTGCTGCCTGGAATCATAGCAACTTGGTTTAGTTACGGTTGTTCTCATCAAAAAGCACTAGCTGGGAAATTTATAGACCATTAATTAGAAAATTAACTTAAAAATGTAAAATTAATTATTTCAAAGATACATGGATTAATAATTAAAGTTTGTGGGATTCTTTGGGGGGTAGGGAAGACAACACTATTTCAAACGTAAGACGTATGATCGTGATGGGTAGAACTGAAGAAATCCTGGGGGGACTAAACATTTGGGAACCATCCATTTGACTTCTGTTCTTGCTCTGCCATCTACTTTCAGTATAACCTTGAGCAAGCCTGAAAGTTTTCCTTTGCTGTCAGTTTCCCACTTATAAAAAGGGGCCTATTCATGTTATCTTCTCTCTGTCTTGCGTTTAAAGACAAATTGGGTCATGAGAACCTTTTTTGCAAACAGGATACGTGCTATGCATAATGATAATGCTTTGGAGATTATATTTTCTTTTTTGCTTGGTAATAAGTTGCTAGTTCAGTACCCCGAATGATAGTCTTAAGGGTCTGTTACCCCAACGATAGTCTGAAGGGTCTGAAAACAGTGCGCTTTCCCAATGCGGCTTTGTAATGTTCAAGACCTAGCAAGCACACTGGGAGAATTTGATGCAACATCTGTGAACGCTTCGGAATTTCTCGGAAGGAGAGTGCAAAGACAAATTCAAAGTGTGCCTGTAATTACTGGTTTTCTAGTTTCTAAGGAACAGGGAAATGGAACATTGAAGGAGAGATGGGGGGAAGAAGGAAGGTAAGATTTCTGACCCAAATGGGATTGACATGAAAATCCAGGGCACCTTTTTCTCTCTCTGAATTTGAGATGTTAGAAAGAAGGGAAGAGGCAGACAGATTAATTCCCTTGTGCCGTGTACTGCTGAAACAGCCGACAGTGTGTGGTAGGGTGCTGTAGGGAAAAGCCAAGTCAAATGAATGCACTGAGAAAAGGAAGAGAGACTTTGTCCAGTCAACTTCTCAAAACTATTGTGAAGCTGCATGTGGTGAGTGCAGGAATTGCCCCGATCATTCTTCTTGCTATTCAGAAGTACCACAGAATTCAGGGATTTACCAAGGTTTTGCAGTAAGTATGTGGCTGCTGTAGCTTGGATTAGTCTGCAAAAAAAATAAAGGCAGCACCATTCATAGACAGCTCATTGTATCTTTAAATTCATTTACATTGATCAGATCATGAAACCAGGCTGCCCAAGACATTCCATGCTGGCCAGCGGCAGCTTTCTCTGAGACTCTGTGGACACGCAGCAGCCTCTCTGGGCCCCGTGTCCTCCCAAATCCACTTTAGCTCTCTAATCTCATTGTCTGTATTCCAGGAGAATAAATTAAACATTCTTTCATCTCTACCCTGGGTTCAGCACCAAATAGATTCACTTCAGTAGCAGAGCGAGAGGGGAGAGAAAAGTGATCTTTCCTTCAATCTTCCTGGATACCCATTCTCATGTAGTGGTGTGAAGTTGTCCAGAATTGTTCAGTGGGATGATTAAATGGGGGGTGATTTGGGGCCCTTCCTAGACTGGAAGCACTTTGAAACAGTCCAACTTCTCTGCGGGTGTTCCCCGGAGCCTGTCTCACAGCAGAGGATTAATAAATATTTACTGAAATGCTCTATGACCATTTTATTGAGTCTGATTTACATGGCTGGTCATCTTTCCACACTAAGTCTTCTGAAGTGGTTGGAATAAAATGATGTTATTTAAAATTTTACCCAGGAGAGTGATACCCAGGGAGAAGAATTGCAGAAGAGAAAATCTGCATAAGAAATGATGAACAGGTCCAATAGGTCTAGGGAAGGGGGTGGACTCTGTCCTCATGCCATGAGAATGTAGAGAACCTTGATGTCTCTTGCAACCTTGAGCCCAAAAGGAAGGGACAGTGAAACCATTCCCTATGAATCTTGGTTGATGATGAATCTAGGCAATTTGAAATCTCCATATTGAAATTTAGAGGTGAAATTTTGGAGATAAATCTAAACAATAAGTTCTTTAAGTAATATTTATAAGTTGACTTTGAGAGGGTATTTCACTAAGGTTTCATGACGATTTTGAAAATGTGAATTTCACAGCTGCTATTGTAAATGCACCTGGTCTGAGAACCCTTGACCCACTGTTTCAAGTTGTGCTAGGGATTCCGTGCTGGCTTCAGAACCTTGCTTGTCTTGACTAAAAGTCAAGAGATGATGCCTTTAAATTCATTCAAAGCACGTAAAGAGAGAAATCCTAAACTCATCATGCACACACGTAAGAACAAAGTGAATGTTTAAAAGAAGTCATTCACGGAGATTATAAAAAAGAATTTGTTGCTGGTTGCTAAAGACTGTTTATTACTCAGCAGCAACCTCAAAACCTGCAGGATACATGCTCAGGGAAAACGAAGGAAGAACATTTCAATCCATTTGGATCAGTTTCACTACAATTACACGTAACTCATTAGAGTCAGTGGGGGAGGAGCCTTATAATTTAATTATCAATCTGGAATGCAACTGAAGTGAGACCGGCCATATAGCTAAGTCAGTGAAATCTTTCATTCAATGCTCATCATGGCAAAGCATAGATTATGATGTGGAACCTGAAGCCATTTCATTTAAATCAATGGTTTATCTTTGGCATTTTCACACATTATTCACATTTTAATTTTTCTAATTTTTTTTGACCATAAAATGCCTTATGATACAAAATAAGTAAGTGTTTTTAAAGGCCAAGTGATTCATTTTCGAACGTTTGAGAAAAGGAGCCCAGGCAGGGATCAGGAGACACAGGGTCTGGCCTCAGCTCCTCCACAATAGGAGGGGATTGCATGTTATCCAGTGGACAAGCCCTGAAGATTTAACCTAATGTAAAACTCCAGGATAATTGGTGGCAGGTGCTTCTGTTGACCAGTTAAAAATAATATTGCTGTTTGATAAAGACAATGAACAGTCCACCTAGCCAGCAGCTTTGAGTTTTGACAATTTATGACATGTTTAAAAAGACTGCGACTATTTCTAATTTTATGAACAAAGCGAGATTTTATGAATAATTTTATCTGGCATGCATTTGCATTCTCATAAATCAAAACTGTAGAAAATGGGACCACATTTGATCTAGGCTTTAGGACATCTGAAAAAATTTCTTAGGTATCTTCAACCTCAGTTTCATGAACAGGGATTGGGATATGTCAGGGGTTTGCAAACTCTATTCTGAAGAGAACCAGCACCGTAGAGAGAATTATTAGGGGGCTTCTGGAAGGGACGAGAAGAGGCCCAGTAAATGGGGCAGAGACATTTGGCACTGCCTCAGTCAGTGTGTGTGTGTGTGTGTAAAATCCAGGGCACCTTTTTCTATTTCTGTATATATGTACTATATATACATATGTGTGTGTGTATATATATGCAATTGTTAAATCTTATGCACTATATATATGTGTATGCACTATATACACACACACACAGACACACATATACATAGTGTATAAGATTTAACAATTAAAAAATTAGAAAAATCACAGAATTTGGTAGGCTCTGAGGACCACTAACTTTCCTTGTTTCCATTCTTCCTCCTTTTCTTTCACTTTCTGTTTCAAAAAAATTTAAATAATGGAGTGAAGAAATAAGAAAGTCTTCTTGTGAAAGGTAACGAGTTGCACACTGAATTATGTTTCAGTATGCTTTTTTGTCAGCTTTCCCCCAAATATCTTGACTTTTTCTGAGGGACCATCTTGCTTATTATTGTCGTCCCTAAAGTGCCTGGCACAGTCCCTGTGCATAGTCTGGGTTATAATGACATTTATTGAATTATACTGAATTGAAAAGATCCTGAGCCCCTTGGTTCTTCTTTCCTTCTCCCAATTGTTTGCATGTTCCCTTAGGTGGCACAGGAAACATACTGCTCTGCTGAAATGCATGTCTCAATCATTTGCATTTAAACATGTTCCCTTAGGTAGCACAGGAAAGATACTGCTCGGCTGAAATGCATGTCCCGAGTCGTTTGCATTTAGACATGTTCCCATAGGCGGCACAGGAAACATACTGCTCTGCTGAAATGCACGTGGATTGCACGTTTAATCTCTGATCGGGCTGAAGAGGCTGACCATCTGCAGGTGGAGAGATACATCCTATCTCTAGCTTCCTGAGAAGAGCTATTGAGAAAAGGTCCGTACAGGCAGGGCCTACAGTGTGCACCTACCTCGACTAGGACACTTTTCCCCAGCAGAATCTACACTCTTGGAAAGCCTGGTTGAGAGGAGGTAGCTGCAGATTGGGGAAAACCTTTATCATAGTGTGTAATTTTAAAATGCTTCATTATTTCATGATTTGTAGGTTTTTTCTAGAAATTATCTTAACGATGCAATGAAATAAAGATGCAAAATTTCTGTTAAGCATTATTTTGTTGATATACATATTACTTGATTCTAGAATTCCTAGAGAACAAAATATTGTATCTTCATCGGACTCTATGATACAAATGAACATTTGATTTATATAACTTACACGATAGATGTTAAAATGTAGGATAGGGTTAATTACCGTCTTCATTGGGTGTTTTTACTAATTTTCAGATTTAACACTGTATCCCTCAAAAAATGTTTATTCTCAGCCAAATGCCAGCTGCAAGACCCAGACCCAGAGTATTTAAGCACATGAGTCAAACTATAAATCAGATGTGTACAACTTGGGCTTACGGAAAGGCCGTGGGTCCATCTGCTCCATTTGCCTTTGCAGAATTAAAGAGAAAAAAACATCAGGGAAGGGATAGATTATCAGCTTTGAGTGAAATTGTCTTGACCTGACCTGACATTTGAAAGCTTTTGGTTTCTCCCTGTCTTCAGCACCTCCAAGGAAAGGCTAAGATGAAACAGGCCACACATAGACTTGCTCCTTGTTCCTTTGGTTCCTTAGCATGATTGTAAACGTTGCTTAAACAGCCTTGAAATTGCTGGGTGAGCTGTTTCTTTGTACTTCACGAACCTCTAAAAGAGTTGTCCCACTTTAAGGTCACCTACTGTTTACTATTTGTAGAGCTTAGCCATGAACAAAGGACTACTTTTGAATTACAAAACAAAAGGCCTGAAAACTTCTTAGTTCTGTTCTGGCTCTGAAACAAAGATTAAACTTTAAATGTTTAGCCATGGGTCATAGGGTTTCAGTATAACTAAGTGCACAACAGCTTTTCAACGGCAAACTTCTGCTTGTTGTACACTGAACTCTGAATTAGCAGTCACAATAGCATTTTACAGATAGCTGAATTTCTACACAAGTCATTATAGATCTTGATTTTTAAATTTTGTTGGAGAGGAAGTAGAATGTATGATCTAGAGGAGCTTCACCCATGACTTATTCATCCAGGGTACATTTTTCTCTATTCCCACAGATAACCAAGAGTTAAGCTTTCATTGCTGGATTGGTAGAAAATTTAAAATATATCTTCTAAAAGATATAATAATCCTTCTTTATCCAGATTGTGGCCAGTAATTCAACATTATATCATTTTTGCTAAAATGGTATTGCCACTCCACCTTCTAGAGAGGAAATACTTGACAATATTCAATTACTTGTGAACTCAAATACCCCAAACAGAACTGAAACTGAGGAGGTGAGAAAAAGATGATGTGATTGATGCTTCTGGAAAGAATATTAATTATATCCAATTTTAAAAGTAGATGAGTCGGGAGTGCCCATAATGAATTGTCTTTACTCTAAGAACAAATCCACTCACATTGGAATTTTAGGCATAACCAGTATCATTAAAAAGAGTCCCTTGCAGGTGTGAAGGTAGCAGTCAGGGCAAAGCATCCAAGGTCTGGGATTTCTGCTGATACCAATGCTTTGAAGACAATGGGAGACCAATGTATTGGCTTAGACTAAACGGCCTCTAAGACACTTTCCAGCTCCCAAATGGTGTGGCCCCATGTATATCAGTAATTAAGAGATGTAGATACTCACGTGGTATTATGCCTTGGTTAGCCAGTTGTTCCTGGGTCCTTCTTTGTTGAAGTCTTAACTGTAAAACTTAGAAAAGGAAGTGTTAGTTTGTGAGTTGGGCTAAATATCATTACCATCATTTATAGTTTCATTATACGTTCATAGCTCATCTCATTTTATTTCTAAAACAGTTCTGAAAATTATTGTGAAGTACATTTTTATTTCTGTTGTAGACACAGTGGAAGAAGAAAGAGAAAAGCTGAGAAGGTTGCAAGGCTTTGCAGTAAGTCTGTCTCAAAGTAGAATTAGAATACTTGTCTCCTCTTTGAAGTGAATGTTATTTTTGCAATGTCACTCTCTCTCTCTCCCCACTCTGTCATTTGCAAGATGAATATCATCTAATTCCATTTGGGTGGCAACCTGTGATATCAAAAGGGGAGACAGAGTCCAACCTGGGTTCATATCTCATCTCTACCCCCTTAATAGCTGTGTATCTCTAGCAAGTTACTTAACCTCTCCAAGCCTCAGTTTCCTCATTTGTAAATAAAAACAATGCCTACCTGGTGGTGTTGCTATACAGTTTGATAAAACAATTTATTTACACTGCTTAGCAGAATGTCTGGCACATGTAATGATATTTTGATAAGTGGTAGTATTATGAGAATCTGGAATTCTGGGAATTCAAAGAAGGACTATTGGAGTTATGGTTTTCTTAGAAAAGTTAAAACATTGTAAAATTGTCAAAATTATATATTATCAATATATATATGTTCCAAATATTATATATCTATAGCACAAATAGATTGTATGTATCATATACATGTAATAGAAAAATTAAATAACATTGAATTATTAACTTCTGAGTGCAGTATGTACAATGTTCTCCCTTCCATTGCCCCCCTCCTCCAAACACATTCTATCTCTGGAAATTCAGACTCATCCTGATGGATATTCCATTTCTCTATATACATTGACAAGAGAGAGCTTAAGGTTTGAATCCATTTGGATTAATCATCTGCTAAAATAAAAACCATGTTTTCCAGAGGACTGTAACAGAACTCGGCATCTATATAACGTAAGGCATACAATGTCCAGCATACAATCTAAAATACTCTAACACAAAAAACTAGGAAAATACAACCAATTCTAGATGGAAAAGACAATGAACAGATGCAAACCTTCAGATGAGTCAGATGTTGAAATTATCAGACAAATATTTTAAAATAGTTATTTCCAACTAGGTTCAATAAAGTAAAAGAAAGGGACAAAAAATAGAAAATCTTAGCAGCAAGATAGAACACATAAGAAGAAACCAAAGTAGAAACATTAAAACTTAACAATAGAATATCTAGAATAAAAATTATTGAATAGACTTAATAGAAAATATCAAAGGAATGAGTCAGTAAACTTGAAGATAGATCAAACTGAAGAAGAGAGAGAAAAAAAGATGAAAAACGAGCAGATCTCAGGGACTAGTGTGACAATATCTAAAAGTCTAATGTTAGGTAATTCGAGTCCCAGAAGTAGAGCAGAGGAAGAAATAATGGCCAAAATCTTCCTGAAATTGGTGAAAAAAAATTTACAGATTCAAAAAGCTCAATACACCCTACACTAAATATGTTCACAGAAAACCACACTTAGATACATAATAATCCAATGGTTGAAAGCCAAAGATAAAGAGAAAAATCTTAAAAACAGGTGGGGGAGAAACAACACATTGTATAAAGAAAAATGTTGGTTTAAATAGCCACAGATGTCTCTTCAGAAACAATGAAAACTAGAAAATAAAAAACAAAAAGAGAAACAAATAAACACCCAACTCCCTCAAATCTGACAACTCAGAATAGAAAATGTCCTCTAGGAATGAAGGTGAAATAAAGATATTTTCAGGTAAAGAAAAAAAATAATACAATTTCTTGCAAGAAATGCATAAGTAAACTCTTCAGGCTCAAGGGAAATGATACCAGAAGAGAACACAGGTATTTGGGAATGAATAAAGGATGTCAGCAATGGTAACTCTATTAATAAATATTAAATATATTTATTTTTCTTCTTAAACATATACAACTACATATACAACTTTATAAAGAAAAATTATAACATTGTCTTGCGATGCTCTTAAGGCACATAGATGTAATGCAGATTACAGTGATAATATAAAGGACTTCTTAGGACTGCCAAGTTTCTATCCTTCACGTGAGGTAGTATAATACTAACCATAGGTAGACTGTCACAGTTAAAGATTATATTGTAACTAATAATAAAAACACAAAGTGTATAACTTAAAAAAAACCCATAAACTGAAAGGAAATGCTAAAAATATCAAGTAATCGAAAGAAGGCAAGAAAGGGGGAATATAGGAACAAAAAGTATAGGGACAAAGAAAAAACAAGTAATATAATGGTAGATCCAAATCCAACCACATCAATATTTACGTCATATTTTAATAGTTGAAAAGCTCAAATAAAACAGTTTTTCAGAATTTATGAAAGTGACATTCAATTATATGTTATCTTCAAGAGATATGCTTTATATAGAAAGTGTCAGGTTCGTTGAAAGTAAGTAGATGGAAAGAAGATATACCATGCAGACAGCAACACAGGAAAGATGGAATAACTACCTTAATGTCACATAAAATAGACATCAAATCACAGAGTACTGTCAGAGATAAAGAATGGAAATTTTGTGATTGTAAGAGGCAGAATTCATCAGGAAGACACAGCAATTATAAACAGATGCGCATTTAAGAACAGAACCTCAAAATACATGAAGCAAAAATGGACAGAATTAAAGGAATAAATAGACAATTTCAAATTTAAAGTAGGAGATTTTAAGACTCCTCTCTTAACATCTGATAGAATTAGATTTAAAAAATATTAATGACATAGAGGATTTGAGCAATAATATCAAACATCTTGATATAATTAATATTTGTTTCACTCTATACTCAACAACTGCAGAATAAAAATTCTTTTCAAGTGTACATGGTACATTCACCAATATATACTAGTCACAGAACAGGTTTAAATAAATTTGAAATAATTGATCGAATATAGAGTATGTTTTCTGATGACACTGGAATTAGTTATAACTCAAAAGGAATATGCTATTAACGAAAAAATGTTTGGTAGCATATTTCTAGATAATTCATAGGTCAAAAAGAAATCACCAGAGTAATTAAAATATTTACAACTGAGTAATAAAAAATATATGACATATTATAACTATTTCATATCACTATTTCCCATAACCTGTATTACAACTTCTGAGATACAGCTAAAGCAGTGATTAGAGGGAAACTTAGAGTTTTAAATGTTTATATTAGAAAAAGAGAAAAGTTTAAAATCAATGATCTAAGATTCTACCGTAAGAATATAGAAAAGAAGTATGCTTACAGTAAGTAGAAATAAGAAATAATAAAGATTAAAGCAGAAATATTTATAATGGAAAATAGACAAGTAGTAGAAAAAGAACAATGCAAAAATCTGGTTATTTTCAAAGATCAGCACAACTGACAAATTCCTAATTAGACTGATTAAATTAAATTAAATTTATTTATTTATTTATTTTGAGACAGTCTCACTCTGTCAACCAGGCCGGAGTACAGTGGCACTATCTCTGCTCACTCCAACCTCCATCTCCTGGGTTCAAGAGATTCTCCTGCCTTTGCCTCCTGAGTAGCTGGGATTACAAGTGTGTGCACCATGCCAGGCTAATGTTCATATTTTTAGTAGAGATAGGGTTTCACCATGTTGGTGAGGTTGGTCTCAAACTCCTGACCTCAAATGGTCCACCTGCCTCAGCCTCCCAAAGTGACTGATTATAAGAATAGAAAATGAAGTTTGCCAATAACAGGACTAAAAAATGTGTTATAACTGTATATTCTAGATATTAAAGATAATGAGAAAATACATTAACAAATTTGTGCTAATAAATTTAACAACTTAAAGTGGACACATTTACTGAAAACTAAAGCTTACCAAAATTGTCATTCAGAAAATGTGAATAAAAATATGTTTATTAAATCATGCATTGATTATCATAAACATCACCACCTCCCCCCTACACACACATACAAAAATATTCAGGCCCAGGTGATTTTACTGGTGAATTTTTATCCATGTGTGATAGGAACAAGTTGTTTTCCATTAAATAACACATTTTACACATTATACCAATTATAAGTAAGAATCCTCAATTACTTTGTCTTTCAATATCATAGATCTCAATCAAGTGAAGACAAAAGTTTATAAAGATCTCCCATTGCTAGAGTTAGCCAATTAGAAGACTCTTTCAGTTCTCTAGATATTAAGCCATTTGACTTAGATTGAACTGGACAAAGGCAGTCGAAATGGAAACAAAAGGGGGAAACTGATAAAAATACTTTGAATAAAAAGAATTAGAAGAGTTTGATGACATGAAGAAGGATAGAAATATGGGCACGGTGACTCACATCTGTAATCCCAGCATTTTGGGAGGCCATGGCAGGGAGATCACGAGGTCAGGAGTTCAAGACCAGCCTGACCAACATGGTGAAACCCTGTCTCTACTAAAAATGCAAAAATTAACCAAGTGTGGTGGCACGCACCTGTAATCCTAGCTACTTGGGAAGCTGAGGCAGGAGAATGGCTTGAATCCGGGAGGTGGAGGTTGCAGTGAGCCAAGATGGCGCCACTGCACTCCAGTCTGTGTGACAGAGTGAGACTCCATCTCAAAAATAAAAGAGAAATGTTTGTTACTATCCTTCAAGGGGTTGGTGGTCTGGGATCTTTGGATATGTTACAAGAAATACAACTAATTGATATGCACAACTATGTGTGCATATATTCATTTTTTTTCTTGAGTATGGGTCCATAGCACACATTAGATTCAAAAAAAAAAAAAAAAAAAGGCAAGGCTTCCAGATTTAAGCTCCTTTAATTTAAAAGCTTAAAGACTTAGGGTTCTGAAAACGTGTATTAGAGTTATGTTATAATGAAGTTGACAAAGAAGTCTGAAAAAATGACGAGCTTAATTTTAGACAATCTGAATTTTTGAGGTCCCGGTAAATAAAAAATAAAGTGCCCGATAAACAACTGAGATATGGGACTGGAGAAAGGCTGAGAGGTCAGGGTTGGAACACTGATTTGGGGTATTATCTTTAAGTAGGTAGCCACAAAAAGTTTTAGCAGAATTTCTAAAGGAAAAAAGGTATCTTATTAGAGAAGGCTGGGCGAGGTGGCTCATGCCTGTAATCTCAGCACTTTGGGAGGCCGAGACAGGTGGATCACCTGAGGTCAGAGTCCAAGACCACCTGGCCAACATGGCGAAACCCCGTTTCTACTAAAAATACAAAACTTAGCTGGGCGTGGCGGTGCACGCCTGTAATCCCAGCTACTCCGGAGGCTGAGGCAGGAGAATCGTTTGAACCTGGGAGGCAGAGGTTGCAATGAGCCGAGATCGCAGCACTACACTCCAGCCCAGGCAACAGAGTGAGAACGCTGTCTCAAAAAAAAAAAAAAAAAAAAAAATTATCAGAGGAGAGGTAAGATAAATTACATTGCAAATAGTGAAAGAATGACATGAAAGAGGGGCTGGTAGAAGACAAAATTTCTTTGCTTCGATATAGAGAAATCACTGGACTACTTGGTGTGCTCATTTCCCATACTTCTTTTTTTTTTGCAGATTTTTCCATTATAAAGATTGAAGGCATTAATTTATTACATCCATTCAATCATTCATTACATATTAGATTGCCTACTATGTGAAAGCATTGCTTGCTGTTGACATACAGGGGTAAATAGGACAGTTACTATTCTCATGACTGTAACATGCTAGTTTGGGAGATAAATTCAATTTTCCCTGAATACAAAATAAATTCCTCTCTCTCCCCAACCAAGAACTAGGTCTTCAAGGGCTCTGTTCAATCCCTGACTCTGTATGCAAAAATGTTGCTTGCATATATGTAAATGCATATTTCTATGGGCTGGCTTATGACTTTAGGAAGATTTTAGAAAGTCTCTGAGGTTTACAAAAGTTAAGAATCATCAGTTCAGATCTAGACCAAACCATCTCATATCTTTCTTTTCTCATTTTTGTTAGTGGGTTCCTCTCCTTGCAATACCCATTATACAGCATTATCAGATCAATTTCCCTAAACTTCATTTTCATAAGATTACTGGGTATAGCATCCTACAGTGGCTTTTTATTCTAGCCTACAAGATCTTTTCCTATATACACACTATTCCCCACACAAACTCTCTTTTCCAATTCAGCCTGTCCCCTCCCGAGCCTAACCTATGTGTTCACATTCTTTGCCTTTGATTATGATATCCCTGCATGTGGAATTTGGTATATGATTTGAGGCTAGGTTATAATGCTAACTTATTCCAAATAGTTGGCAAACTATATATAACTGCCATTTATTAAAAGATTTCCTTTGCTTACTGATTTATAATGTCAACTTCTTCATTTACTTAAGTTCTAGTACAAGCCGCAATGTGTTTCTAGGTGCTAAGTTCTAATTAGTAATTTGTACTTTCTATTCTATTTTTATTTCACAGCAAAAATACTAAATGCTTTCTGTTTCAAGATGGCAAACAGAGCAAACACCTGATTCCTGTAAATAACAGAAATGATAGTTTTAAAAATGTATACCCATACTGGAAAAGAAGAATGAGATACCTCAGTGAATTGAAACCATAAGTAATTTATGAAACACACAAAACATATGGGATTGGATTAAAAAACTAGTTTCCAAGATGTGCAAGTGAGGAAATGAAAGAACAGTGAGAAATAAATTTACTGTGGCTTATAAGTTACTCAGTTAATGGCATTTCATTATTGGCAGTCTGAACAGACTAAGATAATCTCTGAACCAGAGATACTACTTGTTAATATTTCACTCATAAAGTTTAGGTTCTTTTTCTTATATGTTCATGTGGGATCTCATTATAAGATTTCTTTCATTAGATGGTTTTTATTAGTAATATATGAAAAATACATTCACATGCCATTTAATACCCATCAAAAGATGCTACTTTAGTAGCTGCAGAGTATTTGTTTTCTTTCTTCCCTCCCTCCCTTTCTTCCATCCTTCCCTCCTTCTCTCCCTCCCTCCCTTCCTTTTCTTTCTTTCTTTCCTTTCTTCCTTCCTTTCCTCCTTCCCTCCCTCTCTCCTTCCTTCCCTCCCTCCCTTTCTTTCTTTCTTCTTTCCTTCCTTCCTTCCTTTCCTCCTTCCCTCCCTCTCTCTTTCCCTCCCTCCTCTCTCTCTCTCTCTTTCGTTCTTTCTCTCTCTCTCTCTTCTTTCTTTCTTTCCTGGTTATTTCATAAGTCATTGAACCATTGGCCATTATTGAACATTTAGATTTTTTTTAAGTTTTAACATTAAAAATCACAGTGGACATTCTTTCTAGTTGATTTTTGGCCACACTTTTGATATTACATTAAGAAACACTCCTAGAAGTGGAATGATTTGGTCACAGGAAATGTCAAATTTGAAGGCATTTGGTACATATGACAATAGCTCTCCTAAAAGGTTTTTCTGATCTTTCCCACTACCAAAGTATGACCAGGATGCCCATTTCCCTTGGCCTTGTTGCTGTTACCACATGGAAGCTGCAGTGATCTTTCTCTCCTCTGAAGCTAGAGGCCTGGCTGCCCAGTCAGGGTCTAACTCTAAAGGGAGTGGGCAGAGAGCCAAGTCCCAGATGATCTTAGCAATGGAATTCATCCCTGGGTGGCTTCCTCTGCAGGTTCAGCTGAGCTTTGATACTAGAGGTGAGCGCAAATGAACCCATCCCTCTCTATGGCTGTCTCCCACTGCAGAGAGGGGGGATCCTGACACTTCACACAGAAACCTTGCCCCACTGGCATTATGCTTGGTGAAGCTGCCTTGCTTTCTGGGCACAGCCACCTCCAGCTTTTGCCTGGCCCCTTCCTGGATGCCCTTCTGTGCTTTGCTGAGCAGAGCCTCCCTTCCCTTCCCTGCTTTCAGTTTGCTGTGCCCATTTGTGTCCCAGAGTGCTTGGCAAACCTCCACTGATCCATCATAGGTAAAAATACTGTCCGAGAAGAAGGTTACTTTTTGGTCCATGCCTTCTTTCCACTCCTCATTCTACCTACCTCTAAGTGACCTGTATTCCTGGAGTTTTCTCTTCATTCACCTTTTCTGGGAGCACATTCTTATCTTTGGAAGGTTGAGGGAAGTGAGTTCTTGGTGCCTTTTCTACATCATCCCAATATGTTTTATCAACAGCAGAAATCTCTCTTACAGTTCCGACATTTGGGTGTCAGTCTTTCTAAGCTTCCAGAATCAAAGCAGTATTTTCTTCTGTTCTTGCATTCTTTTGGCCATTGTCATCAGAACTGGGAGTCATAGGTTTGTGTGTAAGTTGCTTCTTTACTCAGAGGTCTGGGCTCTGGATTCTGATTTCCTCATTTGAATATTTTGTCCCAGTGCTACACCGTTTATTTTATTCTAGACTAATGATAAATATTTTCTGGTAGGGAGCACCTTATTTTATGTGTGTTTTTTTGTGTGTGTGTGAGATGGAGTTTCGTTCTGATTGCCCAGGCTGGAGTGCGGTGACACAATCTCAGCTCACTGCAACCTCCGCCTCCAGGGTTCAAGCAATTCTCCTGCCTCAGCCTCCTGAGTAGCTGGGATTACAGGAGTGTGCCACCACACCCGGCTAATTTTGTATTTTTAGTAGAGAAGGGGTTTCTCCATGGTGGTCAGGCTGGTCTCGAAGTCCTGACCTCAGGTGATCTGCCCGCCTCGGCCTCCCAGAGCGCTGGGATTACAGGCAGGAGCCACCATGCCCAGCCCATATGGTTTTTAAAACATAAATGTTTCATGACAACTCCACCCTGTGATTTTTCTCCAAAATGAACTTCAGGAACAAGTAGCAAGTTCTACCACCACCCTAAGCACCTACCTCCCCAAAGAAGGGAAAATATGTTCCCTTAATATTTTATGATCATAGAATAGATGTGAAGCCTATTCAGTTCAGAGAAGCAGCCCGCTGTTTAATGATTATTTAAAAATGCATAGAAACTTGTGGGTCAAGTATAGCAGAGAACCAGGACTATATTCCCTGCTTGAAGCTCGGGGCTGGGACTAGGTTCCAGCTCAAGAATGGAAGTTAAACTATCTCTGCACAGCACTGGGACTGCGACCAGAGAGTGTAGAGTTTAGAAAGTGATAAACTCATTAGCACCTTCCCAATAAACCTGTGACATTATTTGCTGTTAATATTGAGGTTATTGGGAGGTACAGATAGGAAGGCCAGGGCTCATGGGCATTAAGGAAGCTTGGCAGAGTTCTGTTCACTCGCCTGTGTCTGGGAGAGAAGTAGAGGTCCCCAAGGAGAAGAAGAACCAAGTGCAGCTTACAGGTCTCTTTAGAGTTTTAGGCAGAAGAGGAGGGAAATACCAGGATTGAAGGACATTGCGACATTTTGCTTATTACTTAGATGGTAACCTCTGCCACATGCCCGCTGCTGGTGGCTGGGCCTTTCTTGAGGCCAAGGAGAGGCAACATGATGGGGCAAGAACATTGAGAATGGAAAACATAGATTTAACTTTGACTCTGCCAAGCTTCATAACCCTTAGTGTCCAAGAGCTTTCCTATCGGTATACAGCAATAGCTCAATATTAACAACAAATAATAGTTAATTTCACAGGTTATTGGGATGGCCTTAATGAGTTTATCACTTTCTAAACTCTACAAGGTTATCAAAGACCTTTATGCTTTGTATTGATAATGATGAGAAAGCCCACCTGTTTTCCCATTACAGAAGCTGAAGAAGAAAAGGGAGCTTTAGATTGCAATGGGAATGCAGGCTTGTACCTTTTTTTTTTTAATTTACATTTTTATTTTTATTTATTTACTTTTTTTTTGAGATGAAGGGAGTCTTATTCTGTTGCCCAGGCTGGAGTGCAATGGCGTGATCTCTGCTCACTGCAACCTCTGCCTCCCGGTTCAAGTGATTCTCCTGTCTCAGCCTCCTGAGTGGCTGGGATTACAGGTGCGTGCCACCATGCCTGGCTAATTTTTGTATTTTTAGTAGAGACAATGTTTCACCATCTTGGTCAGGCTGGTCTCAAACTCCCGACCTCTGGTGATACGCCACCTCGGTCTCCCAAAGTGCTGGGATTACAGGCATGAGCCATGGCTCCTGGCCATCTTTTAGAAAGTCGTTACTGCCTTAAACATTGGCTGTGCCCAGGTGTGATGGTCCCTTAGAAGAGGTTATCCCATTTACATGACGAGAAAACTGAAGGCACAGGAGTAACACAGCATGTCAAGTGAGATGGAAAGGCAGAAAACGGGGTGAACAGAAGTTGAGTCATTCACTCATTACAGATCAGTTCTTTGATCTTCTATTCCTTTCTTTTATTCCTTTTCCCCTGTCTCTCTGGTGTTGATAATTCCCAACAAGAAAGTTGAAAGGGACGGATTACTACCAGAATTGAAAAGTGTCAGTCTTGGGGACAGAAGTTTTTCTGTAAATCTCTATTGAAATCTCCCAATAATCCTTGAGGAGTGTGTATTATTATCCCCCTGATCATACCTCCTAGGATATAAAGGCTCATCCAAGGCCATAAAGTTATAAACTGAGGCAAGCAAATTTCCAACCATGACTTTGGACTCTAAACTTTTATCTCATGAGTGTAAATTCCAAATGGAACTATTAATATTTGGATGAGAAAACAGTAATTTTAGCCATGTTATACCTTGTGTTTTAATGTATTTTTGCCATTTGGTATGGGGGTGGGGGAGCATGTCTTTTTAAATGAAGAATCAGAAGCCATTAGAACAGGAGGCCCGTTTCATGCTACCTGCACCCTAGTAACTCAACATAAGGGATGCTCAGCTCAGAATCACTCCCCACAGTGTCTCCGTGGCAACAGTCAGGTAGAGTACCTTTCTCTTCTGCAGCCAACAGGGAGCTGGGTGACTGTTCTGACCAAACATAGGTGATGACCCCAACCAAGTCTCCAATTATAATGAGGCTCCTGAATGATCCCAGACTCTGATGGCATCACATGGAGTCGTTGCCATGGTTTTGGTGAGAAGTATTGCTTTTCCGAGGATTGCAAAACACTTTATGTTCCAACCCCATGCTCGCTCATTCTTGACAGAGTGGAAAATGTGTCTCCTTGGCTGAAATGTTCCTCTTGAGTCCAGCCCAAAGATGACATTTTTAGGAAAGTTTGAGAAGAATCCTATGGCTGTTACTGAGTCACGATAGAGTAGAAATGGATCTTTTCTATTTAAAGAGTTTTGAGCTACTGTTTGAAAATGTCACATTGCTAGGGAACAGTGCAAATGGAAAACTTTCCATTTGCTATCAACAAAGAAAGGTCATCACCGAATGTGCAACAATAGAGTTACGAAGCTCTGCCATCTGTCTACAAAGGGATTAGGAAGTTGTGAGAGTTACACTTAAGTATATTAGTGAACACGACTGGGGTTTTAAAAAGGGATTGCTCATCTGGAATCGGACACGTGTACTTCTAGATTCCATTCTGCTGCTAAATAGCTATTGCTTTTGAGAGGCTTGCTGGATCTCAAGTCTTGATATAAATTAAAAAAAGAGATTACGTTAGATTTGATCAGGATTTCCTCAATTTACCTGATATAATTCCTCCCCCTCTCACCGGGAGTTTGATAAACACAAATTTCCCTGGTCTGCTTCCTGGAGGCTATATAGTCTAGTATGTCTAGAGTAGACCGGGAATACATTTTCACAAACATTCCAGGAACTTCTGAGAAAAAGGTATGTTTGAGAAATAGAAATAAGGAAATATGCTGTATGCAAAAATGAGACCTTGTTTCTATACTATTTGTGCTTTGCTTTTTCATTTTTTTCAACATATTCCTACTTTTTGTGTGGGTGTGTATACGTCAACCCATTTTCTATGGCTACATAGTATCTTGTTATGCTTCAATACCTATTTAATCCCTTTTTATTGTAAACTTAATTTTCTTTCCTTCAGTAAAGATGAGTCAAGTCATTTTGTACTCCTATGGGGACTATGGGAGTGTCCTAACTTCACTACAACCTTATTAACAAGAAGAAAAGAAAATGAAAGAAGCTTTGCTAATTTGATAACTAACAATGGTATCTCATTTATACTTTTTTTCTCATTTATACTTTTTAATGAGACAAAGATGTTTTCTTAGATTTTTTGACTATTAGTATCTTTTCTCTTGCAAACTGTCTGACAACATTCTTTGACAGATTTTCCACTGGGATTTTTTCTTCCTTATAGACTTAGGAGATCTATTTATATTTGAAGTACATTAAACATAGTCAGTTATCTATGTTGTAAATTTCTACTCCTTTTCAGTTTGCCTTTCAACCTTGTGATGATTTTTGGCATTTAATATCTCTGTATGCAATCCCTTAGAATATTCTTTTATGATTTCTATCTTTGATTCTTCCATTTCCAGATTATGTATTACTTAACACATATTATGTATTACTTAACAGATTATTGCTTCTCCATCTCCAGATTATGTATTACTTAAACGTTCTTACATATTTATATTTTGATTTTTAAATTTGCATTTAACTTTGCAGTGCATCTGGAGTTAATTTTAGTATGTAACGTTACAGAAGGCTCCAATTATTTTTTCAAATTGTACTTTTTTGTTTTTTGGGATGGAGTCTCGCTCTGTCACCTAGGCTAGAGTGCAGTGGCACGATCTCAGCTCACTGCAATCTCTGCCACCTGGGTTCAAGAGATTCCCCTACCTCAGCCTCCCAAGTAGCTGGGATTACAGGAGCCTGCCACCATGCACAGCTAATTTTTGTATTTTAGTAGAGATGAGGTTTCACCATGTTGGCCAGGCTGATCTCGAACTCCTGACCTCAAGTGATCTGCCCACCTTGGTCTCCCAGAGTGCTGGGATTACAGGTGTTAGCCAGTGCACCTGGCCTCAAATTGTTAATTGTTCTAATATCATTCATTTCTATACCAAATGGATTTTAGATATGTTGTTTGTCGTATAATATATGCTTATATAACATCAAATCTGTGTCTACTTTTTCTTTATATCCTGACCTAAATATTTGGTTTTGTTTGGTGTCAGACTAGGTTTACACCTGACAAAATATATACTTTATAGGGTGTGGGAGTCTAATTCTCCAAACCAAGGCTTCAGGATTATTTTCAAGCAATTCCAAGATTTCAGGAGACCAAAAATTAACAAGTATCTTATACCTACACCAGCAACAGAAGCAATACATGAGATTATGATAATAGTGCTACGCATTCCTGTAAATGTTTATATGCAGCAGGTGAGAGAAGTTTAATCTGATTAAATCTGAGTGTGAGTCAATTCTTAAATGTACTGAGGATTTTAGGGAAAGAGGGAGCAGACAAAGAGAAAGCAAGGATGGGGGAACGGAGAAAGAAGAAGTGAAAAGATAGTGCAAATAGAAAACAAAATTTATTTTTTAATTGTAAGAACAATGTGTGTGTGCGTGTGTGTGTGTGTGTGTGTGTGTCTGTGTGCTCATGCGTGCATCGGCGTGACTATCTCTTCCAATGATGACTGATTAATTCACATGTATGTAATAGAAAATGAAAGATGTATTAAAGCAGGGGGACACTAGGTCTTGCTCCAGAAGAAAAACAAGAAATAGTCCAAGGGGCCTAGCAGAACTCTGATTTATAAGGCAATACTTTTGTCTCCATCATGGGCTGCCATCAGGGCCCAAGAAAGAAATGATCCTGAAGAAATAAAGAAAAGAAAAAGAAAGAAAGAAAAGAGAGAGAGAGAAGAGAGAGAGAGGGAGGGGAGGGAGCAAGGGAAGAAGGAAGAAAGGAAGGAGATGGAAGGAAAGAAGGAAGGAAGGGAGGGAGGGAGAAAGGAAAGAAGGAAGGAAGAAAAGAAAGAAGAAAGGTAGGAAGGAAGGAAGGAAGGGAGGAAGGATGGATCTTCCTTGAAGGAAGTTAGTGGAATCTGTGTGTTAAGCTTCTGTTTCATCTACCCAAATAAGTCATTCTGGCTAAGAGCATCATCCTTACCCATTTCTTCTCCCGTGTTGCCATGGATACACTGCTTCCTTAACACCACTGTATTATTCAAATGTGACTGATTTTCTTTCTACCTCCTCTCCTCTCTACCGTTTGGTTTTTGTCTACCCAACTATTCCATTTATCTTAAATAAATTCCCCCTGGCCTTGCTTGACCTACTTGTGCCCCCTACTTGCTGCAACCTCTTCAGACTCTAAGAATGGTCGCATTTTCTAAAAAAAAACCCACCAGAATACATGGTTTGACCAGATAATTTTTTCAAATATAAATTAATTTGTATTTAAACTTTTAACAATATCATAAAATGGTTTCTGTTTAGTATATACTTAATAAGTTATCCATTGGGGGAAGAAAAAAACATAAATTTATTTCAAAAGAGTGTCAAATAAAAAGAAATAAAAGATGAGGACTCACTGTACCAGCCATACATCCCTCTCCCACAAAGCCACCTTCCTCTATGTCTTCTAAATACTCCACAAATTCTAGTCCCTCTAGGAATGGCTCTGCCTTGACTATGTGGGAAGGTGAAAATAACTCCCCAGATTTTACTGAGTAAACCCACATGTCTGTTTCTAGCAACACATCAAAACAATAATAATGCAAGAAATTCATCGCTGTGGGGCTCCAGACCCCTTACCCATGAAGGGAAGGACTAGGTTAGAATTAGGTGGTTTCAAACTTTTAAAAACATATGCCTAAAAGTGTAAGTGTTTTTTAACTAACAATCTTACATGGAAAGAAACAAAGTAGCATGGACGTGAAGGACAAAAGCAAAACCTTTCACAAAACGTTAAAATTCTGTGGAGCAGAGTTTTAAAATCATCGGGCTGCCTGGTCCCCTAAATGCCTTCCAACTTCGATATGTTATTTTTACGATTTAGTTCTAAAAATCTCAAATCTCCTAAGAGATATTGCCTGGGAATAGATGAGCGATTTTATTCAGGAGCAAAGAGCGGGGGTGGAATTACAGTGCCATTACACCAACATGACTCTGTTCTCCCAACCCATCTGGGTCCTTTGAAGCTTCCTTGCAGGATGCTGAAGGCTCCAGAGCACTGGAAAGCTCTCAAATCCAGGAGAGAGCCAGCTCCCTTAGCAACAGCAGCAGAGGGAAGTCTCCCTTTTCCATCAGCAGATGGTGGTGGGTTTTCACCACTTCTGCAGCACCTTTTCTTACAATGGACTCTTGGCTCTTGGAATCTTCTGCACCCTGCCTAGCAACCAGTGCCCTTGGCAACTACGAGAGCTACTGTTTCAATAGACCCTTGATGCTGCTTGTACTCCCACGGCTCTAGACTGTGTCCATGGTCTGCAGATACGATAAGCCCTAAGTCTAAATGGAAACCTTCTTTATAATTTGAGTGTTATACAGTTAGATGCCAAATTCCAGAATTTTGTGAAAAATCAAAGTGTCTTAAAAAGAAAACTGGACCTACATTCAATTTCTGCTTTGCACACAGGTGAAATACCTACAGGTGTTGACTAGAAGTTCACCCAAAGTTCTGTCTGCCCCAATATATCAGCAGGATGTTTTGAAAGTCCCACAAGAGCTTGGGAGAAGAGCCCTTGTTCCTCCCACTAAATAGCCACGTGACCTTGGCCAAGACACTTCACCTCTGCAGCTTCAGTTTCCTTGTCTGTAAAGCAAGAGAGATGAGTTGATGATGTCAAAGGCTCCTTGGGCGGCTAACATTTCATGACACTTGGCTTCATTTTTGACCACGGTCTGTCTTTGTAAGTCTCCAAATTCAGGGCTCTGAGATTCCTCTTAATCTCAAGTTTTTCTGGTGAGATTATAGTATTTCTTGATATAGGTCTTAGTGTTACATTCAAAGGACAGGGAAATGCTGAAAGATTGTAAAGCATGTCTCACCACAGGCTCTAAGAAGTCAAGGGTGAAATGCAGGGTCGCAAAGTGACCCTTTAGAGGGAAATGTCACCTCGAACAGCTATTGCTTTGCTTTTGTTTTTGTTTTTGAGACGGAGTCTTGTTCTGCCACCATGCTGGAGTGCAGTGGTGCGATCTTGGCTCACTGTAACCTCCGCCTCCCTGTTCAAGTGATTCTCATGCCTCAG
Source organism: Ateles fusciceps (assembly GCA_036589455.1). Classification (NCBI taxonomy): domain Eukaryota; kingdom Metazoa; phylum Chordata; class Mammalia; order Primates; family Atelidae; genus Ateles; species Ateles fusciceps. The sequence continues at coordinate 2,786,114 of JAZHEH010000284.1, forward strand.
CCTCCCAAGTAGCTGGAACTACAGGTGCCCACCACCACATCAAGCTAATTTTTTGTATTTTTAGTAGAGATGGGGTTTTACCATGTTGGTCAGGATGGTCTTGATCTCCTGACCTCATGATCTGCCCGCCTTGGCCTCCCAAAATACTGGGATTACAGGTGTGAGCCACCATGCCCGGCCGAACAGCTATTACTTTTATGGTTACTCCAGAAGTCTTTAGGATGATCAGGCCAGCCCGGTGCTCATGCTTTTGTATGTGTAGCTACCAGTTCAAGTTCTCATAAAGTATTGAACGATTCCTGGCTATTTGCTGAGGTACCTTTAGACACTGAGAATTATACAAAGCAATTTAAGGCATATATACTCTGATGGAGAAAAAGATACACACACTTGAGTTAACTAAATAAAGTGTTAGGCAGCATCTTATTAAATAATCCATATATGTAGAAGGCTACCAAAGGGCAGAAGAACTGAACATTTAACTTTTCAAGTGAGAAATTTATGGGTAAGATGCAAGGGAATCCTTGACCGATGAAACAAACTAAAATAAATAAAACCTTTTTTCTTTTTGAGCCAGTCTCAATCTGTCTCCCAGGCTGGAGGGCAGTGGCATGATCTCAGCTCACTGCAACCTCCGTCTCTCAGTTTCAAGTGATTCTCCTGCCTCAGCCTCCTGAGTAGCTGGGATTACAGATGCCACCATGGTTGATTAATTGTTTGTATTTTTAGTACAGACGAGGTTTTACCCTGTTGCCTAGGCTGGTCCGAACTCCTGACCTCAAGTGACGCACCCACCTCAGCCTCCCAAAGTGCTGGGATTACAGGTATGAGTCAGCATGCCCACGCTACTTTTGCCTGCTTTTTTTTTTTGAGACAGGGTCTTACTCTGTCACCCAGGCTGGAGTGCACTAGTGTGATCTCGGCTCACTGCCAACCTCTCTCTGCCTCCTGGGTTCAAGTGATTCTTGTACCTTGGCCTTCCAAGTAGCTGGGATTATGGGCCTGTGCCACCATGCCTGGCTAATATTTTTTGTGTTTTTAGTAGAGATGGGGTTTTGCCATGTTGGCCAGGCTGGTCTCGAACTCCTGGCCTCAAGTTATCCACCTGACTTGCCCTCCCAAAGTGCTGGGATTACAGCCACCATGCCTGGCCCAAAATGAATAAAATCTTAAATCTGAAATAAACATGGCACTTCCTACCCAGGGCTCGCTTCATGAGCATATGACTTGTGCTGTGAAAGAGCCCTATTTTGGCCAGGTGCAATGGCTCATGCCTATAACCCCAGCACTTTGGGAGGCTGAGGTGGGTGGATCATGAGGTCAAGAGATTGAGACCATCCTGGCCAACATGGTGAAACCCAGTCTGTACTGAAAATACAAAAATTAGCTGGGTGTGGTGGTGCGTGCCTGTAATTCCAGCTACTTGGGAGGCTGAGGCAGGAGAATCGCTTGAACCCAGGAGGCGAAGGTTACAGTGAGCCCAGATCACACCATTGCACTCCAACCTGGGCAACAAGAGTGAAACTCTGTCTCAAAAGAAAAAAAAAGAAAAAAAGAAAAGAAAAAGCCCTATTTTTAGAAGAACCCTGTGCTTGGTTTAATGAGGTGCTATCACCATTGCGAAATTCTTAATCATTTTTGAACAAAGGACCCTGCACTGTCATTTTGCACTGGGCTCCATAATATGTGTAGTGCTCCTCTGGACACTCCTTGGTTCCAGGAAAAGCTTCCTGTTTGGGAGTGGTAGAGGAGACTCTGTAACAGGAGTTGGGAATTCAGATGCAGGGGGCCATGGATGCTACACTGCACTTTATCCTGTAGAAAGAGGGCTCCGATGGCATTTTTTTCAGCAGGAGAGTAATTTGGTAACCTTGGCATTTTAGGAGGACTCATCTGATGCTAGGATGATGGGAGGAGACAGGGTTGGTTTGGAGACTCTTGTCACGATCCATGGATAAGGCAAGAAAGTCCACTTGGGAATAAAAAAAAAAAAGAAGGGCAGATTTCAGAAACAAGTGGCAAAAAAAAAAAAAGAATTGCTGTGTCTTGATGATAAATTAATGACGGAGAGAGAGAGAATGACAGAGACAGATAGATGTGAATTAAACTTATATGACACAATCTTTGGTCAGACTTTTGAAAAAAACCAAAGCACTATTATTATGATTATTGGTAGCAAAATTGGTCGGGCTGCCAGGAGCCTTTGAAATAATGCCTTCATCTGGGAATTGGCCAGTAAGGTGAACATGCTAACATCATTTGTCCATTGATTCATTTCATTCATTCAATATTTATTGATCACCTGCTGTATGTCCAAACACTGTCTTAGAAGTGAGGGATCCAGCTGTGAATTAGACTGTCACTAGTTCTGCCTATGTAAAGTTTACAGTCTAGGGAGAGAGAAAGATGTTAAATAATTTCAATTTGGGGAGTGTCATGTCGGGAGCTTCATGTAGTTTGGGAATTAGGGAAGGCTTTTCTGGCCTTTTCTTCCAGGAAGCTTAAACAAATAAATAAATGGAGTTGTCAGGCCCACAGCATTTAATTTGCCCTCTTTCCAGTTCTACTTAACAACTGTATGTGTGTAAGTGTGTGTGTGTGTGTGTGTGTGTGTGTGTGTAATTTTCATTCCCAAAAGACTTGACAGGCCTGATAAGAAAGAGAAGGAGAGACAGAGGGAAGGAGGGAGAGAAAAGAGAGAAAGGGAGAAAGAGAGAGAGAGAGAGAGGTGCTGGTGGCAGTAAAGTTGTTGGTGGCAGTGACAAATGAAAGAAAGGATGGAAAGCCAGTGATGCTTCCTTTATTCTCTTCTGAAATGGTTTTCCACTGGGTTTAATAGGAAATACTTTTCTCTTCTGCTATCCACGTGGTTTTTGTCCCTCTTCCTAGTCCCAGTTTTTGTTCTGAGGATGAGCATCGCCCCAGCTAGACTGAGTTTTCCCTAGGAATGTTGGAAATGGGACTGAGAGAGAAAATTCAAAGCAGTTGGAGGTGGTCATTTTCAACCATGCAAATTGAGAAACAAAGCCAGTTGATATTAAGGGAGAAGATTGGAGCACAGAAGAGAGCCAGAGAGTGTTCAAATCCCCAGTTCCAGCTAATTTCCACCCAAGTCACAAACATATTCCTGTCGTTGAGTTTTATGAGACACTCCAGTATGTTTATAATAAGTGTTCCTTTTTGCTTAAGCTTTTTCAGGGCTTCTAGTGTTTGATTCTCTATTATTTGCAAAGAGGTTCCATACGATCATTGTTGAAGAGAAGCATCCCGTGGTGGCAGAAAGCTGTCAGCACAACCAGGTAAAGCTTTGAGATCGACTTTTAAATCCTGTTCTACCATTCGAAGACTTCTGGGTATGTGGATGCAGGTGTTTGTGAAAGTGAGTAACATGTACATTCCTGATGGAAAGCACATGGCAGTTATCATACTTAGGACCTGGGTAAAGCAGGTGGTGAGCGGCAGCTTGGACGGCTATGTCTGTTGCATCCTCTCCATACAGTGCCAGGTCAAGATCACAAGCCCTGGACATGACAGAGCAGGAGCCCACTGAAAACTCTCTCCGTGGAAAGGGCAGTGGTACCTGTTTATAACTGAGTCATTTACCTTCCCTTTTCTGTTGAATTGTATCCAAGGTTTAGCTGGGCGCACCTTCATATGTAATCTTTGACCTTGACATTATTGCCTTCAAGGACACTACCAGGCATAGATCTTTGGGAAAGCTGTTGGCTGATGAATAGATGACTTCCTGGAAAGTAACGAGCAGGACCACCATCAGAGGTTTCGGGTCACCTCCATAGCTGAGAGCTGATACTGTGTGGCACATATAGATACAAGTATCCCTCTTCTCTTCCTATGAGTGGTTCATCCACCAAGTTCTTTCCATTGCCTGGCATTATCTGACTCTAGGACAAAGCCACTGTTCCCGCCGGTGGCCTGTGCCACCTGTGGGTCTGACATGTTCCTCCTTGGGGTACAGAAGCATCTAATTTCCTGGTAAAGAGGGTGGCTGACAGAATGCTGGTAGAAGGTGAAATGAGAGACCTGGTTATGTATCGGTCTTGCTCCAATCCTGGCCACATTTCCCAAACGAGGCTGAGAGCCAGGGATTATTTTTTGTGTGGACTGCTAATGCCTGAGCACACTCTGTTCCTTGCCTTCTGATTCCAGGTACCAATAATAACTTCCCTAGCCAAATGTTGCCCTGCGTGCTTTGTATGTTGTGTTGACAAGATTATCATAGGTCCAGCTGTCTGCCCATCTACTACAGGGAGTACTCAGAAAGGAGGAGGTGAAGATGATGATCAGGTCACTGAACAGTTTTCTCAGTTATAAGATGGTCTCAAGGAACAAGGCGAGCTCCGGGGGTGCTGGGCTGGCCTCAGTGACCCCTGGAGGAGAGCACTCAAGTAAGGAGGCTGAGCCCAGGCACACACTGTTCTTTCTTCATCCGAAGGGATGTTCCGGCTCTGCTTCCTTTAGGGAGATTAAGAGACATGAATTCAGGCCAGCATCTAGTGCTGGGCATTTGCCGGGTCAAAACCAGGAGAATACTGAAAGCCGAAATGCTTGGTCTCAGAGTTACCAAGCAGTGATTTCAATGACTGAGCCTCACACACCAGCTCAAGTTGTTTTAGAAAGATGTCTGTTCACACGAACCTGGTGAAGCTATTCTCTCCCTAAGCACCACACTCTCAGTTTGTCAAAACATTTGAAGAAGACTAATTCATGCCTCAAATGGAATTCTCCCTCACTCAGAAAGCTGCCAGGTTTGTGAGCTTAAGGCTTTCATGTTAAAATAACTCAAGACACTAGAGGGACAGGGAATGAAAACCTCAAGTAGAAGTGCCTTGGGGCTTAGGATGTCACTAAGAGGACATAATTCACAACTTACATGCTCCCTGGGAGGACAGGTTGGCAAAGTCAGATGGCTCAAGCCAGCTCTGACTGGTTTGGGTGCTTTTGAGAAGGAGTACAGGGTAGTAGTCACAAGCGTGGACTTAGATGCCAAAGGTGCATGAGTTCAAGTCGCAGCTTTTCCATTTACAAGGCATAGGATTTTGTGACAGTTCCTTAAGTGCTGGGAGCTTTGGTTTCTTCTTCTATGGATTGGAGGAGTGCTACAGCAGTGCCTTCTTACCGGACTGCTGTGAGGATTACTTTAGTTAGCACACACAGCAGGCATAGAGCAATACCTAGGAAACAGTGAGCATCAGGTAGTCTCCTGGGGGTGCTCTGCTGGGGGTGTAGGGAACCTCATCAAACCCCTCTCTAAGTTAGGGAAGACTGGGAAGCAGCAGGCAACACTGTCACTAGAACTGTTCAACTAGCTGCTCAGCTTCGGGGAGCTTTTTCTCCCATCACAAACAGGTCCCTGAAGTACAGAACAGAAACTCGGCAACTGACATAAACAATTTCAAACAATAATTTCAGAAGACAAATTGCTCCATTTGGGCACCAAGATTCCTCTCCGAGGTTTTCCCCACTTGTTTATGTATTCTGTGGCACCGAGCCATGAGTGAATTAAGCAGACAGCGTGCGCACACGCCCGGGACAGCGGGAGGGGCCTCCGGAAAAAGGACCTGCCATTTGACCCGCGTTCCTTGAAAGCTATTGCCGCGGAGATGCCTGAGACAAAGGGACTCAGATTTACGCCTTTTTGTGTTTGCTCGTTCATCGTTCATCGAGAGAGACCACAGAACTGGTGCAAGGAGATCTGAGTTCAAGTCCTGCTGCACCATGCTGTATGTGTAAATTTGGGCACGTCATTAACCCTTTCTGTACCTTAGCTTCCCATCCCTGTAAGAAAGACATCATTATATTCACCTTAGGGTAAGTATGGTGGTCTAAGACCCCTTTATCCCTAATAAATTACCGTTTGAAGATTAATGAGGTTAACCATGGGCATCCATGAAGTAGCTGAATAAGAATTAGTTACGGGCCGGGTGTGGTGGCTCAAGCCTGTAATCCCAGCAGTTTGGGAGGCTGAGGCATGCGGATCATTTGAGGTCAGGAGTTCGAGACCTCCCTGGCCAACGTGGTGCCGGACGTGGTGGCAGGCGCCTGTAGTCCCAGCTACTCGGAAAGCTGAGGCAGGAGAATCGCTTGAACCTGGGAGGCAGAAGTTGCAGTGAACCAAGATTGCACCACTGCACTCCAACCTGAGCAACAGAGTGAGACTCTGTCTCAAAAAACAAACAAAAAAAATTAGCTATAAAGGGGAATTAGAGTTTGGAAGAAAGGGCATATTTTACGATGCAAAGAAGTTCTTCCAAAATTGAAAGACAGTCTTCATTCCATGGGGCTGTTCTTGAATATAACCTTAAGTTCTTTAGAGAGCCTAAGTTAAGCTTGTGATATATACTATACTATTAAACATATATTGCCTTTTCTGACTATAAAACAAGTGCATGTTCATTATATAAAATTTGAAGAATGTATGAAAGTTTCAGGATGAAAAGCCAAATGAATAGGAATTCAAGTCTGCAGAGATAATACTGGCTAATACACTGGCTAATACTTGGCCTTTTTTATTCTGATTCACATGCCTGAACATGGATATGAAAAGGTACCTACCCTACAATTTCTCAAGAATTGGGATTGTATCACATGCAATTTTGAAACCTCCTTCTTGCATTGTAAATATCTTTGTGTCTCATGATTCTCTGAAAACACTGTATTTAATGAGCATATTAAATCCCATTTTCAATGTATTTAAATATTTTCTTTTGGTTAAGCATCTCCAGTTTTCCTCTCAGTTTTACTATAGCATATCATATATACCCTTGCAAAGAGCATCTTCAAAGATAAATCTGTAACTCTCTCATACTACATACATGTTATATATCATATACAAACATATACATATACATATATCTAAATGTAGGTATATTAACAATGCTTTACCTGTTAGAAAATAATCCTGGCTCTACTATTAGACACAGGTTTTGAAACAACCGAACGTGACACTTGAGAATACTCTCTGTCTCTGGGCCATTCTGTAGTGTCAGGTTCTAATCTATGTGTTAAGAACACAGTCCTCTGTAAAGGCTGCATTTCTGCTAAGCTAAGGATTCCTTTGCTATCCCTATGCTTCATTCTGTCCTCCTCTCCCAGCCAATCCTGAGTTAATGCTTACTGAATTTCCATTTCTCCTTCTAATCTAGTTCTTTCAATCCTGAAGCCATTGCAAATGGCTACCATGTAAGATTAAAAAAAAAAAAAGCTTTAAGCAGACGGACAATTTTTTTTTTTTTTTTTTTTTTTTTTTTTTTTTTTTGAGATGGAGTCTCGCTCTGTCGCCAGGCTGGAGTGCAGTGGCGCGATCTCGGCTCACTGCAACCTCTGCCTCCCGGGTTCAAGCAATTCTCCTGCCTCAGCTTCCTAAGTAGCTGGGACTACAGGCGCATGCCACCACGCCCAGCTAATTTTTGTATTTTTAGTAGAGACAGGGTTTCACCAGGTGGCCAGGATGGTCTCGATCTCTTGACTTCGTGATCTGCCAGCCTCGGCTTCCCAAAGTGCTGGGATTACAGGTGTGAGCCACTGTGCCCGGCCGCACACGGACTATTATGTTGAGAGAAGAAATGGGTTAAATGGCAGGCATCTGCCTATCTGAAAACACTGTGTGTTCTCTGGGGTTGTACGTTTCTCTGGGGACCACGTGGTCAATTTGGTTTTGCAAGCCCTGAGAAGAGACCTCTAGGTCTGAATCTACTGGACGACCTCGGACCAATTTTCTTCCTAATGTCTCTGGAAACGCGGTAACCTCATCTGTATAATCAAATTTGTAATCTTACAGAATTGGTAGAAAAATAAAAATATTAATGGCTATGATCTTTTTGGGTGGGAGAGAGAGAGTTGAATGTATTAAAGAAATATCAGATGCTGTAATTTGGCAGACTGCTCCCCCGCTGTCTATCCTCAAAACTTTGTTCTCTAGAGAGAGCTCTCTCTTTCTCTTTCTCTCTCTTTTTTTCGGCTTTATATTTAGACAGAACAGTGTTCTCAATTATAAGAGAAGAGAATCTGGGCTCAGCCATGAGCCTTTGCTAGTCCTTATAGCATTATGGTATCTTGCTGAGACCCAGGCAAGGCTTGGCGCTGTCTTCAGAGGCATCAAAAGACCAGATCCAGAATAAAAACCACACCTCTCTGGAGAATACGTGTAATTATTATGCCTTTTCAAACAGTTTTTTTTTTTTTGGAAAGGAAGACAGTAAGTGATGATAGGTATATCAAACACTTTGTAAAATACAATATAAATTATATATTGACAATAATTATCTTCATAACTCTTAAGCACAATCTGGGGTAAAAAGAAATGATCATTACTGGGCAGCAAATCTTAAGAAAAAATCGTGAGAGGCTGGTCATTGTTAATTTGGAATCAATATGATATAATTACATAAATAGTTTTAAAACATTGTAAATTAACATATCATAGCATATTGATACAAACATTGATGTGATAATTAATATGTCATTTTTTTAACTTTCATTTTAAGTTCGGGGTACATGTGCAGGAAGTGCAGGTTTGTTGTGATAATTAATATGTCATTTTTTTAACTTTCATTTTAAGTTCGGGGTACATGTGCAGGAAATGCAGGTTTGTTACATAGGGAGACGTGTGTCATGGGGGTTTGCTGTACCCATTATTTCGTCACCTAGATCTTAAGCCTAGTACCCATTAGTTGTTCCTCATCCTCTCCCCTCCTCCCACCTTTCACCCTCCGACAGGCCCCAGTATGTGTTGTTCCCCTCTATGTGTCCATGTGTTCTCATCATTTAACTCCCACTTATAAGTGAGAACATGTGGTATCTGGTTTTCTGTTCTTTGCCTTAGTTTGTTAAAGATAATGTCCTCCAGCTCCATCCATGTCCCTGCAAAAGACATGATCGTGTTCTTTTTTATGGCTGTATAGTGAGAATTAAAACATAATTAATATTCATGTGTGAATAAAATATCTACCATTTATTGAGTACAGCACATCCGGGCACTATGTCAAGAACTTTTTATATACTTTTCCGCTAAAGCCTTCAAAATTTCCAATGAAAGAGGCATTCTTGTTTCCACACATACACATAGAAAAGTAGAGGGTTGAGAGCTTAAAAGCATGCACTTGAGTTCATATCATACGACCAATAAGGATGGAGGCCAGGATTTAAAGCCAAGTCAGCCAGATGGCATAGCCTATACCACATACACACATTGAGATATTACAACAAAAATTAATAGCAGTGTTGTGGGTTTTCAGCTCTTAAGTTGAGAAGCAAATTTTAGTGGTTGTTGTTTGAGTGTGAGCATACTCCAGGATTAATGAGAATTTGAGAACAACTTAAACCTCCCAGGGACTCAGCCAACCCCTGATTTAGCTGCTACGAAAATATTGTATGGTTAACCCACTTCCCCATGCCTCCATGTCTTAAAAAAAAAACAAAAAACAAAACCAAATAGCTCTCACTGCCAATTGATTTACTATGGAAGTTACTCTTTATTATTTAGAGGATCTAGGAGGTACTGGATAATCATAATAAAGAATATAAGAAAGAACATAAGAAAAACTAAAAATTACTCATAACCTCACCACCCAGAGCTGATCATTTTGGGAATGGGTCCTTCCAGGCTTCGTTTCCATGTGTGTGCTTCAGCACTTTTGGTGTGTTTGTGGTGTGTTTTGAGTCCCAACTTGTTGGGCTTAAAGTTTTTTAACTTTTAAAAGACATTTAATTTTTCACTGTCTTATGGTCAAGAAAAAACCCTATGTTTTGAATTTGTTGACATTTCTTTTTTTTTTAATTGTACTTTAGGTTCTGGGGTACATGCGCAGATCATGCAGGAATGTTGCGTAGGTACATACATGGCAAGGTGCTTTGCTGCCTTCATCTCCCCATCACCTATATCTGGTATTTCTCCCCCATTATCCCTCCCCACCCTCCCCACCCCCTAGCCCCCCACTACTGACCGCAGTGTGTGATGCTCCCCTCCCTGTGTCCACTTGTTCTAATTGTTCAACACCCGCCTATGAGTGATAACACACGGTGTTTGGTTTTCTGTTCTTGTGTCAGTTTGCTGTGTGTGTATATGTGTGTGTTCGTGTATGTATGTGTATGCAGGGAGAGGGTACTAAGTCTAAAATTATATCCTATGTCAGGTAAGAGGATTAAAATATGTGATCAAATTTTATTTAGTGTTCATGTCCTCTAAATCTTCACTTAAATCTTTGCCTACTTTATTAAAGGCTTACAGATATGTTTTTCTCCCACCACTGTTAGGATGTCAATTTCTTCTTATGTTTTAGGCATACTTAAAAATTATGTAGATACTAATACAGTTTTATTTTAAAAGATGCAAATGCTAAAGAAAGATAAAGTCTTGCTCTCTGTACCCATGGATATCATAATGAACAGTCTGACTTACATCTTTGAAACTTTTTTTCTGTGTACTTACGTATAAATACTTTTGTAAAAACATACATGAAAATATGTTGCTGGATTGTCTTATAACCTGAATTTAAAAAAATTAATGATACATTTTGGAGATCTTTTCACATCAGTTCATTTAGAATTTCATCATTTCTTTTTGCTTTGCATTGTGTTTTATTGTATTCTATACTGTAATTGTATTATAATTTAATTAATCATTCCCTTACAGGTGATGTTTATGCTGGTTCCATCTTTTTTAGGTTAGGCCTTATAAACTATGATAAAATTGTATCTGTTAAGACTTTGCAGTATGGATTGCTCACCAACACGATAGGTGTATCTATGTCTTCATGCCTGTTCAATACTCAATATTATCAACATGTTAAAATTTTGCTAATTTCAAGTTTTTAAAAAACAGTATCTGGATCTTTCCCTTTGCATTTTCTTGAATGCTAGTGAGTTGAGTATATTTCATGTGCTTACTAATTACTTCCCCCTTGAATTGTCTTTCCATTAGGTTGTTTACTTTTAATCTTATTGTTCATATAAGTCCTCTTAATAATTTTGTCTCACATATATTTTCTTTCTTTTTTTTTTTTTTTTTGGGACTGAGTTTCGCTCTTGTTGCCCAAGCTGGAGGGTGGCTCACTGCAACCTGTGTCTCCCAGGTTCAAGGGATTCTCCTGCCTCAGCCTCCTGAATAGCTGGGATTACAGGCACACACCACCACGCTTGGCTAATTTTTTTATAGTTTTAGTAGAGATGGGGTTTCACCACGTTGGCCAGGCTAGTCTCGAACTCCTGACCTCAGGTGATCCACCCACCTCGGACCCACAAAGTGCTGGGATTACAGGTGTGAGCCACTGCACTCCGCCTCACATATATTTTCAAGTGTTTTTTCACTCTACAGTTTGGCTTTAAATTTATTTTGATGATTTTTTAATGTGGAGTTTTAAAGTGTTTAAGTGACCAAATGTGTCCATTTTTATTTCTAGCCTGGCCTTGGCCACAAGCTTGGGAAGGCTTGTCCTACTCTGAGATGATAAGATTATTCCCCTCTGTTTTCTTCAAATATTTTATAGGTTTCCTTAGCTCTTTAATCCATAAGGAATTTGTTTTAAGGTATATTATAAAATATCTCAACTTATTTATTTCCAAAGAGCTAGTCAAGTTTCTCAACAAACCCATTACATATTTTATTGCGGATTTGAAGAGCCACTGTTTTCAGAGGTTAAATCTATGCATATATACGTAAATGTATATGTGCGCATGTAGTGTAAATATGTGTATGCATACACATACAGATAATTCTTATCCACTGATAATAATTGTCTGTTTTAATTCTGGTACTAACTGCTAGATATTTCTTAAAGAACTATGTCTAATGTCTTAGAGCAAATCTCTTCTTGTTGTTGCCTTTCAAAAATTTCTTAAATTTCTTTTTCTCAATTAAAGTGAGGTTTTAAAAGTCAAGCTTTATTAAAAACCCTGGGACTTTGTAGGAATGGCATGTGTAATTTATAGTCAAAGTAATAGAACAACCAGCCTGATAAATCACTATGTAGGAAATCAAGGGCCATAGCAGTAATTAGGTATACGGCTGGAGTCGTAACCCAGAAAGAGGCATATTAAATCTACGGGGTCAGGTAGGCATGTATGGTTAGGGGGGTGGGGCGGGGAAAGAAAGAAAAGAGATGTAGGTTATAACAGAGATAATCATCATGGCACAGTGGAGCAGACAGGTTCATACCTGGCCTCCAAGTTGTCTAAAATCTTTGAGCCTCAGCTTCTTCATCTAGAAGATGGGAATAATCACATATTTGTAAGGATTAAATGAGATGATAAAGGTACCCACAGATAATAGGTTCAGCAACTCCTAGTCCTCTTCTCTTCCTTTTTGATGAGTCGCAAGTCATATTTGCTAACAGGTGGTCGCTAGATAGGGGACCACATGGAAGTTTCCAAAGGCATTAGGCAGCTGTTACTCATTTTCTTTTCAATCTCTACTGAAAAGGTGTGAAAGGCTCATCTGTTACCAGCCGACACTGGGGAAGTACCCAAGGTTACCCTGAGTTAGTTGTACAGTAAGGACAAGCATTCATCGCCAAATAGAAGTAGGCCTAACGCTAAGTTTGTTACATTGTAAGTGCTCCAGAAATACTAGCCGGCATTACAGCTCATAAATATGCAAATCTGTTCTTCCCACTTTTAGGCATTTTTCTCTAAATAATGAGTATCCTACAAAACAATCCAAAGGAAGGAAAACATTTTCTTTCTTTGCATGAAGGATTTCACAATAGTGTTATACATGCAGATTTTCATAATAGTGTTATTTATAATATAAAGATTATAACTGGCTTAATTTTCCAATGCAAGTGGAAAAGTTTAGTAAATTACTATACACTCACTTGGGGGGAAAATTATGCAGTCTTTTTTTTTTTTTTTTTGGAGATGGAGTCTCGCTCTGTCGCCAAGCTGGAGTGCAGTGGCATGATCTCGGCTCACTGCAACTCACGCCTCCCAGGTTCAAGCAATTCTCCTGCCTCAGCCTCCCAAGTAGCCGGGACTAGAGGCGTATGCCATGACATCCAGCTAATTTTTGTGTTTTTAGTAGAGATGGGGTTTCACTATGTTGCCCAGGATGGTCTCAATCTCTTGACCTCATGATCCGCCCACCTAGGCCTCCCAAAGTGCTGGGATTACAGCTGTGAGCCACTGTACCTGGCTTATTACACAGTCTTTGAAGCAAAAACTGTTGCTATGCAGCAGCTTGAAAAATATTTGTGCTATTATACTAACTGATAAAAAGGCTGAGTATAAACTTATGTATATACTCTGATTATCACATTATAAAAATCTTCGTACACCTGGACAAGGACGGAAAGATAACACAAATGATAAAAAAATATATATATTGAGGCGAACTATTGAACTATTGTTCAATTAATGTTGAGTGGCATTTTCCAGGTTTAACTTTTTTGAAGTCATTTTTTAGAAACTCTAGACAAGGCAATAAGTCTCAAATAAATAACAAAAAGTTTCTTGTGGAACTTTACCTAGGACTGAAAAACCAGCCCAGCCAGTCAGGAGGAAAACAAGATTGGCTTCCTAAAGGGAGTGTTTCCGGAAATAGAAAAGGCAGAATCGTTTATGGGGTATTTTCCAGTCATTTCACATCATTTGTGAAATGGGGGATGTTGCCCGGGGTTACTTCACTGTATTTTATGAGAAACAACTGATCGATGCTTTTGTACCACTTAAGGGGCCAAGGGGAAGGAGATACAAGTTGAGGAGTGAAAACTTAATGCAGTAGTTCAAATTGGGGTGCCAGAAGGGATTGCTAATAAAGACATGCTAAGTATTTGAGGGTCTGTGTATCCATTAATCATTGCTGCACATACCAAGTGAGAGCTAGGAAAACCCAATAAATACATTTTACAATATTACAGTGGCTCAATTCACTTTTTGTATTTTATTATTATTTTTTTTGTAAGATGGAGTTTCACTCTTGTTGCCCAGGGTGGAGTGCAATGGCACAATCTGGGCTCAACACAACCTCCGCCTCCTGGGTTCAAGTGATTCTTCTGCCTCAGTCTCCCCAGTAGCTAGGATTACAGGCATGTGCCACCACACCTGGCAATTTTGTATTTTTAGTAGAGATGGGGTTTCTCCATGTTGGTGAGGCTGGTCTTGAACTCCCGACCTCAGATGATCCAATTCACTTTGAATTCAACTTCTTCTCTAGTGATATAAGGTAGCTGAATACAGCAAACATCTATCAGTCAGAGGGATTTTGCTGATAAGAGAAGGAAGTACTCCAATAGTGAAATGAGAGAACCTATCTTCCATCACCAGCAGAAGAAAAGAAAGACATTCTTCTCCCTTCAGTGGTTCCAGAGAACTTTTTGCTATGCTCTCGAAAAATTAAAGTCAGGAAACAGTTTTATTTATTCTAAATCTTTGGGGATAAATGATACATTTTATTTTAACAAAAATTGGACACCTGTCTCTGTTTTATCTAAGAATAATGATCCAGTTTGGGAGGCTGAGGCGGGCAGATCACCTGAGGTCAGGAGTTTCAGACCAGCCTGACCAACATGGAGAAACCCCATCTCTAATAACAATACAAAATTAACCAAGCGTGGTGGCGCCTGCCTGTAATCCCAGCTACTCGAGAGACTGAGACAGGAGAATCGCTTGAACCCAGGAGGCAGAGGTTGCGGTGAGCCGAGATCGCACCATTGCACTCCGGCCTGGGCAATGAGAGTGAAACTTTTTCTCTAAAAAAAAAAAAAAGAAAAAGAAAAAAGAATAACGATCTAAACCTGGTTAAGTAAAGCTTGACTTATTAGCTATTCTGAAACATATAAGCATTATCTGCTTAATAAAATTGAAATTCGAAGTACTAAAATCATAAGGCTACAAAACTATTATTGGGTTGCTGTTGTTGCTGTTAATCCTGTTTGTGTTCATGGAAAACTTTTAACTACTCCACACATAAGCAAGAACTCTTATGCAATTCACATGGCACCAGATCCAGTAATCCATTCCCACATAGTGGATAAAGGTTCACCAATTTCTTTCTTTTCAGAAAGAAACCCTTAATAATTCTACAAAGATCTTTCCCTCATAGAGTTATGAGGATGTGAAGACCATGAGTCATTTTATCAATATGGAAACAGAGGCCCAGAGAGCCCTGGAAATGTAAACATATTCCCAAGACCTTGGAGTTCCAGATAGGCTCCCACTGTGACTCGGCCAACAGGACAGAAGGAATGGGACCACGAAGGCAGAGAAATGCACCTGCTGGCTCCTCCTCCTTGATCTGACCAGAAATGTGGGATACCTGTTCACCATCCATTGGATGCTCAGGAAGCCTCGCTAATTAGATGAAAATAAAGGAAATGAAAAACAGGGTGTTCCAGCATCTCCTATTCAGGTTCGGCTTTTCTGAAGCGTGTAGAAGTCTAACCCTGGGTGGAGCATTTTGCTTCTGCCCTGCCCTTCTGTTATTCTCCAATTTAATCCAAATAGAGTAGAGCACATTCAATCTGATTCAAGTCAATTTCACACAACCTTGCTAACTGTTTCCGTCATATGCTGTAGCAGATAAAAGACAAATGCCACTCTCCCTGGTCTTAAATAATTGATATATATATATATTTTTTAAAGTAGCCTGGGTACACAGAATTGAATTAATCACAATCCTTGGTTCATGAGACAGTCACACTATGGTCATTGAGCCAGAGATGCCCTTTGTTTAATTAATTTGCTTAATAACACATGCGCACAGCTACAGCCTAACCTAAGAACAACAGGGATGACCTGCTTCTTACCTCTGGGCTAGACCCCTACCTACTCATTTAGCCTCTCCCACTGTGCTATGACTTTGAGTTATTTTGTTTTTTTGTTTTTTTTTTTTTTTGAGACAGAGTTTTGCTCTTGTTGTCCAGTCTGGAGTGCAATGGCACGATCTTAGCTCACCGCAACCTCCGCCTCCTGGGTTCAAGCGATTCTCCTGCCTCAGCCTCCCCAGTAGCTGGGAATACAGGCATGTGCCACCACACCCAGCTAATTTTGTAGTTTTAGTAGGACAGGGTTTCTCTATGTTGGTTACGCTGGTCTCGAACTCTCAACCTCAGGTGATCCGCCCACCTCAGCCTCCTAAAGTGCTGGGATTACAGGTGTGAGCCACCATGCCCGGCTTGACTTTTGTGTTTAGAGTCACTCCTCTCCTTTTTGTTCTAGTTGTTGTACACATAAATATACGCCTAACAATAAACCTATATTGTTTGCTCTTATTGTTTTTGAATAGACTTTGGAGGAAGAATTTAACATATTTATTCAACGTGTATTTAATGGGCGCCTTCTCTGTGCCAACCAGTGTTAGGTGCTAGAGAATAAAAACAGTAAAAAGCAAACAATCATTTCTGCTGTTATGGACAAATAATAAGCAAATAAACAAACAAAAGGTTTAGTCTGTCCAATAGTGATCATAGTTGTGGATAAAACTAGGGCAGGGAAGGTGAGGGGTTGGAGTTCTTGCTATAGTGATTAAGATGGTGAGGGAAGGGGTGGGGGCTGTGAGTGAATCTAATACACCTGCAGTTGGGGGAGAGAACAATGGTCTCAAGCAGGTGACTTGAGCCAGAACTCAAATGTTTTTTTAACTTTTAAATTCCCATGTAATAAAAATATGTTCGTTTTTTAAGGTCCATTAAATTGTATTCTCATATGGCAATGTTTTGATCAAGCATTTACAAAAATATTTAGGGCCATTCCCTTGGAAAAGTATTGAATCTTAGGGCTAAAAGCAGCTTCAAATATGAACCAGTCAAAACTTTCCGTTTCGTAGAAGATAAAAATGAGATCTAAAAAGGTCAATTAAATTATATATACATATATAAGTATTACATATTATGAGAAAGTTACTCATGTAGGTTAAATTATTTGTTCTAAACTAGAAAACTAATTGATAATAAAGGTAGATAGCCTGGGCTTCTCTTGAGCTCATGGTGAAAATTTCTTCAATAGTGTCCATTATGATAAAAATCTTAGGGAGGCCTACCTCTTAGTGTAACCCCAATTCCTGAGAGAGAAAATTCAGTGCCAGAAATGTTGAGGATATATCTTAAAGTAGGAATCAGTAGTCCTTTTAGGTTGTCTGAAGGATGGAGAGTGGATAGAGATGTCTGCAGGGTCCTGCTGAGATGTCCCTTGCCCTCTCTGAAAGGGCAAGCAACCAATTACAGGCACCAGAGGCTTGATCCTGGGTGCTCTTGGGGTAGAAGAACAGTGTCCTGCTACCTGAGTTCAGCCACAGCCTCTTGAGTGCCTGCTTTGCCTGTTCCCTGCCTTCTTTTAACCATAGCTCCAACTTCTGGAGCCTGTGCTTCCCCAGCACCAGCCTGCCTGTTGAGCTTATCTTCTTCCTTGCCAGATGACCAGAGAGCAGAGGTGAAGCTCCCATGTTCTTCCTCACCCATAAGCTGGGGTTCACTCTCGTGGTATCCCCTTCCCATTTGGAGTCTTCTGCTTTCATGCCTAAAATACAAGTTTTGCATTTGGGGAGGGCCTGGGGACCCGGAGAATCTCAAGAGCTTGATAGGTTATTGGATGGGGCCACAGAGAGTGTTAATCAAAAACCGCTCTGATTATAGGTAGTGTTGCCAAGAAGAATACAGAGGGCCCAGTGAAATTTGGATTTCAGAGAAAGTATGTCCCGAGTACTGCTATACAGTCAAAAAAGAGTAATAATTATTGCTTGGAAATTCACATTGGACTTGGCATTCTGTATTTTTATTTGCTAAGCCAGACAAGGTTATATTTGTGGGAGTGGGGTTAAGGTCATGGCAGTTGCCAGACTTTCCCTCTGTTTAAGATGGGGAAGTGGGAAAAGAGAGAGAGGAGCCAAAGAAACGCAACAGTTCTTTAGAAGCAACATGTCTTCAAGGACCTCTCCCTCCACTTTTGTTCTTTCGTGTCCGAGGGCTGTGTGTGTCTGTGCGTGGCACACATATGCACGTCCCCGGTGTTTTGTAGAACACGAGGAGTGATACTGGGGAGAACTGTTGATAGTGACACTGATTAGATATTGAATAAACAACATGAGAAGATTAAAAACTGTAAAAATATGGTTAGTTTAAAATCAACACAAATCACTGCATTCGTGTAAGCCGCCTCTCCTTCACGCGCAATTGCCACAGGGCGCAATCACAGTTATACTTGTCCCAGCCAATCTCTACGTGTTTTCAGAGAACCCTAGAATGTTACCAAAGAGGTCTAAGAAATTGCCTAATACAACCCCAACGTTTACCGACAATCAACTGAGACTGAGAGAGAGCAAGCTGCCAACTGCGGGTCCCACTGCACATCAATGTTAATAATAGAAAAATGTTTTGTAAGAGCTTTCTAAGGGCTGGGCATTTTCGAAGTTCTCTACTTCACATTTTATTCTCACAATGACCCTAAAATCATCCTCGTTTTCAGAGGAAGCAAGTTGAGGCACAGAGAATTATGTAATTTACCTAACGTTCAAGGTCATGCAGCTAATAAGTAGAGATTACCATTAAAAACCCAGCGAGTCTGGCCCTGAGACCCATGCACTCAACCAGGACACCCTTTGCCTTCTCAAATGAGTTTATATCACCAAACATGTTCATACATATAAACCATCACAGTTTACTGCTGCTGTAGCATAATTTTGTCCTTAATCACGAAGTCACTCAACTACAGCTTATAGAAAGTTGATCGGACATGGCTGACATCAGTGATGATTTCAGAGTAAAAGCAGTTATCTGCTGACTTATAAACAACCCCTATCACAGTGAGTCTGTTGCTGTAATCAGAGAACAATTTCATTGCATTTATTTTTTGAAATGCATGTAATGGAATACATAATACCATGATCTACTATCAAAGCAAATATTTGCAGTGAGATCGAAACAGTTTTATAAGTTTACAGTTTGAGTTGCTTATGAAAGAGGAGGAGGAGAAGAAGATGATGAAGGAGAAGGGAAAATAGTGAAAGAGAGCGAGAAATCAAAATAAAGACATTGTTAGTGACAAAATAAAAGGCGTTCTCTTAAAGAGAGGCCCTACTGTCAGCACGCTGTCACCTCAGTACTGGCCCAGCCAGAGTAGTAATTACATCCAGAAACAATAACCACCATTCAAACATCACATTTTCTAAGTCTTACATTCCACTTGTTTTTTCTCCTATCTGTCAAGAGACTATCAACGCTTACATCTCAGACTCCAGATTCCCTGTTTATCAGTGATGGGAGGATTAAAGACGCCTGCTTCTGCTTTGATATCATGTTTTCCCAAAGCCACCCCTCCTTTTGACACAAAAGCCTGCACAATTTTTTTAAACAGTGAGGCTGGAATTCTCTGAAGCTCCAGGATCAGGGTTTTCAGGGTCTACTTAGGAGACACCAGGACTCCACAAATCCACTGAAATGGAAGTTGGGAGTGGTGCAAACGTTGTCTTTTCTCTCCACTGCACTATAGCTGAAGGAGGGATCGATAGGTGTTTTGCAGGTCTACTATCAAGTACATCACCAAATCCTTTTAGAGACAAACAAGCACACGCAGACCTTCCACATTTAAACCGGCAAGGAAGCATTTGAAATGAATGCAGCTTCATACAAAACAAATCTACATCCTCTCTTCTTCAGAAAGGTGGCAGTGTTGCCTTGCAGTTTTGACCAAATACAAAGCAGTGGTGAGGTCGCTAGCTAATTAACAGATCAACCGCCTCACCTCACCACGGAAAGGCAGGACTTAATCCGCTACGGACCCCAGTGGCTAGCAGACTTATCCCAGAGCGTCAGGGGCAGCGAGGCTTGTGACCGCCTAAGCTCTTGAGTTTTCAACTTGCGTCAACAGTGAAGATCCTAAGAAAATCTCCAGTTGACCCCACAGGCATCTACAAACCAAGGGCATCTAAGAAAGTCACAGACGAACCTTACCTCCCAGCAGCTACATTTTTCCTTTTTGAAACATCCATCCCCACGTGAAACAATTGAGTTGGTCCCACGCAGAAGGGCTAAGAAAGCTTAGCAAAGTATGCCTGTATCTTTCTGACACCTGTTATGTCAATGTTCCCATCAGAGTTCTCATAAAAGTAACCAATCTAAGTAGAAGTTCTACATTATTGAGTGTGTTGTTAACCAGTTTTCTAAAACCAACATTATACACAGAGCTACCAAAAAATAACTTCAGAAGTCAAGTGTTGATTTGTCTAAATGTGGAGACCCACACAGACACCTTCCATGGGCGCGTGCACAAACCCTTCTTGAGAAGCAGTTAGAGCTCCCGTCTCTGCCTTCCACTCACCTCCACTCAGCGTCCTTTGAGAAGTTTCTCCATGTGCCACTAACACAGAAATTTGGGGGAGAAATTCTCCATTTATAAATATCAGATGGTTTGGGAAAAAGTATTTGTGGCACTGGGCTTTCTTTTTTTTCTACAGTGATGTCATTTTAAATACTTGGTGTGCTCCAAATTTGCTATTTTTACTTCCCCCAAGTGACTTTTTTTGGGAAATACATTTGTTTGGATTAGCTACATTTTAAATGACCTCTGTACCTAACACACAAACATCAGGTTCATCTTCTCAGCGACCATAACTGATATTACGCAGCTTCCAAACTTGAAATCCCTTATTTGTTAATTTCCAAAGTTGCCCCTTCTCAATGTACCCTTCCAAAATTTCTATTCACAGATACAGAGAAAATAAGAGAAAATAAAATAAAAGGATTGGCCTTTTCAGAGAAGAACAACCACACTCGACCACCCAAAAGCACTTACAACGGAAGACACAAAAGGCCCCCAAAAAGTCAAATAAAATTCTTTGCTTCCACAATGTGCTTTTGGGGGAACAGAGTTGAGGTAGATCTGGCAGGCTTGGAAACATTTATTGGAAAGCAGTTCTAGAGTTGAGAATGGCAGAAGCGGAAAGTTCAGGAAGGAATGCTAAATGCCTTAGCCCTACCTGATCTGAATTTGCTCCTAATCAGCAAGGAATGCTCAGACCCCAGAAGTGTCATGTTGAGGCTCAGCAAGCCGCTGGTCCCTTGGCCAGGCGCCCCCTGTTCTCCACCAGCAACAGGCTCCCGGGAGCCCAGCTGACCGCAGCTAACAACCCAGAATTCATCCAACTCTCCGTGAGCTCCCCCTGGGTAGGAGTACAGTGGCAGCCAGTGTCCCCAGAAAACTGGCGCCTCCCCCCCTCGCCGTGCGGGGCTAATTAACTCTTAGCCGGCGGGACCCTCCTCCTCCTCGGAGGTTGGCCGGGAGCAGCGGCATCCCAGGCGTTCCTGGCTGATGTCATAGGCTGCCGGCGATTGTGGAGAATCGCCACCACGCCTTTATGAAGGTCCCAACTTTGCCATCCGATACTCTTTACTACTGACAGGCGCTCAGCCAATCAGGAGCGGCGAGCGGGGCCCGGGGGACCTGGAGCCGCCGGAGCGGTCTCGGGAGCCGGCTCTTAACTCTTTGCAGCGGGCCCCGCGGCCGCCGGGGCGCAGAAGGCGGGAGCAGGGCCGGGGTTCGGGAATCCGGGAAAGGGGCCCGAGCTAAGGAACCGAGGCCCGGAGGAAAGTCAGAAGGGCTGCTACGCCGCGGGGCCTGCAGGTGGTGCGCGGGGCTGTGGCGGCGCGGGGGAGCTCCGCGGGCCTGGGCATGGGCGTGCGCAGCCGGGGCTTCCCCGCTAGGGCGTCTGTCTGCGGGAGGGACGCGGCCGGGATCTCCTGCCAGCCAGCGGCAAAGGCTGCGCGAAAGGGCGTGCGCGCTCGCAGGACTGTTCACGCGAGGCGGTTTGGAAATCAGCTGGACCCCTGAGAAGAAACGCCTCCGAAGGACCGGAGCCCTCACCTTCCCCCTCAGTGCGCAGACAGGGACGATTCTGTGTCTCGCAGCTCCAGTACCGGACTTGGATGCATTTCCAAGGGGAAAATGGAAAGGCTTGCATTTTTCTAGGATATGCATTTTTTGGGGGGGCGGGGGGTGAATGTGACTCGGTGCATCTGGAGATCCAGCGGCGACACAATGCTCCTACCTCCAAACCCCAAGGGAATGGGGAAAGATACCTGAGTCTGAGTCAAAACCCTACTGGACTGTGAATAGGGAGGGGCTCTGGAGCACAGGGCAAGCCAGAGCTCTGGTTGGGCTTAGCCTGGAAAGGCGCAAAGACTTTACCTGCGAATGAGTCTCTCCATAGGGGAAAGTCCATCCCGTAACCGACCCAGAGTTATTGGAGCATCTGGCCGAGGTGTTACAGGCACATGGATCAATGAAATAATACAAAGACCCATCTCTCGAGAAGCTGGTTTAATAGTTGGTG
Source organism: Ateles fusciceps (assembly GCA_036589455.1). NCBI lineage: Eukaryota > Metazoa > Chordata > Mammalia > Primates > Atelidae > Ateles > Ateles fusciceps. The sequence goes on from JAZHEH010000284.1 coordinate 2,808,387, forward strand.
GCTCAGAACATTAAAAAAAAAAAAAAAAAAAAACAGTCTATCTACGTATATAACTAGGGTTGACTTGCAACCTCACATGCACGTGGGCTCCCGGGTGTCGTCTGTTACACACAAGCCTGCCTATGTCTCTACTACGAGTCCTTAAAAGATGAGTCGGTTACAGATGAAGACTCAAGGTGACAATAGCTCATGGGGACAACCTCTAATGCCCTGAGTCTTGCCTCTGCCCCATCCCCCTGTTGCTGAAAACACATTAGAGTGGTTAGCCCTTGAGCTCAATCTCCGGATCTGAGCCGATCTTTTTTATAAGTAAGATCTTCAGGAATAGACACCTTCTTCCTGATGGGTCAGAGAAGAGGAAGAACAATCCATCCATGTCCCCTTTGGGGATCTATTCCTGGCCTGAACGCCAGTCTATAGGCTGATTCGGCGTGCGAGAGCATCTCAGCAGTTACGTAACATCATGTTGCCATTCCTGCTATAACCAATTACCGTGAATTTAGTGGCTTAAAACAGCACAGATTTATTATCTTGCTGTTCTGGAGGTCAGAAGTGCGTCTCAGTGGGTCAAAATCAAGGTGTCAGCAGGGCTGCGTTCGTTTCTGGAGGCCCTAGGGGAAAATCTACTTCCTTGCCTTTTCTAGCTTCTAGAGGCTGCCCGAGTTCTTGGCTCATGGCCCCTTCCTCCATTTTTGAAGCCAGCAATCCTGGGTCAGGTTCTTATTGCATCTTACCTCTTTAACGTTCCCTTCCCCTACCTTCTGCTTTCCTCTTCTATGGTATCCTTACTGCAAAAATAAACTCTAGGCCAGGCGTGGTGGCTCACACCTGTAATCCCAGCACTTAGGGAGGCCGAGGGTGGTGGATCACCCAAGGTAAGGAGTTAGAGACCAGCCTAACCAACATGAAGAAACCCCGTCTCTACTAAAAATACAAAATTAGCCGGGCATGGTGGCACATGCCTGTAGTCCCAGCTACTCCCGAGGCTGAGGCAGGAGAATCCTCTGAACCCGAGAGGTGGAGGTTTCGGTGAGCCGAGATCGTGCCATTGCACTCCAACCTGGGCAACAAGAGCAAAACTCTGTCTCAATAAATAAATAAATGAATAAATAAGTAAATAAGCTCTGTCATAAAGTCAGTTTATCATTCCTTCTTACTGCCTGGATTCCCTTTGCTGTATAATGTAACCCATTGACAGATTCCCGGGATTAGGACATGAACTTGGGAAGAGAGGGCATGATTCCTCCTGTCCCATAGAGACCTTTCTTTCTCTTCTGCCTCTCCTGATCTTCAGTCAAGCCCCAGCCCCCTGGTCTTCAAGGAGAAGAAGGAAAGCGGAGGGAGGTTTGGGAACGGGTGCACACAGGAGTCTGGAAGGGCTCCGTCCGGCTTTGAGATGTGTGTGGCAGGCAGGGACTCTGCAGGGAAGAGATTGGTAGGATAAGGAATATTGCAAAATTATCTGAGTAGAGAAAACTATTTTGAGCAACATTAAAAAAAGAAAAAAGAAAAAGCCAAACAGATTTTTATCCCGAAGCCTTTGGGGCTGAGAAGAGATACATGGCAACTTGGCGGAGAATTATTTTCTCAGTGAAAGTTGGGATGAAATTAGCTGAAGCCAGCATTGAATGTAGGGTCTGCATGACCTAGATGAGTTGGCCAGGAATAAGTTGTTTTCTCTCTGCAGGCCTGGGAGTGTGTGCGTGTATGTGTGTGTGGGGGGGGGCGGTGTCAGAGAGAGAGAGAGAGTGTGTGTGTGTGTGTGCGCGCGTGTGTAGGGAAGTATAGTTTCTTTTTCTCAGTGAGTTTGGGAAATGCCAATAACCACAGTCCTCCTCAATTTTCCCATCACACTGTGGAACTACTGACATGTTCTGAGATTTATACCCCCATGACTTGGAATATCTATGGTTATAAATATGCTCATATAAAAGCTCATCATTTCTCCTCTCTAGTAGAGCACTTTTTGTGAAAACATATTTTTTGAGAGGGGTAGAATTGGGAGAGGATGTTCCCAAGGAGAACAGAACTCCGAAGCTGCTCTGCCCAAAAACAGCAAACTAATGCAGCAGCAGCACGCCACCAGGCTCTGTCCTGCAATTTCACCACCTGGGCAGTATGGTTCCCTTGCCTTGCTACTCCACGACCTTCTTCCCTGGAGCCTGGAGCAAGCCCGTGATGTGACACAGAGGCAAGACATGAGCCTCCAGCATGAGAAAGATCTTTGAATCAGGATAACCCTGCAACCTGGAGTGAATTATTGGGGTCCTCTGGGATACTCAACATCTTATCCGTAAAATGGAGTTGGAAATATTTGCTTCCAGAAAGAGTTGGGATATTTAAATGAAATAATACATGTGGGGTGCCCAGAACAATTCTTGGTGTGCTTTATTTTATTTTTTGTTTTTCCGAGATGGAGTCTCGTCCGTTGCCCAGGCTGGAGTGCAGTGGCGCGATCTGAGCTTACTGTAACCTTGCCTCCTGGATTCAAGAGATTCTCCTGCCTCAGCTCCCGAGTAGCTGGGATTACAGGTGTGCACCACCATGCCCAGCTAACTTTATATTTTTAGTAGAGATGGGGTTTCACCCCATCAAGACCAGTCAGGCTGGTCTTGAACTCCTGAGTTCAGGTGATCCATCCACCTTGCCCTCTCAAAGTGCTGGGATTACAGGTGTAAGCCACCGTGCCTGGTCCTAGTGTGTTTTAGACCCCTCTTTTACTTCCCCTGCCCCAACCACCTCCAAAACCATTCATGAAGATTCCAAGTGATTGTGTCTCCTTCATTTTGGCTTTCTCTCCTTTGCTGTTAGTTACCTGTTTCATACATTGCCAGACGTTCAATTATGTGCAGCTTAAAACAATGCACATATTTATTATCTCCCAGTTTTCATGGTCAGGAGTCCAGGCATGGATTATCTGGGACCTCTGCTTAGGGTGTGACAATGTTGCAGTCAAGGAGCTGGCTGGGATGGCAGTCCCATGAGAAGCTCAGTGTCCCCTTCCAAGCTCACTGGTTATTGACGGAATTCGGATCCTTGCAGGGCTAGAACTCACAACGGCTTGCTTTTTTTCCTAGGCCAGCAGGAGAATGTCCTCTTTAAAGGGCTCACCTGATTAGGTCCGGCTCACCCAGGGCAATCTTTCTTTTTAACTCAAAGTCATAGTAATTAGGAACTTTAATTATATCTGAAAAACCTCTTCATCTTTGCCAAATCATGTAACCTAATCATAACAGTGCATCCGTCACATTCACTGGTCTCTCCCATGTTAAACGGGAGAAGATTATCCAAGGCGATAACTCATTGAGAGGTCACCTTCCAATTCTGCCTTCCGCAACTGTGATCCTCAGCCTTCAGTCAAAATGGAAGCGATTATGTCCATAGGTGTGAGTTCCAACAGTTCAGAGTCACCAGCTTACATCTTGACCCCTTACACATCTCTTTTCCTAGGGGTATCATGAGGTCAGCTGCTGGCTCACAGACAGGGGACAGTGTGGTGAGCAGAGGGACAGCTCACCTATGTTGGCCTCAGGACCTCCAGTTCTCCCTGTGGTCCTCTCTTAGCAAATCCCCTCCCCGACAAAGGTCATTATTGTTTGCATGAATCTCATGGTCTTCTTGAGACGTGAACAGTTCTTCAGTACCTGCTTCCTGGTATCGCCTCTCATCTATTCTCTTTTTTTCTTTCACACATCGGTGAATGGGTAACTTCAGGGAAGCATTTGTTCATCTTTTAATAGTTCATTTAAGATGCATTTAGGGGATGAGCCATGGTGGCTCATACCTGTAATCCCAGCACTTTGGGAGACAAAGGCAGGTGGATCACTTGAGTCCAGGAGTTTGAGACCAGCCCGGGAAATAGGATAAAATCTGACTTCTACTAAAAATACAAAAAAAAAAAAAAAAAAAAAAGTCAGGCATGGTGGCACACACCTGTAGTCCCAGCTACATGGGAAGCTGAGGTGGGAGAATTACCTAATCACCTGAGCCTGGCAAGTCGAGGCTGCAGTGAGCCATGATTGTGCCACTGCACTCCAGCCTGGGCAACAGAGTGAGACCTTGTCTCAAGAGAAAAAAAAAAAAAAAGGAAAAAAAAAAGGCTGGGTGCGATGACTCACTCCTGTAATCCCTGCACTTTGGGAGGCCGAGGTGGGTGGATCACCCGAGATCAGGAGTTCCAGACCAGCCTGACCAACAGGGCGAAACCCCATCTCTACTAAAAATACAAAATTAGCTGGGTGTGGTGGCATATGCCTTTAATCTGAGCTACTCGGGAGGCTGAGGCAGGAGAATTGCTTGAACCTGGGAGGCAGAGGTTGTGGTGAGCCAAGATCATGCCATTGCACTCCAGCCTGGGCAACAAGAGCGACACTCCATTTCAAATAACAACAATCCCCCCCCCCACACACCCCCCAAAAAAAGAAAAGAAAAGATAAAGAAAATGCATTTAGGGATGTGAGCAAGTCACTGTGGCAAGTACCCTGGCAGGCATGCCTAGAGAGACAGGTTTGCAAACTCAAATGACTCGAGTGAGCCAGAGATAAGAGAAAATGCAGGCAGAAGGGGGATTCATACAACAAACTGGACAGCAGATGGCTCATCCCCAGGGGGCAGCCATGACCCAGTCTAGGTGACTGTAGCCAAGAGGGAAGGAACACAGGCCCTCATTGCTCTGCTCCTTAACTGTTCAAAGACACTGGAAATCCAGGTTGTAATCTTAAAGGTATTGGCTTTTAAAAATATGAACAACTCTCAGTAATTTTAAAAGGTTTTAAAGCTCTCTAGGTCAGCCAGGAACAGATCCAAATTGTATAATCTGAGCCTCATAAAATTTGAGGGTTCTTTAAAAAATGAATGCAAAATGATCAATATGATTTGAAGTGCAAGATTGACTTTTTACAGAGAATGAGAAATGAAATCTCAGCTAATGGTAGCATGGAAGATCTAGTATTTCTTTTTATTATTTCTAAGATTCTTCAGTCAATTTGACCAGAAATGGTAATGTAGAGATGCATTCTAATTGCATTCCAGCGTCTCTCCTTTCTAGCTTGAACTCTCTAAAACTCCCAGTTACTCCCAGCACCCACAAGGCCCATGCAAGAGTGTGTGTGTGTGTGTGTGTGTATGTGTGTATGTGTGTGTGTGTGTGTGTGTGTGTGTGTGTGTGTGTGATGTGTGTGGGGGAGGAAGGGTCAATCCAGCTCTGGAGCCAATAGAGCATGTCTGCACTCTGAGCCAGACCCCTTTGTGACCTTCTTTGTGACCTCTGCTCTGAAACTTATCCTCTGCTTTCTGAGAGCTTGACTATAGTAGAGGATGAAGTATGTACCATCAAGTTACCTACTTGAAGAATTACCTATTTAAGAAATGCGACCTCAGCCTCTTCATTTCTTTCCATTCCAGAAATATTTACTAAGCACAGACTGTGTTCTAGCACTGTAGAGAATAAAAAGATAAAGCAGATATGGCCCAGAACTTCTAGGGGCTAAGAATATAGTAGGGTGGAGGGGGGTGATCCACAAACTCTCAACAAACCAGAAATCCGGTGTCATGATTCTACGAGTTAATGTCACGAAAGCGCAGATGGAACTCATGTCAGCCACATTATTAATATAACCTGCTTTCCTTCATAAAAGTGAATGTAAAAGGACTTTTGCCTAATTTAAACAAAGATTTAAACAATGTAAAGAAAGTAGTTTCAGTTGCAGGATTGGTCACAGACCCTTCTGAGTCTGCCTGACAGCTAGCAATGGTTTTCACCCTTCCTCTCTCTCTTTGCACTTCTGCAGCCTAGTTCCTGCCCAAGAAAAGGAAATACAATGTGCTCATCCCAGTTTGGAGCCACTGGGTTGGACTACATTTACTAGATAGCAGGGTCACTGTGCTGAAAGTCATGCACCCATTTGTGGTCTCTTCCCCATCTTCCTGGGTCCTTGCTACTCTCCCTTTCAGAGGGGTGAAGAGGAGTGTAGAACAGAAACAATGAGCGTTCTGGCAGTGTGTAAATACATCCCATTCGTTATTCCAGCTCCATGCTTGCCTTTAGGTTACATGAAACAGAGATATCGCCCCGGCTTGTTTGCACTGGATCCATGCAATGATAGTGTCTTTGGGGTCCAAGTTAAATCTGAGAGGGCTGTCTCACTGCTGTGACTTGTTTGCCATAAAGAATATGAACAATGGAGAAGTGTTCATGGAGGTGAACTCATGGTTATCATTCATTACTGGGAGGTGCAATTGGCAGGGTGCAAATTCTTCAATTCTACTTGTTTTTCTCCCTGTATTTTAATGGTACCAGTGTAAAGACCACCCAGTCTTCCGGTAGACACTTATACATCTTTGTTTTTCTAGGTTCTCTCGAAATTGATCATTGCTGCTTCTTTTCTTTCTCAGAACTCCTTCCAAAGCTGTATATCTGTCTGAAATTCTTCTCTCGTGCTCTAGACCCATATATCCAACCGCTTTCTCCACTTGATTTCCCAAAAGCTCTTTGAAAATAACAGGTGCAAAACCAAATTTACCACTTCCTGTCACCAGATTTCCCTTCAGACCTAATCCTTTTCCCACACTTTCTTTCCTGAACTTTCCTGCTCATTCAAATGAATGGGAAAAAGTATCCACCTAATTACTGGTTTGGGGAAGATGGCCACAATCTACGTTTCTGCATTCTCTCCATCCTCAACCGATCACCATGCCATATCCATTCTCTCCCTAAATACCTATTGAATGTACCTCCTTTACTTATCCCTAATGCCTCTTCCTTACATCAAGCTCTTGTTGATTTTTTAACCCTGGTTTATTCCATATGTCTCTTGAGTGGTCTTCTTCCTCTTAGACATTTCCTCTTCCAGTCCATCTTCCACGTTGTCACCAAAGTGATAATCCCATATCATAAGCCAGATCATGGTGCTTCCTGCCTAAACTCTTTTGGCTCTCTTGTGCCAAAGGATAATGTCCATGCTCCTACGTGTGACATAGAAAGCCCCATATACTATGGCCCTTGTCAACTTCTCCTACTTTATTTCCTCCCCTTTCTCCCCAACCTTGTTCTCTTCATACTAGCAATAACAAATAGTTTTTAAAAACACACACACAGTGAGAGCTCTTCTCTCTATTTCTTCTGTACCTATGATGTAGATGTTTCTTTGGCCTGAAATGTCTTTCTTCCCCCTCTCTATCTAGAAACATTCTATTTATGCTTCAAAAACCATTTCAGACTTTATCTTATTCAAGAACTCTTCTTTGACAGCTCAAACACAGTTATTATACTCTCCTTGCTTTGCTGTTTTCCTGTCTCTCACATGTTTGTATCATTGCTCTTTCTTTTTTCTTTCTATTTTCTTCTCTTTCTCCTTCTTTCTCTCTCTCTCCCTTTCTCTCTCCCTTTCTTTCCTTTCTTTTTCTTTCTTTCTTCCTCTCCCCTTTATTTCCCTCCTTCCTTCCTTCTTTCCCTCTTTCCTTCCTTCCTTGCACACCCTTCTTGAGAGTTTTGGCTTGTGTTACATCCTGTGATTCTACTAGGGTATCTCATATTGAGGCTTTCAAAAAGCAGCTGCCCAACAGAGTTTCATTGTATGATGTCTGGGTGTTGAAACTGTTTTGTTCTGATTCACTCTATCCAGGGCTTGATACAACCTTATGCACTTAAACCTCTTCTGGTTCATAAACTGTGATCTGGGAGTTTGCTCTCTCTTCTAAATGTTTTCTTTTTTTTTCTTTCTTTTTTGCAACTGGTCGCATTCTGTTTCCTAACTCCTCCCTTCTCTCAGTTTGCTTACTATCTCCCCCGCTTTGCAAAAAACAGAATGGATGCCCATAAATCCCTGACCTGCTTCAGGTGACCTTACAAATCATGCATGCCTCATCTCATTAACTCGGGATGCCTATTATGGCCAAGGAATGGTGCCGCACCACCCTGTATGTAAGGGGAGTGAGGAGGGGGCGGAGGAAGGCCGGCGGTACTATTTAGTGGACAAAAATTCCTCAAGAGCTTTCTAAGTCTCTTCATTTCACCCCACATCTCCAGGGCTGTGAGTTCAGGAAGGGGAGCTTTTCGTTTTAGGGGACACTGGGAAAGATATTTTTCTTTTTCTCTGAAAATAACATGGCCCATTCAAGGAGTTACAACAAATTAGCTAAAACCGACATCTGACTATTAAAATTAGTACATTCCAAGTGAGAATGTCTGAAAAGGAAAAATTCCAAATGCTATTAAAACCAGCTATAATAACAGTAAAGAAAATTCATGGTGGGAGGCTTGTCCCCCAGTTATACTCTCAGGAAGCCGATCTCAGGAACCCGGTGTTCAGTCGAAGGAAACTCACAAAATAATCATTCAGTCAAGCAAATGGCCAAGGGACATTCAGATCCACTGAATGCTTTTGGAGCAAAGTCCCTTTTTGTGCAGGAGATTTGAACAGATGTGCTAGTCTTATACAAACTGACTCAAGCAGTCCTCAGACTGGAACCTGCTCCGTGTTCCAGCAGCAGTTCGCGGCCCTTACCCGTCACATGCCTCCCTCGATGAGGACCTTCCTGTTTTACAAGCGTACTGTTTTTATGTTTCTTTTCTCTGAAGTCATATGTAATTTTACCTTGTTAAAGCCCGTTCGTGTGCATTTCCCTTTGTGATTTTTCACTGCAATCCTTTGCGAGACTGAAGATGCTTTTGGACCGTTGAAAAAGTGGGCACAGGACGAAGGATCAATGAAACACCAACAGTGTCCTCTCTACTGAGAGACAGATCTAAGACCAGGCCTTGGTCTCAAGCCTTCTGTGTGACCCATGAACACATGGGGCCTGTGATTTGACGGATGACTGAGAAGCCTGCTTAGGTTTCCTACTCTGGGTATCCACATGCCCTGCCTGCCTGGGACAGGTGTCTTTTTATTCCCCTGGGTGGTCAGTATTCATGTCAGGGAAAATTTAAACATCTCTAAGTTGCCTCCTGGCTCACGCAGTCTTTTCTTACAGTACGTTGCCAATTCCTTTTTTTTTTTTTCTGGAAAATTCTTTATTACGAACTGACCTTGGTACTGACCCATTCCGTTAATAAAACCAGGATTTTGTTACATTATTATTTAAAACGAAAGAACAGTAACTGTGTCTATGGCATTCAAGACATGAGTCTAGGATACCTTCCAGTGTGTTTGACAGAAAATTTGTTAAAAATGACCAAATGAGAATCATCGAAGATCCAATAAAATTTATGTGGTTGCAGATGGTTTGGGTTTGGAGAGAAAATTAATGAAATACCTAGCCATTGGTAGCTTTGTAAGTCTTCATCTTGTATACAGGGGTGATACCGGCACAAAGGCAGGTTATAGTAAAGGATATAGGTTCTGGAGGCGGTCACCAGTGCAATTTCTTAACTTCAACTTTATTGTGTGACCTCGGGCAACTAACTTAACCTCTCTGTTCTTTGTACCTTGGTTTCTTCAGCTGTAAGCAAGGATATTTAGCTCATAGGTTACGGGGAGAATTCAGTGGGTAAATACATATAAAGAAAGCACTGAGGACAGAGCCTGGTACATGGTAGATTTCCTACGAATGAGAGACACGATGATGATGATGGTGGTGGTGCTGATGGCAATGATGATGGTAAGGCTAGAAGGCATACGCATCAACCAATCCATTTACGGGCAAAGCTAAAGTGCAAAGAAACACCTCGTCTATTCTAAAGTACTCTACAAATGCCACATACTCAGACTCTGTGATGGTGATCCTTTGGGAAATGACTTCTTTTTGTGGTAAAACAGCCAGACCAATTCCAAACCAGGGGAAAGTTCAATATCCTTTAAACAGCATCCAGTTCCATCAGACCAGGCTGGCACTGTGTAAATTGGTGCCTCGTGGCTGCTGTGGTGCCCCCTGCGGGTGATGAGACAATCTCCAGGGGATGCTGCTGTCAGATTCCTTGAGATACTGGCCTTGGTTGGCGGGCTTCTGAGTTTTCTGAAGGTTTCACTCAAAATATGAATAAAGAATGCTTCATGCTTAAGTTAATGATAATGATGGAAGCAATTATATTCTGTTTTGAAGCTTTTAGATTTTTTAAGTATTGTTTTTTGCCCTATTTGAAAAGAAAAATATAAACCCTGCAGGCAAATATCTGCCTGGGCAGAACTTTGTGAAACCAGAGCTCGTAGTTCTAATGATTTTGTGTCCTCTCTTTTTTTGATTTGTCTCTATTTGAGCCTGCTCACCAGTGATATTTGAAGACAGGCATATCGCCACACCTGCTGGAGAATAGAGCATTAAATGCTAATGGACACATCTGTCTTCAAAAAGTTTTCTAAAACCGGGTGACAACATCCTCATTTACATGTATCTATTTACATATATGCACATGAGTACAACATTAGCTAATATTAAGTGAATGCTTACTATATGCTAGAAATCTGAATGGTGATATTATCTCACTTAATACTCAACAATAACTTCAGCAAGTAGGTACAATTTTTATTCCCATCCTATAGATAGGGAAACTGAGGTTCAGGGAGAGAGAGTACTATCCTTAGACCAATGCAAGTAGGGCTTGCAGCCCAGATGCCACATCTCAGGAATCCTCCTGTACTCTGGAGTGCCTCTCTTGAAATTTTCTAGTCTTCCTGTGGTGCCTGGGAACTGTGGAGGCTAGAGGCAGCATCTGGGCGAGGTGTTCTGACCCCATGTCACATAGGGTAGGACCCTCTCCCCTCGTTCCTGTTGCTTTCCCTCAAGGTACTCTCCAACCCTCCATCCTGTGGTGGGATCAACCAGATGCCCGAATGAGCTCCAAAACTTGAGCTTAGTGAATTGTTCTGGGTCCTCGTGACCAGACTTGGTTTCAGAAGAGTAGCCCGGTGAGTTGATAACTTCCTCAGGCTTGTGCGTGATTTCTTCCATGGGATTGGCACGAGATTGGTCCTCGAGGATAGAGCTGACATGCTGCTTTTGAGTGATTCAAATTATTTATATAGACGGGAGCCCTAAAAATATATATCTATTTGTGCAAATCCCTTGTAGCTTCTAGGGGTATCCCTGCTTACAGAGGTAAAGCAATTTGATGAGCCTAGGGACTGTCATTGGACTTCAGATGTGTCTGAAGTACTCCCATGTTTACACTTTGTTTTTAAAGATATTAGGAGTTTTGATCCTTATCTGCAAATTCTGCCAAAAGTGATCGATTCTTTAAACAACATTTAGTAAGTCTTTTACGTGGAGAGTGACCAACCCTTCCCCAGTTCTCTTTGATCTGTGACCTCGTTCTACGCTAGGCTTACCTTACACAAGAGTATAAATTTAATAGTCTGCACAGGTTTATTATGGGACACTGGAACTTCCCAGTAGTGAATTAATGTCTTGGGATTGGTGTTATGACAGCAACCATTAAGCTGCCATCACTGGTGTAGCCTGATCCTTGAAGAAGCATTGATGGAATTTAGAAACAGCCCCATGTTGGAAATGACACCCCATGTCTGGGAACACGGCAAAAGCATTTCTGATGTCTAAAAAAGCATCACCAAAGAGAGAGAGAGAGAGAGAACGAGCGAAAAGACAATTCTACAAACATTCATGACTGTGGAATTAAAAAAATACTGATTTATTTGTTTATTAAAGATTATAACTCACTTCAACATCACACAGAATGAACCCCTTTAACCAGATAATAAGCACAGCCTGTTCTTTATGATAATGCCAACAATAAAACTGGAAGACTTTACTATTTGTTATTTGTCGGGTCGACTGAACAAATCATTTTTCTACATGCCGGGCTTGGAAAATGCTTTTATTTTCTTTCCCCTTATTATAAATAAAAATGGCATAGAGCTGATAAATTTATCTTAATGCTCTTTGCACCGTAAAAGCAACACGAGTTGGCATCGGCCAGAAGTTCCAGAGTTTGCAGCATGCACGGTGCACATATGTTCTTAGTTTCAGTTAGGGTTGCATGAAGGACTTGCTTTAGCTCATGGCAATGGTAGACCATGGGTTTATTTTTTTTTAATTTTTATACCAATGTGTATCCTAAATCTATTTATTTTCTTTACATTCATCCATCGTGCTGAACCACATTAGCATGCATTTCTTACTTAAATGGTGAAATTGCGTCCTAAATATTCTTCCAACTTCTGATCTAGCCTCTCTAAAGTCTGTTCTCCACACAGCAGCCAGAAAGATCTTTTAACATACATCAGTTCCGAGTACTCGCTTGCTTAAAACTCTCCTGTGGCTTCCCAGTGCCCTTAGAATAAAGCGAACACCTTATCACGGCTGCTCTGACTATCTCCTGACAGCTGTGCTTTGGATCTGCACTTACCTCCTTCTCCTCTCATCCCACTCTTCACCCTGGGGAGTCCCCAGGGAGGATGGTCAATAGGACCTGCATTAGTAGACTTCTTTGCCCTTTGGCTTCTGGGTGTGTTCAGCTAATGGGGTGTTCTGGCAGGGATTGGAGGGAGGCGAAGGGTGAGGGCAGGGCATTTGTTTCCCAGGATCCCCCTCCAGGGCTCCAGGCAAGAAATTCTCTCTATTTAACTCCCTCACTGTGGTCCCAGTGCCACTCTGTCCTCTTCATCCAGTGCTAGGAGTGGTTAGAGGTCTGCTGTCCTAGCTACTATGTTTGCTGGTTTTCCTATCCCACCCACAATGTTGTAAATATCCCTCTTTGTCAGAATCACCTCCATTTGCCTGAGTTTTGCATGCCCTCTGCTCCTTGCTAACTTAGAATCCCCGCAGGCCTGGCACCTGACACTCCAGTCTCTCCTTGTTTACTGACCTCTGGCCACACTAGCCCCCTCTCCTTCTGCACACACCCCATGGCTATTTGCTGTCCCCTGCTACCTGCAATGCTCCCGCCCCCAGATCTTTGCATGCCTGGACCCAATTCACAGAAATAGCCTCACAGAGAGGAGTTTTCTGACCTTCCTATCCTAAGTAGCCCATTCCTCCCAAATAATTACAATCCAGTGAATTTTCTGTAAGTCCCTGGTGACTGGGGATTATTGCATTTAGTTATCTACTTTTTTTTTTTCTGTCTCTGCTGCTGGAATGTGAGAGAGAACCTTAATTCTCCTGTGCTCCTTTGAAGGCTCAGTGCCTAGAACTTGTCCAGAGTAGGTGATCAGTGAGTGATTGCTAAGCATTTGTCCAATGACTCAGGTTATACCGTCTCATTTCAGAGATGAGGAAGCTGAGACCTGTGTAAATGGACCCATATGTTCAAGTACTCACTCGGGGACTCAAACCAGAGTTTCTGTGATCCAGGGGCACTTCCCAGTTTTGGGGTTCCTATCTCATTTATGTTCCTTTTTTTTTCTAGAAAGGAACCTTTCTTCTTTACTTTCTGAATTTATACTCAGTAAAAATTTGTACTTCACTGAATTTGTGTTCTTAAAATGATGAATACTTTCTTCTAAAGCATGGATTTTCTAACCTGCATTTTCTGCCAATAGTTTTTCATTCTCTTCACTCTCTTTCTTTTCTTTCACCCAACTATCTTCCATGTCGTCTTTGTAGTTATGAATCACTGACTAAGAGTTAATGTTTAGGTAATGACAGAGAAACCATGTCAAGATCAGGAAGAAATTGAAGAAATCAAGCCGGGGGAATCTTTAAGAAAATCAGGGCAAGTGTACCATAAACAGTAGGAATAATAGTTCCCACTACTTGGCTGATGAGTCCTCACTCTGGACCAAATATAGTATGAGGTTCTTTACACGTAACCCACATCTATTCCTTACATCAATCCTACTCGTCATTCTTCTATAGTAAGAGAAAAGCTGATGTTTAGGGAGGTTAGGAGGTTGCCTAAGGCTACTGAGAAGAGCATACATTCCAACACAGGTTATTGCTCTAACCCCATACACCACCTTCCTCAAGTCTAAGGAAACTTCTGGTAAGGAAGAAACCCCCAGGGGGCAGAAGGTTATCAGCCTCCATCCTAAGGGTGAGACAGATTTAAAACTGACTGGGAGTCCAGTTAAAGGTTAGGAAATTGGGTGAAGCAAGAACGCCCAAGAAATAGCACAGAAGAACCAGGTTAAGGGTAAGGGGCAGAAATTAGGTCTTGAGCACCTCTACATCTATCATCAGAGACTGGAGACCAAGGCCCATCTGAAGGTGGTGCTTTCTGGCCCTCGGAAGTTCTGACCCCTTCCTTATGTCTTTAAGAAGAAGGAGGGTCTTTCTCACTAACTCAATGATAAGAGGAGACACTGGTTGGATCCTCTCCAGGGGAAGAGATAAGTGCAGAAACATAGGACTAGCTCCCTGCAGTCTAAGTAAAGCAACCATACAGGATAGAGTTAGAGGGAAGCATTCAGAAGTTAGAAATATCTGGCCAGGTGCGGTGGCTCACGCTTATAATCCCAGCACTCTGGGAGGCCGAGGCGGGTGGATCACGAGGTCAAGAGATCGAGACCATCCTGGTCAACATGGTGAAACCCCGTCTCTACTAAAAATACAAAAATTAGCTGGGTGTGGTGGCACGTGCCTGTAGTCCCAGCTACTCAGGAGGCTGAGGCAGGAGAATTGCTTGAACCCAGGAGGCGGAGGTTGCAGTGAGCTGAGATCGCGCCATTGCACTCCAGCCTGGGTAACAAGAGCGAAACTCTGTCTCAAAAAAAAAAAAAAAAAAAAAAAAAATCTGGCAAGAAAGGAGGAAGCCAAGTGGAAGACTTATGGCCATTAACTGCCAAGAGGGATACTTCAGACCATGAGCTGTCAGCTCTTACTTGCAGCCCAAGATTCAGTATTAAATGTATCTCCCCCGACTGGAGTCACCTGCAAACACTGCCTCACTGCCCAGAGAGTTTCTCTCCATTACAGAAAAGAACGAATGGCCAGAAAGAATTTCCAGATGTATCCAGGAGACATCCTGCAATCAGGAGGCCAGGCAGGTAGAGACAGTGTCTAACCATAAGTTATTTAACCACCATACTTAAGCACCCCATAGAAATTTAATTTATGACCATGCAGGGGCTGCCGTGCAGTTGACACTGACAAAAAAATACTTCTGCATTTTACTAAAGTCTACTTTTGAGCTGCCCAATGTTTTCATCCTAATATTTACTTCTGGGTAAATAGGCTAAATTCTCTGATTCTGATACAAAACGGAAAGATCAGAGAATGAAAATAAATACATGACATGGCTGTTTAAAGATCACGTAAAATGTTTTCTAGCCGCATAAATATTTGATTGTAAAACTTTCAATATGTTGTGTCTATTAACTAGTCATGTACAACATTTAAATAATTCAGCAAGCCAGAGTGGGCTAGGGTCATGCAGGAGGACAGAGAGAAGGCCCAGCCTGGCAAGATGACAGCTTGTCATCATAACACAACCCCACGCCGGCCCCAGACTCCCTGTCCATTCCATCTGGAGCTCTTTGGTCAGGATCAAGCCATAGACCAGGGCAGAAGGTTCAACAGGACACTTTGGGGACATTTAAAATGTTCCTATCACTTTCTCTGGCTAATTGGGTTTGCCCAGAAGTCTCTAGGTATCATTTATGCTTGATCCTTTTGATGTTCAACTAATTTGGTACTCTTTGACAGGATTCTTTGATTTTTGTGTTTGGGATGAAAGGTATGAATGATGTTTCTGCAATAATATGCATGATTTCTGTGGATCCACTTTGAAATTCCCCTCCAGCTCACCGTATCCCTGTGTATTCACGCGTTATCTGACAAAGAGCATTGGATTTGCAGTTAAGAGGCCTGAGTTGGAGAGACCTGTTTTGCTATTTGAATTCTGGCAATTCTCCTCATTTCTTTGGGCCTCACTTTTATCATCTGTTATATGAGACTAGTAAGATGTACCCTACCCTTTATCTGTGTCAGGACACATAGAACACCCCATTTAGGAGGAACAAGCCTTCGCCAGGCACTGAATCTGCTGGCACCTTGATCTTGGACTTCCCAGCCTCTAGAATGGACTCTGGTGAGGATTAAAGGGAAAGACATTGTAACATAGTTAACACAGTCTCTGACCCATCAGGGCGGTTTTCAATTTAGCCACATCCAGCAATCTATGGTTTTACACTTTGGCCTCACATCACAAGACTCATTGTAAATTGTGGGAAGAAATGAGGCAAGTGCAATATTTACAACTCCAATAAAAGGCCAGGTGCAGTGGCTCACGCCTATATTCCCAGCACTTTGGGAGGTTGAGGTGGGCGGATCACGAGGTCAGGAGATCAAGACCTTCCTGGCCAACATAGTGAAACCCTGTCACTTCTAAAATTACAAAACAAGTTAGCTGGGCATGGTGGCACGTTCCTGTAATCTCAACTACTTGGGAGGCTGAGGCAGGAGAATTGCTTGAATCAGGAAGTTGGAGGTTGCAAATGAGCCGAGATCGTGCCATGGCACTCCAGCCTGGCGGCAGAGCAAGACTCTGCCTAAAAAAAAACAAAAACAAAAACAAACTCCATTAAAAAGATGTATAACATAGAAATAATCTGTAAATTCTGGTGAACTTTAAAAATGGCAAAATAAAAATATTTATACACACATACACACAAAGACATCCCCTAGCTATTACACTGGATGGTTTTGACTATTGAAACCAAAGACCAGATAGAACAATTAAAAGCATAAAAGCCCTAATTTAAGAGAGTATTGAAAAAAGTTTGCCTCTCTCTTTTTTTTTTTTTTTTTTTTTGCGCCAGGCTGGCGTGCAGTGGCGCGATTTCGGCTCACTGCAACCTCCACCTCCCGGGTTCAAGCAATTCTCCTGCCTCAGCCTCCCAAGTAGCTGGACCCACAGGCGAATGCCACCATGCCCAATCATTTTTTTTTGTATTTTTTAGTAGAGACAGGGTGCCTCTCTTTGTATGTACTCCAATATTTAACACAGCCTAGTACACTGCAAACCTCTTTCAAAGTTTGTTGATTGAAGGAATGGGCACCCACAGCAGTCTAAGAGATTCTTCGTTCACCCAGTTCTCCAAGGAACGTGCTCAAAGAGGATGAACTTCCAGATGGAGGAACCCCAGCTAATCAAGACTCACAATATGCCCTTGCTGTTTTCAAGGGATACATCCTGCAATCTCAAGAACCCCCAAATTCCTGAATAATGTTGAAGACGAGATGCACAAAGCCACATTGAGATGTGACTGCTGGGTGACAGTCTGCACCCACCCCCTGTCTAGGCAGCTCACTTCTGCATGTCACCAACCACACCACTGACTGAATGCCCAAGAAAAAGGCTAATTTTTAGACATCATGGACTCCAGGCTCAAAAACAGTAAAAAAAACCAGAAGTCTTAAGACAGCCAATGACAAGGGCCAGTTGGTTTGGTATTTTAATTAACTGGGAAGAAAGTAATTTCATAAATCAGTGTGAATAATGCACTACTTATAATTCTCTGTGTTCATTTGATTCACTCAGAGACTCCTTGAGTTCTCCTGCAGTCCCATCTACGTAACAGGATTGCTTCAACCCACCCCGTGTTGAAACTTTTTCTTCCTTCCTATTTTACAAAGTAGTCTAAAGACATTCATACCGAAAGGCCTGCAATCTAACTACTTTGAACAAATTGTGTATTCTCCTGTGCCTGAATTTAGAATAGAGTATATATACCTTGTATCCGCTTTTCTCATTCATTGCCTCACTCACTAGATATTGAGGGTGTTTACTATGTGCAAAACAGGGAAATGTTGCATTCTCTGGGTGATAAAGTACAAGACATTATTTGTACTTTGTCTCTGAAGGGGCGCTGGTAAAAGTCATATTTTCAGTAGAATATGAGCTTGAGTGCAGGGATCTTGTCACCACTGTTTGCTAATACAATCTGTGCTGAGCACATGGTAGGCCACAAAGAAATGTTTAGTGAATGTACAGAGGAATGAATGCAACACCTACTGTGCCTTATTGAACCTAAGATGCACAGATTTTCATCTTTTACTATCGCTAAAAAACGAAAGCCTCTTAAAACCAGTGGAATGTCACACCGTGCTTGGCAAAGGTTTTTTTTTTCTTTTTTAGTCTTACATAAAATAATGGTTTATCTCACAATCAATAAGGTTAAATTTGATGATATATGGCAAATAACGATACAAGGTAGGATTTATTGATTAAGCATTAGAATACAACATCTCATTCTTGGACATTCCGAAGGGGAACATTTCTTTGTGGACTGGGCTAGACCACATTTAAAGAGACGAAATTCAAAACTAAAAACCAGATAAAACAATTAAAAGCATAAAAGCTCTAAATTAAGAGAGTATTGAATGACTTGTTAAAATTGGAGGCTGGGGCAGGGAAGGCAAGTGGAAGGAGGTGAAACGAAACTTCGAGTGTGAACACAGAAAGATACAGAGGGAGAAATGATTACAATATATTTCAGGGCTATTGAAAAGGTAGACATTATTGGAATAGAGAGTTCATTTTGAGAAGTAGTACAGTATAAGCCTGTAAATAAAGGTAGGATCACGGCAGATTTTAGAGGGCTTTGAATAACAAGCTGGCAAGTTTGAATTTCATCTTGTGTATACATTTTAAGTCAACAAATGACAAACTAAAAATAGTCTTCTAAGATTAATCTGTGCAGGGTGGGTTGAAGCGTGTACAACTGGAGACAGGGAGAGAAGTCAGGAAATTATCTTTGTAATTTAGCAGAAATGTAATGAGGGATTGTACTGAGGTGTTAAAAATAAGAATGGGGAACAAGCTGGGCGCTGTGGTTCACACCTGTAATCCCAGTACTTTGGGAGGCCAAGGCGGGCAGATCACCTGAAGTCAGGAGTTCGAGACCAGCCTGACCAACATGGAGAAACATTGTCTCTACTAAAAATACAAAATTAGCCAGGCATGGTAGCGCACACCTGTAATCCCAGCTCCTCGGGAGGCTGAGGCAGGAGAATTGCTTGAACCTGGGAGGTGGAGGTTGCAGTGAGTTGAGATTGTGCCATTGCACTCCAGCCTGGGCAACAAGAGTGAAACTCCATCTCAAAAATCAATCAATAAATAAATAAGAAAGGGGAACAGAGGTGAGATATGAGTGAAATTTTGAAGGAATTTGTTAACGATGTCTCTTAAGTGTGTTGAAATGACCAAGAATATTAACTCCAGAAGAAAATAATTAGGCTTTACAAATTTATGTTTCCATTATACAGCATTTTTTGGCAAGAATTGTCCTTACATTTGCATTTAGTTTCAAAAGCATTTTAACAAAAAACATGAAACTTCACTCTAGTCTAAATATTACTGTTCTTATATATACTTTGCCTTCTTCAATCTTGCATTATCTTTTTAGATTTTGCTTACATGTTTATTTTGGAGGAAGCACCTCCTCTGGTCTGTTTTGCAGGAATTGATGTACTAGTGAAGACTGAAAGTCTCTGGCCGAGCGCAGTGGCTCACGCCTGTAATCCCAGCACTTTGGGTGGCCAAGGCAGGTGGATCATGAGGTCAGGAGATCGAGACCGTCCTGGCCAACATGGTGAAACCCTGTCTCTACTAAAATACAAACAAAGAAAAGAAAGTCTCTGCACGTCTGAGAGCATCTCCCTCTGCCATGGCATTTTCTTATCTAAAATTTGTAGAGTTGACTTCCTGTGTTTGTATTGTGAAGAAGATGTTTAATGTGGAATTGACTTTTTTCTTTTGTGGGTAAATATTAAACATACTTGGATGCTTGTGGGATTTCTTTTCTCCCTAAAACTTGAATTAAAAAACAAGAGAAACAAAAGATGTCTGGGTGTGTGTTTTAGTTCACTCATTATGTAATACTTGGTGAATCCTTTACACTGAAGAGTCACGTCTTTATTAGTTCAGGAATGATTTTATTTCTTTGATTGTTGATCTTTTGAATACTCCAATTGCTCAGGAATTTTTGTTACACATAACTACTAGATCTTCTGGATCATTCTCCTTGTGTTCCTGATTTTCTTAATACCTTATGATGTTTATCTCATATGCCAAGTTATGGGGAAACTTTTTGAACTTGCCCTGTAATTAAATTATTTCACTTTTAGACAGAGTCCATTTTCTATAGACTGCATTTTAAAAGGTATCTGTCGGGCCAGGCACAGTGGCTCACCCCAGTAATTCCAGCACTTTGGGAGGCCAAGGCAGGTGGATCACGAGGTCAGGAGATCGAGACCATCCTGGCCAACATAGTGAAACCCTGTCTCTACTAAAAATACAAAAATTAGCTGGGCATGGTGGTGCGTGCCTGTAATTCCAGCTACTCGGGAGGCTGAGGCAGGAGAATTGCTTGAACCAGAGAGTCAGAGGTTACAGTGAGCCGAGATTGCGCCACTGCACTCCAGCCTGGTAACAGAACGAGATTCCATCTCAAAAAAAAAAAAAAAAGTTATCTGTCATTTTTTAATTGCTAGTACATACTTTCTGATGTCAGATTGCTTGCTTCCTTTATGGGACCATTTTTATAAATGCAAAATCTTCATGAACAGTTTTGAAAATATGTATTAGAAATAAGGTTGCCTGTGATTATTTTAATAACTGTTATTAAAACAAGGTAATTTTCTTTGATTTATCAGATCAGTTCCCTTTTTGAGGATTGATGAATATTTTCACATCCTGCTGCTTTGCTTCACAATCATTTGAACAGATGATTTGTCCAGTATTCAGAGATGAGATGGGTTCTATCAAGGATTTTGACTATTGATACTAATATTTCAGGTCCAAATAAAGAGAAAGGGAAAATGTTTAGATTTATAGTTTTTTTTTTTTTTTTTTTTTTTTTTTTTTTTTGAGACAGAGTCTCACTCTGTAAACCCAGGCTGGAGTACATGTAGTGGCTCAATCTCAGCTCACCGCAATCTCCACCCCCCAGGTACAAGCAATTCTGCCACAGCCTCCTGAGTAGCTGGGACTACAGGCGCGTGTCACCACGTCCAGCTAATTTTTGTATTTTTAGTAGAGACAGGGCTTCACCATATTGGCCAGGCTGGTCTCAAACTCCTCACCTCATGGATCCACCCACCTCAGCCTCCCAAAGTGCTGGGATTATAGGCTGAGCCACCATGCCTGGCCAGATTGATAGATCTTTAGTTTGCCAGATTAGAGATCCAGTATCTTATAGAGAATAGGTGGAGACTTCACACGTGAGGCATCTGTGGGAAGAGGGGGGAGCCAGGCCAGGGCACCACGGCATTACTCTACCTTCTAATTACCAACAGGTGTGCTGGAGCCAGCTCCCACCGGTTTGTGAGATTCACCTGCTTCGATCTCTGTGAATCTCTGTGTTCCCAACTCTGTGCTCAGTGACGCCACATTGCTAACTGAAAATAGATGGTGGTGGGAGTATTTACACCACTGAAATTGGCAAACACTACAAATCATGGCTCCCCCCGCAACCCTACTGACTGATGCTGGTTAAACATTTACCAGCATATGATTGCTCTTAGAAAACACACTTAGCTTTCCATTTTCCCGTGTCCAATGTCTAAATATGTCTTGAGAAAATTTGTGCTGAGGTTGAAGCTTGATTCTGGTACTTTTTATGCTTCCTCCCTGTTCTGGGCTGCATTGCGTCCCCCTCTCCCAACTCATACATTGAAGCCTTAACCCCTAGTACATCAGAATATGACTGTATTGGGAGAAAGGACCTTTAAAGAGGTGATTAAGTCAAAATGAAGCTGTTAAGGTCATTGTATTAAGTCCGCACTCCAACCTGACGGATGTCCTTATAAGAAGAGGAAGTTTGGACATAGAGAGTCATCAAGGCTGCACAGATGCAGAGGAAAGACCATGTGAGGACACAGTGAGAAGGTGGCCATCTGCAAGCCAAGGAGAGAGGCCTCAGGAAACACCAATCCTGCTGATACCTTGACCTTGCATTTGAAGCCTCCAGAACCGTGAGAAAACACATTTTTTTTTGAGCCACCCAGTCTGCGATACTTTCTTATGGCAACCCTAGCAAACTAATACACCCCCCTGATGATCCTGTACCTTCCCATTTTCCACCTTCCCTCTTTCCCCCACTAGAATGCCAATCAGGGACTTTTCTAATTCTTTACAGAATGGCACAGAATCAGGAAATGAAACTACATCCTACTTATCAACTTGCATGCCTAGTGATGGGGTTAAAGATCCCATGCTCAAGGGCCAGGTCAGCTGTTTTTTGTTTTGTTTTGCTTTGTTTTTGGGGTTTTTTTTTGTTTTTTAATAGACGGAGTCTCACTCTGTCACCAGGCTGGAGTGCAGTGGCACGATCTCAGCTCACTCACTCCAGCCTCTACTTTCTGGGTTCAAGCAATTCAGGTTCCTCCCTCAGCCTCCCAAGTAGCTGGGACTACAGACACGCGCCGCCATGCCCGGCTGATTTTTTTGTATTTTAAGTAGAGATGGGGTTTCACCATGTTGGCCGGGATGCTCTTGATCTCCTGACCTTGTGATCTGCCTGCCTCAGCCTCCCAAAGTACTGGGATTACAGCTGTGAGCCACTGTGCCGGCCAGCTCAGCTGTTTTCTGCTGCAAAACTGCTGATCCCTCTCTTCTCCTCATCTTCCCACACTTGCCCCTAGAGTCTTGTGTTCATAGACAGTGAGGCAGGCGAGTGAATGGAGCAGTGTGAAGAATCACACATAGGTGCAAATACAAATCAAGGGTGAAGGGCTCAGAGATGATAGACAGACAAAGTTATCTTCATAGAAGGAACAGAAGACCTTTTGTCCACAAAGAACTGCCTTTGTCCAAAATATGTTATCTTAGAAAACTATGAAATCATGGACTGAAGGCTGTTCACAGATGAAATTCTGAAATTGGCATCTTTAATTCCAAAAGCATCCCCCAATTGATTCAACTTCTTATCATGTTCCCACCTAAATATGTCAAATGTATCTCACTATCCAAAAAAGGCCACTGGATGAAGTAACTTCAGTTTTTCATGAAGATTTGTAATTCAAGCAGGCCTCTTGCTTATGTTGGATACCAGGCTTACAATTGACTTTTAAATGATTGAGAAATTAAATTATGTAAGAACATGTGTACTGAAAGACTGTCTTGAACATGGCTAAATAAATATTTGTCTCACTAACTTATACTTGGCTTAGTTTGTGATCATAGAGATTTTCTGAAATAACATGCTCTGTGAAATAAAAAGGTGATTCATAACACTGGACTTATTCAAATACATGCATGGTAGCACAATACATAAGAGATTTATTCCTTCAACAACTGCTCACTGAAGTCCTGTTGTCTGCTAGACACTAAGGATGCAAAGATGAATGAGATCCAGCCTCTGTCCTAAAGCAGTTACGAGGCATATGAATGGTTCCTTATAATAAAGCAGGTTCTAATAGCAGCTCTACCATACAAGCTGTGTATACTTGGAGAAGCTATTTCACTTCCTTGAGCCTCAATTTCCTTATCTATAAAGTGGGGTTACTAAGTCTCGTCTGATCATTCCTAAATCTCAACTAAGGTCAAATAAACGACAGTTAAAGGACAGGCTAACAGCGAACGTTTAGACTTCTCCGGTCTCATCTTAAAGGTAGAAACGTGGGTCCTCATTTGTTTGTCTTTTCTGGACAGAATGATCCTCCTTTTGGCACTGGCTGGGCAACCTGAGCCAACCTTGGTTTTCCTGAGCCTGTGCACTCAGAAGGGGAGGCCCTAGGGTTGTTTCATGTCCTGCTTCTTTCCTTTCACACATTCCCTGTCCGTTATGTCACAGTTTCCACTTTGACATCTGATTGTAGGACAGAAGAGTATAGGTTTTTAGTCTGAGAGGCAGGGTGGATAGATCTTATTTTCCTTTGCATGCTAACTTATTGACGTATCTTCCATCTATTGCATTTGTTTAGAAGGCAGATACTTTGGAGACCTGCCAGTAAATCACCAAATCAATTACTCTAATCAATAAATCACTCAACAGGAGCCAGGTTCAACCACAGGGACTGAATCTGACCATTCATTTGCATTGAGCCACAGGAACAAGACCATCTGTTTGCAATGAGGCTTTTCTAAGCCAGATGCTTCTATGCACATCATGGATTCTCACAGTAATTGAATTTTGCAGTTGAGAAAAAGCCAAGAGAGTTTATAAGTAATGTGTCCACAATCACACAGGTCTGCCTGCCTCCATGGTTCAGCTCTGTCTACTCTGCTCAAATTGCCTCTCTACTGTCTCCAGGTTCCTAATGAGTTTTCAGAAGAGAGGTATTCGTGGAAGCCCAGCTTCTGGGCTTAGAACAGATTTGCCCACTTACCGTTTTCTGTCTCTCATCTTTTGGGTCCATACTTCGAATTATATTCAAACATCTCTTTGTATCAGCTTCAGGCCATTACTGACTTTGGAGCTGTCTGACATTAAAATCAGAAAGGATAATTTGTATTGAAAAAAGAGGAGGTTAAGGGGTCTAGATTCTGAACGCCAATTCTCTACTTCTCTGCCATGTGATCTTGGCCAAGACACCTCACAACCCGATCTTAGTTCCTCATCAGTAAAAAGAGGAGGGTGGAGTTAGGTTTTACATTCAAGAGTGGCAGAGACTCAGCCAGAGCCCAGGTGCCCTGTTTCCACCCACCCCAAGTCTTTCACCAGCGGCTCTGTACACAGTCCTTTTATTGGAGGGGAGTAGAGAGGTCAGACTGGCAGTCTTCTTAGTTCCCTTTGCCCATTAGTTGGCACACCCTCAGAGAATAAAAATGCCTTTTCGTGTAACTCTAATCAAAACACACTTTGAAAGGGGTGCCGGTTGCCAAAAATTTATATTTATCCCAAGAAAAATTAGAAACTATTTTTGGATTATCTGCACATGACTCGCCTGCCTTGCTGCAGATAAACAGGAATTACTTGTATGTAGACCCCTGTGCTGCTCAGAACACGTGTCACAGAACACGTGTCGCATCTCGCCCCCACGCTTCTGCCTGTGGAAATGAACATTCTACATGCCTGCTTGCCTCCCTGGCAATTCCAAATTGTGAGAAGATTAAGGGTGTGGGAAACGCTCAGACCTATGTCTGAATTCTATTTCCCATGCTTCCCAGCTCTTGTAGCTTTGGGCAAGAGCTTTCCTGAGCCTCAGTTTGCTCATATGTAAAATGGGTATGATAATGCCTAATTTCAAAGTCATTGTGAGGATTAATTGGAATAAAGCCTTGTTATTTGGTTGGCCCTCAATGATTGCTGTGTTTTTCCCCCAGATTTGGTATTGGCCTAGAAAGAAAACGTCTTAATCTACATTTAAGAAGATGCCTAGGCCGGGCGTGATGGCTCACACCTGTAATCCCAGCACTTTGGGAGGCCAAGGCGGGTAGATCACCTGAGGTCAGGAGTTCGAGACCAGCCTGACCAATATGGGGAAACCCTGTCTCTACTAAAAATACAAAAAATTAGCCAGGTGTGGTGGTGCATGCCTGTAATTTCAGCTTCTTGGGACGGTGAGGCAGGAGAATTGCTTGAACCTGGGAGGCGGAGGTTGCAGTGAGCTGAGATCACACCATTGCACTCCAGCCTGGGCAACAAGAGTGAAACTCCATCTCAAAAAGAAAAAAAAAAAAAAGATGACTACTAGAAGGCCTAGGAAGATGGATCACCTGAGGTCAGGGGTTTGAGACCAGCCTGGCCAACATGGTGAAAGCCAATCTCTACTAAAAATACAAAAATTAGCCAGGTGGTGGCAGGCACCTGTAATTCCAGCTACTTGGGAGGCTGAGGCAGGAGAATCGCTTGAACCCAGGAGGCGGAGTTTGCAGTGAGCAGAGATCATGCCACTGCACTCTAGCCTGGGTGACAGAGCGAGACTCTGTCTCAAAAAAAGAAGAAGAAGAAGAAAGAAGAAGAAAAGAAGAAGAGGAGGAGGAGGAGAGGAAGAGGAAGAAAAGGAAGGAGAGGAAGGAAAGAGGATGACAACGACGACTTGAGAAATTAGAGGAATGCACACACATTTACCTAATCCTCAATATGCTTTGGTCGGGGACAACTTACTCTGGAGAGGGAAGCAGCTGTAGACAGCAGGCTGCAGAGCCGGACACTCAAATTCAAATGGCCTGTGAGTCAAGCATGTGCCATAGACGCTGAGAGCAGCATGAGGAGATGGAAATGCAGCTTAGTGTGGAATGCATGTGTTAGCTACAAGTATTCAGAGTTTAAAATTTCAAAACACTCTGTCAGTCCTGCATCCATGTGGCCCTTGGAGGTCCAGCTTGTAACTCCTGCTCCAGAAGAATATATTACTCTATTCCTTCAAAAGCTGTCTAAAAAAATGAAATAAAAAAAAATCACCTCCCCTGAGAAGTTGTCCTTTCTTTCTTTATTCATAGCTATTGGCCTTTCCCGGTGCCTTTCCATTCATTTACAAGCATTTGCGAAGCACTTACCTTGCAGAAAACATTGTGGAACAGCAAAAGAAACTATCAACAGGGTAAACAGACAACTTACAGAATGGAAGAAAAGCTTTGCAAACTATGCATCTGACAAAGGTCTAATATCCAGCATCTATAATGAACTTAAACAAATTTACAAGAAAAAAAGAACCGCATAAAGAAGTGGGCAAAGGACATGAAAACTTTTTAAAAGAAGACACACACGTGGCTAAAAATTGCATGAAAAAAAGCCCAGCATCACTGGTCATTAGAGAACTGCAAATCAAAACCACAACGAAATACCATCTAACCCCAATCAGAATAGCTATTATTAAAAAGTCAAAAATAGACACTGGTGAAGTTGTGTAGAAAAAAGAATGCTTAGACACTGTTGATGGGAGTGTAAATTAGTTCAGCCACTGTGGAAGATAGGGTGGCGATTCCTCAGATATCTACAGACAGAAATACCATTCAACCCAGCAATCCCATTACTGGGTGTATACCCAAAGGAATCTACATAATTCTATCATAAAGACAACTGCATGTGTATGTTTATTCCAGCACTATTCACAATAGTAAAGACATTGAATCAACCGAAATGCCCATTGATGGTAGACTGCATAAAGCAAATTTGGGACATATACACCATGGAATACTATGCAGTCATAAAAAAGGACAAGACCGTATCCTTTGCGGGGACCTGGATGAAGCTGGAGCCCATCATCCTTAGCAAACTAACACAGGAACAGAAAACCAGGCACCACATGTTCTGACTTATAAGTGGGAGCTAAATGAGGGGAACACATGGACACGTAGAGGGGGAACAACACATATTGGGGCCTTTTGGAAGGTGGAGGGTGGGAGAAGAAAGAGGTAATTAATGGGTACTAGGCTTAATACCTTGGTGATGAAATAATCTGTATCATGAACTCCCATGACACAAGTTTACCTGTGTAACAAATCTGCATTTGTACCTTTAAACGTAAAAGTTTTAAAAAAAAATTGTGGAAAAGATAGAAAAGAAAAAAATAACACAATTGTATATATTTTTCTCCCATTCCTTTTTTTCTCCCATCCTGAGACTAGTCATTGGATAGATGTGCACCTAGGGAGAAGATGTAAGCTTGGGTGATTCCCTTTAAATGAGAGCAAATCTCTGAATAGGATTCAGCTGAGAGCCAGCAGGCACCCAAATCTAGAGGCAAAGCATCTAGAACGAAAAATAGCATTTTAAGCTACGGAAATATACAGAGATCGCTCCGACTGGGGTGAGGAGAGGTGCTGGTATAGGAGGGATGAAGACTGATTAATAATTAAGGTGTCATATGAGCCCTCACAGGTTTTGGCAGGCAGAAAAGGAGGGGTGATGAGGACATCCTTCATACGTTATGGTTCTGAGTTTTGCTTGTCTCTTACACGCATGTTTATTCTCTTTTGCCTATTGTCATGTTGGAAGCCAGCTTCCAACATGATTTGGTTTTCCTGAACGTTCCATAACGCCGATCTTAGTTTCTTGCTCTGTAAAAATCTTTGGCTGGACATTGAGAAAATGAGATGCCAGGCTCCCCCTATCAGTGGGAAGCAAATAGCCTAAGGCATTTGAGGAACACAGATAAAGTTAGTGAGACTGGAGTTGCAACTGAATGAACCCGGTTCCTGAGACTGCAGCTGACAGATGATGTCTCACTCCTGATAACAGTGCTAACAGTGCGGGAGGATTTCCTCCTCAGCTGAAAGGAGAAGAATGGCAGGCACACCAGTCCCTTAATTGTCCCTAATCACTGATGTTTGCAAACAACTAAGAAGGAAGACCTCACGCATTACAGATCTTACCAGGAAGCGGTTGGTGGGATTATCAGCAGCTAAGGATAAAGAGTGTTGATTTAGCTGTAGGGGGATGGATCTTGGGAAACTCCTCCCCTTCTCCCAAGGCTTCTCGTCTTGTAGTGACAGGTCATGGTGCTTTTCAAGTCAGCCCGTTTAAGGGCTCCAGGAAAGGCAAAGCTGAAAGAGGAAGGGATGATAACATTTCCTGAACACCTGTTATTTGCTACAGAACACTACACAGAGTTCTTTGCCTGGGATAGCCCATCTATTCCTATTTGCACTCCAGGATTAAATGAGACGGAGGAATTGTTTTTCTCATTTGACAACAGAGGAAAACTGAGATTCAGAAACTGCATGCCTTACCCCAGGTCCCACTTTTGGTAGGTCAGAGGGCTGAGCTTCAAATTCAGCATTGTCTAAAACATAAGCTTTCTAAACTACCAAGTCATCGCCCTGCCTTTGGTTGGGGTCCCCTAGAAAACCGACTCTGCCAATGTCGGGTTTGAGTGTAGGAGGCTTTCCATGGAATGGGTTGGAAATAATTCCTACAAAGGAGTAAGGAAAGCAAGATAGAGCATGAGAAGTTAAGCTGTGATGCGTTTGCCATCGAGGTCTTAGCAAATCTAAGCAGAGTAAGACCTAGTGAAGCACTCGCCTCAGGGCAAAATGTCAGGGGTGTCAGAAAACTCGGTAATCAAGATACATGTTTTAATGCAGCATTCAAACATTTAAACTAATATAAAAAAAATAATGATGAACGAAGAACGAAAATTTCAAATAAAAGGCAAAATCCAACCCTGTATTTACATGACTGACCTCACTTGCCCTATCCTAATCCCCACTCTGTCAGGGTTTACCTTTCTAACATTTTTTAACAATTTATGATTATTAGTTTTTAGAGACAGGGTCTTACTCTATTGCTCAGGCTGGAGTCCAGTGGTGCGATCATAGCTCATTGCAGCCTAGAACTCCTGGGCACACCCCACTATGCCCAGCTAATTTTTTATTTGATTTGATTTTTTTATTTGTAGCAATGGAGTCTCACTACGTTGCCCAGGCTGGGTTCAAACTCCTGTTCGCAAGCCATGTTCCCTCCTTGGCCTCCAAAGGTGCCGGGATTATGGGAGCAAGCCATCATGCCCACAGCCCTATAAAATATTCTGATACTTTATTATAAACTTTTTGCATTAATTTTTAAAAATATTGATTTAAATATTTATCTGTCTTGTTTATTTTTGTTGTTGTTGTTGTTGTTGTTCTGCCTTAAATTTCGCACCTGGGTCAAGTTCTTCACTCACCTCACCCTAGTCCTAGCCCTGAATCCCAGGGAACTCTGGATCTGGGATGGTCCTTCAGAGTTGTCTTGCCTTAAGGAGATGAAATTAGGCCTTTATTTCTCCCATCCCCAGAGACCAGTCATTGGATAGATATGTAGAGCAGATGTAAGCTTGGGTGAGTCCCTTTAACTGAGAGCAAATCTCTGAATAGGATTTAGCTGAGAGCCAAAAGCCCCCAACACTCTCAAAAGCTGGTTGGCTCTGGGAATTACAGCCTTGTATCTGCTGCACTTCCCAAAGCCCCACTAACCTCAAGTCCGGGGGCTTTCCCTACTGTCCCTTCTCTGAACTAGGGACGAATCATAGATGAGAACTCCTACAGAGGGAAATCGGCTTGGAGTGTATTGTTTACAAAATAAAAATTTCCAATATCATGCGCTATTGTCAAGGAGGATATTCAGGGCTGGAAATATTTATGCATCAATTCAAGAGTTGTGTGCTGTTATTTCCATCTGCAAAGGTCATTCAACTAAAGCTAGAACTTAAGCCCCAGGGAGTTTCTTGGCTTAGCTAAGACTTCTAGTTTTCAACAGCGATGAGACCAGGAGTGTCTGAATTCATTCAACATCAGACTCCAACTCCACCACACACATATCTGCTGATAAGTACCTCAGTTTCCTGTGATTGTCTGCACGTTCTCTCATAGCAGCTGTCTGTCGAACTCCTGGATGCTGACATTAAGATTCAGACACGTTCATCTTGCTGCGTTCTACCTGGGACTCCATCAGCTTGGAACAAAAATGAGATGAATTGGTGAGAAATAGACCAGAGGTGCTCTTGCTGGTGCCACGGTCCGTGGGAAAACAATGCTTTGGCTGTGCGATTGGAGACCGTGTCATCAAGGGTGTCAGGCCCAACAGGCACAGGACCTGAGGTCTCATAGGTCAGGGGATTTAGGCACGGGTTATACCCAGAGGAGGGGTGACCAGCCAAGCTGGGCATTCAGAAATGCTTTAATAAGAGCTCACAGGACCTTATGAGCAGATGGGTAGAAAGTACAGAGCAGGGATTTGAGCAGTGGGGATCTGAGAACTCTAAATGGGGTTTGGAACAGGGGTTCCGTGGACAGGAGAGGTTGGTTATCCCAATCTGTCAGTCACACCTCCCATTACAGTGTCTTTAAGGACACAGACTCTGAAGCCTGACCGCTTTGGTCTGAATTCCAGTTCCTCTACATACTAGCTATGTTGACCTTGGATAAGTTACTTAACCTCTCTGTGTTTTACTTCTTCAGAGAAGGCAATAATATGGGCTTTGTGAATTCTCATAATGTTAAAGAGTTAATAAGTGTAAAGCACTTAGAACAGTGCCTGGCACAGAGAAAGTGCTGTTTATTTTTACTTTTTTTTTTCTTTTTTCTTTTTGAGAAAGAGTTCACTC
Source organism: Ateles fusciceps (assembly GCA_036589455.1). Classification (NCBI taxonomy): domain Eukaryota; kingdom Metazoa; phylum Chordata; class Mammalia; order Primates; family Atelidae; genus Ateles; species Ateles fusciceps. The sequence goes on from JAZHEH010000284.1 coordinate 2,839,197, forward strand.
TTGTTGCCCAGTCTGGAGTGCAATGGCATGATCTTGGTTCACCATAACTTCCGCCTCCCAGGTTCAAGCAATTCTCCTGCCTCAGCCTCCCCAGTAGCTGGGATTACAGGTATGCGCCAGCACGCCTGGCTAATTTTGTATTCTCAGTAGAGATGGGGTTTCTCCACGTTGGTCAGGCTGGTCTCAAACTCCCGACGTCAGGTGATCCGCCTGCCTCAGCCTCCCAAAGTGTTGGGATTACAGGCATGAGCCACCACGCCCGGCTTGGTTATTTTTTTTTTCAGAAAACTTATAAACTCTTCCTTTACCTGTCCTCTCCCCTATTTACCTTCTCCCTTTCTTTCTTTCCTTCCTTTTTTCCTTAAACAGATCCTCATGTGAAGCTGACATACATGTTTTAATTTGTTATTCAGAACATGGTGCCCTTTGTGCTTAATTAAAATCAGGTAAAGGAAGGGTAGCATATTCTTCTATTTCAATTGCTCCTTTCTGCTTCTTTCTAGTTTTCAAATGAGATTTTCCCATGGCTGTGAGGCTCCAAATAGAAAACCTGTTTTCTACTCTTGACCTCTGTTCTCATTACTTCATCATGAAGCCTCTATTCGCTTTTTCTGGACCCTCATGTTACCTAGATTAGACTTAATGTAGCATGGCCAAGTACATAAGGAACCATTCAGGCCATCAGAAAGATTTGTCCATTTCATGAGAAATCTTGAATTCATTTTGAGATGACTTCAGGAGGGTGCAGAGATGTTCTTTTTTTAAAAAGTTATTTTTGCTTGTGGAACACACCATTTCCACAAATAATGAGTCTCATCCAAAACGCCGCTGTGGGCAGGCAGGCTCACAGCTCTCGAGACAGTAACTCTTTCCTCCCCCGCTCCTTCACTCTCCCATGGCTGGCTCATCAGTGCAGAAGAGAAAATGCATCAGCTCTGGAGAGTCGTCTTAGAGATATGCAAATTTAAAATACGCAGGACAGCACTGCGAAGTTAGAAATCAGTAAAATCTGACGAGGAAAACCAAATGGACAGTTTTTAGTATCTCCTTACTGTCGAGGGTGGAGATAGGGAATTGATAGAGAGCCACATGAAGTATCTTGAAGCAAAAACAACTTGTGAAAAGTGGTGTTGGATTCAGATAAGCCTGAAACTGGAAGCTGTTTTCCTTCTGCAGAAAGGCAGAAACATGAAACAGCTCCCATGAAAGAGAGGACAGTATCTGTACTCAGGATTTGAACAGGGCCCACTTACTGAATATAATTGCAGCACTGGAATTTGCACGGACCAAAGATACCTAGATGGATCAAAGGTCAATGAATTTGAATTGTTTATTTTGAAGCCTAAACATTCCCCCAACTTCAGGCGCTGCCATTAATATTTACCCCGAATTAAGGAAAAGACTAATCTTATACAGAAGAGAAGTGGATCTGTGAAAAATGCAAAATAGGCAAAAAAAAAAAAAAAAAAAGAGAGAGAGAGAGGCTCTATCTGTTCATTTGTCTATTCATCCATCCCTCCATCCACCTGTCCACCCACTAGGAACTCACTGAAATTTCCTAATTGTAGTACTAGGTGATATCTGGATAGTCATCTGAGCTTCAGAGAATTCATAGACAAGTAGAGAGAAAGCTTTATAGAGGAGACAGATTTGGTGCTGGAATAATAAGTCCAAGCAGGAGTTTACCATGTAGACAAGACTGTTCTCCCTATCCAGGACATCTCCTCTGCTTGTTCCCTAGCAGACAGGGAGGAAAGAGCAACTTTCACATTTGGCCTTTAGGAGATCTGCATTAGCTGAAATATACAACATCACAGCAGCAGTTTTAAGAACCACAGACCTCTCTGGGAATCTCATGAGCATCCTGCTCCCAGTGGAAACACACAAATACACATAACTTAACACACGATTTCAGGAGGTTCCAAACCTGTCTGTAGGCATGAGGTCGTATGGCTCTAGGCTTAAGAGGAGGAGGCGGAAAAGACCAGAATGGAAACGTCTTCCTGTTGACTGAATCAACAACCTGCTTACTGAAGCCATTTTGATAGGTAACACCAGTGCCTTGTGTTGGAAATAGATGCTCGGTGCCACAAAGAAAAATTAGTACTTAAGCAAAGGATTTTTCAGCAACGCCATTTTTACTTCCTGGACTGCAGGACAGGTACTCTCGCTAGCCATCTTGCCACGAGAGCACAATGAACAACGGAAAGCAAATATATTTATTCCTTACGCATTTGGGGTTGTCCTTACTGCTGTGTCTGATCTCCGTTGGCTGGAGCCAGACCTCACAATCTAAACTAAAACCTGATTGGCTAACAACTTAAAACTTTTCTAAACCCATGAAAGCAATGGAGAGCTGGGACAAGCCTGTGAGCACGTCCAGCACAGATATCTTGGTTAAAGTACAAGGATATGGAATATACTACGTGCCTGTAAGCATGTCTAACAGCTATATAGAATAGGGCTTAACAAAGTTATTAGCACACTTATTCTTTAACAAGAAAGGAAACTTTAAAAAGGAACTTTCCTACTTTCCACACCATGTTATTGGTTGTTTGTGGTAGGTAATAGTTAACAGTTTTGTGCCTGGCAGACAGTTCCTTTCATAGTATATAAATAATGGGCATAATTTTTCTCAAATAAGCCCTTTATTTTGATTATTCTATATTTTGGTATAAAGAACCCCTTATTTTGTGTTAAAATGAAAAGAAATAGTTAAAGCCAGAAGACCCACTTAACGTTATGAGTCAAGATCTTGGAACCTGCCAGGAATCCTGCACGCTACCAGGAAAGCAGCCCCTTATAGAACCGTGTCTGAATACGGCTCCATTCTGTTGGTAGCACCTTCTCAGCATTTATTGTATAGGATCACGGGGAAAGCTGCCAGCGCAAGACGACCTTTTGTGGCAAAGCTGCCTCCTCATGGGAGGGGAAATTACTAAGTTTGGGAACCATTTCTTGAAATTAACATATTTTGGACATGTCATGGGCACCATGCTTGCTATAGAAATGCAACTTCAAGAAAAATTTTCCTACCTCTAACTCCCCCTAACTTCTGCCCTCCCAATCAGACTCTTACCCCTTGAACTCTTCTATGTAGAGTTATGGAGACCTTAGGATCTCTGGGGGATGAATGCTGAAGGCATGTGAGGCTAAGCGTACGTTCTCTGGACAAGTAATGGTTTTCTTATTTTCTTTCAAAAGTGAATTTGGGACAACACATCATTATTAGATTTATAACATGGACTTTTTTTTCTTATTTATTTCTGGAGAAAGCACAGGAAGATGCTCTTACCTATCCCCGTTTTAAGATTTTTTGTTGTTTTCTTTTTTGAATTGCAGTCTCACTCTGTTACCCAGGCTGGAGTGCAGTGCTGCAGTCTCAGCTCACTGCAACCTCTGCCTCCCATGTTCAGGCAATTCTCCTGTATCAGCCTCCTGAGTAGCTGGCACTACAGGCACCCACCACCATGCCAGTCTAATTTTTGTATTTTTAGTAGAGATGGGGTTTCATCATATTGGTCAAGCTAGTCTCGAACTCCTGACTTCAGGTACTCCACCCACCTTGGCCTCCCAAAGTGGTGGGATTACAGGCGTGAGCCACCGTACCCAGCCCATTTTAAGGTTTAATACTTACCATTTATTATAGTTCATGGAAAACAGCATTCTCTTTAAACTTCTGGATTATTCTTTACACCCAATGGTGAGCAAATGTTTATAAAGGCTTTTCAAGTCTGAAGTGCTGGATTTAGGCAAGCAGGTACCTCTAGAAGACACAAAAAGACTCACTCAGCGAGCACAGCTGCTCTTTGTGAAAGAGACGGATGGGTACTTTTTGAAATTAGCAACTCTTTTTTGGGCTGGGAATTGCTATGTGACCAAGCTCTGGCCAATGAGCTGTAATGGAAGTGTTGTGTGGGGCTTCCAGAAATTTCTTTAAAATAGAGGAGACCACACTTTCCCTTCTTTTTCTTTCTTCCTACTTGAAGTGTGCAGTTTTGATAGATAGCCATGATAGAGAATAGCTATTAGGACCATGAAGTAACCTGGAGAATGGAAGCCACAGGCTCAAGGTGGCAGAGGATACAGTTAAGAGCCTGGGTCCCTGACGACTCTTTGATCATACCAGATATCACCATACCAGACATCACACCAGCCCCAGGCTGCCTACCTCTGGACTCTTTTTACGGTTCAGACGCTATTAGGAGAGATTTTTAGTTTAGCAGCAAAATCTAATTCTAATTAATAGAGTCTCTTATGGGAACAATCACTTCCTCTCAAGTTTTTATTGAAATCATCACCCATGGTTTATCTTCCTGTTTGGTAACTGTCTGAGCACATCAGGCATTCCAATCATGCTGTGGCGTTGGTAGATCATGGGTCATCAGGTAATGGAAAGTTCCAGTTGACATAGTTTAGGAATAGCTCTCATGCTGCTTCTGTGAGACCTAAGAGAATCTCCAAAGCTCTGTCTTTGAGCCACCATTGTGCAATCTTCCGTCTTTACCTGGCCTGTTGAATAATGTATATATACAGCCTAGCTCCTCCCTCTGCTATAAATATTCTAGACATGAGAAGCGCCAGGTCATTTTTCTTTCAATTATTTTGTGACTCTTACGGCCATTTGACTTTTCTGCGTCGGAAAACATAGAACATTAGGATGAAGCCAGGTCTGCTATAAACGCAAAAAAAATTTTTTTTCTCTTCCCTTGAATGTTTTCCTAGTGACTCCTTTTGGAATGTTATTTTGAACTTACAAAGGTTCTTTTAAAAAAGGCTTTGTATATTTCTTTTAAGCATCCCTTGAGAAAGTCAGATTTAAACTTAGCAAACTCATTGGCTTTTTAAAAGCATGTTCTTAAAATAGTTGATGTAAATCTTGGTGGGAAATCTTTAGGTGCCCCGAATGGACAGAAATAGAAATGCTAATGGAAATGCCATTTGTGAAGACATTGGTGACGGCTCCATTCAGATGGACCCAATCAGAAAAGACGGGAGTTTGCAAACCATTCCAGTGTGAGTCTGACTTTAGGAGCCCCAGGGTGTGTTGCGGGGGAATAAAGCCAGTGAAAGAAAGTAAGAGAGCAGGCGATTATAATATTGTTTGGACAGGAGAGACTCCTCGGTATGCATGTTAACACATTACAAAAGACAAAGTTATTTTCTAACCCTTTTATGGAGCAACTTCTTCTTTCAAAGATTACAAATATTATTAAATGAATCACCCTGGTAGGTCTGCGAGGCTTGGCATGACGTCAGCTGTTTTGCTGGAGGTCAACAGGAGAGTGAGGTCACAGAAGGTCCAAGCTGCATGGAAAGCTAGTGGCAAAGGCCCCTTGGTGCTTGGCTTTACAGACGGAGGACTCTGAGGGTCAGACGTTTAGAAATGTGCTGAGTCACATGGGTGGCTCATAGTAAATCTAGGCAGTGCCAGCAGGGAGGTGTGGCTTGGTGGTGGTGCTGTGAGCGGACAGGACAGAGGGAGCTTTATCTGCCCCAATTCTATTCCAGACATCCTGCAAACCACCCCTCAAAATAAATCATATTTATAAAGAGTTGAGTTTTCCTTAGCATTTTTTTTTTTTTTTTTTTTGAGACGGAGTCTTGCTCTGTCTTCCAGGCTGGAGTGCAGTGGCGCGATCTCGGCTCACTGCAACTTCCACCTCCCTGGTTCAAGCGATTCTCCTGCATCAGCCTCCTGAGTGGCTGAGATTATAGGCGCCCACCACCACGCCCAGCTAATTTTTGTATTTTTAGTAGAGAAGGGGTTTCATCATGTTGATCAGGCTGGTCTCAAACTCCTGACCTTGTGATCCACCTGCCCGGGCCTCCCAAAGTGCTGGGATTACAGGTGTGAGCCACCGTGTCTGGCCCTTAATGTTGTTTTAAGAATGCTTAAATGTATCTATAGAGGCTTGGCCTGGTGGCTCATGCCTGTAATCCAGCATTTTGGGAGGATTGCGGGCGATCACCTGAGGTCGGGCATTCGAAACTAGCCTGGCCAACGTGGAGAAACCCGATCTCTACTAAAAATAAAAAATTAGCTAGATGTACTGGCACATGCCTGTAATCCCAGCTACTTGGGAGGCCGAGGCAGGAGAATTGCTTGAACCCGGGAGGCGGAGGTTGCAGTGAGCTGAGATCGCACCATTGCATTCCAGCCTGGGCAACAAGGGGGAATCTCCGTCTCAAAAAAAAAAAAGTATCTATAGAAATACAATTTTGAACGATCCCCTACCACTCTCACTTTCTCAATACTTCTCTCCTGCTCCTCCAACCAGAGGACTTACCTTTCTCTATAAAGCCCCCACCTGCATAAAGCATTCCACATCCACCAGAATTCCCAGCCCACAGGTTTTTATGTGATAGTGCATTACTGTATTTATTGCTATATTCATTGAAAGGCTTCAGTCTTTAATAGCACCAGGCAGATTTTTAGCACATTAATAAATATGGTTTAGGCCGAGCACGGTGGCTCATGCCTGTAATCTCAACACTTTGGAAAGCTGAGGTGGGAGAATCGCTTGAGGCCAGGAGTTCGACTAGCCTGGACAACATAGTGAGATCCCCATCTCTACCAAAAATTAGCCAGTAAGGTGGCTGAAGCCTGTAGTCTCAGCTACTCAAGAGGCCAGGCAGAAAGGTCTCTCGAGCTCAGCGTTCAAGGTTATAGTGAGCTGTGATCGCACCGTTGCATTGCAGCCTAGGCAGCAAAACAAGACCCTGTCCCTAAAAATAAAAATACGAATGAAGTCAATGTTACAGTTTAGAATAATAGATCCCATCATAAGTCTGGGCATTTTTTGCTAAGAGTGCACTCTAGTCATGATGACTGTACCTCCTTATCTGCCCTGTTGTGCCACTGCTATTATTATTATTGTCCCTTTTCACTTGAAAAAGTGGCTCACGCCTGCAAATCTTAGTACTTTGGGAGGCTGAGGCAGGTGGATCACTTGAGGTCAGGGGTTCGAGAACAGCCTGGCCAACATGGCAAAACCTCATCTCTACTAAAATACAAAAATTAGCCAGGTGTGGTAGGTTGTGCCTGTAGTCCCAGCTACTCCAGATGCTGAGGCAAGAGAATCGCTTGAACCTGGGAAGCAGAGGTTCTACGTGGGAGCTGAGAGGGCACCATTGACCTTCAGCCTGGGCGACAGAGCAAGATTCTGTCTCAAAAAAAAAGTGTCCTAAGTGTACACAATAAATTATAGGCTGTCCCACAGTCAGGGGCAATGGACTGCCAGGCTTTGGAGTCCAGAGGTTGGAGGGGAGTATGATACACCCAAGTCCATCACTGGGGCAGGCTAGTTGGTGTTGGCCATTGATGCCAGCTCCCTGTTATTAGAAAGTTAGATCATTGGGTTCAAGCCCCCTCCAAACGGAGATTTTTCCTGTATCACATTGCAGACACTGTCCTTCAGGCTGGGACAGGGACCTGGCTTTGTGAAGTAGCCCATTCTGCATGTAGCACTGATGGCAAGGGAGTTCTTTGTCAGACTGAGCACAGTGCTTCGTCCTTGAAGGGCAGAGGACATCTGCTCTGCCTTCTACCTGATGACACTTTAGATAGTGGTATGGGAGGCCAGAGAATGGAAAGTTATCTGACTGGAGGGTCAAGAGAAATCATTTGCTTTCTCTCCCAGTTCTCTCGCAAGGGCAGAGAGGTGGCGTGGCTCTGCACTCCCTTTGTAGCTGTCGCCTGCGTATCACTGTGCAGGGCGCCAAGTGCTCACTTTACTGTTGGATGGTCAGTGAGGGCATGGGGCTGGGTCCACTGCCTGACTTGTTTTAGCTCCCAAATGGCAGGGCAGACACATATGTTAGTTAAAAGCATCTTGAACCTGTGAAGGCAGATGTTATTGTACCCCCAGTCCCTTTCGTCCCTGGACTTAAAATTCCAGAGCCATTGAATGAACTTCACAGCAGCTCCCTACACTGCCTGTAACCTCCAGAAATGCCTTCGGGGGCTCCCTTCCCTCCCCTCCCATCCCCTCCCCTTCCCTCCCCCTCTTTTCCCTCTCCCCCACTTTCCTCCCTCTCCCCCTTTCCTCCCCTCCCTCTCCCCCCTTTCCTCCCTTTCCCTCCTCCTCCCCTCCCTCTCCCCCTTTCTCCTGCCTTCCCCCTCCTCTTTCCCTCCCTCTCCCCTCCCTCTCCCCTCTTCTGCTCTCCTCTCCCCCATCTCCTTTCCCTCCCCTCCCCTCTCCTTCCCCTCCCCTCCCCCTCTCCCTCCTCCTCCTCCTCTCTCCCCCTCTCCTCCTCCTCCTCCCTCCCCATCCCCTCCCCTCCTCCTCCCCCCCCTCCCCTCCCCTCCTTTCCCCCTCTCTCACCTTCCCTTCCCTTCCCTTTTTCTTTTCTTTCCTTTCCTCTCTTTCCTTTCCTCTTTCTTTTTCTTTTTTCTTTCTTTTTTTTTTTTTTGAGACAGGGTCTCTCTCTGTCACCCAGGCTGGAGTGCAGTGGTGCAATCTTGGCTCACTGCAACCTCTGCTTCCTGAGTTCAACTGATTCTCCTGCCTCAGCCTCTCGGATAGCTGGGAGCGCCCGCCACCACGCTGGGCTAATTTTTGTTGGGGGTTCATTTTCTAAAACTCCCTGATTCTTTCTAGGATGCATGGTTCCTCTTCTATGCATTTGTTCTCCTGGCTGGTAGTTTGGGCTGTGACTTACAACATGATGTTGGCCGTTGATTCAGTAAATATTTTCTGAGTATGGAGCTACCTGTCAAACAAGCAGGGGTATTCTCAACCTCACAGGGCTTTTTTAAAAAAATTGACAAATAAAAATGGCATATAACTATGGTGTACACTTGATATTCTGAAATCTGCATACATTGTGAAATGGTTAAAAGAAGTTCATTGATATATGTATTGCCTCAGCTACTTACTATTTTTATTTTGTGGCTGAGAACACTGAAAGTCTATTCTCCCAGGGATTTTCAAGAATACAATACGTTGTTATTAACTATGGTCACAATCGTTATACAATAGAGATCTTGAACTTATTCTTCCTATCTAACTGAAATTTTATATCCTTCGACTAACAGCTTTCCACTACCCCGGCCCTCCCAGCTCTTGGCAACAACTCTAACTTCTGTGAGTTTGACTTTTTTAGATTCCGTATAGAAGTGAGATCAAGGCCCATGCGCGGTAGCTCAGGCCTGTAATCCCAGCACTTTCGGGGGCTGAGGTGGGTGGATCACCTGAGTTCAGGAGTTCAAGACCAGCCTGATCAACAAGGTAAAACCCCGTCTGTACTAAAAGCACAAAAATTAGCCAGGCGTGGTGGCAAGTGCCTGTAGTCCCAGCTTCTCAGAAGGGCGAGACAGGAGAACTGCTTGAACCCGGGAGGCGGAGGTTGCAGTGAGACGAGACTGAGCCACTATCCTCTAGCCTGGTGACAGAGCAAGACTCCTTCTTAAAATAAATAAGTAAATAAATAGAAGTGAGATCATGTGGTATTTGTTTTCTGTAACTTGCTTATTTCACTCAGCGTATTGTCCTTCAGATCCATCCATGTTGTCATACATGACAATATTTCTTTCTTTTTTAAGGCTGAATAGTAACTTCATGGGGCTTTAATTCAGCAATTGTGTTGGAGTCAGGCCCGAGCAAACCATCTCTGGATTCTTCCATTTCAAGACCCGTTGGGGATTCTGTAGAGATCAGAGGAGCTGAAAGACTAAACAGGGCTAACTCTAAATTAAAAAGCACAAGCCTTGTTTGCTTTATGACTTTTAACTAATGCAAATTATTAAGATAATTTAATAGAAAAAATTCAACCAATCACTCTAACCAAATCTATTCTGGTTATTTTAAACCCTTCTATCTCTCCTATTTATTTCAGCAATACTGTGCACGCACTTGGCATTTTGCTTTTTGTATGCAGATGTCAGAGCGTGAGTACGGCAGGGACTTGCATATGTACGGAGTTGGAAGAATTTGTCCCCCTGACCTTCTCCCCTGTGTCCTGCTCCCTGGAGGGCAGCGTCCACTTGAGACACCTTTCAGCTCTTGGCCATTTGGCTCTTCTAGACTTTCTGTCCCTGACTGAGATTATTCAGCGGCTTACACACCTCTGCCTAACTTGCCTAAGAAAAAGGGAAGATAAGGACGCTTTCATCCATTTGCTCGGATTCTCTGAGTGGACTCTGGACAGCGCTGTTTGGGAGCCTACTTCTCATATCACTGTCGAAGGTGTCAGCTGTCCAGAAAACTGCCGAGAGAAAATAACACTGAGATTAGCTAAACGCAGATGGCCACCGCGAGCCCTTCTCCAGGGCACGGGAGCGGCGACAGCAAGCGGCATCGGTCTGCCAGGTGTCGTTATCTAGAAGTTGTGTCCTTGTCATTTCCCTTGAGTGCTGCACATCACAAAGCTGGAAGGACACAGCTGGATAATCCTGGGTCCAGACTCAGAGCCTTAAGCTCCTTTTACTTATTTTTTAATAACAAAGAGGAATCTCGTGTTTTGCTCCAATGAACGGCATAAAGGAAAAGTGGTGCGTATTTTAGGAACTTTGTGTCCCAGATACCGAAAGACTTTGTACCATCCTTAGAATAAGTAGCTAGACACCACCTCCCCAGCCCAGGAGGTCACAGCTTTGAAGGTTATATGTGTGTTTGGATGTTTACGATCTCATTTCCAGGACCTTTGCACTTCTTACTTCTTTTTCCGGGAATGCTCTTTCCCCCACAGCTTGGCAGCCTCCCTCTCTCATTCCATTCACGTCTGTGCTGGAGTGTCATCTTCACTCAAGATCTCCCCGACTTCTTTATCTTAAGCAGCCTCTCCCTGCAACATAACTTCCTGTACTGTACTTTGCTGTCCCGAATGGAGTCTGTGATATGTGAGCAGTGCGAGTGCAGAAATGAATTCCTAGCTGTACTTAACCGTAACCCATGTAAATTTGCAAACTGAAGGAGCGTAAAATATTGCTCTGTTAAAACAACTTGATTGTTCGATGGAACTACATTTCTCTTTAACCATGCAAAATTTAGCTTCCGAACTGAGATATGTTGTAAGTGTAAAATACCTTTGAATTTCAAAGATTTGCAATGGATTTGGAAGATCAGGTAGGGAAAAATGCAAACTATCTCCTTAATGTTTCTATTCATTACGTGTTGAAATAAATATTTTGGATCTATTTGGTTATATAAAATATACTATTACATTAATTTGATTGCTTTCTTTTTACTTTTTTAATGTAACTGCTAGAAATTGAAATTTTCTGTGGGACAGGATTGCTCTATATTTTGCCTTTTTATTACCTAACATTGTATATTTTAATAGATTCTATATTATACAATATAAATATTATGTATTATTTCTGTATCATCTGTTTGTTTCTCTAGAAGGCCTACTAGAATCTTACCTTTTTAAAGTACTAATATTGAAATGCTTTCCTGTGATTTATATAGAAGAAACATAGCACCTTCTCAGAACCCCAAAGGGAGGAAAACACACTTAGATTTGGTCCCAAATAGTAAAAAAAATACGGATAGTAGCTTGGCCTACGTGTAGCGAAGAGACAGGTGATAGGATGTTTAGAATGAGCCAGATGATTCCTTGAGCCTCTGTTCCAAATCTTTCATTTAATGTATGGGATAGCGAGGCTGAGTGCTTCATCCTCTTCAGGACTCAGCTCTTGGGAGGATGCTTCCTTTCCACATTCACATTATAGAAGCACAGTGAAATTATTTGGTGGGCTGTTGCTAAGAAGATCTGCCCCTAAATAAATGACAATGGCCTTCGTGGTCATCCAGAGTCAAAGGGAGCTGTGTATGCATACCTGCCCCTGTGTTTCATGAAAAGACATTGTTCTGGTCTTGTTTTATTTCTACAGTCACATACATCATGTCCTCCCCCCTCCAAAAAAACCCTATTTTGTTTTGTTTGTTTGTTTAAGACAGAGTCTCACTCTGTTACCCAGGCTGGGGTGCAATGGTGCCATCTCAGCTCACTGCAACCTCCTCTTCCTAGGTTCAAGAGATTCTCCTGCCTCAGCCCACCAAGTAGCCAGGACTGCAGGCACGTGCCACCATGCCTGGCTAATTTTTTCGTATTTTTAGTAGAGATGGGGTTTCACCATGTTAGCCAGATGGTCTTGATCTCCTGACCGTGTGATCCGCCTGCCTTGGCCTCCTAAAGTGCTAGGATTACAGGCGTGAGTCACCGCACCTGGCTTGAAAACAAACAAACAAACAAAACCCCACCCTATTTGGAATGATAACTTAGGTAAAAGTGATAAATAAGATATAATAATCCACTAGTGGAGGTCATGTGGGAAGCTGGCTGGAGAGAGGCTAGGATACGGTGAGGTACCTGCCCAGTGCTCACAATGATATACTCTACAACAGGATGTACCACAGTCTCTTTGGTATGACGTAGAGGGACGGGACTTGCGAAATCCAACCATGCTTTCATTCCATCAAGGCATTGTTCCACCTGCTGGAAATATTGCAGTGAAAAAGCAAGGTCCCACCATACAATCCAGCAGCTTCGCTCCTTGGGCTTAAAAACTTAGGTCCACACAAAAGCCTGCACACAGATGTTTATAGCAGCTTTATTCATAATTGCCAAAACTTAGGGGCAACCAAGATGTCCTTCAGTAGAGGAATAAATAAACTGGTATATCTAGACAATAAAATGTTATTCAGCATGAAAAAGCAATGAGCTATCAAGCAATGAAAAGCCATGGAAGAGCCTCATATGCATGTTGTGAAGTGAAAGAAGCCGATCTGAACAGGCTGCACACTCCAATTCCAACCGTTCAACATTCTGGATAAGCTAAAATGATGAAAACCATAAAAGGATGAGCAGTTTCATGGGGTTAGGGTGAAGAAGGGATGAATAGTCAGATCACAGAGATCTCAAGGCAGTGAAACTATTCTGCATGATACTTCAACGATGGATCTGTGTCCTTATACATAAAACATACAATATCAAGAGTGAACCCTAATGTAAGTGAAGAACTCTGTGTGATAATGATGTGCCCATGTAGGTTCATGAATTACAACAAATGTACCATTCTGGTGGGGAATGTTGATGGTGAAGGAGGCTGTGCCTGTGAAGCTGAGGAGAAATATATGGGAAATATATGGGAAATGTCTCTACCTTTCACTCATCTTTGCTGTTATCCTAACACTTCTGTAAAAAAAAAAAAAAGACCTTATCAAAATAAAGCAAATAAACAGAAAAGGTCTCTGTTTTCATGGAAAGCATGTTAAGTGACCATTTTCACAGTGGTACAACTGTAGGTAAAGATAAAGGCTAAGAGGGAGAGAAGGCAAGGGGCATTCTGCTGGCAT